>JAGXJF010001435.1:0-720121 GCA_019208055.1 Stipa capillata
TCTGGGCGGAGGCTCCGAAGGAGACCAAGTTGCTTAAGGCCTTCGTTGGTGACATCGCAGCCCTTGCCGCATGAGGATTGTCGATGTGGGACGTTGCGGAGGACTTCCTTCAATGCAGAATCAGCCCTCTTCGGTCGAGGATTCAGTCTGCCTAGGTGGTCTCGGAAGGCCAAGATTAAACAAGGGACTTTGACACAGGTGAGTATCCGAACCTTTCCGTGTCATTCTTGGTCAGAAGAATTCTTATCTCCTCACTAGTTCATTCTCGACTGGCTATGTAGATCTCTCCCTTGAGGAACTTCAGAATAGGCTGAACAACCTATTCGAGCAATCTCCTCAAGGCGGGCAGACAGACGTGCCCCTGCCGATCGTGAAGCTGAGCCCCAAGAAGCAAAGGGAGATCTTCTCGGTGAGTTGATGATTTCTGCCTTGTCCGGTCGTGGTTCGTCCGGGCTGTGCGTCTGACGCTATCCGGGCTTCTTCTATGCAGCGAGTAGGCCGCAGGACTCCCGACTCGGAGGCGGAGCGGGTTGACGCCCTCGTTCAGGACGAAGAGGTTGAGGTCCTCGAGACGACCCCTTCGATCCCAAGGACTGGGGATCCATCCGGGGCCGAGGCTGGCAGCGGGGATTACCCGAACGGAATCTTCTATTCAGGCTCCTTCTTCTCCGCCAAGTCCCCAGCCTCAGGTACGAATGCATGCTCGACTAGCTTCCTCCTTTTGAGGTTCTTTGTGATCTTAGGGTGATGGGAGTGAGTTGTCGAAATGTAGGACACGTGTGAACCCCACCCGGAGGAGTTGGCGTCTTCTGCCCCGCTCGTTGGCGTAGAGGGGGTCGTGCCGGTGGTGGGTCCTCTTGCGGACAAGGGGAAATCACCGTTGGTGCCTACCGAGAAACAGAGCTCGGAGGTGTTGGCGAAGGGAACCTCTCTCCCGGTGAAGCGTACGTGGTAAGTCTTCTTCTCATTCTTTTGTTTCAAAATCTTCCTTCCTTTATTCGTGAAGGCTGATAGGCCGCTTTCTCCGATTAGGGTGACTATCCGTCCGGTCGGAGCCACGACTGGGGCCGCTGCAGATACGCAGCCCCCGACGGTGAGGCTGGCGCAGCCCTCGGTCGTATGGACAGATCTCCCCGCGCCGGAGGCATTGGCGCCGGAGGAGGACGACATCCACGCCCAACTACAGGTAATTCTAGGAGTTAGTAATTGAATGTCAATGTATTCGGTACTAACCTTATCGTTTCGACAGTGCATCCTTCCTCGGCTTCTTCCGCTCTAGAAGGCGAAGGCCGAGCTAGAGGCACCGGGCGGAGAACGAGGAGCTGAAGAAGCACCTTGCGTAGTCTGAGGCCGAGCTTCGGGATGTGAAGGTCCGCCTCTTTGAGGCGGAGTCTTTGCTAAGCCGGAGCCAAGCCTATGCAGGGAAGCTAGAGGAGGACCTCGACCACACTCGAGAGAGCACTCGTAGAGGTCAGGGTCACCGTCTTCCCCCACCCTCCGCGGGCTATCTGGCTGGTGGAGCTGGCGGCGTCCGTCTCCCTCCTGAAGCCTGTCGTCGAGAAGCTCCTTGACGATGAGCTCAAGCAGGGTATGAAGGATGCCTTGGCCTTCGCCCTGGCCCTTCTTAAACGCCGGCACCTGGAGTTGTCCTTGACGGCCCTCGAGGCTGACCTGCCAGAGGACGAGATAGAAAGTCTTTTCGCTGTCGTGCAGGGTGCTGCGGATTCCTTCGCAGATAGAGTTCGGGCACTGGTGTGCCTGAATAACTTATGTAATCAAACCATGATTAGTAACTTGTGCACTTAAACTGTGTGTTTTTGTTTTCTGAGAACCTGGCTATTCTACTTTGTGAATGCTTGTCGGATGTGAGGGTTTTCGTAGACTTAGTCGGACTTTGCATCCCTCTTTCCCTGACTTAGTCTTCGCGAGTTGTGCTGTTCACCGCTAACTGCGATTTGACCAGGCCTTAGGTCTAGTCGGATGGAGGGCTCAGTGGTCCCTCGTCATCAGTAAACTCGATAAGGAGTCTTCGTATAGTCTATCGTAGCCATAGCAACAACTCGCGTTCCTTTGTCGGTAGGATATTGGGCGCGAGTTAGTAAGTTCTACGCTTGCCCTGTTGGTGACAACATTCCATTCTATCCGCGATGCCTTCCGTTCAAAGTAGTCGAGGATGTGGATAAGCAGGCGGGTTCCGTTGGCTCGGTCATGCTCGCACCTTCTCTTCTTCCTTTACACGCGGTCGGGGAACCTTGCCACGAAACCGGGGAGCTTAGTCGACCAGGCCTTAGGTCTGATCAGGTGGGGGGCTCAATGGCTTCCCCTGTCACCTGCAGATGCGTTAAGGGGTCTTCCTTGCATCCCTGACGGTTGCGGCGTGGAACCCTTTCCTTTTGTGCTGGTCGAATTGTTGGTTACACTTATGAGTAAGCCAGTTTTTGGTGCCACCTACTTATCTAGTCCCCGACTGTCTTATTTGAGAAGTTTCTCGGATAGGTAATCTGAAAAATAATCAGTGAACTAGGAATACTTTATAAAACTGTGAACTGACTGGAGTGTCTTTTACAAACTACTGTAAAAAAAATTGCTAAAAAATCTTAGAAGAACATCATCCCCTCCTCTTGAGTTGTCATTGGTCGCTCCAGGGGCTCCCGAACCCTTGTCGCGGTCTGCTGTAGAAGCTTGTCGAGTGTGCATGCTGGGCGGCGACGCCTGGAGCGTCTTACCATCGGTTTGTTCGTAGCTTGACGACTTGGGGATGGAGCTGGGGCAACCTGTGATAGACTGGCGATCGGAAGGGTTATGACTTATACGATCTTACCGGAGGTGCTTGGATTTGGAACTCTCTGTGGGGACTCAATTATCTTTTTACTACTAACTAGAGCGACCTAGATCGAGCGACTTCTCATGTGGAGCTGTTGTCCTGCTGAGGGGAAGGCCCTTTTTTCCCCGGTCCTGAATTAGTCGTAGGACTTGTCCTCTGACTTGGAGGGGGTTTTATCCGATGTTGTCACTCGTAGTTGCAGTGGAGGTCTTGATGATGCGGGTGCGCTCGCAATGGCGTCAGAGTCTGTTTCCCTGCTTGAGCGTTGATGCTTTTCTGCAAGGTCGAGGCTGCGCTTGTCGTAGAGTAATGCTTCCTGGGGGAGCTCTTTATTGTGAGGACGCCCTTTGGGCCAGTCATCTTCATACACTGATATGTGTAGTGTGTTGCTGCCATGAATTTGGCCAGGGTCGGGCGCCCCAGGATGGCATTGTATGCCGTCTCAAAATCGACTACGTCGAACATGATCTTCTCTGTTCGGAAGTTCTCCGGTGTGCCAAAGGTAACTGGGAGGGTGACTTGCTCGATCGGCGTAGCCGACGAGCCTGGGACAATACCGTGGAATGCCTGTGTCATGATTTGGACGGACGACCGTGGTACTTGCATGGCATCGAGGGCGTTTGTGAATAGGATGTTCAAGGAGCTCCCTCCATCTATTAGCACCTAGGCCACTCGGCAGTTGTTGATCGTAGGTTCGACAACAATAGGGTATTGTCCTGGTCGAACACAGTTTTCGGGGCAATCGGTCTGGTCGAATGTGATCGTGACCTCCGACCATTTGATTGCCCGAGGAACTTGCGGTATATTCGTGAGAACTTCTTGGGCAATTGCTTTGTATTGCCTTTCTGACTCGTAAGAGGACGAGCCCCCGAATATATGCTCAATTCCTCTAACATGCCCCTAGAATGGCTCAGGGGTGGAGCCATCGTCGTCGGATGTAGTGTCTCGATTGTTGTTTGCGACCTGCTGGCTTTCCTCCCGGAACTTCCCTCGTTCTTCCTTGAGGTATTTCTCGAAGATGCGGCACTATCAGAGATCATGTGAATCGGTCTGGTGGAAGTCACACCAGAGCTTTCCTGCCTTGTCGGAGGAGGTCGTCGGTTTGTCCTTGGCGCGTGGCTGCCAGGCACGCTTCTCGGGAAGGTCAGCTAATACCTCATCGGCTTTAGCCTTCTTCTCCCGGTTCCCCCCGGAGGATTTCTTCATCTGTTTTGTCTTCGACGAGTCGCCTCTGGTCCGGAGAGGGGACTTGGTCGACCTGCCCTGTTGTTGCTTGATGTACTGTAGGGTTTCCTCCGCACAGGCAGCTTTTTCGGCTAGATCCATCAGCTGTAGCATGGTCTTGGGAGGGTGCATGATCAGGTTGTGAGTGCACATCTCATTTCTGCAGCCTCGCACGAAGGCGCGAATGACATCCGAGTCTGTTACCTCGAGAATAGTGTTGCGAACAGCACTAAACCGTTTGGTGAGCTCTCGGAGGGTCTCGTCTGGTCGTTGCATGACTAGGAATAAGTCGTTGACCCGACCAGGACATGTGAAGGTACCTTGGAAGCTGGCGAGGAGCATGTCGCAAAGCTATCCCCAGGAGCAGATCGTTCCTGGGGGTAGGTTTGTCAACCAGGTCCTGGCCGCTCCTCTAAGAGCGGTCAGGAGGTACTTGGCCATGACCTTCTCTCTTCCGCCTGCGGCCTCGATCATCGTAGTGTAGATCTGCAAGAATTCTGCAGGATTCGTGGTGCCATTGTACGATTCTAGTGCCCCGAGATTGAAGCGAGATGGCCAGCGCACATGTCGGAGCTCTTGGGATAGCACTTGGCACCCGTTGATAGTCCTCCGATAAGGCGAATTCTCGCCACTAATTGGGGTTGGAGATCGTCCCCTGTTATTAGCGCGGTACTGGTAGTCTCTCCGGGTTGGTGTCTGCTCTCGCTGATCCTTTGGGATCAGCTCTCGCTGATGCCTTTGGGATCAGCGCTCGTTGATCCTATCGTGGAGATCGATGTGCTCTCTATCCCGGCGAGACTGGTTCCTGGGATGTCATCCTTCTCCATCCGATCTTCTGTTGGCTTTTTTCTCGAGTGGAGCTATGTGTCCCCGACTGGAGTCGAGAAGATTCGGCTTGGTCTTGGGCCTGCTGTAGTTCAGCCCCCAGCTGTCATAGCCATTGTGCTCCGTCGGGTGTCATCAGATCTTCTGTTGGTGGTCGTAACAGCAGATTGCGCACCTCGGTGATTCTTCGAGTAGTTCGGGACACGTACTCACCTGTCCCTTGAGGGGTTCTGTGTGCTGTAGTAAGCCTATTCTCGTTCCCAAGGGGAGTAGCCATCGGGCTCTGACGTTGTGAGCCCCCTTCCTAATCCTAGTCCTCGGGATCTTCCCGATCGTCCTGGATCGCGAGAACCATCCGAAGGTCTGGATTGGATGGGGTGTATTCCCACTCCATCATGTCCCACCCGTAGGGAGGGATGCTGTGATTGGAATTTTGATCTATTGGTCGATCAGAAGTTGCGGGCGACTGCCCCGGTCTTGGGCTGGTCACTCCTGCCTGGGAATCGTCGTGTAACACCAACGTTCCCTTGAAGGCCTTGGCGCACTCGGTTCTGAAGTGATCGACTTCGCAATCTGAGTACTCGCTAGTGGCGTATTCTCCAAAATCTACGCGGTTAGTCACCGGGTCACTACTACAGAAAAACCTACCAATGACGGGCCTAAAATGCCCATTAGTGACGAGCGGGCCGGCCCATCACTGGTAACCCATCACTGGTAAGTGGTTACCAGTGACGGGCGCCCCGCTCGTCACTGGTAAGTTTACACCAGTGACGGGCACACATAGCCGCTCGTCACTAGTAACAACCTCACCAGTGACGTGCGCCCGGATCCGCCCGTCACTGATGAGCCCAACGCCAGTGACAAGCACTCCAGGCCGCACGTCACTAGTACTTGGACCAGGCCCAGCCCATTACTGTATTTATATGTATAATCAGCAATTAATAATTCAAATTCCACAGCAATTCAATTCATATCATATTCAGATCACCACACATATATCACAGTATATATCCATGCAACTTGAAACCACAAGCACAATATATATGTAGATGTCTCAAACCGATCAACTACGAAAATAACAAGTGTAGAAAGTAAGTGGACATAAATATGTCCACGACCACAAACATAGTACATATGCAGTATTTTTCTCTCCTCTAGGGCTTATCTTGACGCTTTTTCCCTTCTCTATGGCCTAGTTGCATGTAGGCGACAGCGTCTTCCCGGCTGTCGAACCAGGGCGGGATTTGCCGAGCTCGCTGCTCTAAGCGAGCCGCATGTTCCTCCGGTGGGTCATTGCCGCCGTAGAAAAGCCTGGTATTCAAGACGACATCCTTGTTGATGATATTCGCAAACACATTCTGGTAGCGTGCAAACTCTTGCTTCCAGTCATACGGCTTGTGCTCGAGGTTATTACTCCACTTACATAAGTCCTCAGCTTTGTATAACGTGTTCCGCGCGCCGTACAAAGTCGTCCATGTGGGAGCAGACGTAGTAGCCACACGTCACACTATTCTCCGGCTGCTGTCTACAACAGAAATTATTTACGTGTTTGAAGCGTGGAGGACCACTTCTTTTTGCCACAGTTCCTCCTTGTGTGCGAAGTCGAAGAGAGCATCATCCAGAACTTTCTTGAGTAGGGTGTAGTTTTTCTTCTCCCTTTTCATGGAATCAAAGTAATAAGGCTAGCTTTCCTTCAACAGTAGTAGTAAGAGGATCCAGTGGTCACTGCGCAAACATGTGAACAAACCAATATTAACCCACGAAGTTGGCTAGTTGCACAAGCAAAAAGGAAATTTACGAAAGCACAAAGTAGAGAAGGACTTACATGGGATTGTAGGGCACGAGTAGGTAGTCCTTGCCCTTATGCACTAGCAGCGCACTTACGAGGTATTCTTTCATAATCTCTCTACCTTGTTCGGAGCGAACGTTGTTCTCGTGCATGTGATATGGATCTGCTATTCCAACATCGGGATGATTCAGGCGTCTGGTCTCTGTGGCTTGGTACAGCGCCCATAGCCTGACTAAGGATGCTTCGAGCCTATAAAGGTTGAACATGTCGAAGATCTCCGCAAACTCCAGATAGAATTTGTCCGCGGGATATTGGTCGACGAAATGGAAACCCTCTGGCACCATCACCGTGTAATATGAGACATTATTTTCATCAGGTGCTAATTCCACCTGTCGAATGTTCTCATGCAGAATCTTCATTTCGTTTGGGAGGATGTCGAACTCATCCCTTGGTACCATGGGGTGACCCGGGACATGATAGGCCCGCCATTGACGACCCGTTGCTCCCTGTCTTGATTGGGAAGATGCTGGGTAGGTTAAGGATTTTTTCAACCTCGCCTCACCCTGTCTATCGTTAGTACCGGTGCTGGCATGTGTCTTCTTCGCCCTCTTTTTTCCTCGTACGCTGCGGTTCCAGAGATACGGCCCTCTGACCGGCCATCGCTTCTTTGGCTGCGCCCATGAGTGTGTTAGGAGTCAACTTTCATCTAGGCTTGCTTGTCATGCTGGGATGGCAGCGTATCTACAAATAATTGCGCCTCTTCATCACGAGGCATGCCATGCTCCGCGTCCTCATCGGCGCCCTCCATCTCCAGATCCCTATACGATAGAGGTGGGCAAAGACCCAATGGAGATAGTCTTGGTGATGGACTGTGGGTGTGGCTCGGAGACGGTGTCGCGCGATTGGAGGTCTCAATCAACTTTATCGCGTCCTTCGGCCACCTGAGAAAAAACCCCTTGCAGGCTCCTAGTTTTTCGTATCCCTCTTCAGTGGGGGTCATTCAAAACCAAGTCCTCGAAGTTGCTGACCACCTTAGTCAACTCCACCCTCGCCAAGTTTGGTGGTAAATCCACACAGTGCATCTTGTTCTCCGGCGTTATTGGGTGGACTCAACCATGTGCGACCGTCACCATCGAGTTGAGCACTTGGGCCTGGAGATGGCACGGAGTGATTACCTGCGAAACATATATACGGGTGGATGCGTCGTGGATGTTAGAGTCCGAACAACAAAACCAAGACGTAATAGAATGATTTGTTGAACCGACGACGCTTACCGTGCGGCCGTCGATTGAATTTGGCGACCCGGGGCCAATGCCCGAGACAGAGGGGCTGCTACTCCTTGCAGCAGTGAAGGGCGGCGGCTGGGTATCAAGATTCAAGGGTGGCGGCTGGGTATCAGGATGCATGAGTGGACGTTGTAGTTGCTCATATACAGGCCCTAATAGACGTTTCACCGCCGCCTCCACTCGCACATCAAATTCTTTATCTTGCTTGGCTTTCCTCCTCTTGCGGGCAACCTCGCGGGTTTGGGGACAATAATCAGCCCATCGAGCCCCATACCCGACGCCCATCACACGGCCACGAGTCTCCGGCTTGCCGAGAGCCTTGTTGATAGGGTCTTGCCACCTATCGCTATCGACAGACAAGCTTTCAGGTTGCTGGCTTAGCTTTTTCTGCAAGTAACATCAACCGTTTAGAAACGTACCTTTTTGGAAATTAATCCACGTAGGATAAATAAAATAAAATGGGTTTAGAGGTTACCAGTTCTTCGTGCACCTCCTTCAGTTTCTCGTGTGTGAAGATCGGTTCCCCCGTCACTGGGTCAAATTTTGCACGGGCCCTCACAAAATCCTTTCCACGCCCTGGCTGGATGTCCGAGAAAGGGGGTTCTTTCCCAGCCGCAATCAACTTTGCATCCTCCTTGTCCCATTTTGGCTTATTCCCTGGGTAACCACGGCTGCCGAGTCTGTGGTTACCCACGATCTTCTCTCACATGTCCTTCCCCCACTCACTCAACTTCTTGAATTCATCGTCTGAGCGAGTTTGAATGAACTCGGTCCAGTCCACCTCATCTATCGTAGGCCATAGCGTCTTTATCACGGTTTCGAAATCTTTACCCTTCATTTTATTGGCACGGTATCACCATGTATTCAAGGATTTGGACATCATGCTCAGGGCTTTAGCTGCGACTCTATTTTTGTCGGCCTCTGGGATGGAATACCTGCTGAATAGCCTATCCAAGAGGAGAGTTCGAAGATGCTCAGTTTCTTTCATCCTTATATCGGGGGTTGTGATCTTCACGGTTTCATGCAGAATGCAGCCTACGGCGTTTGAGTACCCCTGTGCAGCTTGTACTGGACTGGCAGTTTTACCCAAATCGTCGACTCGACTGATTACGAAGGTGTCGGTACTCAACTTGTTTGGTCTCCTAGGTGCGTGCCACCTTTTTCGCTTAGCTGGTGGAGCCCCGTCCGCCTGTTCTTCATCAAAACCGGTCTCGTGTTCACGGCCGGTCCGTTCGTAACGATCGGTCGCGTCTTCAGCACCGCCGAACTCTTCTGCACGTCCAGACTCTTCAACCGACTCATCGTCGGATGAGTCATACTCGTTGTTGTCCTCGGCAGCAGGGTCGTCGATGATGGCGGCCCCCTGAGAGATTTGTTCGAGGACCAGATCCCGGGGAGCTTCTGTATGCCCCTCGATATCTCGGGATGATGCCGGGGCATCCGTTGGTGTCCGCGACGAAGAGGGGGTACTTGCGGCCATTTTGGAACTAAATGGAAACTTGTTAAAAAATAAATTTAATAAAATTAAAAGGCTAAAAATGCATATAATTGAGCATGACAAAGAACTACAATAACCCGAATAAAACATACCTATGATAAAATAAATTAATGAAAATACAAAATTTTGGCATGACCTTTGCTAAAATTAACTAAAATTGAGTGTCGAACGTTGACAAAACGTTGAAGAAGCAACATTTTGACAAAACATTGACAACTCATTGTCCCTGAAAAAATAAACATTCAGCAACTAACATTGCCTCGGCTCGATGGCCGGTACCACAATATTGTCACTGATTTTTATGCAAGGCAACAGTAACTGCTGCAGCTGCATATGAATCTAACTCTAACATTCTACATTCGAGCTGAGAGTTCATCTTCATCTAACTAATAAAAAAGCAGAGCTACAATTCCATCTAAACTTTTAAAAACCGAGCCGGTATCACAATACTAACATTGCCTGTGTGGGGGCAGCGATGGAGGCACCGTAGGGCACGGGGTTGCGGGAGGATGAGGGGGCGGTGACAGCAGGAAGGGTGCGGCTGTGGTGCTCACTCCGTCGATCTCCGGTCTCGGGGAAGGGGCGGACGACGGCAGGGAGGGGAGGCAGCGGGCGGGGGTGGCGCGGTGCGCGACATGCAGCCGCGGAGGGGAGGCGGCGGGTGGGGCGTGGCGTCTGGCGAGGGAGGCGACGAGGGAGGCGTCCAGCGAGGGAGGCGTCCAGCGAGGAGGCGAGAAGCGGCGACCTGGCGGCGTCGGTCGCGCGAGGGGGATTTGGGGAATTCGGGCGGGCGCGCGGGATTTGGGGAATTTTCCCCAAGTCCCGTGCGGGGCCATATATATTTTCGCATTATCAGTGACGAGCGGATAAACGCGCTCGTCACTGGTAAGTGTTCACCAATGACGAGCACCCCAAAAAGCTCGTCACTGGTAAGAAATTACCAGTGACGAGCAGCCCAAGCCACTCGCCACTGGTAAGTTAGTGTAACACCCCAATTTTCGGAACCTGAAAATTAGGGCCAACAAAAACTTTTTCTTAATAATGCAAGTTAAGATTCAGCATATTAAAAACTTTTATCCAAAATCATGCCCCTGCGAAATCCTAAAGTGTGTCAACCCAAAACCTTTCCCCTCTGTTCCTGTATCTTTGATCTCTGCTTTGCCGGGACTCTGTTCAGCAAATGCTCTCAATCCTGATCTACTCTTTTGTCTCCATACGTGGCTAACCACCTTGCAGTTCCACCAAGATCAAACCCTTGGCATTCCTCCCCCTCGTATCCAGCCGATGCAATCTAAATCCACATCTGCCGCTAAGTGCCCATTCGGTACTTATGCGAAATTGAAACATATACCCATCTTGAACCTTCTCCGAATAACCTACTCTTTTGCCACCAACTTCGATATGACCAACCGCGAGCATGTGCAAAACTATACTGCTTTTATGTATATGCACATATGCCAAACCCTAATCCTTTCCTTCCGAGCTACGAAACAAAACCCTAACTCGTCATACGGCTCTGCCACCACCCCATGCATATACATATGCATATATCAGTGGCAGTGTTCAACCCCAACTCCCTGCAACTTCGCATGTCCATTCCATCCGCATACAAATCCCATATATGCAAAAATATCCAAGTGTATGTGGGCACATACACACCAAACCCTGAACTACTTTCCTCGGTAAAATCCTTTTACCACCTGACCCAGAAAATATCGTCAGCTACCTTACCATTAGTCCTTACCAGAATATATATATGCAAATTTCTTTTCACCATTACCCCTTGCCCTTGCCAGGTTACCTTTTTATCTTACCGGATGGTAAAACCCTAACAAAACTATTTCACCACGGTTACTTTTCTCTCCTTACCACATGACACAAAATACCTTTTTCACCTTTACCAAATTACCGTACCGGGAGATAAATATCTGTCCCAGTAGTTTTCCACCAAATAACCATTTACCATTTCACCAATCCATCCACTTACCTCTTACTACAGTCAAGACCCCATCTCTTCGATGCCCTAAACAATCCTTCACCACGTGTGCATGCATATACACCCGCCACCTTTTCTCTCTCCTCAGAATGCCTCTAGTATTCTCCCTGCATGTCCATGCATACACACCCGAAGTATTCGCATGATGGGGCACATGCCTGCTCATCGTCCAAGCGTTCCCTCGTATCCATATATATCGTCTCGATCGTACCCATATGGGTACGTACATTTATATATGTGTATATATATACACACGTCCCCGTAGGCCTCCTGCCACAGTCCCTCTACCTTTACTCAGCTTGCATTGCATTTGCAGCTGTTGTCCCTGTTTCTCACCCTAGCTAAGATTTCTGCCACACTTCTTACAGAACAAGCAAGGAATTTGGAGAAAAGCTAAGTTGCATGTGCTATCTTCTCTCCTCTCTCTCCCATGCATTAAAATCTTTATCTGTCCACAGTCTCGCGAACATTTCCGCCTTTGTTCTTTCCCTGGTAAATTGCTGCGAGACCTTAAATCAAGCCATTTACCTTCGCAGCAGGCAGTGTCAACGTGTTGCTATTCTTTTCTACCAAGCACCAGTGAAAACACCGCTGCCCCCACTGCCTATGTGCCCTTTCTTGTCTCTACCCTCCCCAAAAGCTAAACCCAGCATCCCATCTATCTTCCTGATGAATTAGTACTACTCGGCCAGCCCCCATATAACTCCATGGCACCTGTAGTAAATGGCCCTCCAGTCAGCTGAGCTGCCATGTTCCCTGCTCTGCCACACTCCTCCTCATTTCTTTAAACCAAACCGAGCAGCCCTGCATGCCACCTCCCATCAATTCAGTCCCATCTCCCCTACTGCTCTCTCTCTCTCCCAGGCCGTGCCATCACCTCCTCTACAACAGCAGCGTGACCCTTTCCTTTTTCTTTCTTTCCTTGCTCTACCGCAGTACAGCTGACTGCCCAGTTACTCCCCACTCTTTCCTTCCCTCTCCCCTCCATTTTCGAGTTTTCAAACAGCCCAAGCAGCCGAGCCATTCCCCCATTGCTTGAGCTCCAATGATCTCTTCTCCCCCTCCCGAGCTACCAACTTCTTTCTCAACCTACCCGAGCAGCAATGTGCAAGAGCAGCCGAGCTACTTGCAGCTTCTCCCCATGGCAGCCGCACCACCTCCCCCATCTCCCCCTTCATCCCCTTCCAGCTCCCTGGCCCTCCCTCATTTCTTTACTAACCAGACCAGCAAACCCAGCCCTCTACATGATTCCTCCTGCACCTAGCAACAGCAGTCAACTCCCATCGTTTCCTCCTTGTCTTGTCCTCACTCTTTACCACCTACTGCGTGCAGTGCCTACCCTATTAACTCTCCTTGCCAACAGCCAAGCACGGCAGCTAGCTGAGTCCAATTTCTTCCCTCATCTTCTTCACCAAGCAGCCGAGTCTTTCTCCTCACTCAGTTTCTATACCACTCCTTTAAACTCCCAGCTGAGCTCATTGCTTTCTCCTCCTCTTGCTTCCCTAACCCGAGCTGCCACGGTTTCCTCTTTCTTCCTCCTGCTCCCCTTCCCCAACTCAAGCCGCAGCTCCTCCTCTCTTTAGCTCAACAGCAACCCAAGCAAGCCTCATCCCCATTGCTCGAGCTGCCCTGCACAAGGTCACCTAGCCCGAGCTCATCTCTTTTCCAGTACCGAGCTAAAGGCAGAGCTACTCCCAACCCCCTGCAACCAGCTGCTCGAGCTGCCCCAAGTCTTCCCCAAGCTCCAGCTGCCTCTTCTCCTCTCGAGCTACCTCCTCTTGCCATTTTCGAGCTGTCCTCCATGGCTTTCACTCCCCAAGCTTTGCTTCATCCCAGGACTGAGACACCCGAGCTGTCTCCTCTCTCCCTCCAAGCCGAGCCCTAAGCCCCAGCTGGAGCAGGCCCTCTCAAACCAGCAGTCCCAGCTCTGCCGCCGCCGCCAAAACCCTGCCGCGGCAGCCTGCCGCATCCGTTTCGCCTACCGCGGCAGCCCAGCTCAGCAACCGCCGCTGCCCCATTCCTACCGCGGCAGCCCCACCGGCCCAAAACCCCTGCCGCGGCAACCACTACAACTGCCACAGCCTCAAGTCCCTATACTCCTCTCTGTTCTAGCCGGTACAGCCTCATCCAAGCCGAATCTCAGGAAAAGTCCCAAATAAAAGTTGTTCAAAACTCTATTTCCCATCTTTTCATATAGACCACTTTTCGAAAATCTCAATGTTTCTCCCTGTACAGCCCAATCCAGAACACAGTTCAAATTTCAAACAGTTTTTTGAATTCCCTTTTTGAATAGGTGTTTAGCTCTAGGTTGCTCCCGCATGTAAACATGTTTATTTTTGGGCATTGCACTAGTTACAACCATGCATTCATGTTGCTTAGCTCAAGGTTTAAAAAGGATAGGTTAACTTATGAAATCCTAAAACATAAGCATCCATATATAGTTTACACTCTTTTTCAAATATAGTCGAATAGATGATTCCTCCATTTGACTAGTGGGATTAGAGTTCAAGTTTCATGTAGCCTAGTGGTCCATCATTCCTTCACTTAGTGCATGATTCCAAAGTCATAGGAGCAAGTGTTTAACACCAACCCTAGCCACCCTCTAAGATCGAGGTATGATTTCATATATTGCTTGAGCATATTTTTGGATCTTAAATGGATCTTCCTCGCGCCGTTAGTGATTCGTTGTTTTTCACAACGTGTAGTTCCGACGTGGCGGTACCTCACGCGCAGGATTCCCGATGAGTGTCGTATCAGGTTTGCGATCGACTCGGCCGTTAACGCCAGGCAAGCTCTCCGCCCTTGATCATGTTGAATCCCAGTTTTACGAAATATTATTTTGTTTTCAAACCATGCATGCTATATTTTATCCCTGTTACTTTATGTAGAGTAGATATCACCGATGATAGGAAACCCTAGTCCGACCCCGTAATCCTTGTCGCCTTAAGACTATTGTATTCCGAAGATTTATCGGAAACTTAGGGTAGTGTAGATATATATATACATATGCTTAGCCCCGCAGTAGATGAATTAGGTTTT
This sequence comes from Stipa capillata, assembly GCA_019208055.1. Lineage (NCBI taxonomy): Eukaryota > Viridiplantae > Streptophyta > Magnoliopsida > Poales > Poaceae > Stipa > Stipa capillata. Next base: position 14,482 of record JAGXJF010001435.1, read on the forward strand.
CGAAAAGGAAAGCAACACCCCATATTTCATGTAATGAAATATCGAAACGGACCGTCGTGTCCGGTTGTAGAGGTGCATGGAAGGTAGGATATGCATGGGTTGGGATATTCTACCGGAAATGGTTTTGGTGAAACCAAGCTGAAAATGGAGAAGATTTTGATCCGGGTCGGAGATGAAGGGGGAAATGCAGGGAGCATGTTGAGTGTGAGGTAATGCCCGGCGTGGTTCTCGCAGCCCGTTCCAGGGTGAGGTGTGGAGTCCTTCTCGGATCACCTAAGGACCTGTCTTAAGTGCCGTTTGGCCAAGTCTTACCGTACGTCCACATGTCCTTTGTGGGAAGGACTTGATCTAGTAGCCGACCTGAACTAGCATGAACCCGTGGGCAGTTAGTAGAGTGCGGATGGGGCGGGTAGCTTTGAAGAGGGCTAAACCCGTAGGTAACGAGGTTTGGTTCGCCACAGAGATGGAACACCAACCTCTTCGTAGCAGGGATACTGACTCGAGCTAGGTGTGGGACATGTCCTTCTGACGGGTTCATGGCTGGGTTCACACCGTGAAGAGTCTCGTTGTACAAGCTCTGGACACATGTGTGCGCAGCATGCCCAGGGGGAACTACATCGTGTGGGTAAAGCCGTACAACCTCTACAGAGTGTTAAAACTATTCGAATAGCCGCGTCCGCGGTCATGGACGAACTTGGTCGTGCCACACTAAAGTAGTCTGGCTCTCTGAGCCCCAAAAGGATTTCTGGGTTATGGGTTTAAGGACGCGAACCATCGTGTTCGCAGGGCAGTTTGCCAAGTTCCCGTCGTATCGGGAGGTGTGAAGTCGGGTTTTCCCGTAGACACGGGCAAACCCTAGAATCCCCGTAAGTACGAGGTGAGCGTCGTCTACCTGAGGAACCGGGTGATTGGGAACCCCGTAAGTACGAGGCGAGCAGCGTCTCCCTGTGGAACCGGGTAAGTACCGTGCTGTACCGTTGTAACGGTAAGCACAAAAGTGAACTCCCCGTTGCAACGGGCGAGTGTTTTGAGCAATACCTTATCTCGTCGCGTCGAGATATTTTGATAAAATCGCTTTTACATCTATGTATTTATTTCCAATGCAAACTTACTTTCTCGCACAACATGAAACTTAGGATAGAGCCATGTTATTGATAAATTCCGAGCATGATCATATCCATACTAAACTCCCCGGCGGAGCGCTTGTGAGTACATTCAATGTACTCACCTGGCTTGTTGATTTGGCCAGACCGATGGGCGACCGTTCGAAAGCAACGGCGGTATCCGCGATAACTAGGGCGAACCCCCAGTCAGTTGCCTATTGGGAACGGCATATTGATGGGCTCATCACCGCTCGATTTTCCGCTGCAAGATTTCTAGCCGTTGGGCTAAAGGTATAGTTTTTCGATCTTGACGATCGGATTACGTATTCTATTCTAATAAGTGCGTGTATGATTTTGATACACAGGTAAACTTGTGGGTATCGGCTACTGATCCAGGGACCGGTACCGTAAACACAAGGGCTTATTCGGCCTTAAAACCGGGTGCGCCACAGTTAGTCAGGGTTATGTAGGGATAGGGTCCAATCTTTTTGTACGTTGATCCATAAGGCTCCAAACTTTTTCTGCATTGAACATACTACATTTCATTTTTCATGCCAAAATAAGGCGATTTTCTGGATTCATCTGCTATTTTTTAGGCATTAAATGAATTTCTAGGTATTTACTGGATATAATTCAAATAAGAACTACAAGTATATTACAAAATGCTTAAAAATTGAAAAAATTCAAACCCTTACTTGCATGTTATTTGTTTTTTATTTTAAAAAAATGTAAATGTAGTCTAAAAATATGAAATTTGGCATGGTGTCATGATATGACCTCAAGAGGCTGTGTTTAAAATTTGAAACAATTTCACAAAAGTGGGCTATACATTGCTTTGAAACTGAAACATTTCAACAATCATACATCGTTAATTAACACTACTGCAGAAACAGCTATAGAAGACATCTCATCAGTGACGAGCACCAAAAAAACACGTCACTGGTATACCGAAAATTTACCAGTGGCGAGCGTCAACTGCCACGTGTCACTGGTAAATAATTACCAGTGACGAGCATCTATTACTACCCGTCACTGGTAACGTACCAATTACTAGTGGCGGGCGCACAGAGGAGCTCGTCACTGATATATTATATACCAGTGACGTGCTCACTAAAGAGCCCGTCACCGAGACTTTTTCCCGCCGAACTTGCTCCTGGCCTTCATACCAGTGGCGGCCTCACGGTTGGCTCGTCACTGGTAAGTTGTTTACCAGTGGCGGGCCTGTATATGTGCCCGTCACTGGTAACCTGCCCTATAAAAAGCATCAGCGAGCTCGCTGTTGGCCAGTCGTAGCTCCACTGGCCAGCAGCGAGCTCGTCGATCGCCTGCGCGTCCGTCGCCGCCGTACACACCCCTGGTAATTTCCTAGCCCTCCAAAATCTTCCCCCACCTCCCCTAGCTCCCTTGCCATCTCTCTCTCCCTCCTAATCTAGCTAGCTTCTTCATCCATGATCATCACCTGATATATCATCACCTCTAGCTTGCTGATCTCCCCCAAATTTGCTTCAATTGCAGCCCCCCAAACCTCTCCCTCCATAGCTTAGCTGATCTCACCTTAGTGCATGCTTCCATGTGTTTAAAACTGATAAGAGCAGATATCTCTTTTGATTTTGTTTTAGCCATCTAAACTGTTAAAGGAACTGTTGTTGTACATCTTCGATCCCCTAAATTGATCAGTGATCATTTGTTACTCGTATGCATGCCTTGCTATATGAAATATGTTTGTATACTTATGCCTCCTGATCCTACCATATGATGTTGAATGGTGAGCTTAACCATTAGAATGGGTTCCACATACATGTATATATGTATCAGTTTAGCAAACTGAAGAACAGATGTTTAGTTCAGTTTAGTTCAGTTTAGCAAACTGAAGAACAGATGTATATATGTTTCAGTTTAGCTCTCTAGTTTTCAGGAAGAATCAATGTTCTAATGAACCATGTATGCAAGATCTCACCTTAGTTTATTATGATCAGTGAGATGAATTCGATCAGTACATTGCTTCAATTGATATATGAGTAATTATATTTCTTATGCACTGAGGCAGAATCACATATGTGTAATTATGTGTACATTGGTTCATATATGTGTAATTATGTTTCTTATGCACTGAGGCAGAATCATATATATATGTGTAATTATATATGACAAGCAAATGATACTCTGTTTCGGTGGATCTGTGGTGATGTGAGATGTGCATGAAATGTATTTCATATATGTGAATGTGAGATATGCTTGTGGTACCGGCCGTCGAGCCGAGGCAACATTCGTTGCTTTGTTTATTTTTTCAGGGAAACTGAGTTCAACGTTTTGGCGAAATGTTGCTTCGTCAACATTTTTGTCAATGTTCGATACTCAATTTTGCATAATTTTAGCAAAGGTCATGCCGAAATTTTGAATTTTCAACAATTTATTTCAATAACCTGCCAAATTTTGAAATGTTTTATCTAATATTTCAAAATGTCAATTGCAAAGAAAATTTTAATTTTGTACGGGTTGGTACTAATTAATTTTCGTATATCTTAGGGATCGAACGACCGATGGATCAAAGTTGGATGTATGACGGCGATCGGAACACACAAAGTTTCTATACATCTTTGAATGAGTTCTTTGATTTCGCCGAGCGAGATATGGTGTGAAAGGGTGGCACGAAGATATGCTGTCCGTGTCGTGATTGCAAAAACTTGAAGATGTACGAAAGGAAATCTGGTTTTTTGCACATGCACCTGGTGCGATGGGGTTTCATGGCAGGCTATACACGGTGGACAAGTCACGGTGAGGAGGATGAGGTTGTTGCCGACGACGAAGGGTTAGATGAAGAAGCAGGACATGGGGAGCCGGAAGCAGAACGGTTGGATTATAAAGATGCCGGAGGACATGAAGAGGCCGAAGCGGATACGCGAAGCACGGGGGACAATTTGGCCGGAATGGTCCAGGACCGTCATGTGCAAGAGCAGGTTGTGAAAGAGACGAGTAACGAAAGTGCGGCTCGTAGAGAGGCTGCCAAGTTGGAGAAACTGCTGAAAGACTCGAAAACTCCCTTGTATCCTGGTTGCAATCCCGAGCACACCCGCCTCTCAGTCACGCTCGAACTTCTAAGACTCAAGGCACTCCACAACAGCACGGACACAAGCCTCGATGAGACATTGGAGTATCTCGCAAAAGTTCCGCCGGAGGGGAACGTGTTGCCTCGTGGCTGCGATGAGGCCAAGAAGGTCGTGTGCCCTCTTGAATTAGAGGTCACGAGATACCACGCATGTCCGAATGACTACATCATTTATCGCAACGAGTACGCGGAGCTAACCAAGTGTCCCGAGTGCAAAGCATCCCGATTCAAGCGGGGAAAGAACTACCAACCAGATGGTGACAACGGAGTGAAGAGCGGTGCTCCTGCAAAGGTTGTATGGTACCTTGCACTCATTCCCCGTTTGAAGCGTCTATTCGCAAACAAGAAGGAGGCAAAGCTCATGCGTTGGCACGACGAGAGGCCAATGAAAGATGACGCCGTGCTGAGACACCCTGCGGACGGTTGCCAGTGGAAAGCAATCGACGACCAATACCCCGAATTCGGAGGAGAGCCGAGGAATATCAGAATTGGAATGAGTACGGATGGACTCAATCCTTTTGGAAAAATGAGCAGCAGGCACAGCACTTGGCCCGTGGTCGTATGGATGTACAACCTCCCTCCGTGGCTCTGCATGAAGCGGAAGTACCTACACTTGTCTATGCTAATTCAAGGGCCACAGCAACCAGGGAACGATCTGAACGTGTATCACCAACTACTAAAGGAGGAGCTAGATACACTCTGGGCTGAACCAGGGGGCCGGGTCTGGGACGCTCACGAAGGAGACTACTTCAATATGAGAGCTATGATGATCACAACGGTGCAAGACTATCCCGCTTACGGATATCAATCCGGCCAGGTTTGCCACGGATACCAAGGATGTGTTAAGTGCATGGAAGATACAACAAGTCGTCACCTACCGGGCTCTCACAAAATCGTGTACATGGGCCACCGAAGATGGCTTCAACAGGACGACCCGTGGAGACAAGAAAAGAAAAGTTCGACAATACGATTGAGACCTGAGGACCACCACGTAAGAGGAGTGGGGAAGAAATATACGAGATGTTGAACTCTTGGGGTGAGTGCCCTAGGGCGGGAAAGAAGCAGAAGAAGGTAAAGCCGCTGGGAGGCGTGTGGAAAACAAAATCTGTATTCTGGGACTTGCCTTACTGGCCTTTTCTCGAGACGCGCCACTGCATAGATGTCATGCATATTGAGAAAAATGTCTGTGAGAGTGTGCTCGGTCTCTTGCTCCACATGGCAGACAAGACAAAGGATGGGCCGAAGGTACGAGATGACTACGAGGAACTGGGGATAAGACGAGAGCTGTGGGCCAAGGAGGAGAAGACCAAGTTGGGCAGGAATGTTACAAAAATCAAGACGGACTGTCCCGCCGCTTGCTACACTCTAAGTACAGACGAGCTGGATAAAATCTTCAAATGCCTCAAAGGTGTCAAAGTAACTTCCGGCTACTCGGCAAACATACAGAGATTTCTAGACACGCAGAACCACAAACTAATCGGTATGAAGTCTCATGACTGTCACGTGATGATCACGCAGATACTTCCGGTTGCAATTAGAGGGCTAATGGAGCCATGGATCCGCGAGACACTGCTTGACCTCTGTACTTTTTCGACGTTATCTCTCAGAAGTCCATCACTAAGAAGCGTTGCCGGCGACTGCAGGCGGAGATCATTGTCATACTATGCGAGCTCAAGATGTACTTTCCACCCGCATTCTTCGACGTCATGGTTCATCTCATGATCCATATCGTCCCGGAGATCATCGACCTAGGTCCCGTATTCCTACACAACATGTACCCGTTGGAAAGGTTCAATGGGGTCGTCAAGCGATACGTTCGCAACAGGTCTCATCCGGACGGGAGCATCGTCCAGGGCTTTCTCACGGAGGAGAGTGTCGAGTTCTACACGGATTACATGAAAGTCGACAAACCTATAGGCGTGCCTGTTAATCGGCACATTGGCAGGCTCGATGGCATAGGTCACCGACGCGGAAAGAAGGATTTACATGTGCACAGTGACGTACCGAACCGATCAGACGATTACGTCAGAGCGCACACAGTAGTGTTACAGCACCTCTCAGTGGTCCGTCCTTACGTTATTCAGCACATGGCAATGTTAAAAACAAAGCACGGCACAAGAAAGACCGAGGCGGCTCTCATGAAAGACCACAACGCTACATTCGCCAAGTGGCTAAAAAACTACTTCGACGAAGATAGCTTCTCAAAAGATGATGACATAGCACGGACGGTGTTCCACGTGGCACAAGGACCCCTGATGAATGTCGGGACATACCAAGCATACGACATCAACGGATACACATTCTATACAGAGGCACAAGACCAGAAGAGTGTGTACCAGAACTCTGGGGTGACGATGGAGGCCCTAACCGGTAAGAAAAAGGACAGATACTATGGTAGGCTGGAAGAGATTTGGGAACTTGACTACACCTAACCAAGATCCCCATGTTCCGGGTAAGATGGGCGAAGAATATCGAAACGGAAGACTATTTCACTACCATGGTCATACCGAAAGCAGTTCCTATTGAGACAGTAAATGTGAAAGCGATCAGTGCCAAAAATGAGCCGTGGGTATTAGCTAAACAAGTGGCCCAATGCTTCTACATAGCCGACCCGACGAGGCCAAGCCGTCATGTCATGAGGAGGGGCAAAAGGAGTATCGTTGGAATCGATGGTGTCGTTGACGAAGACGACTATGACCAATTTGACGACCCGGATACGGAGGAAGATAATGACGATGCTAACAATCAGCCACGGCCCAGCAGAAGGAGAAATACTACATGTCCCGCCGTGCGTCCCTTCAAAAGACGAAGTCACTCCGAGGGCTAACCTATACCAGGAAGAAGACCAAGACTACCGTTGAGAAGACTGTCCAAGAGTGAGAAGATTGTCGAAGAATGTCGTAATTTAATTAAGTTAATTAATGATGTATAGCTCACTTTTGTGAAATTTATGTATACAACAATAATGGTATTTATGTTAATTCTATTTATGGATCAATGTTCAAAAAGATTGGACCCTAAGTACAAACCCTAAGTACTAACCCTAACTAACCCCAAGTACTAACCCTAACTAACCCTAAGTACTAACCCTAAGTACTAACCCTAAGTACTAACCCTAACTATACTAACCCTAAGTACTAACCCTAACTAACCCTAAGTACTAACCCTAACTAACCAACCCTAAGTACAAACCCTAAGTACTAACCCTAACTAACTAACCCTAACTAACCCTAAGTACTAACCCTAACTAACCCTAAGTACTAACCCTAAGTACTAACCCTAACTAACCCTAACTAACCCTAAGTACTAACCCTAGAATTCGCAAAGCTCGCCGCCGCCGCCGCTGCTCGCCTCCCCTCCGCTGCATTTCCTCGCCTCCGTCACCTCACCGCCGGACGCCTCCCTCGCCGGCCGCGCGCCTCGCCACCCTCGCCGGCCGCCTCGCCTACTTCGTGGTGCTGCCGCTGCGGGACGAGGGGGCCATCTCCCTGGGCCTCGCCGCCCTCCCGGGCCTCTTCGCCGGAACCCTAAGTACTCATCATCCTCGCCGCACCCGTCGCATCCCTCGCCTTCTCCCTCCCCTCCATCCCCAAATCCCAGGGTCCGTGCCTTCCTCCGAGTACTATGCTTGTCCAATTCAATTATTTGTTCATTGGATTGATTAATTTGTTCATTGGAGTTGTTGGTGGATATATATCTCCAGAGTTTAGACGTTTGCGTAACTCTAAAAATAAATAGAGAGAGAGATAGGGAAAGAACATTCTAATCGTCCAAAACTAGCAATGTTTTGAGTTTCTCTCAATGTAACTAACCCAAATAGCTCGGGATAAAAAAAACACAACGTGTTATCGATAGAGATGAGAATTGAAATGCAATTTCTCACTAGTTATGCTTAAGTCTAGTCATTATCTATACTGCTTCAAGGTTATGTGAGATACTTTTCTTCTGAACCATTCGTAGATCTTTAGTTCAATTTTATAAATCTCGATCTCATGGCTGTTGGAAAAAGTTGAGTCGTGCAAATCACTCATATATTAATTGTCTACTGACTACTCCGTACATTTCAGCCTCGTTACTTCTTAGTTGCAGACTTATAGCTCACAATTTAATGTATGTCTATGTTGGAAATATGCCCTAGAGGCAATAATAAATTGTTATTATCATATTTCTTGTTCATGATAAATGTTTATACTCCATGCTATAATTGTATTAACCGGAAACATAATACATGTGTGGTTTTATAAACAACACCGTGTCCCTAGCAATGCCTCTATCTGGCTAGCTCGTTGATTAAATGATGGTTAAGGTTTCCTAATCATGGACATGTGATGTCGGTTAATAACGGGGTCATGTCATTAGGAGAATGACATGATGGACAGACCTAAATTAAGTTAGGCAATTCGATCACGTCACAAAGTTCATATTGCATAGCTTTCCATTGTTAAATGTTCTGATCCTTAGACCATGAGATAATGCCACTCCCTGGTACCGGAAGAATGCTTTGGGGGCATCAACCGTCACGCCGTAACAGGGTGATCATAAAGGTGTCTTTCAGGTATTTCGGAAAGTACTTGTTGGGTTGCATGTATCGAGAGTGGGATTTGTCCATCCATGTGACAGAGAGATATACTCTGGGCCCACTCGGTAAAGCACATTCTGTATCGCTTGCAAGCACGTGACTAAAGAGTTGGTCACAGAGGATGTGGCATTACGGAACGAGTAAAGAGTACTTGCCGGTAACGAGATTGAACTAGGTATGGTGATACCGACGATCGAATCTCGGACAAGTAAAATATCGCGAGACAAAGGGAATGGAATATTCGACATCGTGGTTCAAACCGATAAAGATCTTCGTTGAATACGTGGGAGTCATTATGGACATCCAGGTCCCGCTATTGATTATTGATCGGAGAGGTGTCTCGATCATGTCCACATATTCCCGAACCCGTAGGGTCACACACTTAAGGTTCATTGACGCTAGGGTATAAAATGAGATATTAATATGGTGAGACCGAAATTTTGTTCGGAGTCTCGGATGGGATCCAGGACATCACGAGGAGCTCCGGAATGGTCCGGAGATAAAGATTCATATATGGGAAAGTATTTTTAGGGTTCCGGAAAAGTTCGGGATTTTTCCGGTATCGTACCGGGAAGGTTTTAGAAGGTTCCGGGGGTCCCCAGGTGGGGCCCACTTATCCCGGAGGGGTCCACGTGGACCAAGGGTACTGCATGAACAGTACACACATGAATAGTGTCGCGTGAACAGTAACCCCCCTTCCTAAAGGGATAAGATCAAATCCCTTAAAAATAGGAGATAAGATCGAAAGAGGAGGCTTTACTTGGGGGAGGGTACTGTTCACGCGCGTACTGTTCACGCGTGTACTGTTCACGGGTACTATTCCTCCTCCTCCAAGTTTCCTCCTCTATATAAAGGAGGGGAGGGGCAGCCCTCCGGTTAGATCCATCCCAGCCGCCACCTCCCTCTCTCCCATCTCCTCTCTCTCGTGCGCAGCGCTTGGCGAAGCCCTGTCCGCGGAGAAACCCCACCACCTCCACCACCATGCCGTCGTGCTACCGGAGTTGATCTCATCTACCTCATCTCCCGCCTTGCTGGATCAAGAAGGATGCGACGTCATCGAGCCGTACGTGTGCACATCTCGGAGGTGCCGCTCGTTGCGGTGCTTGATCGGATTGGAACACGAGAAGATCCCTCTCGCGGCTGGGAGGTATAACCTAGCTGCGGGAGGCTGCGGGCTTCATCGACAACGGTCAAATTCTCCGCTGCGTTGACGTGTTCGTCGAGGGTATGTAAATATGATCTGTCTCTCGTTGCAAGCTTCTTCTAGATTGGATCTTGGTTTTCTAGATTGGATCTAGGTTTTCGTTTGCATCTCGTAGGAAAATTTTTGTTTTCTATGCTACGAATCCCATCAGTGGTATCAGAGCTAGATCTATGCGTAGATGCTTTGTACGAGTAGAACACAATTGGATTGTGGGCGTTGATTCTCTTGTTGCTACCTCTTTTCGTGCACTTTGGATCTTGCGGGATAGTAAGATGAAGCGGCCCGGACCAACTTTACATGTCCTCGCACATGAGACCGGTTCTGCGATCAACATGCAACTTGTATTGCATAAGCAGCTGGCGGGTGTCTGTCTCTCTTGCTATAGTGAGATCTAAATTGCAACGGGAGGCTTGAAGAAGTTAATAGCAATACTTGAATCCACGTTGTGGCTTTGGGTAGGTAAAGAACGGTTCTTGTATGCAGCCCCTAGAAGCCACGTAAAACTTGCAAACAATAAGTAGAGGCGTCTAACTTGTTTTTGCAGGGGCATGTGATGTGGTATAGCCAAAGATGTGATGTGATATATGTGATGTATGAGATGATCATGTTTTGTAATATTTCACGGCTTGCATGTCGATGAGTACGGCAACTGGCAGGAGCCATATGGTTGTCTTTAATATTTTTGTATGACCTGCGTGTCAACTCCAAACGCCATGTAATTGCATTACTTTATCGCTATGGTTAGCAATAGTTGTAGTTGCAACGCGTGGTGGTGACAATCATGTGCGGCGCCCAAGGACCTAGGCGCCATGCTGGTGGTGATGGAGATCATGCCGGTGCTTTAGAGATGGAGATCAAAGGCACAAGAAGAAAAAGGCTATACCATGTCACATTATCTATGCATGTGATGTTTATCCTTTTTATGCTTCTTATTTTGCTTGTATGACGACGGTAGCATTATAAGATGATCCCTCACAAAGTAATATCATGTTCGTGTTCTCCCTTAGTATGCACCGTCGCGAAAGTTCGGATTATGATGGCACTCTATTCAATGTAAAAGCGGTAGTCTCTTAAAGCATAATCCACAAAAATATAACGGCAGTTTTATTTAATTACATCATCGATCAAACCATGTCTAACAAGGTTTGATTACATCTCTCGGACACTCCATCACTCTATAGCGTTCCGGGATGCGCAAGTTGTGGAACAATTCCATAACTCTTCAGATGTTACATGCTAGGCTCGTCAAGACAACCCTAGTATCTACCCGTGGAGATTTTAGGGTAAGTTCGCACGGCAGCATGGCCTCGGCTCCATATACCAGGCCGAATGGTGTTTCTCCGGTGGCCCGGTTGGAGGTTGTTCGTAGGGCCCAGAGGATGGAGGGCAACTCGCGTACCCAAGCCTTGGCGTGGGCGGAGAGTCTATCGAAGATGCGAGTTTTCATCCCCTGGAGTATAAGTCCGTTGGCGCGTTCGACCTGTCCGTTGCTCTGTGGGTGTGCAACCGAGGCATAGCATATCGTGGTGCCAAGCTCGGTGTAGTACTCGATGAAGTCGGAGCTGGAGAACTGAGTACCGTTGTCGGTTATGATTCTGCTCGGGACGCCAAACCTAGTCATAACGTTTCGCATTATGAACCGCTTGGCTGCTTCCGACGTGATCTGCGAGACAGGTTCGGCTTCGATCCATTTGGTGAATGTATCAATTGCGACGAAGAGGAACTTATAGCCCCCGGGTGCCACCGGGAACGGCCCTAGGATATCGAGGCCCCATGCGGCGAATGGCCATGACAAGGGAATTGTCTGTAATGCTTGGGCGGGCTGGTGAATGCGTCTGCGGTGAAATTGGCACTGACGGCATCGCTTCACTAACTCGCTCGCGTCATGTAGGGCTGTCGGCCAATAGAAACCTTGTCTAAAGGCCTTTCCGACTAGGGTTCGGAAAGATGCATGTGCCCCGCACACCCCTCCATGGATCTCTTCGAGTAATCTTATACCCTGCGTCTGAGGGATACACCGCATGAGCACTCCGTGGGCCCCTCATCGGTAGAGGGCCCCATCGACCAGGGAATACATCCTGGCGCGTCGGGCAATTTGCTCGGAAAGCGTATCGTCCTCAGGTGTAGTTCGATCGAGAAGGTACCTGCGGATGGGCTCTATCCACGAATCTTCAAGATCGAGGGGGGCGACGAGGCACCCCGCCACTCCCCTCGGAGCGTCAATACCTGGTGACACCCTTGAGTGGTGCTTAACCACCTCTCCTTCGTCCCTGGGTTCAAGAGAAGCCACGGACGGCATCGAGATCCTTTCTACAAAGGCCCCGGGTGGGCATGGAGATCGTGAGGAAGCTAGGCGGGCAAGACTGTCGGCTTGGCAGTTATCCTTTCGGGGGATATACCGTACTTCAAAACCGACGAATTTCTTCTCTAACTTTCTCACCTCCGCAAGGTAAGCCGCCATATTCAGGTCTGTAGTCTGGTACTCCTTGGACACTTGTCTTGCTACCAACTGCGAGTCTCCATTCACGAGAAGGCGGCGAATACCGAGTGCTGAAGCGACTCTGAGACCGGCTAGCAACCCTTCGTACTCAGCTACATTATTTGTGGCCGGGAAGTCAATCTGTAGTATATACTACAGGCGTTCTCTGGTTGGGGAGGTCAAGATTATCCCAGCCCCCGCGCCTTCGATGGTTAGGGAACCGTCGAAGTGTAGTGTCCAAATATCGTCCTTTACTGCTGGTGACGCCGAATAGTCGGGCTCCGTCCATTCAGTGACAAAGTCAGCGAGGACTTGCGACTTGACCGCCGTGCGCCGAATGAAGTGAATGTCGAACTCTCCGAGCTCGACAGCCCACTTGGCGATTCGACCTATGGCCTCGCGGTTGCGGAGGATTTCTCCCAAAGGGTAGGTGGTCGGGACCGTGACCGTGTGAGCTTGGAAATAGTGTCGAAGCTTGTGAGACGTGGTGAGGACCCCGTACAGGAGCTTTTGAACTTGGGGATAACGCTCCTTGGGTCCATGCAGGATCTCGCTGATGTAGTACACTGGTTTCTGAGCCTTCTCACGGTGCTCGGAAGTTCCGCGTTCCACCATCAACACTCCGCTGACCGCGGACGGCCCGGCCGCGACGTAAAGCAGTAATCCTTCCTCGGGATTCGGTGCGACTAGCACCGGGGGGGTGGTTAAGTATTCTTTGAGCTCTTGGAATGCCGCCTCTGACTCCGCTGTCCACTCGAAGCCGTCGTGTTGTCGCAGATGTTTGAAGAAAGAAATTTCACGGTCTCCTAGTCGGGATATGAACCGGCTCATGGCCGCCATGCAACCTGTGAGTCTTTGGACGTCTCGGACCGTTTTCGGGGACCTCATCTCCGCGATCGCCCGTATTTTATCGGGATTTGCCTCAATTCCCCGGTGCGATACCAAGAAACCGAGTAGTTTTCCGGCGCTAACTCCGAAGGTACATTTCTCCGGGTTCAACATTATTCTGTTTCTCCGGAGGTTGGTGAATGTTTCCAGTAGGTCTGAGAGCAGGTCTTCCTTCTTCTTTGTTTTCACGACGAGGTCGTCGACTTATGCTTCAATGTTTTGACCAATTTGGCTGTGGAGGGCAAGTTGCATTCCGCGTTGATACGTTGCTCCCGCGTTCTTTAGTCCGAAAGGCATCTTTGAATAGCAGAATACCCCGAACGGAGTTACAAAGGAAGTTTTCTCCTCATCCTCCCGACACATGCTTATTTGGTGAGAGCCCGAATAAGCGTCGAGAAGGTTTAGATAGTCGCATCCTGACGTCGAATCCACTATCTGATCTATCCTGGGTAAGGGGAAAGCGTCCTTTGGGCAGGCCTTGTTGAGATCCGTGAAATCGACGCACATCTGCCACTTCCCGTTGGCTTTCTTAACCATAACTGGATTGGCGAGCCATTCAGGGTGCTCGACTTCTCGGATAAACCCAGCCTTCAGGAGTTTTTCGATTTTCACCTTGATGGCTTCTTTTCGATCTGGGGCGAATCGCCGTAGTTTTTGTTTCACTGGTACGGCGTCCTGACGGACAGCTAGCCTGTGCTCAATCACTTCCCTGGGGATTCCAGGCATGTCGGATGGTTGCCACGCGAAGACGTCCGAATTGCCCCGGAGAAAAACGATGAGCGACGATTCCAGGTCTGGATCAAGCGTTGACCCGATCCGGACTGTCTTGGAGGGCTCTGCTGGATCCAGAGGAATTACTTTTATCTCGCCGTGGGTCTTCACAGCCGTGCTGGTTTTTGAGGGCATATGCTCCCCGTCCCCCAGGTGTACTCGTACGTGGTCGAGGCTGCTCTTATCGCAGAGGAGCGCTTCTCTAGGGGAACTCCTTATCGTGAGGACACCTTTTGGGCCGGGCATCTTTATGCACTGGTAGGCATAATGCGTAGCTGCCATGAACTTGGCTAGAGTAGGGCGCCCCAAGATAGCATTGTAGGCTGTTTCGAAATCGACTACATCAAACAGGATTTTCTCTGTTCGGAAGTTCTCCGGCGTACCGAAGGTGACCGGGAGCGTGACTTGCCCTACCGGCGTGGCCGATGAGCCCGGGACGATACCGTGAAAAGCGTGCGTCACCGTCTGAACAGACGATCGTGGCACTTGCATGGCGTCGAGGGCGTTGGCGAATAGGATATTGAGGGAGCTCCCTCCGTCTATTAATACGCGACCCACTCGGCAGTTGTTGATCGTTGGCTCGACCACGATTGGGTACCGTCCCGGTCGAGCGCGGTTTTCGGGGCAATCGGTCTGGTCGAAAGAGATCGTGACCTTGGACCACTTGACCGCTCGGGGAACTCGCGGTACACTCGCGAGAACTTCTCGGGCGATCGCCTTGTATTGCCTCTTGGATTCATAAGAGGTTGAGCCCCCGAATATGTACTCGATTGCTCTGACGTGCCCCTAGAAAGGCTCAGGAGTGGAGTCATCGTCGTCGGAAGTCGTCTCCCGACTGTTATTAGCGACTTGAGGGTTCTCCTCGCGGAACTTCTCTCTTTCTTCCCGAAGATACTTCTTGAAGATGCGACACTGTTGCAGATCATGCGAGTCGGTCTGGTGAAAGTCGCACCAGGGTTTGGACGACTTGTCGGAGGATGTGGTAGGTTTATCCTTGGGGCGTGGTCGCCAGGTGCGCTTCTCGGAGATCTCGGCCATTACCTCGTCGGCTCTGATCCTTTTCTCCTTGTTCTCTCCGGAGGGCTTCTTCTTGCGCTTAGTCTTGTGCGAATCGCCCCTTGACCGGAGGGGAGAACTGGTCGACTCACCCCGCTGTTGCTTGATATAGCGGAGGGTTTCCTCCACACAAGTGGCCTTCTCGGCCAGATCCATGAGTTGCCTGGTGGTTTTCGGTGGCCGCATGATCAGATCGTATGTGCACATCTCGTTTCTACTGCCCCGAGTGAAGGCGCGGATGACATCCGAGTCCGTTATCTCGGGGATAGTGTTGCGGACAGCACTAAACCTCTTAGTAAACTCTCGGAAGCTCTCGTCTGGTCGTTGGACGACAAGGAATAGATCGTCGACCCGACCCAGTCTTGGGAAGGTACCTTGGAAGTTCCCGAGCAGCATGTCGCATAGCTGTCCCCACGAACGGATCGTTCCTGGGGGTAGATTCGTCAACCACGTCCTAGCGGCTCCTCTGAGAGCGGTGGGAAGATAGTTGGCCATAACCTCTCGTCCCCGCCGGCTGCCTCGATCGCGGTGGTGTAGATCTGGAGGAATTCCACGGGATTCGTGGTTCCATCGTACGATTCTAGCGAGCCGGGCTTGAAACGAGAAGGCCAACGTACCTGTCGGAGTTCCTGGGTAGCGCCTGGCATCCGCTGAAGGACCCCCGATAGGGCGCATTCTCGCCGCTATTCGAGGTCAAGGATCGGCCCCGAGCATTGGCGTTCTGTACGTGGTTTCTTCGAGAAGGCTGTTGCTCCTGCTAGCGCCTTTGGCGGCAGCGTTTGTCGAGCTGCTCTCGGAGGTCCACCGGGGGCTCCTCCTGAGGAGCCCTGTTCTTGGGGTGTCGTCCCTCCCGATCGCGTTCTTCTAGCGGAGGAGGGGTGTCCACCCGAGTAGAGCTACGGGCCACCGATTGGGCTCGAGAAGACTCGGCCTGGTTCTGAGCCTCTTGGAGGTCAGCCCCCAGCCGTTGCAGCCACTGCACGCCCGCGGGTGTCGATAAATCCACCACGGGAGGCTGTGACAGCAGATTGCGCACTTCCGCAAGTCTTCGAGCAGTTCGGGACACGTACTCCCTCGTTCCCGGGGGGGATCTCTCCGCAGCGGCAGGCAGGTCTCCGTTCCGGCGAGGAGTTCTCTCCCCGGCGGCGGGTAAGCCCCCGTTCATGTGGGAGGCAGCCATTGCATTGTGCTGCTGTGAGCCCCCGGGCAGATTCTGATCTTCGAGGTCTTCTCGACCATCGTCAATCGCGAGTACCATCCGAGGTCCTTGGCTGGACGATGTGTACTCGTATTCCATCACGTTGTCCTCATCGGACGCGACGTGGGTAAGATCTTGATCGTTCTCACGATCAGAGTTTGCAGGAGAAATTCCAACCATGGGGCTGGTCGTTCCTCCCGGGAAGTCGTCGTTCAAGACCAGCTTCCCGCTGAAGGCCCTGGCGCACTCGATTCTGAAGTGATCTGCTTCGCCATCCGAGTCCTCTCCAGGGGCGTACTCTCCGAAATCTACTCGATCCGTGACCGGGTACGGGTCCATAGGGCCAAAGTCGTCGTGGAAACCCTGGTCCGAGTACCCAGTGCGGGGCGAGATTGCGATCGGTTTTCCTGCCGGGTTTGCTTCTTCCTCCTCGGTCAAAACTGGTGAGGGCTGCGCAGCCGGCGCTGGGATCTGATCGCGCTTAGTTGCGCGTCCTGCCGACTCTGATTCTTCCTGGACAGCTTGGTCCGGAGAGGTCCCCACGGTCGGCGCCATCTGTCGACGATCGGTGAATCGGCGATCTTACGGTATTCGTGGAATGAGGATTACTGGGGGGGGTAGGGACCTCTAGGGCCCAAGTGCCAGGAGCTCTGACAGCAGGGGACAGCCGTTTTTTATACAGGTTCGGGCCTCCCTCAGGATAATAACCCTACGTCCTGTTGCTATATATTGATGGAGAACACGCTTTACAATGAGGGGTGTATGTTAGTGGCTACCCTAGGCCTAATCGTAGACTAATCTATGCTAAACCATCGGGCTTGACTCCTTCGAGGTAGCGGGTCTTCTAGGGCTTCGCCTCCTGAGATCCTATGCTGCTGGTCCCGCGGCTAGATTGATCTGTTGGACCTTGTAGAACCGGTCCTCCCCTATGGGATTGCTGATCCTTATATAGGGGGTTCCCAGGGTCGTACTGGACGTGGACTTTACGCCCGAGTAGGACTCTGATCTCCTTAAACGTCGGGATTGACTTCCTAGTTTAAGGGGAGTCTTCCCTTGCCGAGAGGGGTTACCTTGTCGTCTAGGGATCCTTACCGGGTACGCTGTACCTTCCTAAAGTCCTGGGATTCTGTATACGGATACCCCTAACACGCGGGATACCGTACTATTCATCATCAGTTGGAAATAAGGCTAAGTGCTCGAAATGCTCAATTCAATCTTCGCGTCAAAACAATATCTACAGAAAACCCTAAGTGTTTGCTCTATCTGTGACCCAGAGTATCCGGACTTTGGTCTGGAGTCTCCGAGACCTTGACTAGGGTTCTGCTAAGAACTGACTCAGGAACTCTGAGTGAGACTCTGGTTATGGAGAGCGCTATTCCAAATGTCTCCCAGATACTCTGGAAATTTCCCTATCTAGCTCTCAGCGTGTCTGTAATTTTTGCGAGATACCATGGATGAAGATCTGTCTGGAGCAACTAAGTTATTCTCTAGATCTTGTTTGATGTCTCTCGGAGTATCCAGATTTATTCCTAGATACTGTGGAGAAATCTTTGTCTGGTCCCTAGAGCATCTTTTATTTGTGCTAGATACTCCAGATGAAGACTTGTTATGAGCAACTGTGTGTTTCTCTAGAGTCCGTTCTCTAACGCTCGAAGTCTATGGATTTGTTTCTAGACACTCTGGGTCACCCTGTCTGAAATATCTAAATAGTTGCTCTAGATGAGGACTATAGCTGTTAACTTTGAATCTCGAATACTCCTAATCTGGACCTAGATATTCCAAGTAATTGTTGTCTGTAGCCAACGACTAGTTTTTCAGAATGGGCTATTTGTACCTCTGCCCACCCATCGAAGAATAGCGCTTTGCCACTTCATTTTCTGCACTCAAGAGAGCTTATCCCACCTTCATCAAGTCTAATCCTTTGATTCTTGTAAAGAAGATCAAGAGGGAGTGAGAAATCAAGATAAATTGAGCACTAGAGCATTGAGTTTATCTCCAAGTCTTCGTCACGCCTATTACCCTTGAAGATTGGGGTCTTCTAGATGGCTAGAAGTCCTTGAGAGCTCCCAAACAAGTTGTGGTGAGCATCAAGAAGTTTGTGACTGTGAAGATCTATCTGTCTCTATCAAGAAAATGATCACCAAGAAGAAAATGAAGAGTCACTCAGTGCAATTTCTCGAGGAAGAGGCTTGAAAGAGAGCCGGATTATGTTTTCATGATCTAGTCCCTCAACATAGATGTAGAACTCCCCCAAGGACCTAAACTTTAGCAACAATATTTTTGTGTCCCCTTAGGTTTCTTGTTCCTCAATTTACCCTCTGCAAGTTTACTTTCGTTGTTATTGCTTATGCTACTAGTATCTAAGGATGTTCATATAGTTTTGGCATTAGATAACTTACTATTTCATTGAATTGCAACAAAAGGTATAATTATAATAAAATTTGTTAGTCGCTTATTCAACCCTTCGCTTTAGGCAGACATCTTAGTCTTTACACCAACATGTTGGCGAGGTGAGCGGGTGTGATGGACTGGTGGGTAGTGGCAGCGGCACGTACACCATATAGAGGCATCGAGGATGATAAACGAGATTGATATTGGAGAGCAAGTAACTAAATATATATGATAGAAGTGTAAGACACTGGCACAAACGAGGCATAGTAAAGATTCAATTATTCGAGAACACTTTGTTCCATTGTTTAGCTTTTCTTATTAAAAATAAAGAGGAAGAAATTAAGAAATTATTAGTAAGTTCTTGATTTTTTTTTATTTAGAAGTATAAAAAAATTATTTATATTTTAATTTATAAAACAAAATAATGAGAAACAGAGGTCCATTGAATAGAGATATGAGTACTTGAAATGTGAGAACTCTTGTTTAAAACGAACACGCCGGTTGATAATATCGGAGTTGTCCAAACCGAGAGCCGGAGCAGCTGGCCAAACCCAAACGGTTCGGTTCCAAACATGCGTCTCCACCTCCACACAGAATCCACGCCGAAGCCGGAGCCTAGGTCTGCTCCAACTCCACGAGCCCACCATAGCCCGGTCCTCCCGACCTAGCGCCGCCGCCGCCGCTCCGGCCTCCATCCTCGCGGCCCTGCACCGGCTCTACCCTCGTGAAGCCGCAGCTACTCAGCTTCCCACCTCCATCCGGCAACTCCCCGGCACGGGGAGCAGAAGGTGTCCACCCACCCATCGCCCCCTGAATCATCTCTAGTAGCAGAAGGAGGGGGCAAAAATCTTGCCTTGAAATACTTGTGAATCGTGTGGTGAACGCGCATAGCAGCAGCTGCAGCAGCAAGTTGGTGATCATCTCCTTCTGTGATTTTGCTTCTTTTGTTGATGTGATTTTGTGACGGCGCTGTGGTTGATATTCTCGGTGCTACTTGGTGGGGATTGTGTTCATCACATCATGTGTAGGGATGCGTAACGAAATGAAGGGGGTTCTTCGTTCCTGTTCCTATGTACGTTGGTAAATCTGACCTAGTGAACGAACTGGAGCTATGAGCTAGCAACACTGACCAGTTCACTGTTTTTGTAGCTTCATTTCATATGTAGCTTCATCATGCGTAGGGTTTTGCTTGCTTGTGTTCTGTTCGGCCTGCGTGTACCACTTAATGATTCGGCTGGCCATCAGAGTGCGTCCGGGCGGAAGTTGCCCTTTGTAGACAGAGATATCAGATCCTGGTATCAAAAGGTGAAGTTGTGATTTTTTGTTCCCTATCGATCTGAACTTGGAAGCGAGAACCTCTAACTGTTAATTGCAGCTCTTGATTTTTAATTTGATTCCAATTGCGCATGGATTTGAAACGTGGCTTAGCTAGACCTATCCAACTTCTGAAATCTTTCTTGTTTTCTGGTTCGGACAATAAACCTGAAACTTATTTGTACTGTCGTATGTAGCTAGGCATCACTATCTTTTGAGAAATGATAGTAGCTAATCCATGTTGTTGTTGCAGATGCTGGAAGCTGAGTGGAATGATGAAAATACTAGAATTATCTGTGAACTCTTTGCTGAGCAAGTTCGGGCTGGAAATCGACCAAATACCCATCTCAATAACATTGGTTACAGGGAAGTTGCATCAAAGTTTGAACGAAGAACACGGTTGCTTTATACAAAGAGACAACTTAAAAATAAATGGGATAAACTCAAGAGTGACTACATCAACTGGAAGAAATTGCTTGCAAGGGGTGCAAGTTTAGGTTGGAACAATGCAAGAGGGACAATTGCAGCTGAGAATGATTGGTGGAAGAGTACATTTAAAGTACATAATAGTTAAACTGTGTCATTAATTTTGTATCCTATGAACTATGTTATCAGGTCTGAGACCTTTTCTTTATTTTTCTCACAGGAGTTGCCAGGTGCAAAAAAGTTCCGCAAAGCTGGAATTCAAAATGAGGATAATTTGAAAGTGATGTTTGAAGATATTACCAGTAATGGTGTGGATCATTCATCACTGGCAGCATGCAGTTTGGCATCTGCTCTGGACAGCACCGTGAATGTTGAGAATCTTGACGGATTAGACAACATTGTGGAAGATAATGATGGCACTCAACTAGACAACACTGATGACACTCAGCTAGACCATAATGTTGTCGCTCAGCTAGATCATGAGTCTCCCTCAATTAGGAACAAGAAAAGAACTATTCATGTTAACGCCAAGGAGAATAAGAAAAACAAGGCTGAAACTGCTTTGCTCATGCAAGCTCAATTGAAGCGTATAGCAGAGTTGGCTGAGGAAGCACAGTTCATTTTTGAAAAGTTTTCATCCCAAGCTGACTCCATGATCTGACATTCAAGATGTTATGACATTGGTTCGTGAATGTGGAGCATGGAGCGGAAGTGACGAATATTTCATTGCAACTGAACTGTTTGTCAATAGAGAACAAAGGGAGATGTTCTTGACTATGGAAACAGTTGAGGAACGTCTTGAATGGCTTAGAAGAAAGTATAATGCCAAGTATAGGGTTTAGATAGATGATACTAGAATTTTCTTTTAGTCATTAAGCTTTTGTTGTTTTTGGCATTCAAGACGATCATTTATTAGATCCTAACAAGCATGTATAGATCCTGACAAGTATGGTTGCCCCACCTGTGGTTGTAATTTGTAAATATTCATCTATAAATGTGCAATTGTCTTTTGGTGTCATTTGTTTTCTATCAATTATTATGTTGTACCTTCAAGCATAACTTTTTCCTAATTTTTTGTTCACATTAATTATTTATGTGTTTGATACAGATTGTGAGTTCCTGCAGAGTAACACGATCAAAGTGATGCATCTGATGATGAAGATGAAGATATTAAGCAGATGGTGTTAAGTCAACACAAAATATCTGCAAAACTCCGACGAAAGCTATGCACTTACAAGCATCCATTCTGTGGTGCCATGAGGTTACTGGATCTAATTTTTGTTAGTCAGAATTGTATAGTGTAATACGAGGGATCTTAGATCTTCTTATCTGTCTAAAAAGTAAAAATAAATCGATCTTATAATTTTCCCTCTGATTCCTTGTTCTGTCTGAAGCAACCCTACCAGCAAGGCAGGAAGACGCTGCACAGCTGCACCACCAGATCCAGATACTGGAAATCAATAAATATCTGTGAAACCACTAAAGGGGTAATTATATGTTATATATATTCCTTGTATCTTTTGAGCTAATCCTCCTTAGCATTCTTTCATAATTGTTGGAGCTAGAGCTTCAGAATTTTGTCAGACCTCACCTGCTGATGCAGTGATGCTCCTTTCTAGCATGTGGAAATTCAGTTCTAAAAATTTGGCAACCCACCGTTGAGTGATCAGGGAAAGACTATGACTCGATGACATGTGAGACCCATAGAGAAAGTGAAAGGATCGTAGGTGCCGACTAGAGGGGGGTGAATAGGAGGCTAACCAAATTTTAAATAAATTCTTCTCTTTATCTAGATTAAGGCTTAACAGATCAAAAGTTTGAACTAGCTGTGTGACAGGTCAGCTACACATGCAGTATTTGATATGTAAATTAACACACGGCTGTCACACAGGTGGCTAACACAGGTAAACAGATAGCCCTAAACAGATGTGCTAAATAGATGACTGTGTAACAGGTTACTGGCACAGATAACAGATATGCAATACATCAACTGCGACACAGCTAGACTAACACAACTAGATTGAGTATAACAGTAAATCACACAAGCATGCAAAGCAGCTAAATTGAGTATAACAGTAAATTACACAAGCATGCAAATCAGATAATCAAGCAAGTACTGAATGTAAAGTACTCAGAGAGACAAAGGTTTTTTCACCGAAGTTCCCACTCTTTTCAGAGATGGTACGTCCCCGTTGGAGAGGCTACTCCGAAGAGATCGCCAGCACTAAATTGTGCTTGTTCTCCGAGTACCTGAGCTTTCAAGTCTCTTTCTCTTGCTTGTGAAAGTCCTTTCGCCTTGCAACAGTTAGCCTTCAAATCACCCTCACAAACTACTGCACCAACCCACACAAGCTTTGGTGGTCACAGCAACTCCTACACCCGTCTAGGAGTAGACACTCCAAGAAAGAATCTGCAACAACAACTTTTGGAGAAACCAGTGCTCTCTGCTCAAAGCTCTAACTCTCTTGAACTAAGACTTAGGAAGATTTGCTTCTGTTCAGGAGAAAAGAAGTCTGCAACGGTCGAAATGGATTGAGACGGTTTGGCAAAGGTTGAGCAAAAGGTTTTGCAAAGGTTGAGGTCTGAGACTTCCCCTGGCCTTCTATATATAGAGTCCACAGGCACCTGACCGTTACACTCATGACAGGTAGGATTAAGTGGCTCACCGGTGACACAGCTAATCACAACGCACAATGGTAATCGGTTCAGGCAAACCGACACCTGTGTCACCGGCGGCTGACACAGGTGAAGCCCTAACTGACGTAGCCTCACTACTCAGCCCGGTCCTAACACATTACATGCCCTCAGCGCATTAACTCTGATGCCTAATAAGGAGAGAACCTCCAACAATCTTCTGACTCGATAGACAGACTATTGCAGTGCAGTTCCCTTAGCATTTACAAGCTCTCTCCTGGCACAGAGATGTACCTGAGTCATAGAGCGGTTATTCACCTGTGACATAGCTGTGCCACACAGGTAACTTTGGCTCTAGGATTTTAGGCTACTAGCACAGCAGTGTGCTAGCACAACTCAGTTTCACACTTGTGGAAAACTGTTGTTACAGGGCCACTGACCTCAAAGCATCAGTGCCACTGTCCAATACTCTGAGCATTGAGCAAAAGAACCTCCAATAATCATTACTACTTCATCTCACTTGATAGTACGGGTGTTTTCTAAGGACTCAAGAAAACTAGCAAACCTAAGCTTCAGCTTCCACCAACTGTAGTCACGGCCCTTGACGCATCAAGCCACCATCACCTTGCTTGCAACTCCTTGCACAGCACCGGTTTCTTCACAGCTGTGGCACAGCTGCCTAGCGCAGCCATCTCCTTGTCCTGGAAACCACATTTGTACTTTTGGGTAGTCATCCTTTCCTGAATGAATCCTCTTCCTGAAACCTACTTATCCTACTTACACTCATTATAAACATTAGATTCCAGTTTATGTTGTCATTAACCATCAAAACCATCTTAGGGGCTTAGATGCTCTTTCAATCTCCCTCTTTTTGTGGTTAGTGGCAACCCATTCACAGATATGAATTAAACATATGAATGAGTAGTACTTGAACAGGTTGTCAGAATATACTCCCCCTGAAGCTGTGCATAAAAGATTTGCTTTTGGAATGCAAATGCACAGGTCTGAATTAAAAATTTGAGTAGTATATTCTCACAACTTGCATTTCATTAGTTCAGAGCAATAAATGTATCAGAGCATAATAGACTAAACTGAGTTGATAATGATGCAGCTTTAGAGTTTCTTTGAAAGCATGTTCTGAGAATTTATTTGATATATATTATGATCAGAGCAAACCATCAAAACCATTTGATATGTGTTATGATCAGAGCTAAAAGGAGCTAAAAGATCAGAGCAAAAGAAAATATTCTCCACACATATCAGCATATGAACATGAAGTAAACTGCATCATTTCAGAAGAGACAATGTGTTCAAGACATAAGAAATCAGATTAAGAACAAGTTTTCTTTTGAACCACTTCTTCTGAACCACTCTTCTGAACCACTCCCCTTACATCTCTCCCTCTTAATATCTCTCCCCCTTTGCCACTAAGACACCAAAAAGGGGTAAGGGAACAGATGCTTCAGGTGGATTATCATCAGCCTGAGGTCTGAGCTGAGTCTTGGATGTCTTGACAGAGATATCAAAATCTGACTCAGGTAGACCTGTCCTTTGAAGAATCATGAACATTATATATGAGCCATACCTCAACTTTGCTTCCTTGTCCTTCTGCACTGCATCTATTTCATGAAAAATGAATCTGGCAATGTCAAAGTGTTGATTATTTGCTATGTGGACTAGCACTTGCCAGACAGGAGAATAGACTGCATCTGTGTTTCCTCCTTTGGGTTGAATGGTGACATTGAGGATCTTCACCAGATGCTTTGCAGTGACTGTAATGCCCTTGAAGTATACATGATCTGCTGGGGCATTTGCAGGGAAAGAGAAGTTTCCTTGGATAGAATTTCCTTCTTGCTTCATTTGGAATTGGCTCCAATCTGAAAAGATTTGGCATATTGGGCTCCACTGGTGCTCTAAATAGACTGTTGAATTCTGGAGCAGTGATGGAAAGGAGCTGGCCTCTTGTCCTCCAGATCATGATATCTTGATTTTCCTGTTCTACCCACACTGTGGCATAGAACTCTCTGATCACTTCTGGATCATATCCTTGTTGAAGATTGGTCAGAAACTCAAGGCCTGCTGCTTGAATTAAGAAGGGAAAAGCACGCAACCTAGAGTCTGAAAGAGCATCCCAATCTATGGCTTTGCAATCAACAAATCCTTTACCTGATATGATCTCATGATAGACCCCCTTCTGTTTGTCATTGTGGAATCTGGGGTCTGAGCAAGCTGACTCAATATATTCCTTGTCAGCTGAGAAGTAGGGATAGGTTCATCTCATCTTGATTTAAGCATTTGAGCTTAGAGATGCAACCTTACTCTCGGACCTCTTAGGGTCACACTTGGGTAGCTTCTTCCAAGTAGTTCTGGGCAAAAAATCCATCTGTCCTTGTTCAGTTCTCAGAGCAGAGGAGAAAATATAGCTATACTTTGATTCCAAGTCCTCCTCATCATCTGAATTTTCTGGAGAACTGTCCTCTTGCTCTGTTGCTACCTCTTGTTCTGATTCTGCTGTAGCCTCTTGTTCTGACTCTGAGCTGGAAGAAGATTCTTCAGCAACATACTCCTTGTCAGAGTCTGATCAAGGTTCCCTTGCTCTTGGAGGGGTCACTGAAACACCCCTGCCATCATCTGATATGCTTTTCAAGCTTTCTTCTGCTACAGCTGAGTCACTGGCATGTGCCACAGGTGAGGACTGTGTTGAATGAGCAACAGGTGAAGTGACCTCTGTGTCAGCTGGCTGTGACACAGATGGTAAAGGCAGTTGAGCAGCTTGCACTGGGGCAGCTGCTGCCTGAGACACAGCTAGTTGGGACAGCTGTGGAGATGATGCTTGAACAGCTTCTGAAGGCTTATCTGTCCCAGCCTTGGGTGATGAGGAGGGCTCAAGGGCCTTTTCTGCAGCTTGTTCCTCTGTCTCAGAAACCAGGAACTGTGAAGGGGATATAGGTTTGTGCACATCCAGTGATGAAAGAGTTTCACTACTGATGGAACTGGAACTCTTCTTCCTTTTCCTCTGATAGGTGTGCAGACTTGATTTAGCTGTGTCAGCCACCTGTGCCACAGGTGGTGACATCTCCTTCTTTAGCTCCTTCAGAGCCTCTTGCTGTTGAACCAGCTATTCTTTCATTGAAGGCTTGGAGCTCTGTGAGGTTTCAGAGATGATTGCAAGTTCTAATTCTGACTACTTCTGAGCTTGAGGTTCTTTAGAAATTACTACAGTTGCTGATCTCCTTCTTGTGAAACTGCTTCTGCGTTTCTATATGGCTTCTTCAAATTTTTTTTGAGCTCAGGAGGTAACAATTGTCGCTTGATTCTGAGTTGTTCCTTCAGAGCATTCTTAGCAGGTCCTGAGGGAACATTCTTCATTGTAGCAATCAGTTCAGACATTTCTTGAAGAAGATGATGATCCCTAGCACCAGAATTCTGAACTTCAACAAACTTTGATCCTGAAGCTAGTTGAATTCTCTGAGAGTTGTAAGAAAACTGCTTCTGCTTCTCAAGGATTAGCTGTCTCAAAACATTCTTGGCAGATGCTGAGGTGGCTGCTTGCATCTGAAAGTGCAAATATGCAATTTCACTCAAAAGGACCTTATCTTCATCTGTTGGCTCTAGAATAGCATAAGATATAAGCTTAGAGTTAACTGACAGCTGAATATTCTTAGCAGAGAATAGCTCAAGAAGCTGCTTCTTCACTGTTGCATCTGTTTCTGCACGAATCTGTACTGAGAGATTGTCCATCTCTTCTAGAATGACCCTGTCATTTTCAATAATGGCTTCTTGGACAGAAGGATCAACTTCCTCAGCCTGAGCCTCTTGAATAGATAGAGTGCCCCTTGGTAGCACTACATCTGCAACGGAGGTCATCTTGACCTTTCTTACTGCCTGTCTGGGCTTCTTGGCTGCTGACTTTCTCAATGCTGACTGACCAGCATCAGATGAGGATCTTGTCCTCTTGGATGAAGCTGGTTGAGCTGAACTGGATTGACCAACTTTAGATGCTGCAGCAGCAGCTTTTCTTTGCCTGTAAGCTTTCTGCTGAGCTCTTCTTCTCCGAAGAGCTTGTTCTCTCTGCCTCAGCCTCTCTCTCTCTCTCTTGATCAGAGTCAGAGATAACCAACTCTCTACTTGACTCTTCTGGATCAGACCATTTGAGACCACTATCCTCTCTTTCTGAACCTGAAGACATCTGTAGAAACGAGAAAGATGAGGAAGAAATAAGGAAAGAGGTTCTCCCAAATACAGAAGATAGTGGCTGTGTTGGCCACCTGTGTGAGGACAAAGTGACACAGGTGTGGACTTACAACCAAACTAAGGATCTTTGCCCATTGAATAGGCATACCTGTGTGACAGGTGAGATCATAGCGGTGACACAGCTACGCACGGAGGCTGTCACACCCTGATTTTTCCAAACTTGAATAATAGCATAACACCGCATGTAGTTAGTGTATTTCAAACCATGCATGGACCCAGAATACACGAGCCGGCCACACACGCACCATATACGTGCATGAACCCTAACACAACATATACACCGTATACGTCAATGCACCCGCGGCACCCTGCAACCGAGTAGTCCCAGGCCAAGGCAGGAGAATTCCTGAGAGTTCACATATCCCCTCCATCTCTTGCCGCACCCCGGAACCCTAGTTCCATGCCCGATTCCAATTCTTCCTATTTAAATCTAATTCTTTCCAAAACCCTAATCGCGAGACCTAACACTCCTCGGCCCTTCCAAAAATTCCGAGAAAATTCGTGGAACAACCTAATAGCATTCTCAACTCAAATATAACGTAAAACAGAGATGCCCAGTTCAAAAATATACACAAAATGTAAAAAAAATAAACTTTAGGGCAATATAGAGCGTTTAACTACAACCCCTACAAAAATATGGGCATGTCATGTTCAAAGCTTGGGAATGGCCAACATCGAACACCTGAGTGCAAGTCGTTCTGCCCCATGAAATCATGAGCGGACCTCAGCATAAATAGCTCAAAATCTGGATAAGGATCCCTCATTGGTTCCTTATCGTACCTACTTCCATAATTCTCAGTGGCAGTATCAAATTTTGTCCTTTCCTTCTTAACCCTAGCATGTGGCACGTCATGTCATCAAGCACAGTCTATTCCCAACAATATTTTTCGATGCCTACCTTTTCTATTCACTTGAACACGTCCCCTAGTATTTCGGTGACAAGGAGCTGCACGACAAACCCCAACGAATCACACTATGACGCCTTATGCCACCTGGACACACGTAGGCATGGTCCAGAGTGCGCCCTGGCATGCCACGATGCCAGCCAACAGTGGCATTGCCACGCAGGCCGCTGGTTTGCCGCGCCTCTCGCCACTATCCCGCGCCACGGTCGTCCTGCTCCTTCCCTGTGGCCACAACACTACTCTAATTGCCCAGCAACGTCCCATCGATGAACTCGAGCAGAGGACAGCAGCGGCAGTGCCACTCCCGTGCCACCCGTCGCTCCACCGCGCCAGCTGTCGACTTATCCCGCGCCGCGCGTCGAGAACTCGCCGTTTTTCTCGCCGGAGCATGCCATAGCACTCCTGATCTCTCGCCTCCACCCCAACAGTGGTCACAACTTGCCACCGAGCTGTCTAGTCCAAACCGAGCTCTCCGCAGCAGCCAAAACCCCGCAACCGCGCCTATAAAAGCCGGCCGAGCTCCTTGCTATCACCCAGCTCTCCCTTTCGTTGCCTCTTGAGCTCAAGCCCTTCCAAGCTCGGTCGAGCTCGCCCTCCTTCTCCCCATTTCTCCTCCACTTCGGCCTACACCCAAACCACTCTAGCACTCAAAAATCCGAGCAAAACCAAGTCCCTTTCCTCGATTAATCCACCACAACTAGATTCCCCAAGCTCTTCTATTCCCCAAGGCCGCTTCCATTTTCTCCTAGCTCCCATCGCCGGCGAACGCCCCAAACCAGAAGGAACCCCGGCGCTGTCAACCTCACCTACTCCGTTCCAAGCGGTGGGACTAAAACCGCCGGGTGCGAGACCCGACCAGAACCAAGCCAAGAAATAGGGCACCCGCTGACGCATGGGTCTCAGTTAAAGGCAAGGCCCACTAGCCAAAAGTGGCCACGTCTTTAGACCATTTTGTTTTCTCAGCTCAAAAGCGTATTTAGCCTCTGAGGAAAGCGTACAGTTCACTGGAAACCGTTTTAGTATTATCCAGTACCGGTTCAGCAACTGGTTCGACCGGTTCAGACCCCTCCCGACCGGTTTTTGAAGAAGTTTCACAGTTCTGGAGTTCTGAGTTTAATTCCAAACGTCTGGTTCAAAAAGATTTTAAGTTTCAAGTACATTTTGAACATAAACAGAGAGGACTAGGTTTAGAGTTTTTCTTTTATTTTCTTTAAACCAACGCATACATCATATATGTGCCATTTCTTTTAGGAGACCAAAAATAAACCTCCACCTATCCAGTATACCTAACATAACTATGGCACCCAATAGCTTGGTAGGGCAAGTGATTTAGGAAGTACAATCTTAAAGGCATGAATCTTCTATGATTTAAAACACTGTCACTTTATGTGACGTATACGCATATACCCAACGTCTAGGGCATTCCTTGTGCCCGTGGACTTAAGCCCTAAAACCTCAGGACCCTACCACTAGGTTAAGCTCCGATATACTCGCCCCCACTCTCCGTTCTGAGTTGCCCTTGAACTTGACAACTCCTCGGATGAGACAATCACCTACCTTACAAAAATCCTAAAACCTAACTTGACCAAAACCCTTATCACCACACTTTAGTAGCATCACTCCTTTCTGAACATGCATATCATCTATTTTGTTGAAGTTGTTTTGGATTGCTTCTTATTCGCCGATTTTCTGACGTGTAGTCGACGGAGTGAGGTACGTGCGTGAGGAGGAACCAGAGTCACCCCCACGACAGGAACAAGAACAAGAACTGCCAGGTAAGCATTCCCACCTTGATCATGTTGAATCCCATAAGTGCGAAATTTAATTATTTTGTTTGTGAAACTTGCATGCTATGTGGATATCAACGGTATTTTATGTAGACCTAGTTATACCCTATAGATGCATAAGACTTAGGTCTGAATATCCGATTCCTTGTAACCCTAGGTATAATTAGTTGGTTGTTATGCGACCAACAAAAGTATTAAGATTTAGGCATTAGCCATGCTTAGACCTGCTGTAGTCAAAAACTAAATTTTTGTTCGGATATCACGAACTCCTTTGGGACATGGGGAATAAAACCCTCGGATGGCATGTGTTATCCGAGTTGGCATTGAAAGGAAATGTTTGTCAAACTCCAAATAAAACTAGAGATGATTTTGATTCAGGTGAGAATGCTAAGGGTAGCTCGGGGGTGTAGAGTACTTGATGGTGGCATGGTCGTCCGGGACGAACACGGATCGAAAAATGGAGTCTTGCTCGAATCAATTAAGGACCGAGCTTAAGTGCCGCTAAACCAGTTCCTCACCGTACGTCCACATGTCCTTTATGGGAAGGACTTGGCTTGGTACCCCGGCAAGTACTAGGGTATGGACCCGTGGGAAGTAGGAAGCATGTGCTAGGTGGTTAAAAGTCCTAGAGATCCACCACTGCTAGGCGTTTGGGTGTTGATGCGACACAAAGGTGGGGAGTCCCATTTTTGGTCCGGGACGCAAAAGTTGGGTCAACCACCTAGTGGGTCCAGCTCTAATATGGAAGCGGGCGAAGGCCTCGTTGTAACAGCCCTGCGGATACACCTCGAGAAGTGTATCCGTAAGCGCTTGGCAACAAGGGGGACTCTTGTGGGTAAAGCCGTACAACCTCTGCAGAGTGTTAAAAACTATTCGAATAGCCGCGTCCTCGGTCATGGACATGAACTGGCAAGGCCACACACTGGTTAGACTGAGTTTTGTTTGCAAAAGTTTGGGAAAGGGATTAAGGACGTGAGCATGATGTGTCCACAGGGTGCAATTTATGCTACACGGCTGGTAGTAAGGAATTGCAGGAGAAGGAGGCTAGCCGTACTATCCAGGATAGTACGGGCTGAGCATTGAGTTAAGTGGAGGCTAGCCGAGCTATCCGAGATAGCAAGGGCTGAGCACCGAGGTGAGGAGGCTAGCTGTACTATCCGGGATAGTACGAGCTGAGCAATGAAATGAGGAGGCTAGTCATACTGCCCAGGGTAGTATGGACTGAGCTATCACGAGAGATAAAAAGGAGGTAGCCGGGTCTACCTCAAGAGAAGTTTGTTACTTTAAATTGCTCCGTATTATAAAACTGCTTTAGAATCTATTATCCTCATATTTAAATTGAAAACTTGCATTTCTGCACAACAAGCAACATAGGATAGAGCTGTTCCTTTGACATTTACCCTGCATGCTATATTGCCGTATATATGTATTCCACCTGAGGGAATAGCTTGCGAGTACATTCAAAGTACTCACCTGGCTTGTTGATGTGGCCAGATGAAGAAGAATTTATCTCCGGCGACGATGACAGTGACTACGAGGGCTAGGACGTTTTCCCCCCAGTCAATTGCCTATTGGGTTCGGCATATTGATGGGCTATCTATCGCACTTTCCATTTCCGCTGCTATTTTAATTCGGCCAATAGGCCCGTTGTATGAATTAAGACCATAATGGCTATTCTGTAATAAAAGAACTCAGTATTGTATGACAATCCTATCAAGTTCTGTGTGTACTGGCTACTGATCATTGGACCAGTACAGGAAACACAGGGAAGTATCCGGTTTGAAAACTGGGTACACCATAGAGGCGGACGGCAGATTCATGAAAACTAGGGTTTAACACGATTTTACCCCTAGGTTTCGAGCTGGATGAGTTCAGAAAGCTAAATGAAAGCAGAACCAACCCTAATTAAGGACAATGCGCTACTGAATTAAGTTCTTGAGCGATTGCATTGACATGAAGCTAGGTTTAAGCACAAGAGGGGTTGGCTGATGCTTACTTTGATCGAAAACTTTGCAAGGCATGGATGAAAAAGTGTTGGAGTGCCTCGGAAAGCTTCTCTGAAGAGTTGAAAACCTTTGGAAGGACGGAAACCACGATTTCGACGTGAACTCTTGAAATTGGCGCTTAGCGGAAGTTTGGGGTTACTGTGGTCGAACAGGGTTTTTTGGGAACCGCAGGTTTCCTTATATAGGCCGAAGGGTTTTTAAGGTGGCTGTGTCATAGCTGACTAGAAGACCTGTGATATAGATGAGTTAAAAGATACCTTATGACCTATGGAATTCAAAGAAATTCACCTGAGACACAGATGGATGACTCAGGTGATAAGTTTTTCATTTGGAGCACCAGAAAAGAGAGAGTTTGATAAGAGAGAAAGCATAAGAGCACTATTAGAGGGTCCTTATGAAATCTTCTCAATGTCAGTTCGCCAGAAAATCAACCAAGCAAAGCTAAAACCGACAAGAGTTGATCTACAAAACCCAAATAGGATTAAAGAACATAAACACAAAAGATGTGTATAGACAGCTCAGCGAAAACTCTCAACTCTAAGCATACCTGTAACACAGGTAGGTGACACAGATGAAAAACATGAATAGCATAAATAGTATGAACACATGAGCTAGACACCAAGCAAACCTTTTATAGCAAGTTTGAGACATCAATGATATTCAATTCACTCCTCAGAGCACAGAACCTAGTCTCATCTAAAGGCTTGGTGAATATATCAGCTAATTGTTTTTCTGTCCTTACATGGCATAGCTGTATATCTCCTTTCTCCACATGATCTCTGAGGAAGTGATGTCTCACTTCTATGTGTTTGGATCTTTGGTGGTGTACTGGGTTGTTAGCTAATTTGATTGCACTTTCATTATCACAGAAGAGGGGTACTTGATCAAAAGATATGTTAAAATCTTTCAAGGTCTGCCTCATCCATAATAATTGAGCACAACAACTACCAGCAGCTATATACTGAGCTTCTGCAGTGGAAAGGGCTACTGAGTTTTGTTTCTTGGATGACCAGGACACTAAGGAGTGCCCTAGGAATTGACAAGTACCTGAGGTGCTTTTTGGGTCAACCTTACACCCTGCATAGTCACTATCAGAATAACCAACTAGCTCAAGAATTGCACCTTTGGGGTACCACAAACCAAACCATGAAGTTTGAATTAAATATCTCATAATCATGCGTACTGCTACTCTGTGGCAGTCTTAGGGTTAGCTTGGAATCTAGCACACATGCATACACTCAACATAATATCTGGTCTAGATGCACATAGATATAACAAGGAACCTATCATGGATCTGAATTCTTTCTGATCAACAGATGTACCTTCAATGTTTAAGTCCAGATGACCATTAGTTTGCATGGGGGTGTGAATAGGCTTTGCATCCTTCATGCCAAACTTGATGATGATGTCCTTGGTGAACTTTTCTTGTGAGATGAATGTACCTTCCCTGAGTTGCTTGACTTGAAGACCTAGGAAGTACTTGAGTTCTCCATCCAAAGACATCTCAAATCTCTTGGTCATCATTTTGCTAAACTCATCACTCATTGAACGGTTAGTACTACCAAATATTATGACATCGACATAAATTTGGCACACAAATAAATCCTTTCCATTTTTCTTGGTGAATAGAGTTGTGTCAATTAAGCCTATTTTAAATCTATTTTTGATCAGAAATTCTGTCAATGTATCATACCATGCTCTAGATGCTTGTTTTAGACCAAACAATGCTTTGTGTAGTTTGTAGACATGATGTGGTTTCTTAGTATCTTCAAAGCCAGGTGGCTGCTCAACATATACCAGTTTAGAAAGTTTACCATTTAGGAAGGCTGACTTCACATCCATTTGGTAGAGCTTGATGTTATGATGAGCAGTATATGCAAGTAGAATCCTGATGGCTTCAAGTCTTGCTACTAGAGCAAAGTTTCACCAAGTCCAGACCTTCCGCTTGAGTGAAGCCTTGAGCAACAAGTCTGGCTTTGTTCCTCACCACCAGTCCATTTGTGTCTTGTTTGTTCCTGAAGACCCACTTGGTTCCAATGACATTGTGGTCATGGCGTCTTTCACCAGGGACTAGACTTGATTTCTTTCAAACTGGTTCAGCTCCTCATGCATGGCATTTATCTAATCAGCATACTTGAGAGCTTCATTTATGGTCCTGGGTTCAACACTAGAGACAAAAGAGTAATGTTCACAGAAATTTGTAATACGAAAACGAGTAGTTACTCCCCTATTAATGGCACCAATGATTTGGTCAACAGGGTGATTCTTCTGCAACCTACTGATCACAAGGGGTTCGGTGTCAACCACCTATGTCACAACTATTGGTGTTGCCTGTGACACAGCTGGTTCTTCCTGTGACATAGCTAGCTGAGACAGGTCCTTTGCATCCAGTTGATCATTAGCTGGGTTGTACTCGAGCTCGATGTCTTGCTCTTCAGTGTCTTCACATAGTGGTGGAGTAGATGGTTCATGATCACTTGGTGAGGCAGATTCCTTCTTGACAGTGGGTCTGATCTCGCTAGTAGATTTCTTGAGAATATCTTTGCTCCTTACATCATTAGCAACTTGCTCTCCTTGAGAGCCATAAGACTCATCAAAGTCCACATCTATAGATTCTTCAACAACCTTTGTGGAGGTGTTAAAAACTCTATAGGCATGGGAGTTAGTGGAATAACCAAGGAAAATACCAACATCAGATTTAGCTTCAAACTTAGAGAGACATTTGCATTTCTTAAGTATGTAGCACTTACAACCAAATACCCTGAAGTATGAGTCTGTCGGTTTGGAGTTGGTGAGCAGCTCATAAAGAGTCTTCTTGAGTAGTGGATGTAGATATATCCTGTTGATGGAGTGGCAGACAGTGTTGACAGCTTCAGCCCAAAATCTTGGTGAAGTCTTGTACTCATCTAAGAGTGTTCTTGCCATCTCTATCAAGGTTCTGTTCTTTCTTTCCACTACACCATTTTGCTGTGGAGCATATGGACTTGAGAATTCATGCTTGATTCTATGTTTGTCCAGGAATGCCTCCACCATAGTATTCTTGAACTCACTCCCATTGTCACTCCTAACCTTGACCAGATTTACTTTCCACTCATTTTGCACTCTGACTATGAGATGCTTGAATTTCTTGTAAACCTGTGTCTTCTCCTTCAAAAGAACACCCAAGTTAGCGAGAAAAATCATCTACAACAACAAAGCCATACTTGTTACCTTCCAAGCTCTCATATGTAGTAGGACCAAAGAGGTCAATGTGTATGAGCTCAAAAGGAGTGGTGGTGGTCATGATGTTCTTGGGACGATGGGTAGCTCCAACTTGTTTGCCGGCTTGACATGAACTGCAGGGTTTATCCTTTTCAAACTTCACCTTCTCCAAACCTATGACATAGTCATGTTTGCTCAGCTTGTTGAGAAGCTTCATCCCTACATGTCCTAGCCGCCTGGGCCACAGCCAGCCGACATTGGACTTGGCCATGAGACACCATGGAGCTGCTGTAGGCTGTTCATTGAAATTAACAATGTACAGTTTTCCAGACATGCATCCTTTGAACACTTGTGAATCATCAGATAGTTTAGAGGTTATAACCTCATTAGGATAGAAAGTAACTTTCATACCTGTGTCACACAGCTGTGACACAGATATTAGACTGTAGCCTATTTGATCCACAAGCATAACATTTGATAAGGAATGATGTTCAGATTTGGCAACTTTACCAATGCCATTTACCTTTCCCTTGGAGTTATCTGCATAGATCACATGTTTGCTAGGCAGATTCTCATTTGTGTTCTCTACAAACTCCTCTCTGCCTCCAGTCATATGTTGTGTACATCCACTGTCCACAATCCAATCAGTTCTACTGGAGACAGTGTCCTGCAAGTTTAGTTATGCGACTTAGGGACCCAAACTAGTTTGGTTCCCTTAGTAACTTTGTCATATGCAGAAATTACAGTAATAGGGTTAGTAGGCAAGTTCTTAGATTTCACAGCCTTTGCTATAGATGATATCACATGGATTCTCCTGGGCTGACTATCACCTGCATCCTTAGGCAAAGGGGTTAGTGAACTGTGTAATCCACCTGTGACACCGGTGGTTCCACAGCTGTGTAGGATACCAATGACACAGGCAACTGTGGTCTTTGGAACCTAGATAACAGGTAACCACTTTTTCTGATGCCTGGGGCCAACATACTTGGCCACTACCTTGCCTTTCTTGTCCTTCTGTAGAACATAGAATGGGTTAGATGAAATTTTCACCACATTCCTATTCTTATGACCAACATGATTGTTGTCACTTGTACCTGCCTATCTTACAAATTTTGCTGCAAGATCAGGGTTAGTGACAGCAGGCGATTTATCTTTATCAATGACAGGAATATAACCCAGGCCCATCCGGCCATTATTCTTTCTGAGCATTTCAGCTCTATTCATTTTGTAGTTTTGCATGCCAATGTTGGCAGTGCAAAGACCTTTCCTCATTAGCCTTTTGATTTCTTCAAGCTCCTCCTTGAGCTTATTGTGCTCATCTGCATCCACAAATTTAGCTGTAATGGAGGTTGAAGCCCCATTGGAGTTGTCTAATATAACACCTGTGGATGTCAGAATATTTATGTGTGTAGCACAATTTAAACAAGTCTCAACAGTTGCAGGAGCAGGTGGAGATATAATTTTAGAAGCAATAGGAGAGTTCGCATTATCAATGCATTTGGCATGCATTGCCTTGAGCTCCTCATGCTCCTTGAGGAGAAGCTCATGAGCTTGCTTAAGCTTGTCATGAGCAATTTCCAGGTTCTCCTGATCCAGCCTGAGGTTCTCCCTATCATCCATAACCTCATCGTAGGTTTCTCTGAGCTCCCTAAACTTATCCCTTAGGGATATGTTTTCCTTCCTCTCCTTACCATAGGCCATGTTTGTTCTTTCCAAGATACCCATTAGTTCAACATAATCAGGAAAATCAGGAAAATCATCCTTAGTAAGTACCTTAGATTCTTTGGCCATGAGGCAAAGAGGAGCAAAGATGAATGATGACTGATCAGCCTTGGCATTGATATTGGAGCTGTGTGACTTGGCTGTGTCACAGCTGGACACATAAGTCATGCTGATAGCAATGCCTGCAACTTCTCCTTCTTCGGAATCTTCCTCTGTGCCTGAATCATTAGATATCCAAGCTTGTCCAACATATGCTCTTGCAGTGGCTTTATTCTTGGCATAAGTTGGATGCTTGTTGTTGAAGGTCTTCTTCCTCCCTTGGAAGTCTTTCTTCTTCTTGTATTGGCTTTTATCCTTTTTCTTGGTTGGACAATCAGCAGCAAAATGACCTTCTTTACCGCACTCAAAACATTTGTTATCCTTGACAAGCTTCTTGCCTCTGAATCTGTCAGTTGAGCCAAACTGCTTCTTCTTCCTATAGTATTTTCTGAAGTTTCTTGTGAGCAGATTTAGCTTAGTTTCTTCTCCACTGGTCATTTCCTCCTCCAGGTCTTCACTACCTTCACTTTTAGGTTGTGAAGCTGAGGCAGTAGTCTTCAATGCAATATTCTTCTTGAGTGAGGAAGATAGGCTGTGCTTGCTTTCCTACTTGATCTTCATCTCATGTGTTACTATCTTTCCTAACACTTCTGTGGGCTTCATCTGATCAAACCCATCTTTTTCTTTCAACATCAGCACAAGAGTCTTGTAGGGCTTTGGCAGCACTGAGAGGAACTTCTTGATTACATCTTCATCATCAACTCGATTTGATCCAAGTGCTCTCAGCTGATTTGTGATGATGGTGAGTCTTGAGAACAGAGAATTTATGTCTTCACCATGTTCATACTCAAATCTTTCCAGCTTAGATTCCAGCAGGCTTCTCTTGGACTTTTTCAGTGTTGCTACCCTCATAGATCTGCTCTAAAGTATCCCATATTTCTTGGCAGAATCCATAGAGCTGACCCTGTTGAAGTCATGTTCTTGAAGGCCCATGAATATTGCTGTGGTAGCTCTTGCATTATTCTGGATATTTCTTTTGTCGTTGATGCTAGGTATTATGGTGTCTTCCAACCTATAACCTGCATTAACAATTTCCCAAACATCTGGGTCTATAGCGATAAGATACATTTGCATCTTTCTTTTCCAGAATGCATAGTTAGATCCATCAAAGATAGGGATTTTACCCTCATAGCTCGACATCCTTTAAACTCTGGCTGTTAGGCCAATTCAAAGAGCAACCCACTCTGATAACAATTGAAAGGATCAGAGGTGCCGACTAGAGGGGGGGGGGTGAATAGGAGGCTAATCAAATTTTAAACAAATTCTTCTCTTTATCTAGATTAAGGCTTAACAGATCAAAAGGTTGAGCTAGCTGTGTGACAGGTCAGCTACACAGGTAGTATTTGATATGTATATTAACACACAGCTGTCACACAGGTGGCTAACATAGGTAAACAGATAGCCCTAAACAGATGTGCTAGATAGATGGCTGTGTAATAGGTTATAAGCACAGATAACAGATAAGCAATACAACAACTGTGACACAGCTAGACTAACACAGGCAGAGAGAAAGGATTGCAGCTAGATTGAGTGTAACAGTAAATCACACAAGCATGCAAAGCAGCTAGATTGAGTATAATAGTAAATTACACAAGCATGCAAATCAGATAATCAAGCAAGTACTGAATGTAAAGTACTCAGAGAGACAATGAGTTTTTCACCAAAATTCCCACTCTTTTCAGAGATGGTATGTCTCCGTTGGAGAGGCTACTCCGAAGAGATCACCAGCACTAAATCGTGCTTGTTTTCCGAGTATCTGAACTTTCAGGTCTCTTTCTCTTGCTTGTGGAAGTCCTTTCGCCTTGCAGCAGGTAGACTTCAAATCACCCTCACAAACTACTGCACCAGCCCACACAAGCTTGGGTGGTCACAGCAACTCCTACACC
This sequence comes from Stipa capillata, assembly GCA_019208055.1. Lineage (NCBI taxonomy): Eukaryota > Viridiplantae > Streptophyta > Magnoliopsida > Poales > Poaceae > Stipa > Stipa capillata. The sequence continues at coordinate 53,491 of JAGXJF010001435.1, forward strand.
TGTCTAGGAGAAGACACTCCAAGAAAGAATCTGCAACAACAACTCTTGGAGGAACCAGTGCTCTCTGTTCAAAGCTATAACTCTCTTGAACTAATACTTAGGAATATTTGCTTCTGTTCAGGAGAAAAGAGATCTGCAATGGTCGAAATGGATTGAGGCGGTTTGGCAAAGGTTGAGCAAAAGGTTCTGCAAAGGTTGAGGTCTGAGACCTCCCCTGGTCCTCTATATATAGAGTCCACAGGCACTTGACCGTTACACTCATGTCACGTAGGATTAAGTGGCTCACCGGTGACACAGCTAATCACAACGCACAATGGTAACCGGCTCAGGCAGACCGACACCTGTGTCACCGGCGGCTGACACAGGTGAAACCCTAACTGACGTAGCCTCACTACTCAGCCCGGTCCTGGCACATTACATGCCCTCAGCGCACTAACTCTAATGCCTAATAAGGAGAGAACCTCCAAGAATCTTTTGACTCGATAGACAGACTATTGCAGTGCAGTTCCCTTAGCATTTACAAGCTCTCCCCTGGCACAGAGATGTACCTGAGTCATAGAGCGGTTGTTCACCTGTGACACAGCTGTGCCACACAGGTAACTTTGGCTCTAGGGTTTTAGGCCACTAGCACAGCAGTGTGCTAGCACAACCCAGTTTCACACTTGTGCAAAACTGTTATTACAGGGCCACTGACCTCAAAGCATCAGTGCCACTGTCCAACACTCTGAGCATTGAGCAAAAGAACCTCTAATAATCATTGCTACTTCATCTCACTTGATAGTACGGGTGTTTCCTAAGGACTCAAGAAAACTAGCAAACCTAGGCTTCAGCTTCCACCAATTATAGTCACGGCCCTTGACGCATCAAGCCACCATCACCATTCTTGCAACTCCTTGCACAACACCGGCTTCTTCACAGCTGTGACACAGCTGCCTAGCGCAGCCATCTCCTTGTCCTGGAAACCACCTTTGTACTTTTGGGTGGTTATCCTTTCCTGGATGAATCCTCTTCCTGGAACCTACTTATCCTACTTACACTCATTGTAAACATTAGATTCCAGTTTAGGTTGCCATTAACCATCAAAACCATCTTTGGGGCGTAGATGCTCTTTCACCAAGTACAAGCCAGACGAATGAATTCACACAGGCATTGTATTTTAGTTAGCCATTGAGTTTACGGAGTTTTAGAAAGTTGCGTAGGTGCATTAGATTAAGTGACAAAGGATAATAACTATTCGCTACATAGTCGATTTAGGGTTTCTTTACTTCTAACTAAATTATTGCGAAAATATTACACTTCAAGTTCCCATTTTAATACAGAGGTGGTAATATGCTCATAATGTTTTTAGGAACCTTTATTCAAAATATTTGAGAGTCCTTGTTAGTAGGTAATCATTTAAACACCTATTGAAATACCATAGGATTTTCTATGATTACTATTTTGGTAGTATGTAATCATTTAAACACCTATCGAAATACCATAGGATATTCTATGATTCCTACTATTTTAAAATAAAAGCACTTGGATATTAAGATTATACTGGAGCCAAAGTTTTACTTTTGATTTTTGACGATATCAGGAAAACGAATCAATTTATTTGGAGCTAATTGAAAAGAGATATGCACAATATACATAAACTTGAATTATATTCAAATTTGAATTTCAAAATATTTCAAAAATTATGAAAGTCATACCAAAGGATAGGTTTTGATTTTAGAGGTGCATAGGAAAAGGAATGAGGTTGATCGGATGTGTGACGAGAGAGAAAATGAGTTCCCAAAGATTTGCCGGGAGGGAAAAAGGAAGGGGAAAGCTTCTGCCAAGAAGGGAGGGTGGTGATGTCAAAGAAGCACTGTGAGAATACGTATTCAGATAAATCAAAATGGCTTTGGGTGGATAGCTCAGAAGGAATACGCCTTCTCTTATGGAAAACTTAGTCTAGGGGAATAGAAGAGAGGTTATATCTTCTCGGTAGGAAAGTGTGATGATGTAATTACATACTCACCCATCCTGACCACAGGCCTAGGCTGCTATGGGCTGGTAATGGGCTTCATCCGAGTACGGGAGTACTAAATGTAAAGTACTCAGAGAGACAAGGAGTTTTAAAATAAAAGCACTTGGATATTAAGATTATACTGGAGCCAAAATTTTACTTTTGATTTTGACGATATTAGGAAAAAGAATCAATTTATTTGGAGCTAATTTAAAAGAGATATGCACAATATACGTAAACTTGAATTATATTCAAATTTGAATTTCAAAATATTTCAAAAATTATGAAAGTCATACCAAAGGATAGGTTTTGATTTTAGAGGTGCGTAGGAAAAGGAATGAGGTTGATCGGATGTGTGACAAGAGAGAAAATGAGTTCCCAAAGATTTGCCGGTAGGGAAAAAAGGCAGGGGAAAGCTTCTGCCAAGAAGGGAGGGTGGTGATGTCAAAGAAGCACTGCGAGAATACGTGTTCGGATAAATCAAAATGGCTTTGGGTGGATAGCTCAGAAGGAATACGCCTTCTCTTATGGAAAACTTAGTCTAGGGGAATAGAAGAGAGGTTATGTCTTCTCGGTAGGAAAGTGTGATGATGTAATTACATCCTCGCCCATCCTGACCACAGGCCTAGGCTGCTACGGGCCGGTTATGGGCTTCATCCGAGTACAGGAGTGCTTTAGAGGTGGGTAGACGACAGTTAGACGATGGGGAGAGATAGTGAGGGTGGTCGCCAGTGCCCTCCTCGACTCGCCTTGCCGGTGATGAACGTGACCACGCCGGCGGTTGGCAACGACCGAACTGAGTGGAGGGCTTGGGGATGCACTGGCAGTGCCGCCCGGTTCTAGCAATGGCCAAGGGGCAGTGAAGGGGCGGCACGGTAGTGGCATACCAGTGGCGGTGGAGGCTCAGGAGCATGCGGAGATGACAACGATGAAGTAAGTGGAGTGCTGTGAAGCAGTCGGTGGTGGCGGTGGTCATCTGCGAGCCCTGGAGCGGCGGCACAAGTGATAGCCAGATCTGGTCGGTGAGTAGCTCAGGGAAGAGCGCGCCCGTAGCTTCATGGCCGTAGGGAAATGGGGAAGCGGCTACCGCTCCGGTCTTCGGGAGAAGGCTAGCATACGGGGGAAGGAGCAGCTTGCAGCACTGCACTCGGAGGAGGTGGAGGAGGCGAGAAGTATGCTTTGTGGGGCACGGCAAGCTGAGAAACGAAGATGATGGGGAGGCACTGGAGAGAGCATAGCTTGGGAGGATTGCGGAGAAGGGTTTGCGGGATGGAGGAGAGAAGAATGAGGGGCCGAAGAGGAGATGGGGAGCTTGGGGAGCTTTTATAGAATTCGGTGGGGAGGGATTAGGAGGAGGGGTGCTCGGCATGGTCACGGTGGCAGGGCAGCGGGGGTCTAGTTTAGGGCCTTGTCGCCTTCCGCTGTCGCCTAGCGGATGGCATAGCACAGCATGGCCCGAGGGTAGCTCCGGTCATGGAGGTTGGAGAGAGGAGAGTAGGGAGGAGGAAGGAGATAGGTAGGAGGAACAGAGATGACATACGGGCCCGGTTCCACATGGAGGAAGGAAAGGATGAGATCAGCGGGTACAATATCAGGTTGGCTTAGCACAGAAAGGCAAATAACTTTGGAGAGAAACAAAATTGTACAAGGACAAGAGGTTTGACCGAATTTTTGTGGAGATATTTTGTAATGAAGCATCATGATATTATTGCAAAAATGGATTCCTTACAGATGGAAGAGATCCCCCAAAAATTTTGACTTTTTTTGGATGTTTTAGTCAGTGAAATTTGAGCAAAATTCAAAAATGGTTCAAACGTAATTTTAAAATCATTTCAAATTTTTGAGAAGAGCTAAAGTTCCTGCGCATGATTTTTCTAAAGTTTCAAACTTAGGGTTTTGCTCGATTTTCAAAAGAAGCTCAAAACAATATTTTACTTATTTTTAAAATTCTTGAATTGAAGGTCCTCATATTTTTGCATATTTGGTTATAAAGATCCTTGAGAAATTAATTGAGATTTTTCTGAAAACTATTGCTAGGGGTTGTAGTTCAAAGGCCAAATCGGTCCAAATTTCATTTTTGAAAATGTTTGCAAATTTCATGTTGCACTCCACCATATTTTTGTAGAAATAGGTTGGGAATATAATCAAGAAATTTATAGAAATTTTTGATATGATTTTTGGAAGGAAGATAAGAAAACAAATTAGGGATTTAGGGTTTTAGCCCTAGAGATCGGATATACTGCAAATGGTATAAGGAGTAGAATGGGTGTATCCTGGAGGTGATGACATGTGTGAGGGGAACAATATGAGAATGTGGATGCCCTTACCTTTTAGAAATATGTGGTCGGGGTTGGCCTTCAATTTTACTCCATCGCTCGGAAGAGAAAACTTAGGGTTTGCATATACACGTATATATGTGTATATGCATAGATATACGAGTAGGTGGTTGTACTACCTAGAGTTCCCGAGAGTGTCAAAGGAGATCAAGGGGAAGCTAGGGTTTTGGATTTCATGTTTGCACAAAAAAAGCAAATTAGGTTTCAGAGTATATGTGCCCGCATACACTTGGAAGTTAAGTGCATATGTTGTCGTTATTTGATGAAAAGAAACATGGGAGGCCAATGTGGGTTGTGGTCAAAGTGAGGCCACTTGCATACTCATATATGCAGTGGGTTGATGGCAGAAGTAAACAGAGAGTGCCAAGGACATTGGAGAAGTAGATTAGGGTTAGACATTGCCGGGAGAGAGAAAAGGTGGCAATGGCAAAAGGCTAGATTTCAAAGATACTTTCATAAAAGGAATGCAATTCCGAGTGACTATGCATGTAAGTGAGGTTTGCATATCTTACCGGTTAGGGTTTCAGAAGAGATTTGGGTTACAGCAAAATTGGAGTCGGGAGAAATCAAGAATACTGATTGCTGTAACTTGTTGGTGAGGCTGCATGAAAAAGGAAAAGCAAAAGTTTTAGCTTCGTATTATTCTTAAGGTTTAGCTCATGAACTCTCCGACAAAAGTTTTAGTTAGGTTCACCTAAGTTAACATTATTAGCACAATTTTTTTTATAAACCCTAATTTTTGAGTTATTAGAAATCAGGGTGTTACGGTCATCAATCACCAAAAAGGGGGAGATTAAAACTACATCTATGCCCCTAGATGTGTCTTTAGCGGTTTTGGTTATTAATGACAACGATTAATGACAACCGGGTCTATGGACTAACCGTTTCCTTGAGTTTGAAAAGTGTATGGGTTAGGTACCACTCCGTGATGTTGCATCAAGAGGATGAGCCTACGAGCCCATGAAGCCCATGTTTGATGAGTTAAGGTGTTCATCAAGTTGAGAAGAACATGATCAAGTCAGTGTCATGTGAGAACAAAGGACTTGAAGTAAAGATGATCCTCAAGTGAAGATTCCAACTTGTGGAGATGGACAACTAAAGAGTGGGTTCAAGGTGTATTGAGTGTCATCATAAGCCTTGAAGGGTACTTCATATGAGGATGATTCTCAAAGGAAGGTTGAGGTGTGCATCATGCGAGGATGACCTCAAGCAAAACTTCAATGTTGATAAGTATCAAGAGATGACGACATCAAGGTGAAGCTCAAGAGAAGATGAAGGTTGACCATGCTTTGAGGATGAACTCAAGACGTTCGACATAGAACATAAAGGGTGTGACACTTGTGATCGTGATCTCAAGTGGATTTGGTAAGCAATTGTGAATTACATTTTGTGGATTAACCCATTTTGTGGACTAACCGATTTCGTAACATTGAAGCTTATGTTGATGACCTCATATTGAAAACAAAGAAGAAAGAGGATCTACTGTCACACCCCGTTTCTCATAAACCCGCTTACCAGCCTAATTACATGAGTATCAGATATGTTTACAGACTTACATGCATCCAATATACCCAACCCTGCCACACACGCACTCCTCCGGACTAAAACCTAACACGGAAATAAACCCTGACTAGCATACGCACCATATACGCCACTGGGTTTACGGCACCTCACCACCGAGTATACCTACGCGTAGGAAAAATGAGTCCACGAGAGTTCCCTGATTTCCCTCCACCTTGCCGCACGCGGAAAACCCTAGCCTCCTGCCACGACCCCTTCTCCCTGATTAGACCCTAACGCGAATATCACCCCAATTCAATACATACGCTGTCGACGGAATGGGGCCCAGGGTCCCCCAGACCGCCGGCGGAGGCCAACCAGATGCCGTGGCGTGAGACATGTGGCGGTCGGGTCGGTTTAGACCCCGCCCCGGCAGCCAAGTGGGTCCGGCGGTTAGGCCCGAGCGTTCGGGGGCCTTCCCCGAGCGTCGCACCCGCGTGCAACCGTCTAAAAGGGCCCTGGACTCCCGAGAGCCCATGGCTCGGGAATCGAGGGGGCACTCGGGGTCCTTCCCCGAGTGTCCGGCGTCCCCGGGGTGCGTGGGCCCCAGGGGAGCGCTCAGGGCATTCCCCCGAGCACGCCTCCTGGAGCTCCGCCCGTAGGGGCCTCGAGCGATCCCCCAACGAGCGCTCCCCGAGCGCTCGAGGTCACTCGGGGGCGGCTTGGGACAGCTGGCACCCCTCCCATTTGAAGGAGCTGCTCGGGGACTGTAATACCCAATTGTAACAAAGTAGGTATTTGACTTGCATGCATGCATACATGGCATCATCCCGCCCCATCTCGTTTAAACCCGAAAAGGATATAATTGTAATTTATAGAATATGTTAATATCTCATCCTCGGTGGATAATTATACAAACACCAATCAACTTATTCGAAGTAGTTGAATTGAAAATGTCATTAATAAGGGTGGTGGAAGTCATCGAACACTTCGGTGAATCCCCGTCCCTAACCCTAGAACCCTGAAGGAGCTGGAATTAGGGTTTCGACGATAGAACAAATTTCAGTGGATGCCAACCTCCCAAATTTCACAAGTCATTTCAAAAGTGGAAACCCTAGCCCCTTGCTAGTTTCAAGATTTTTGAAGTAGTCGAAACCTAGTTTCTGCTCAAAACCCTAATTCGGACCCTAATTCAAATTTGAACTGGACACCCATTCAAATGAGCTCCAATTCAACCCAAACTTCTACAGCAGCTCAAGAATAAGGAGTAGAACCCCCTGTAAAAATTTCACATTATTTGGAGAAATATTTGCACATAAAATAACGTGGGGAAGGAATCAGGAATAAATAAAAAGAAAAAGAAAAGCAAAACCCTAAGCTAACCTGGGCCGGGAACCACCCGGCGGCCCACTCGGCCGGCCCATTAAACCCCCCGGTCCCCGAACCCGCCTCCCTCTTTCCCCTTCCCGCTTTCTCTATTCGGAAAACGCCTCCGAGCGTTGCCGCCTCCTCTCACCACCGCCACCCGGGTCCCGCCTGTCATCCCGCCCGCGCCACGTCGCCGCCATCAACCGGCCGAGCGGGGCGGCGCTGCCGCCCGCTGTCTGACCTTCGGACCGCCGCCGCCCCATAAATAGGGCGTTCCGACAGCCCATCTCCCCCTCCCTTCCTCTCGCCTAACCCTAGCTATCACCCCCTCCTCTCCCGAGCCCGATTGCTCACCGCCGCCGCTGCCCCCTCAACTCCGGTGAGCAATCCAGCTCCCTCCGGTCAGTCCCGAGCTCCCTCCCTCCTCCCCGAGCATGTGCACACCCTTCCTCATCTCCTCCCCTCTTCTTTTCTGCAGATCGGTAGTCGGGAGCTCCCCCACCGAAGACCGGTTGCCGCCATCAATCCCTCTCGCCGCCGGCCGCTCTCCGACCTCGTCCGCCCCTCCGTCGCCGCGCATCGCCTCCGCGGTGAGCCGCTGCTCCTTTCGCCTCCTTCCCGAGGTCCCGACGAGCTCCCGATGCGTCCCGGAGCATCTCCGGTGGAGCTCCGGTGAGGAGCTCCCCTCCCCGAGCTCGCCGGCCACCGAGGCAGCTGGGGAAGCCACGTGGGCACCTCCCATTGGCCTCGGGTGCGTGCTCAGCAGCTGACTGGGATTCGGTCGCCCAGTCAGCGCTGCCCCCGGGGGCCCCCCATGTCAGCCAGTTAGAGTTAGTGTTAGGGATTTTGGGGTAGGATTAGTTTGGGTGCGTGTAGGATTTTAGGTTTTGTCGGGGTAGGCTTCGGGTGTACTTAGCAATTAGGGTTAGGGTTGGTTTAGGGCATATTTTTGTACTGAACTTCAAACACTCATATCTTTTGAACCACAACTCCAAATTCGATGAATTTTATATTGTTGGAAAGCTTATGAAAATATCTACACTTTGACTGAATCAGAAATTAATTTTGAGCACATGCACAAGGTGATACTGAGGGTAGATGTTTAGCCTCCGTCGAGGGTCGATAAACCCTAACTTCGCGACCCTAACTCCAATTTCGACAAGCTGTACAGTTCTGGAATCCTTACGAGAATTCCTACGACTTGTAGCAACTAGTTATCCATTAGGAACACATGCATGGTATGACCTCGTAGGATGCGAGTTGTTTAGTTTCTCTTATCGTCGTTCGTCGTAAAACCCTAACTCGACAATTAAAGCCATAGTTGCCTTGAACCCGTGACTTGTATTACTTGTGTTATACTAACCTAACCAGCACATTGCCATGCCCTGCCATCGATACTATTAACCCTAAATCACCGTATCCTCGCATAAAATGACATGCATGCACATTTAGGGTTTTTGCACAACTTCTATTAACTCACCCTAGGAGATTGGACTACTATAGGTTTCAACCGTCCTTAAGCCATTACAATAATGCATATCTAGCATTGTACCTCATGCATACATGCTGAACCTTAATATTTTCTTTATCGTTTCTTTTCCGGTTCTTCGTATTGCTTATAAAAAATCTGAAGAGGAAGACCACTAGGCTTACAGTTCCCCGCAAGACCAGGAACAACCCAAATCAAGCAAGCAGAGCTTATTGCATCTTTACTTTCCGTACTCTTGTGTATGCCTTTTTTTATATGAGCTAGGTGTATGAATATTTGTCGGTGAATCGTCGCAAGTTGCGTACACTAGCATATGTAGGATGTGTCCAACGTCGAGAACATCTTGTGGCTCTTCAACTAAATTGTTAAGTGAGTTGGGAGAGCCGAGGGCGTGCACAATGGGTACGGTTGGTGTTAAATTGAAGCATGACGGTGACCCAGGTGTATGAAGGTTTTTGTCGCCACACCAACCCTATCTTCAGCGTGTCACCATCCCTTATCACACGTGAACGCTAGCGAGAACCAACACTGAGGATAGTTGGGGTAAGCCTCCATGCACTTTGGAGGCTCGCTACCTCCAAACTGTTATGCACTCACTATTCCTGCAGGGGTTGAGTTGTCGGTAGTGGTTCGAGAGATTAAAATAAACTTTTGAGGATTGGATCAATTTGGATTGGATTTAGGGGCTGCCCTAATTGAATTGGATGATGTTTAATGGATTGATTTGGATTGGACTCATGGGCTGTCCCAACCGATTTGGATTTGTTGATTTGATCTCGTGGTGAATCGATCGTGATATGTGGTATCCTGAGTTGGATTTGATACTTAGCCTGCCTTTATTTCACCTTGATGATGTTATCTTCTTAACTTGTATATTGTTACTCTGAGAAGCATTCATGTTTAATTGTTGTTGTACTAGTATAAGTAGGACATTTAATCAAGCACGAATAAGTCTTGCGAGTACGTTCGTACTCACCTAGGTTATTCCTAGAGCTTGCAGGTGAGCCGGTGGTCGAAGATTATTTCGATGATGCCTGAAATTGTTGTTTCCTCGGTAGTGTTCGACTCATGGGATGGGTTGTAGCTTTTATTCAGCAGTCATCGTGCCGCTGTGGGGCTCATTTACTGTTCTTCCACTGTCGTTTATTTACTCCGTACTTGGATATGATTTCGGATATGACCGACTGATGTAATAGTTGTCCCATCGTGGACTGTTATTAGTAGTATCGTATTGTAGAGCTTTGTGATGATATCCGAGTTGTTAAGATCAGGCTGCCCCTGCACAATGTGTGAATGATATGAAGTGTACGGGTATGCCGTGAAGAGTCGAAGCCGTACCTTGTTCTACTAAGTCGAGCAAGCGTTGGTTGAGTGACCCGCTGGCTGAGATGTTGTGCCGGCCAGGCAGGGTGTGGGCGTGTTCTACCGGTCTTTCGAGTGACCCACTAGCCTCCGAGCTAGGTTAGGGTGTGGGTAGAACTGCTGGGCTCCTCCGACCTTGTTTGTCGTGGTAGGATTCGGGAACGACTCTGAACCTTCACCGGGTCATGGAATCGTATGTGGTTCTGGGAAGATTGGTCGCTTCCGGCCAGCTCGCACGTGGCGGGTGTCGGATCGTTCCGCTTTGGTGCGTACGGCGCAGGTACCGTGCCACCGGGCTGACGAGTCCTTCGGTCCTTGGCGACTTCGCGTTCCCTTAATCATATGCAATTCCGGGTCCGTGACAGGGACGTAGGGCTCGGGGTCGTCGGGTCCCCCCGTGGGGCCCACCTCTGAGCACGTCATCGAGCGATTAGCTTCTCCCGCAAGCCTCAGCCCTAGCAGAGGCATTTAATGCATGTCATTTCGACAAGGAATCCTAAGCCTTATGAGGGCATGATGACGGTCAGGCCGGGCCCCACCCGCTCAGGCGATAGGTTCCGTTGCCTATCACCTTCCGCCTGATGATGGGTCCGTCTGACAGCTTTGTTGACCGACCGGGCGCGCCGCACCGCACGCCCCTGTCGCTGTCACCCTTTTTGCCCCCTTGGGTTGCGTCACCGCGCGCCCCGGAGCGCGGGTTTGGTCGCTGACACCCGGGGCCCGGGGGTGGGCGTTTCACCCACTCTGTCGGAAGGAGCCCGGTAAGTCTCCGTTCGCGGGACCCACCGGGCTCAAAGGTGTCAGAACCCTTGTTCGGAAGCCCGGCGAGAAGACTCCCGGCGCGGAAATCGGTGCCACGCTTTAAATGTAAGGCGTGGGCCGCCCTGTTGCGCCCACGTCGCCGGTAAAGCCCTCTGGCCGCTGTGGTAACCCCCCGGGTATATAAGGGGAGGACCAAGGCCATGCAAAGGGTGGGCTGGTTGGATAACTGAATATTTCCCCAACTACACTCTCATTTTTGTTTTCTTCTCCGGCTGGTTCCTTAGCGAGAACGCTAGGGTTAGAGCTCTGGGAGAAGAACCCTTCGAGTAAGCAGGATAGTCTTTGTAATCCCGGATAGATCAATACACATACCAAAGCAGGATGTAGGGTTTTACACCTCCGGGTGGCCTGAACCTGGGTAAATCCTCTGCGTCTTTTGCATCAAATCCATCCCCCTCTTGATCCGTCGCTGGCTCACGAGAAGGACTCTACTGCGCCCCCGGCCAAATCCCAAAGGGGGTCCCACCGGACCACCGCTAGAGGCGTCTCTACGCCGACATACGCCATATGTGTCGATACCCCTACGGCACCTTGCAACCGAATAGTCCTGAGGCAAGGCAGGGAAGTTCTCAAGAGTATCCATGACCCCTTTCCACCGTGCCATACCCCAAAACCCTAATCTCAGCCCCCGAATCCTTCCCCTTCTAATTGAATCCAATCGCAAAGCCAATAGCCTCTCAACATCTTTAAAATTTTTGAATAAATTCACGGCACAACCTAATAACATACTCAACTCAAATATGAAATAAAATAGGTACAGTTCAAAAAATATCCTTTACTGCATTAATTAAACCCTAGGGAAAAATCGGGCATTGAACTGCATCCACTATAAATATGTTTCAGAAAAATTCGATAAAATTTCACAAGGATCCCTTCATCTTCAGGAGCACAAATATACAAAAACATAGATATGTTTAGTTCAAAACTTTGCCACAAATAGTATCGAACACCTTCGGGCAAAATTAACTTCTGACATGGAATCACGAGCAGACGATAACCAAAAGCTACCAACACCCACGAGGAGTCCTTTCTCGGGTTCCCCAACACACCGAACCTTGTGACCTCCCTGATTAGCCCCAAGAAATGTCTTGTCCAGTTGAACTGTGGTACTTGCCACACTGTGACGTTCGATCACCTAACTCTGAATACCATTGAGATTGATGTTTGACCTGGTCCCACCCTCGACACCTCATCCTAGGCCTACTGGTGCAAGGGACACGCTCATCCCCATCCAAGCGCATCGGGACGCGCCAATGCCGCTCAGTGGCATGAGCTGGCCGCGCCCGGCATCACCAGCGTGCACGCTCATGTGCCCATGCCGCGCCGCCCGCCGCTAAGCGCATCGGCCACCTCACGGGAGCACGTCGCATCTTGCCTCGACCTTTCCCTCGCCTCTGTCCAGCAAAACATCCTCTGTTTCATCTCAGGAGCAACCCCGCCATGTGCACTGACCAAAGCCGTGCCGCCCGTTGAGTCCTCGCCGCGCCGAACGCTTCAGCAACGCGCGCATGCCGTTTGACTCGCCGCCCACCTCGTCGGCTTGTGTCATGACTCCTCGGTCTCGCCCGAGCGCTGGACAGGTCCCATCACCAAGCTACAGCGGCGCCGCCAGCTCTACCCCCACCGCCCTCGCCGAGCTCGCTATTTAAGGAGCTCCCGAGCCCCTCCTTCACTCAAGCCACTGCCCGAGCCTCCCTTTCCATTCAAGCATCAGCTCAACACCCCATAGCCGAAACCTCCAATCGCCGCCACAGCTCCCATCTTCCTCGCCTCCGAGTTTAGCTCTGCCACCTCTGTTCCTAGCTAGCAACCGAGCTCCCTGAAATCACCAACTAACCCTCAACTGAGCCGACCGAGCTAACCCAAACTTCCCAGGAGAGGAAACTGAGCCCGACACCTTCCCTCATCTCCCTGAGCCTTCCCTCCGTTTGGCGTAGCAACCGCCGCCGGTGGTTTCCTGTCCGAGACGCCGCCGCCTTGTCCCAATTCCTAGCGGAGAAGCGAGCGACTGGTGTAACGACCACATGAATTGGTAAGCTACTGGGTCGCCTACGCGTGGGACCAGCCGCAGGTAAGGCCCGCTGTCGGTATGGAGGCAATGCTCAACCCAGTTCCCGCCACCTCTTCATTAAAACGTTTTTAATCAGTCCTAGCACGGGTTGCCGTAACCGACACATTAATATGCATGCACTCGGGTCTGCTTCCGACCAGGAGAAAGCGCATTGAAGCTGTCTGAAACCGCATTTACACCAGTCCGTTTATTTCAGAACCATATGCATCGCCGGTTCGACCGGTTCAAGTACTTTTTAGACCGGTTTTTAGAAAGTTTGTTCCGGTTTTGGAAACTTGAGAAGGAATCTAACTTTTATATTCACAAAGTTTTGAAATTTGAAATTGTTTCAAGGGTCTAGCAGTAAGGATTAGGTTTAGGCATTTCTTTCCGTCTCTTTAGAAAATATATAAATATATGTATGCTGTAGGTATTAGTTCACGTACAAACAAAACATTTTCATGCTGTCCAGTATACCAACGAATCCGAAATGCTCAACTAACTCAATAAGAAATATGATTTTGTAACCAAACTTTAAAGAAGGTCTAAACCCCTGCTAATCACGTCGTCATCTTATGCAAACTCATCATTCAAGTAATTTCTTCTGGTAACCCTAGGTTTAGCATCCCATGGAACCTTGACGAACCCAACGACACCTGCACTTTACCATCTTTACCATGCTTGATCTCTGAGCTTGATTTGAAGTTGCCTGTTTCTTATTCGCCGATTCTCCGACGTGTAGTTAACGGAGTGTCGTACATGCCCCGTGAGAACTCGGCATCACCCCAACGTCAAGAACAAGAACAGGAGCAAGAGTTTGCCAGGCAAGCATTCCACCTTGATCATGTTGAAATCCCATATTTGCAAAACCTAATTATCTTGTTTGCAAATATTGCATGCTATGTTAATATCACTGATATTTATGTTAGTATAGATATGCCGAGTAGATGCATGTGAGGGAGGGTTGAGATCCGATCCTTGTAGCCCTAGGAATACTTAGCCAGCTATTGTTCGACCGACAATCTAAATAGGAATATGGGCTTTAGCTAGCTTAGACCTGCTATAGTCAAAACCAACTTTTTTTTATCAGTTATGGTGGGTTGGGATCAAAACCCTCGGATTGGTTATACAGTCCGGGGAATATCTTTTCAAAGGAAATCTTTGTCAAAATCCCACATGAAATGCTGGAGGATTTGGATTCGGGCTGGAATGCTAAGGGTGTTATGAGGTGGTAGAGTAGCCGGTTGCTACTTGAGGAAAAGAATGGTAGGGTAGCCGGTCACTACCTGAGGAGTTGGTTGGTTATGGAGTCCTGCTCGAATCAGTTAAGGACCGAACCTAAGTGCCGCTGAATTAGTTCCCCTACCGTACGTCCACATGTCCTTGATGGGAAGGACTTGACTCGGTACCTCGTCTAATGCTGGAGCTCAGAACCGTGGGAAGTTAGGGTGATGTGCTAGGTGGATCCGGGATCCCTAGGGGATCTTCACGGGACTACGTGGGGGTAAAGCCTTCGATGAGTTCCATGCTGTGGAGGTAAAGCTTTCGGTGGGGTCTCACGAGTACGTGAAATTATGGTTCGACACAAAGGCGGAGAATCCCATTTTCAACATCCGGGATGCGAAAGTTGGGTTACCCACCTAGCGGGTCCGGCTCTAGTGTGAACACGGGTGAAAGGTCTCATTGTATTAACCCTGCCAGTATACCTTGTGAAGGTGTACCTGTTAGTGCTCGGCATTAAGGGTGAACTACGTCTTGTGGGTAAAGCCGTACAACCTCTGCAGAGTGTTAAAAACTATTCAAATAGCCGCGTCCTCGGTCATGGACATGAACTGGTAAGGCCACTGTCACGGCCCCGGAATCACATATGGCTAAGGGAACGAATAATCGCCAAGGACCGAAGGATCAGTCGGCCGGGTGGCACGGTACCTGCGCCGTACACACCGCAGCGGAGAGATCCGACACCTGACCCACATACCATACGCGCCATAGGTCGTATGTATCTATCACCGTGGGTCAAGCCGGCCGGAAGCGACCAACTTCCCAGAGCCACATACGATTCTGAGATCCGTGTGAAGGTTTAGAGTCGTTCCTAATCCCACCATGCAGAGCAAGGTCGAAGGAGCCCGGCGGTTCTACCCACACCCTAACCTAGCTTAAAAGCTAGTGGGTCGCCCGAAGGCCCGGTAGAACACACCCACACCCTGCCTGGCCGGCACAGCATCTCAGCCAGCGGGTCACTCAATCAACACCTGCTCGGCACAGTTAAAAGAGGAACCACTATAACCCTTCACGACATACCCATATACTTCATCTCATACACGCAATGTATATGGGCAGCCGGAATAACAACTTGCATATCACAACGAAACACTACGATACGATAATAAACTAGCTGTCCACATCGGACCATTAGTTTACATCAGTCGGACATAGCCGGAAACATATCCGAGTATGGAGTTAAACAACAGCGGAAGAAAATAAGTGAGACCCACAGCGGCGCATAGACCGCTGACCAAAAACCACAAAAGAGTCCCTGAGCCGATAACCAACCAAGGAAGAACCAGATAGCTAGGCATCATCGAAGTATTTCTCGACCACTGGCTCACCTGCAATGATCTAGGAATATCCTAGGTGAGTACAAAAGTACTCGCAAGACTTAATCGTGCTTGATTAAATGTCCTACACATACTAGTAAGGCACAAATTAAACATGATGCATATCTGATTAACAGGATCTGAACATACGAGTAATTTGCTAACAAAATTAAGGAATATCATGAACATCACAAGCAACTCAGATTTCATATATTTCCACATCAAATCAGGGGGTGTGATGGTACCACTAGCCACATGTGCTCCTCAACAATATCAGCCCAGTGGCTCTCAAAATATCAGCTCAGTGGCTCTCAAAATAAAATCTCTGTGGCACGACGGCCAAAATATATCTCATTGGCTCGATGGCCGAGTCCCAGTTACGTGGGGTAATATAATCAAAATCTCCCAGTTACGTGGGGCATTATTCACATATATCCACATTGGCAGTGTACCATCACAACCACACCCTTCGAGGGTAGCCCACACCCCAATTAATTCTCAAATTTATCAATCACGTGGATCGCTACCGGCGATACGACCATGGCAAGTATAGTGAGTGCATTTCCCGTGGAGGTTGCAAAGCTCCAACGAGACTCTGAGACTTACCTCAACTCATACCCCCATGTCGATCCCGAAGACGTCTCACGGATTCTCCAATCATTCAATCATTTCTCTCTCGGATCATTACCGGCAATACGACCACAGCGAGTATAGCGAGCGCATTTCCCGTGGAGGTTGCAAAGCTCCAACGGGACTCTGAGACTTACCTCAACCATACCCCCGTGTCTATTCCGGTGATGTCCACGCGGTAAAAAGGGAGATGCACGATGGAGTTACCTCAGGTTGGTATCTCAATAAATCCACCTCTCACATAGGTGCTCAAGCCGAAGCTTCTCAATCATACCTAACCGTATCCACCGTGCAAAACCCTCGGCTCTCACATCTCACTTAATCCAATTTAAATTGTTTGGGCACAAGATGAAACTTCAACCAAAGCTAGACATGGCATACCATCTTACCTAGCATGCTAGTTCAGGGTTTCCAACCCTCATATACGACAAAACAATCATAGGCATAGATAAATAAGCACATAAACTGATGATAAGAAGATGCAACAAGCTCTGCTTGCCTTAGTCGTAGGACTCCTGATCTTGCGTTGGAGCGTGAGCCGGGTGGTCGCCTTCTTCGAGCTCTGAAGCGAGCGATACCGGAAAAATAACAATAAGGACACACTCAACAACCAGCATGTATGCATGAATGTTTGATGAAGGATGCAGGTGTCTAGGGCGACTAGTGGGTACCGAGGAGTTATTATTACGTGCATGACCCTAGGTTAGTTCATCGGAGGCTCGTGTGGTGGCTAGAATGCATGCATGACTCGTTAAAGGGGGCTCCGATGAGTTAGGGTTGACGCCGATAGTGATGGGGCATGGCAATAGTGTTAATTAGGTTGGTATAGTGAAAAGTAACTTAAGCTATGTGTTTAAAGTTATTAGAACCGCGCAAGTTAGGGCTTCGATCATCAAATTAGGGTTTGTGCTTATTTGCGACAAAAAGGGACTAACGAGTATCTTATTAAGTGGCAAATGTGGAACTAACTCTTGGTTCTACCAGCATGCATGAGAAATGAGTATGTGTACGCAAATCTGAGGTTACTTATTGACATTAGAAACCCAGGGTAATATGAATTTACAATTTGTGATAGTAGGTTTTAGGTGTGATCCTAACGCGACATGAAATGTCGATCTCGCTTAATCGCATGTAAAGTTGAGGTGACTGTGCACCTGGTACAACCCTAATTCAAGGTATGGGCATTATGCAAGTATTCAACGATACTAGGTTACGCAGCTGGGATCACTGAATTGGGAGTTGGAATGGTTAGGTTATGGTGAACAGATACTAGGTTACGACTACTTCATGTGATTATGCGTTCGGGGCGAACACTACTATGCATAATAGATGATCATGACCTAGCATGGTGGTATTCAGTAGGGTTCGACGATACAACACTAACGCAACAAGATTTACTCATTTTGGAGCTGATTCCACCCAGTTATGGTTTATCAAAAATCGACGCTCGAACGGGGAGGAACTAACGTGAACTCAAATTGTCCTGTGATGCAATTGCTCAAATCAAACTTTTGTTCCAGCCAACATGTAGGAAATCTTACGAGGTTTCCGAATATAAAAATTTCATCACAATCGGAGCTACGGTTGGAAAGATATCGCCGTTTGAAATTTATCGGACAATCCGCAAACCCTAACCCTAATTCAATTTTTCGGAATTAATTTAATTCTTTTACTGGAAAATCCCAATTGCTAACCCTACCCGCAAATCTACCCTAGATCTGGCCCTCTCACTGACGGGTGGGCCCCTCCTCGGTGCTGACTGGACTCGGGCCAGCCAACCCGAGGCGGCCACGTGTCCATCCCTTTCTCCCCTCTCTCACCTACTCTCTTCTCTCCCTCACCCGTTGTCTCTCTCGGGTCCGGCCATGGCCCTCGCCGGAGCTCACTGGAGGGAGGGGGTCGGGCACTACAGAGGGCGGCGAGGCCGGTGGGAGGCGGCGCCTGGACCGGCGGCTTACCCTCGGGCTGGTGGCGCGGTGCGAGGAGGTGGAGGAGACCGGAGGGAGGCCGGCGGCGAGGAGATCCGTGGCGGCGGCCGGGGCGGCGTGGAAGAGGAGCTCCGGCTCGGATCTGAGGAAGAAATGGAGGTGGGGAGATGAGGCGCGAGGAGGAGAAGTGTAGGGAAGAAGGAAGGGGACCGGAGGCTTACCCAACCGGCGAGAATCCTTCGCCGGAGCGGCGACCGGTCTCGGAGAAGATGGCGGCGCGACGGGGAAGGTGGCACCGGAGGGCTAGGGTTTGGGGGAAGGCGTGCGGGGAAAGGAGGTGGTCGGAAGGGGGCTGTCCGGGCGGCCCCCTTTATAGGGCGGCTGTCGGAGGAGGCCGGGGCACCGCCGCCCGCCATGGCTAATCGGCGGCGGCATCGTGGCGTGGAGGTTCTGCTAGGTGGGGCCGCGCGCAGGGGTAGGGGAGAGAGGGTAGCTGGCGGCCGGGTCCCAGCTGGCGGGGAGAGAAAGGCCGCGGAAGTGGCTGCCATGCGGGGCCCGCATGCAGGCGGGGTCAGGCGGGGAAAGTAGATGGGCCGGCCAACCGAGGCGGCCCAAAGGGCCTGGCCCTTTTTCCTTTTCGTTTTTCTTTTTATTTCTCTTTTTCTTAATACAGAACCAATCATCTCGTTATTTTATGTATGAGTTTTGCTCCAAAAATTCCAAAATTTTTACCAGACCCTTGTAGCACCATTTGGGACCTACTGTATAAATTTGAATAGATTTGGAGCTGGTTCTCCCTAGGTCCTAGTTCAATTCCAAGTCTTAACCTAATTTTGAGTTTGAATCGCAACTGGGCCCTTTGGTCCTTTTAAAATTTTTCTCAAATTTACCAAGATGTTCAAGAGGGCATTTGGGGCCTACTATAAAGCTTTGAGGTGTTTTGGAGATGTTTTGAGCTAGGTTCCAGTTCATTTCTATTCTTTGACCTAATTTAGGGTTTCGAGCGGCAACTGGGTCTAGGTTTCTCCAAAATTGTTGAAACTTGGCCAGGGGTTAGGGTTTCCATCTTTGTGACTATCTATGAAATTTGGGGACTTTTTACTTACTAAAATTTGCCCTAATCTCCTAACCCTAGGTCTCGGCACTTTTAGGGTTCGAGCTCAGATGCTTCGACAGGGTCATTATTGCATGTGGCCTTTGGGGAAAATTCTTGGGAAAAGGGGAGAGAAGATTGGGAGGGGACTTCATCGAAGTGTTTTACTGGTCCCACTGCTTGCGGACGTTGTGGTCGATACTCGACGCTTCAACTAAATTGATAGGTGTTTGTATAACTCCCACCGAAGATGGGATATCTATATATATATATTTATATATATATTCATATCCTATACCATTTCATCGTACTTTACCTTAGTTTAAATAAGGTGTGAATGTGTGTGGGTGTTTATATGCATGAATATGATGACATGTATGCATGTATGCAACCAGAACCCTAATTGTCGAATCTGGGTATTACAAAACCTACCCCCCTTAAAAAGATCTCGACCCGAGATCTCTAACGATGGAAGAAGAAGAAGGTAAGGAGAAAACAGAATTAATACTACGTGGAAACTTCATGGTCCTCAATTGAAGTAAACCTTGGGAGACGAGACATGCCACCTTAGGAAAGGAGATCGATGATCACTCAGGCAGCACCATACTGCTCCTCGGGTGGTTGATAGCAATATGGAGTCACTAATTGACTTCTACACTAGTTCTGGAAAGAGAAAACCAGATCAAGTTATTATTTTCAGTAATAACCGTATCTAGGGAAGAGGAGTGCAAGGGCTTCGTTAGCCCTGCAAATTCCGAATTCAAGATTGTTGGTTTGAGTGAGAAGGGCTGTTATGAACAGCGACCTTTGCTTGAGCAGGGGAGGGGGAAACGCCCTCCAAAAGTATGAACCTAGAGAATCTAGCTTAGCAGTCAATTTAACATAGTTAGTGTCATGATTCGCCTGACGGCCATAAAATAATCGCGATCCCCTGTTCTCACCTACTACAACGAGTCGATCAAATGAGACCTAATCCTTCCAAGGTTATAACACCGTTAAAACTGATCCTAAACCACCCAGCTAATTGTGAAATTGGTTCAATTCTTTTCTTTACTGAGAAACATACAAAAAGGATATATTTAGAGAATCTAGCTTAATAGCAAGCTGTGAGGGTGGTGGTTGTAAGGCAATTGAAGTATCTGTTTATGATTACTTGGGGAGAACTTAAACCTTTGACTAGCTGGACTGGGGTGTTATATAATGGTATCAGAGTCAGGTTTCATCCTGGGATCTGTATAGGCCCATGTATACAAGGGATGCTGTATAAGCATGGGAGGTGGAAATCGGTGGTTAACACCCAATCGACAGGTTTAAGGGAATAGACAGTCCTTTGACTATTGATAGAGTACCCATCTGATACCAAGTTTCACTGGTATCTATGGCGATGATTGGGAGATATGCAGTCTTATGTAGAGTAGTTCTAGGGTCCTGGTATTTACTCTGAAATGAGGGATCGGCGTAAAAGATGTATGTTCATGGTCACAAAGAGAAATGTCGTTGTACTCGGATCGATTTTCTTTGAATAGGTGGAATGCTCCGGATTAAGAAGGGACACTTTAAAGGAATTGAGTTAATGGAAAGCGTACCCAACATAGCTTCCGGTGCATCCTGCGCTTCTTCGGCGGTGATATGATTCATCCTGCCACGGCGCTTGTCTTGGGGACCTCCACTTGGTTGCCCTTGTTGCATCTTGGGGGCAGAGGGATGTCCTGGACGCGAAGCATAACAACGGCTCGCGTAATGCCCCATGTTCCCACAATTGTAACACTTAACCTTGCTCCAATCCATGGCAGGCCGCGACTGTCCTTGCTGGAAACGAAGTTGAGAACCTTGCTGTTGAGGACGGGGATTGAAACCTTGTGGCTCCTGCGGGTACGATCCCATAGAACCGGGTGGTGTTGGCTGCCACACCCGTGGCTTCTGCGAACTACTGGGAGTAGATCTCAGCAACTCTCGCTCGCGCTTGCGAAACTTGTCGAGGGCTAACCCTTTGGCCTCCACCTTGATGGCCTTATTCACTAGGTGCTGGAAATCTTGCACGTCAACGGTGGCGAGCTTAGCTTGTAATTCCTCATTTAACTTGCCCATAAAGCTTTCCACCTTGTCCTCGTCGGTGGATACGTCGCGCGATGCATACCGCGACAGATGGTTAAACTCATGGAGGAACTCTAAGACTGGCTTCTTGCCTTGGCGGAGATCACGAAACTCCTCTTTCTTCAAGGCCATAATACCCGAGGGAATGTGGAATGCGCGGAAACCGGTACGAAACTCGGCCCACGTGACCACATGATCCTGCGCTTGCATAGCCAGAAAATTCTCCCACCAGTCGGCTGCAGCTCCTTCCAGGTAGTGGGAGGCGAAGTTGACTTTCTGTTCCTCCGTACACTGAGCTAGCTGAAGTTTCCTCTCGATAGTTCGGATCCAATTATCTGCCTCTAGAGGGTCATCAGTTTGGTCGAAGATTGGTGGTTGGGTCCGCTGGAATTCAGCTAGACCACCAGCTGCGCCTTGGTTGCGTGCGAGTTGCTCAAGAATGCGGTTCTGAGTTGTTAGCAATTCCGCGATGTTGGGCTGCTGGGGAGGAGGTGGCACTTCCTCCCCGGCATTCGCACGGCGACCACGGGCAGCTCCACGTGTTCCTGACGCCATTCTGTTGCAACCAACGACCACAGAAGGAAAGGGCCAACATTAGAGAGGTGGAGAAAGGTTTCCACAATGATACAGCGGGGTATTCCTGAACATGGTACATTGTTCCATACTTATTTTCTCAAGAACATGAGGTACAGAACAACCGTGAGAACGATTGACAACAATACTCAATTGCATTGATACGTTTGATATAGTTCATAGGTGGGACTACGGTTTAGATCACCTTACGGTGAAATGAACGGTACAACGTGCCAAAAATTGCAGCCTTCAATATCCAGTTACATGCCTCCAAAAGACACCTTGAAACCTAGGATTCAGTTCAGTTTACATCACCAAAACACAAGCCACCATTCGATGCTAAGACTTGAACAGCACTACTAGGGACTATACGGAGCTACTTCATTGCGGCGACGGAGTTCATAAGTCTCCAAATAGGTAGGAAGGGGAACCAAGGAGTGGAACAAAGGTATGGGATGTCCAACTGGAGGAACAGCGGCGGGAACGCGATGAACGCTACCCACCGACATCTGCGAATGGAGCACGTTAGGGTGGAAACTAATCTCCATTCCGCCCACCGAGGGGTAATGGTACACCCAGGGACCTCCTTCATAGACTGAGTAATTGCCCTCCCCGGTCCAGAAGTGGGGAGGGACGGCGAAGTCCGTCTGCTGGTTGTGAGCAAGCTCCAGGGGGATGAGGAGACGATGGCGATACTGCCTCATCTCGAATCCACGGGCACGGTACGCCATGTCCAAGGATCGGACGAGACGTGCCAAATGGGCCAGTGCGACATTGCTCTCTTGGGTAAAATCTTCAGATGGCGGCACGTCCTCCATGGGAGTACGCGACGGGAAGAAGGAGAAGGGACCCTCGGCGAGGCCCGGAAGCTCATGTCGGAGATGACACATAGCCGAATATGCAGCATCTTGGACTGCGGACTCCAGCTCAGCTCCATATCCATTGAAGCGGCACGGCTGATGGAGAGGGTCACTTTCACGCGGTTGGATGAACACGCGCGCCCGGTACTCGTACATGCCAAACCCTAGGTCGGCTTGGTGCACGAGATACTCCGGGAGACATGGGAATCCGAGTTCTCGGAGCATGTACAAAAGTACCTCCGAAACCCATCAACGCCCAAGGCATGGGTGGCATGCACCAGGCGAAGGAATTCCATTTAACAAGACAAAGGATAGGTCGAGATCAGCCACAAACAAAAACATTGCAAGGGGGAGAAAAGTTTTAGAACTAAGAGCGATGAGGATGAGGAATAAAAAGAAATCTACTTATTAGTTTTCAAGATAGGGTTTAGCATTAAAATAGTTTTCTCTGGCCTACTGGCGCAGCGTTGCGCAGTATGGCGCAGCGGAAGCCCTATTCTAACGACCACCTGCAATTGGCTTCCTACGGTCAGTTTGGCTCTGATACCAAGCTGTCACGGCCCCGGAATCACATATGGCTAAGGGAACGAATAATCGCCAAGGACCGAAGGATCAGTCGGCCGGGTGGCACGGTACCTGCGCCGTACACACCGCAGCGGAGAGATCCGACACCTGACCCACATACCATACGCGCCATAGGTCGTATGTATCTATCACCGTGGGTCAAGCCGGCCGGAAGCGACCAACTTCCCAGAGCCACATACGATTCTGAGATCCGTGTGAAGGTTTAGAGTCGTTCCTAATCCCACCATGCAGAGCAAGGTCGAAGGAGCCCGGCGGTTCTACCCACACCCTAACCTAGCTTAAAAGCTAGTGGGTCGCCCGAAGGCCCGGTAGAACACACCCACACCCTGCCTGGCCGGCACAGCATCTCAGCCAGCGGGTCACTCAATCAACACCTGCTCGGCACAGTTAAAAGAGGAACCACTATAACCCTTCACGACATACCCATATACTTCATCTCATACACGCAATGTATATGGGCAGCTGGAATAACAACTTGCATATCACAACGAAACACTACGATACGATAATAAACTAGCTGTCCACATCGGACCATTAGTTTACATCAGTCGGACATAGCCGGAAACATATCCGAGTACGGAGTTAAACAACAGCGGAAGAAAATAAGTGAGACCCACAGCGGCGCATAGACCGCTGACCAAAAACCACAAAAGAGTCCCTGAGCCGATAACCAACCAAGGAAGAACCAGATAGCTAGGCATCATCGAAGTATTTCTCGACCACTGGCTCACCTGCAATGATCTAGGAATATCCTAGGTGAGTACAAAAGTACTCGCAAGACTTAATCGTGCTTGATTAAATGTCCTACACATACTAGTAAGGCACAAATTAAACATGATGCATATCTGATTAACAGGATCTGAACATACGAGTAATTTGCTAACAAAATTAAGGAATATCATGAACATCACAAGCAACTCAGATTTCATATATTTCCACATCAAATCAGGGGGTGTGATGGTACCACTAGCCACATGTGCTCCTCAACAATATCAGCCCAGTGGCTCTCAAAATATCAGCTCAGTGGCTCTCAAAATAAAATCTCTGTGGCACGACGGCCAAAATATATCTCATTGGCTCGATGGCCGAGTCCCAGTTACGTGGGGTAATATAATCAAAATCTCCCAGTTACGTGGGGCATTATTCACATATATCCACATTGGCAGTGTACCATCACAACCACACCCTTCGAGGGTAGCCCACACCCCAATTAATTCTCAAATTTATCAATCACGTGGATCGCTACCGGCGATACGACCATGGCAAGTATAGTGAGTGCATTTCCCGTGGAGGTTGCAAAGCTCCAACGAGACTCTGAGACTTACCTCAACTCATACCCCCATGTCGATCCCGAAGACGTCTCACGGATTCTCCAATCATTCAATCATTTCTCTCTCGGATCATTACCGGCAATACGACCACAGCGAGTATAGCGAGCGCATTTCCCGTGGAGGTTGCAAAGCTCCAACGGGACTCTGAGACTTACCTCAACCATACCCCCGTGTCTATTCCGGTGATGTCCACGCGGTAAAAAGGGAGATGCACGATGGAGTTACCTCAGGTTGGTATCTCAATAAATCCACCTCTCACATAGGTGCTCAAGCCGAAGCTTCTCAATCATACCTAACCGTATCCACCGTGCAAAACCCTCGGCTCTCACATCTCACTTAATCCAATTTAAATTGTTTGGGCACAAGATGAAACTTCAACCAAAGCTAGACATGGCATACCATCTTACCTAGCATGCTAGTTCAGGGTTTCCAACCCTCATATACGACAAAACAATCATAGGCATAGATAAATAAGCACATAAACTGATGATAAGAAGATGCAACAAGCTCTGCTTGCCTTAGTCGTAGGACTCCTGATCTTGCGTTGGAGCGTGAGCCGGGTGGTCGCCTTCTTCGAGCTCTGAAGCGAGCGATACCGGAAAAATAACAATAAGGACACACTCAACAACCAGCATGTATGCATGAATGTTTGATGAAGGATGCAGGTGTCTAGGGCGACTAGTGGGTACCGAGGAGTTATTATTACGTGCATGACCCTAGGTTAGTTCATCGGAGGCTCGTGTGGTGGCTAGAATGCATGCATGACTCGTTAAAGGGGGCTCCGATGAGTTAGGGTTGACGCCGATAGTGATGGGGCATGGCAATAGTGTTAATTAGGTTGGTATAGTGAAAAGTAACTTAAGCTATGTGTTTAAAGTTATTAGAACCGCGCAAGTTAGGGCTTCGATCATCAAATTAGGGTTTGTGCTTATTTGCGACAAAAAGGGACTAACGAGTATCTTATTAAGTGGCAAATGTGGAACTAACTCTTGGTTCTACCAGCATGCATGAGAAATGAGTATGTGTACGCAAATCTGAGGTTACTTATTGACATTAGAAACCCAGGGTAATATGAATTTACAATTTGTGATAGTAGGTTTTAGGTGTGATCCTAACGCGACATGAAATGTCGATCTCGCTTAATCGCATGTAAAGTTGAGGTGACTGTGCACCTGGTACAACCCTAATTCAAGGTATGGGCATTATGCAAGTATTCAACGATACTAGGTTACGCAGCTGGGATCACTGAATTGGGAGTTGGAATGGTTAGGTTATGGTGAACAGATACTAGGTTACGACTACTTCATGTGATTATGCGTTCGGGGCGAACACTACTATGCATAATAGATGATCATGACCTAGCATGGTGGTATTCAGTAGGGTTCGACGATACAACACTAACGCAACAAGATTTACTCATTTTGGAGCTGATTCCACCCAGTTATGGTTTATCAAAAATCGACGCTCGAACGGGGAGGAACTAACGTGAACTCAAATTGTCCTGTGATGCAATTGCTCAAATCAAACTTTTGTTCCAGCCAACATGTAGGAAATCTTACGAGGTTTCCGAATATAAAAATTTCATCACAATCGGAGCTACGGTTGGAAAGATATCGCCGTTTGAAATTTATCGGACAATCCGCAAACCCTAACCCTAATTCAATTTTTCGGAATTAATTTAATTCTTTTACTGGAAAATCCCAATTGCTAACCCTACCCGCAAATCTACCCTAGATCTGGCCCTCTCACTGACGGGTGGGCCCCTCCTCGGTGCTGACTGGACTCGGGCCAGCCAACCCGAGGCGGCCACGTGTCCATCCCTTTCTCCCCTCTCTCACCTACTCTCTTCTCTCCCTCACCCGTTGTCTCTCTCGGTCCGGCCATGGCCCTCGCCGGAGCTCACTGGAGGGAGGGGGTCGGGCACTACAGAGGGCGGCGAGGCCGGTGGGAGGCGGCGCCTGGACCGGCGGCTTACCCTCGGGCTGGTGGCGCGGTGCGAGGAGGTGGAGGAGACCGGAGGGAGGCCGGCGGCGAGGAGATCCGTGGCGGCGGCCGGGGCGGCGTGGAAGAGGAGCTCCGGCTCGGATCTGAGGAAGAAATGGAGGTGGGGAGATGAGGCGTGAGGAGGAGAAGTGTAGGGAAGAAGGAAGGGGACCGGAGGCTTACCCAACCGGCGAGAATCCTTCGCCGGAGCGGCGACCGGTCTCGGAGAAGATGGCGGCGCGACGGGGAAGGTGGCACCGGAGGGCTAGGGTTTGGGGGAAGGCGTGCGGGGAAAGGAGGTGGTCGGAAGGGGGCTGTCCGGGCGGCCCCCTTTATAGGGCGGCTGTCGGAGGAGGCCGGGGCACCGCCGCCCGCCATGGCTAATCGGCGGCGGCATCGTGGCGTGGAGGTTCTGCTAGGTGGGGCCGCGCGCAGGGGTAGGGGAGAGAGGGTAGCTGGCGGCCGGGTCCCAGCTGGCGGGGAGAGAAAGGCCGCGGAAGTGGCTGCCATGCGGGGCCCGCATGCAGGCGGGGTCAGGCGGGGAAAGTAGATGGGCCGGCCAACCGAGGCGGCCCAAAGGGCCTGGCCCTTTTTCCTTTTCGTTTTTCTTTTTATTTCTCTTTTTCTTAATACAGAACCAATCATCTCGTTATTTTATGTATGAGGTTTGCTCCAAAAATTCCAAAATTTTTACCAGACCCTTGTAGCACCATTTGGGACCTACTGTATAAATTTGAATAGATTTGGAGCTGGTTCTCCCTAGGTCCTAGTTCAATTCCAAGTCTTAACCTAATTTTGAGTTTGAATCGCAACTGGGCCCTTTGGTCCTTTTAAAATTTTTCTCAAATTTACCAAGATGTTCAAGAGGGCATTTGGGGCCTACTATAAAGCTTTGAGGTGTTTTGGAGATGTTTTGAGCTAGGTTCCAGTTCATTTCTATTCTTTGACCTAATTTAGGGTTTCGAGCGGCAACTGGGTCTAGGTTTCTCCAAAATTGTTGAAACTTGGCCAGGGGTTAGGGTTTCCATCTTTGTGACTATCTATGAAATTTGGGGACTTTTTACTTACTAAAATTTGCCCTAATCTCCTAACCCTAGGTCTCGGCACTTTTAGGGTTCGAGCTCAGATGCTTCGACAGGGGTCATTATTGCATGTGGCCTTTGGGGAAAATTCTTGGGAAAGGGGAGAGAAGATTGGGAGGGGACTTCATCGAAGTGTTTTACTGGTCCCACTGCTTGCGGACGTTGTGGTCGATACTCGACGCTTCAACTAAATTGATAGGTGTTTGTATAACTCCCACCGAAGATGGGATATCTATATATATATATTTATATATATATTCATATCCTATACCATTTCATCGTACTTTACCTTAGTTTAAATAAGGTGTGAATGTGTGTGGGTGTTTATATGCATGAATATGATGACATGTATGCATGTATGCAACCAGAACCCTAATTGTCGAATCTGGGTATTACAGCCACACACTGGTTAGACTAAGTCTGGTTGCGAAAGCTAGGTTAGACTAAGTTTTGGTTGCGAAAGCTGGGAAATGGGATTAAGGACGTGGGCATGAGGTGTCCACAGGGTGCAATTTGTGCTACCCGGTTGGTAGTTAGGAATTGCTGAAGAAAAGGCTAGCTACACTGCCCGGGGTAGTGTGAGCGGAAGCCGAAAGGGTAGGCGGTGATGAGCATGGCTATCCCGTTGAGGAAAGAAAGGAGAGGTAGCAGGGACTACCTCGAGTAATGACGTATTTCTTTGATGATCACCGGTTTACAAAATTGCCTTAAATCTATTACCTGTATTTGAAGTGAAAACTTACTTTTCCGCACAACATGTGACATAGGTTAGAGCTCTCCTTTGAAATATCCCTTTTGCATGAATTATGCCGTATTATTCTTCGGTGGAAAATGCTTGCGAGTACATTCAACGTACTCACCTGGCTTGTTGATTTGGCCAGACGAAGAAGAAGAGTGGTGCTCTAAGGACGATGTCAGCGACCACGAGGGCTAGGACGTTCTCCCCAGTCAGTTGCCTGTTAGGTTAGGCATATTGATGGGTTTTATCTACGCTTTGATATTATTCCGTTGCTACTTTTATTCATCCAATCGGCTATGATGTTGAATAATGACCATAAGGGTCTATTTGTGTAAAATACTCGGTATCGTATGTGAATGTTATCAAGTTCTTGTGTGTACTGGCTACTAATCCAGGGACCAGTATAGTATCACGGGAGGCGTATCCGGCCTTGAAACCGGGTACGCCACATCTACTCTCTAACCTCCTCAAAACCTTCACAAATTTACAAAGAAACCGGGTCATGCTAAAGCCCAAGAAGTGTGCTTTTGGAGTCGACGCTGGAAAGCTTCGGTTTCTTAGTCTCTCACCGAGGGATCGAAGCCAACCCCAAAAAAATCTGTGCCACAAGCGAAATGAAGTCTCCAACATTAGTTCGAAATGTCCAAAGAATCATAGGGCGCATGGCGGCACTGAGTTGATTCATATCTCGACTCGGAGACCAAGGACATCCTTTCTTCAAACAGAAGACCAATGCTACTCCTCTACTATCACCCTGTACACTTCAAACATTCACGCACTGTGTACAGAGCAAAGTGGTGAACAACTTGATAAGCATAACACGAGATCTATAGAAAGGTTTACCAGATAAATAAACACATCCCTTAACATGGGCAATTAAATATATATTGCATTCAAAAGACCCTTAGGTCGTGAGTATTAAACAAGTGAAGTGAAGACAAGGTATAAACCCGATGGCCCGGAAGGCCATGTTCAAAGTTCACTAATACCCACAAGATCTTTTAGCTGACTGGGTAAACAAAGCAAGTAGGAAAAATGCAATACTCATCAATACTAGGTTCACCTACAGGAATTGAATTCCCTATGAGTACTTTCGTACTCGCAAGATGCGAGGCTTATTCCAATCAACTTAAAACATGGCATGGAATGTTGAACAACCTCACACACACACACTACATTTTAGGTTAAGCATAACATGGTATTGACAGGAAATAAATATCATGGCATCAACATGTATCAGAGAAGTTACCCTAACCATGCTAGTAAACATCTACATAATGATATCCACATTACGACGAAAGGTTGACAATGAGGTATAAGCATCAACTCTGTAAGATCATAATTCAGGATTCAACAATACATGATATGAACCAGCAGATCAACATCATTAATTAAACCATACATGATATGACCAAACAGATCAAATTCATTAATTAACTGATGAACTCATGATATAACCCATCAGGTTAACATCAACCAGTTCATGATATGACCCAGTAGATCAACATCATTTATCAACAAACGAACTCATGATATGACCCAACAGATCAACATCAACCAGTTCAATTTTCAATCAAAGAGACATTGGTCGCTTGACAGCCCCCACAGGTGCTCCCATGGTCCCTCGCATGGGGATAGCTAGTCCCCATTGAGTGGTTGCCAACCGAATGACACCTGTGGTGTTCTCACAACTAATACAAACGGCTTATCAGGGAGCATCACGCAAGGATCACCGCTGTAACCTCCAATTAATACTCAACGTAGGGCTCGAGCTATCCCAACATTGTTACAGCCCATTCCATGACCCTGCTCTCACATCATTTACTTAATTAAGGGTTCCAGTTGATTAAGGCATCGATTTAATATTTTAGACATTCATAACCAACCATCAGACAAAAATTGATGCCGTTATTTAACATCCATCGAAGTGATAAATCATGATGGCATGCATGAGGCATAAATGACAACTTTTAAGGTATGAGGTAGGGTCTTACAGATTAAAACAAGGTCTATTGTTGTTAAAGATGGAGGTTAGGGTTCAAATTTTCTCATGGAGATGACATGTATGAATTGCATGTTAAAAATGTCGCAGTTAATGAAATGCTTTAATGAGTTTTCTAGAAAATGCAAGCAGCAACTTCTATATCAGGTTCATAAGTTAGTTCTCACATTACATAGTCATATCCATTGATTGAAATTGCATGTTTCTAATTAACTAAATTCTAGCAGCGAGATGATTTCGGCTATTACTCACAAATGACTTATCAGAAAATGGCAAATAAGCACTCCAAATGAAGCTAGCGATGGTGTCTACAATTATTGTTTGAAGTTCATCTCATGATAATTGAAAAAAGTGCACTTGCAAGGTTTCAGCCATATACTCTGAGACCTACAACATGCACTTCTACAAATCTATATAGATAGATGCTATTCACCGAATTCAACCTTAGGGTATGGCATGCAAGGCCATTACCCTTGACTTGTGGTCACGAAGAAATCAGCGACGAGGGCAGCGGGGTTGCAGATCGGACGGCGACACGGCATCAACTCTATCTTCCTCCATCCTTTTTCCTCACTCCATCTTCATATAATCCTACATCTTCTCTCCTTTTGCAGTCAGCACCATCTTCGTCTTCACTCCATCCTTCTCCTCACTCTTCGCCTCTCCTCTTCCTCTAATATAGCTGGCAGCGACGAAGGGATGGAGAGGAGGCAGATGAGTGGCGTGCAAGTTAACGGGACAGCAAGACGGTAGCTACGGCAGCATGCATCCGTAGCCATGGTATCGAGCAAGCGATGCAGTAGGGAGGCATGCTGTAAGGAAGGGGGACTGCAGCAGCGGCAGCGGCGACCGTAGCTGCTACGGAGCTACGGAGGCGCAGTGGTAGCACTGGCCAAGAGCGATGCAGTGGTTGGCTGGTCGGCGGCGTGGCCGTGGCAGGTGGCAATGGCAAGGATGCTGTGGGGAGCAGAGGCAGTAGAGTGGCTTGGCACGCAGGTGGAGAGGAGCGCGTGCATGGGGCCTGGTGCTGGAGAGCAGAGAAGCGAGGCTGGGCCGGTGGCTGGCAGTTCTGGTGAGCGGAGGTGCCGGTGAGCGCTGGCCTGCTTGGCCGGCGGTGACCATCTCCAAGAGGGGGAGCAGTGGGAGGGCACAAGCTAGCCGCAGATCCAACCGATGGTCATCACCGGAGGCGGCGTAGCTGGGGTGGCAAACCCACGAAGGAGGCAGCGGCGGTGTGAATTGGGGGCAGAGGAGGACGGGGCTGGGGAGGCCCGATGCCACCTGGCCCCCTTTTAGTTTATCTCGTTTTTTCCTTTATTTATTATTGTTACTGATATTTCCAAATTAATCTTAGCCACACGATTGGACAAAACCTAACTCGAACATCCGGTAATTTGTAAGTTTTCGAATCCTGAGAAATTCGCACAGGCTATTCGTGATATATTGAAGCTAGGTTAATTTTCTTCAGTCAAGTTTTAGGGTATTTAGTTAAATCACGTTTAGATACTCTACATGCATGCATGAAATGACGGAAGGCTGGGGTCTTATTTCCATTACCTATTTACAAAACCAAGATTACACTATTGGGATGTTATAGCAAAATTTTACAACTAACGTAGTTCATATTATATAAAGTATAAATAATCACATAAGCATAGTGTAGCGTAGTGTATAATTTACTCCTAATTTCATGGAAGAAGTACGAATCCTTGCTCTGTTGAATCCATAATGCTTTTACATAGTAATTGTAGATGATTTTTGAGTTACCGATGATGCTTCGCGTGGAGACCAAATGTGGGTCGACAAAATTGACCAATTATTTCCTTACTTTGCATTGACTGGTCATGTGCCTAATTATAGAGAACAAAATATTTAATTAATATGTATGCATTTAGCGACAGGTTGTTTGAATGTAGACAATGATTGTAAAATACTTACAATGTAAAGCATCTCTTAAGGAAGGTGTCAATTTCCTGAAGGTTAAAGAGGAGGAACAAGTTCTTAAAGCCTACCATGCAATCACCCGTCTCATGAAGGAAATGCTCTGGCTTGAAATACACATCTATACTAGCTTGTCTTTCTGTGCCCTCCCTGTTAGAGACGGTCATATAGTGTGTGCAATTTCTAGCACAACAGCGGGCTACCTCCATCTAGGGGAACAACCTGTCGATCTCCTCATCGGCTAGCGCATTCTCTCTGCCCTTAGAAGGTAGCACTGGTGATGTCAACAGCTGAAGCTAATCATTGAGCTTGGAAGGTGGCTCAGTACGCGGACCGGGGCAGATGCAGGAGAAAATGCTGGGGAAGCCAACGGTCCTAATAGTGTGTTTTCTAAGACTATGTCCTTCTTTGGCCATTGGATGAATGACCCAATTGCATCTCCTAAAGTCTAGTGTTCGTCTTCCTCACGTATGCGATATAGTGAGACTAGCATGAATTTTGGATCAACAGTCCACCAGTCCATGGTGCACCTAGAAAAACCTTGTGTTATCAGAACACCGTGCACTGTAGCCCCTTCAACGGACGGATACACCGTGCACTGTAGCCCCTTGTGCCGGAAGCAGCCTGTAAGGGAAAATCCAAATGCACTACAATCATTTGGAGCATGCACCTCTTAGGCTTGCTAATGCACTACTACAGAAACCATCATCACTGACAGGCAAAATCCGTGTTCACTTCACAGGTTGTATAATAACCCGATACTGATGACTTTGTAGGGGATTAAAAAAAGCCCTACTCAGCACTGTAGGGTAGGGTATCACGGCTATAACTTTTGCATACATTGTCCATTTTGGCTCCAAAAGTACTCAAAATGAGCATAATGATGAGGCGCATCTAAAAAATCCACTCGCCTTTAGACCTATGCATTTTTTCACCTCCAAATTCGCCCTCTAAGACATGCTTTCAAGCTTCCGGACAAAAAAAACTACCACTTTTGACCATCTGTTGAATTTCTTCCCGAGCTCCAGATGCAATACTTTTTGCAGATTCCGCACTATTAGGGAGTAAAGCTGCTAAAAAATACGAGAAAAATTTCAAAAAATTTAGGCACTAGTAGGAATCCTTCGATTTCAAGCATAAAAAGGCACAAATCTTGCCGAGGAAGGACCTTTCTTACCTCAAATCTGAGCAAAGCTCTCATGTAGCCTCTGCCATGTTCCTGTGGAAAGAGTGATGGGTATAGGAGAGGCTGCCATGCGGTGGATTTCGATGGGAAGGGTGAGAGGAGAAAGGTGGAAGGGAGGAGAGGAGAGTGGAAGAGAGAAGGAGAAATTTTGGATCTAGCTCTGAGTCGGGAGAGAGATGTGCTGAGGTGAATTATATACCCTATGGCACTTACAAACTTTCAGGTTTTGAATTTCAGAGTTGGTGGAAGTCTGAAATTGTAGACAGGTCACTCACTTAGCCCATTAGTGATGATGCTTTCATCATTGACAGGCTACAACATAGCCCATCACTGATGACACCACTAACGAGCCGGCAGGCGGCCCGTCACTGATGAGTGGAACTCATCCTAGAAATGACCCGTCAGTGATGAGTCATCACTAACAGGTTTTTCTTCAACCCGTCACTGATGACTTCTTGGGGGATGAACTTGACAACCTGGTGAACTCATCACTGACAGGTAGCCGGACAACCCGTCAGTGAAGACTCACATCAGTGATGGGCTGGCCCTACCCGTTAGTGATACCGATCCTAGATTGGGTTTCTGTAGTAGTGATGGCATTGATTGATACATGGCATTGGTATCATCGACACATTTAGGGCTCCGATGGGCACCAAGGCTAGAGTCTCAAATACCTTCTTGTTGTGCTCTATACTTTTCCTCTATGGAGGCTCTTTCCTTTGCCAACCGATCCTCAATCATCTTCAAACTCGAGCATTGCTAACAATTAAATCTGGTCATTGATCATTACCTTACCAGCTGTTGATACACTTCTTGGTCTACAGTGTTTTCGAAGATCCTTTGACCCGTAGAGGATGTAGTTGACCTCCCTCTCAACTAGACTTCTATGAGATCCATCTTGACATCACCAAATGGCAAGTCAGCGCTCCATAGGCGTGCCTATTCATCCTCCTTTTCCCATGATGTTTTCTTACCGTGGTATCCTTTGGTGCCCATTCTGTGAGGGTGTAAGTTTTTCACTACTAGAGTCTTGTGTTCTTCACTTTTATGAAGAAATTTAGGCGTAATCTTCATCGCCACATATTTTTCCCAGTCCTCTGGGGTAATCATCGGGTAGTGCCCAAAAGGCTCCTTCCTTTTCTGCACATAATTTTTGTTCAAGGAATATATCCAATTCTTCCATGCATCTCAAGCCTTCATCAGCGCTGCTCGTTGCACCTCCTACACCCAATGTTCAGGCACCAAGAACGATCCCATTATCTCATCCACTAAATTGGTGCGCTCACCTTCCCTTCTGTAACCTTTTTCTAGTCCTCTAAGAGGTACTAATCCTTTTCGCCTAACAAATACCTTGCATATGGACCTAAATTTCTTCTCAGTTTTTTCTGGTTCTGTAGGAACCCTAGATTCCTCATGGATTTCCTCCACTTAAAATCGTCCTTTCGGCTTCATTGAGGGTTTTCTAGGACGGTGATGTTGTACTATCGTGGAGTCAATTGTCCCTCTCTATGAAGTCCATTCATCGGACCCTCTCACCGACATCTCCTCATCAGCATTATGAACATAATAAACCCTAATGTTATTATAAACATTATAACCAAATCTGAACATATCGACTAGAAGTATAATCAACATTATAACATCTTGGCACTGAGCTCCAAGAATTTGCATGTCAAGTTCTTCTGATGCTCACTTGTTCACTAATCTAATTGGTGTGACATCCACAAACAAAATAGCTCTATGCCATCTCTCGTTTCGTGTTAATTTATTGATCTACTTTGCTATTGCTACTTTGTTGTGATTGCCTTGTTCTAGTTGTGTTTAGTATTAACATTGCACATTGTAGAAATAAGCACACGTGGTTGAATTAGAACCTGCTAGAAGAAAGCTATTAGTGTTAATAGAACCTAGCCAAAAAGTTCTATGCAAAAAACAGAGGGATTACAAATTTACAATAAAAAGCTATTCAAAAAATAGATTTCACAATTGGTAAAATTTGGAGGAGGCGGTTGGGCACTTACATTGGCACCGAGGAAGAAGTAGACTAGCAGGGTCTGGAATCGTTGCGGTGGCTGGTGGAGTCGTGGGAGGAGATGATGCGGACATCGCCATGGACAACACTCTCTCAAGCTATTCAAATCCAAGCGACACATGTGTTGGATCATATGTTGCCAAGACATGGCATGAAAAGGTGAATCCTCTCCTTTACACGTGTCCATCTAATCCTACCAAGAATGGCATGCTACTTTATGTCCCTATGTTTTGCATTCTTAGGTCTGGAGATCCTAGTGACGTGAGGGCAAGGGAGGAAGCTGTCGCTGCAAAGGAGCAAAGGAGCAACGGGACTGAAGAAGAGACTCCCAAGCCCCCAAGCTCCAAGCCGAGTCCCAGCCGGACCGCTGCCTCGGACCCTCCGGACGTGCACTAAAAGTGAAGACCCGGACTGTCCGGCTGAGGTCCGGACCCTCCAGATTTGAGCCGGACCTCAACCCGGACCCTCCGGGTGAGTATCCGGATCCTCTCTAGAAATGCCGAATCTCAACTCGGACACTCTGGCTGAGTGTCCGAATCTTCTCTGGACAGGCCCGGACCTCCACCCAGACACTCCGGATGAGTGTCCGGATCGCTTCTGGAAACCCCGGACACCAGCCCGGACCATCCGGCCACCCGGATCCTCCGGCCTCCATCCGGACCCTCCGGATTCTGCCTGCGAGCAGTAAAACGGGCTGCGGCCCATGTATCCAAGGGAGTCGGGGTTAGACTATAAATACCCGTACCCAAATGCTAATTAGGGTAGACTTGATGTATTAACTAAAGTAGAGCTTTGCTCCTTAATCTAGGGTTTATTCCTCTAGATTAGCGAGTCCACCTTTGGCCTTGCTTTCTCTTGTGGATTGTAAGGATCGGCGTGTGCCTCCGAGTGGAAATCGTGGCATTCAATCAAGAGCTTGGTTGATTTGGTTCCTAGTTCCCCAAAGACTTTCTCATTGGAATTTGTTGTTGGGGTGGGTTTCCATCTAGGCCTAGCTAGTTATCCAATCCAAATCGTGAAGATCGGGAGCCACCGTATCAACTTGGTATCAGAGCTCTAGGTTTCTACGATTTGGATTTGTATCCCCTCTTCCCCCCCCCCAAAATTGCTTGCCTTTTGTTTTGGTTTTTCTTACCTATTTCGAAAACCCCACAAAAAGAACCCGATTTGAAATCTTGATGCAATTCAGAGTTTTGAGTGAGCTTTGGTTGGTTATGATCCATTAGATCTTTGCTATACTTGTTGATCTAACCTCCCTTTGCGTTGCTTTGGCCGATTTCATCGTTTGCCCCTTTGATTTGGTGGATTTCGGTCCGCCCAAAATTTTAGATCTGCTCCTCTATTCCTCGACCGGACCCTCCGGATTCCAGCGGACAGTCCGGGCAGCCGGACCCTCCAGATTTAACCCGGACAGTCCGGATTGGCCAGAAACAGGGCGCAGCACTTCACCATTTGGGGCATATCTTCCACACCCGGTGTCTGTTTTGGGCGATCTAGGACTTGTTGGAAAGCCAGCGACGAGCTCTAGGTCACTAGTATCAACATCAACCTCCACAAGCAAGGTAAAATCTTCGGAAAGACCCTTCTTCCTTGCATTTCTTTATGAGCCATTCTACCCTTCGCGAATACTTTGAACCTATAAGACTAGCTCATCGAGGATTGCTTGGGCTTTGCACACTTGGAACTACCTAAAGTACCCCGAGCAAAATTGTAAGTGCTAGTTGTTCTTGTAGGTCTTGGCACAAAGAAAAAAATCAAAAAAAAAGAGATCAAAAGAAAAAGACAAAAAAGGAAGAAGAAAGAAAGTGCCTATCTTTTGTAGGAAAGCACAAAAACTTGAAATGCTCAAAGTAGGCGAGTGGTACAAGTGTGCAAATTTGTAGCCCTACAAACTTTGCAATCGAGCTAGCGTCTTTCTTTGTATTTGTGCAACATGAGCTTATAGTCTTCGCTAGGAACATTTTGTACTAGCTTACTTCTTTGGTTGCACAAATCCCATTATCTTTGCGTGTGAGTTGTTTGAGCTTCACTTATATCCTTTGAGATCAACTCTTATTGCATT
Source organism: Stipa capillata (assembly GCA_019208055.1). Classification (NCBI taxonomy): domain Eukaryota; kingdom Viridiplantae; phylum Streptophyta; class Magnoliopsida; order Poales; family Poaceae; genus Stipa; species Stipa capillata. Next base: position 91,129 of record JAGXJF010001435.1, read on the forward strand.
GTTTCTATTGTGGATTATTACTAATCATTGCAATATCTCTAATTCCACTTGCTTAGTTTGTTGTGTGCTAATCCTTTTTCGAGATCCATAAAAGCTTTTGAATGAGATAGTGTTTGGGATTTTGGAACCTCTTCAACCTACTCTTGAGGGTCATCTTTTCCCTCCATGGCCCATCGATCCTTCAATCCAAGGAGGTAAGGACTTCGGTGGTCAGTGAGGTGAGAAAAGGGTGTAGGGTTCCATTCTCCACATACGCCACATACATATCCTTTGTGCTTGCATCATTAACCATGTTTAGGTTTGGCCACGAAGTGGATACCAAGAAGGAGAAACATGGACAAGGGGGAGCACAACACTCTACGATGTCACTTCGAGCCTCATGGGCTTCAACGAATGAGGCGAGTCATCCTCGTTCAAATCTATCAAGGGACTTCACCGACAAGAACCTCGACGTCCGAAGCTCCAAAGGCTTGAGAAGAAGCCATCATCGACAGACGAAGGAGGATGAAGGAAGCCATACAAGCACCTACCGCCAAGAAACTCCTCGATGACAAGGTTGCCAAGGTGGCGGAGTGGACAAGCTCGACAAGCCAAAGATCACCATGCCCAAGTCTAAAGACCAAGTTCCCCGGCGCCCAAGATTTTGAAGACTACATAGAAATTCCATTCTATGGAACTCAAGACTCGGAGGAGTACCTTGAATGGGAATGGCGAATGGAGAAATTCCTCAAGCTTCAACGAGTACCCACAAGTCAAGAAGTCAAGTGAGCCACAATGGACTTCCACGACTACGCTTCAACATGGTGGCGTTTACTTCCCATGAAGGAACTCGTCATTGATTGGGCAAGCTTGAAGACACTCATGAGAGATGAGTTTGTGCCACCCAGGTTGTCAAGGGAGTTACTTCGCCAAGTGGAGTGCATCAAGTAAAGAAACCAACCGGTCCAGGTCTACTTCAATGAAATGAAGCGCGCAATGCGACGAGCCGGTGGTTTTAGTACAAGAACGGAGATGAAGTACTTTGAGGATGGATTAAACTTCAACATCATCTCCGCGCTCCCTCTCAGGAACTTCCAGAGCTTGCTAGATCTCTTGGATGGTGCTCTCGAGGCGGAGAAATGAGTCAAGGTGATCAAGGTCCAAGAAGAGGAATGGCGAGAGGAGAAGCTTATCAAGGAGACTAAGGCTCCACCTTTGGAGGTGAGTATGGAGTTGGTTGAGCATGGGATTTTCCCTTCGACCAAGGTGGCGAACGGCGCTATCCAAGATGGTGCTTGCACCTTTGGCAGCGAGGTGAGTGAGAACGTGATCGAGCATGGGATTTTCCCTTCGATCGAGGAGGCGCATGGGGATGAATGCACCAAGGAAGCTCCACCATATCAACTTAAAGGAGAGATGCAACCGATCCTATGTGAGGATGAGAGCCACCAAGCCAACTTGGGAGAGAGTGATAAAAACCAAGAGTTGTGTGACTCCACCAAACGTGAGATTGAGTGCATCAATACTGAGGGTGAGAGAGAAACACCACAAGAGTTGAGAGAGGCAGTCGATAGGTCAAGCGAGACCATTTCTAAAGCTAACGACTTACCCTCTACTTTTAGTGTTGTTTCTCACTTGACGCAGGAGTTGGAGACCCAAGCGGCATCCATTCTCAACAAGCTGGTTCCACCATTGGAGGCGAAAGAGTTCATTTTGATGGAAGATAAAGAACTTGCCACCCGTGGTTATGCCAAGAAGAGGAAGGAGGCTTCAAGGAGACAATGCCATCATCAACACCTACTTCAATTGAGGAGGACATGAAAGGTAACATTCAAGGTGTTGGTATGATTGTCTCACAATCAAATGTGGGAGATGTTGATTGCTTGCATGATGTAGATGAGTTTAATGTTTTCTCTCATGTCATTTTGACTCACCCATGTGATGATTTGAGTGCAAAACATGCTAATCATGTGGAGTTAATTAGACATGACGAAGTTCTTTCCAAAATCACACTTGCTCATTCCATATGCTATGTCATGTTTGATAAGCCTTTGACTTTGTCATGTGCTATGACTAAGATTTTCGAAATCACATCTTTGAAATCTTTTAATAGTACCTATGCCTATCCTTATAAATTTAATTTAATTGGTGAATATGGCATAGATGATAAGTTTATGATTTGTGGCATGAATATCTCTTGCAATGAAACTGCCATGTTGAAATTGCATATTTTAGGCAATCCATCTTGTATGCCATGCTATGCACAATCTAACATGCAAAATGATCATAATGCCCCTTGTGTTGTAAGAAACATGATGACCACTTGTTCTTTCCAGAAGATTTCTTGCAACCATGCTAGTGTGTTAGAAGTGCCATCTAATGAACTTTATCAAATTGCTCCTTTTGTTGCAACAAATGTGTTGACCACTTGTTCTTTTCCAAAGATTTGATTGCAACAAAGATATTAAGCTTGAAAATGGGAAGGTTCCAAAAACTTTCTCTTGCCTACTAGGAGAATTTGATTCAAAACATGCTCATCTGAATTTATTGTGCAACATGGGTAACATGATTAGAGGTGACATGGAAATCAAGTTTGATGCATCATATTCAACATGCACTTTTAATTCCAATAGTGTGGTGCACAACAAAGGTCAAGGCTGCATGAAATGTTTGTGCAATTCTTACCATGTATGGAAGCATGATGAGGAAAATATAACGAACACACACACCACTAGAGATGTCATGGGCAACAAGGTGCATTTTGCATACATCATTGCTTCTTTTAGTGTTGAACAAAACAAGGGACATGTCATGATGGATGACATGTACATATACCATGCATACACGTTATACTTGTTATACATGTTTTGTGCTAATGGTGATATGCGAAAGAAGGGACACTTCATGGTGGATGACGTGTTTATCTACCACGCATACACGATATTTGTTTTGTCTAATGTTGGTGCAGGAAACAACGTCTACATCTCCAACTCTGAACAACATGAGCTGACCAAAAGAAGCTTAAGCATCCAAGAAATGTTCGTGCCAAGCACCACTACACGTCAAGAGCTAGGAAGGAAAGCACGACGAAACCTCACCAAGGTGAATTCTTTCCCTTGTGACAACCCTCTCATGAACTTTAAGGATGGTCTACTCTTTGAGTGTTGTTTCTTCTTCATTGTCAGCTTGATGTACATCATGGAAGGAGAAATAATGCCATGGAGTACCAACTACAACGGAGACGTCGGTGCGAGGTATCAAAGAGAAGAAGTTTGGACATGATCCCTCTTGAGCATTGAAGGAGCGAAGTCGAGGACGACTCCTTTTCAAGAAGGGGGGAATGATGCGGACATCGCCATGGACAACACTCTCTCAAGCTATTCAAATCCAAGCAGCACATGTGTTGGATCATATGTTGCCAAGACATGGCATGAAAAGGTGAATCCTCTCCTTTACACATGTCCATCTAATCCTACCAAGAATGGCATGCTACTTTATGTCCCTATGTTTTGCATTCTTAGGTCTGGAGATCCTAGTGACATGAGGGCAAGGGAGGAAGCTGACGCTGCAAAGGAGCAAAGGAGCAACGGGACTGAAGAAGAGACTCCCAAGCCCCCAAGCTCCAAGCCGAGTCTCAGCCGGACCGCTGCCTTGGACCCTCTGGACATGCACTGAAAGTGAAGACCCGGACTGTCCGGCTGTGGCCCGGACCCTCCGGATTTGAGCCGGACCTCAACCCGGACCCTTCGGGTGAGTATCCGGATCCTCTCTGGAAATGCCGGATCTCAACCCGGACACTCCGGCTGAGTGTCCGAATCTTCTCTGGACAGGCCCGGACCTCCACCTGGACACTCCGGATGAGTATCCGGATCGCTTCTGGAAACCCCAGACACCAGCCCGGACCATCCGGCCACCTGGACCCTCCGGCCTCCATCCGGACCCTCCGGATTCTGCCTACGAGCAGTAAAACGGGATGCGGCCCATGTATCCAAGGGAGTCGAGGTTAGACTATAAATACCCGTACCCAAACTCTAATTAGGGTAGACTTGATGTATTAACTAAAGTAGAGCTTTGCTCCTTAATCTAGGGTTTATCCCTCTAGATTAGGGAGTCCACCTTTGGCCTTTCTTTCTCTTGTGGATTGTAAGGATCGGCGTGTGCCTCCGAGTGGAAATCGTGGCATTCAATCAAGAGCTTGGTTGATTTGGTTCCTAGTTCCCCAAAGGCTTTCTCATTGGAGTTTGTTGTTGGGGTGGGTTTCCATCTAGGCCTAGCTAGTTATCCAATCTAAATCGTGAAGATCGGGAGCCACTGTATCAGGAGAAGTCCCAAGGTCGTTGCGGAGGCCAACGGAGTCAGAGGAGGAGACGATGCGGGGTCATCACGACAGCGGCGACTCGGGCAAAGGAGGAGCGACGACGGAGGAGGCTGCGTCAGTGGCCATGACACAGTGGCGGCATGGGCTCGGGAGGAGAAGAGGCGCTTGTGTCGTTTAAGTTTCTAGAGCGAAGGGGAAAACCTAACCTAAATGCCCTAGTAGGCACATCCTAGACGGTTGTGCTAAGCTGAACCATCACAGATGTGAAGCGCATCACAGACGGCTCAGGTGGGCTGAACCGTTGTGTTGAACCGTCGCAAATATGCCTTTTTATTTCTTTAACCCTTGCCTCCAGACCTCTAATAGTTTCATTTTTGTTTTATCATAAAACAATTAATGTGGTGCAGTGGTAATGGCCTTGCCCTTGTAGCAAGCAGTCGTGGGTTCAAATCCCATGTTCTACCAATATTAGGTTACTTTTCATTTTATCACCCAAACTCTAGGAATATAGGAAAAGTATATATATATATATATATATATATATATATATAACACATTATTTCTTCAAGTTGTAATCCATAATATGATATAATACATTAATTCTTCAAGTTCAAGATAATTCAAGAGATGGAATAATACATTAATTCAAATTCTTCTTTATTCCACTAGCTCATTTCCTTTGAACACTAGCCCTTCAGCATGATCTTTGTGTACATAGCAAGTTTAGTCATGTTGTTGTTCCTTGATGATTATGTAGCCTCCAATAAGTGGCAAGTCATCGAATTGATTGTATTTATCCTCATCAACAACATTCACAACTCTGATAATCCTCTTTTCCTATACATAACTACTTTATGGTTCTTATGTGCGAGGTCTTTTACATAGAATATTTGGGTAACTTGGGTAGCAAGTGCGAAGGGTTCGTTTTTGTATGCAACGCAATCGAGGTCGACATGTGTGATGCTATACTTGTAGACTTTCACATGTTTCAGATTGACCCATTGAAACTAGAAAAAGAGAATCTTGAAATTCACGTAGTCAAGCTCTCATAGTATAATTTTTTATTCCTAGATGTATCTACAACTTCTATGTGGACAGTTGTTCAGGTATGGGCCATTTGCATCTTGAGCCTTCATGTAGAATGTGTACCCATTTATGTCATATCTTTGCCAAGTATGGACTGTGAATGATGTCCCTTTTGCCAGCGAAGTCAATGTGTTAGTTGACGATCCCCCAACGATTTGCTTCTTTAGCCATTGGTTAAATATCTTGTTGTGCTCTTTTGTCCTCCAAGCATCTATCGATTTTGGATACTCTCACCTTAGATGGCTCAACACTTCACGCAGTATTTGACCCAGACCAGGCATACTGTCGGCCTCATCATTGGACATCTCATCATCAGAAGCACAAGCTACACCATCTGGCTGGTTTGGCATATTGTTGATTTCCTCATCCGCAATATAATTATAACCTTCAGCTATGACCAACATTTCGTCGTGCTTAGTCCAATATGTATATCCTTTCATGAAACCCTTTCAAGATAAGTGGTCTTCCATTTGTTGTGGGTTCTCCCACTGCCTAGTATTTCTCAATCAATGCATGAATAGACAATCCAATCTTCCCGCTTATTCCGTATATCCGCCACTGAAGCTCTTCTAAAACTAATAATGCCATTGATGTATGTTTCACTAATACGGCTCTCGTTGTACATCCACCCTCGATCCATCTACGTTTACATTTAAAGAATGATCAATATTTTCTCACTTTACTTAATTACCACAATTCTAACTTAATTTTGAATATATGTATATAAATTAGAAAAATATAAAACCTAGCTAGAGTACATGTAAAACCTACACCATGCTATTAACAATTAAACAAACTAGATTTACATACCACCCTAATCTAACCATATAATGCAATCTATTTAGATACCAACCCTTAATTGAGTTTTCCACTTCTTTTTCAATAATATGCAAGGAATGTAGGTAATATAATGCAATTGTTAACCTTTAAGAACCAACAATTACCCTAAAATCACCCTCAAATTGCCTACCAGCCGCAACAATCAGACAGATCTTGGGCTATCAAATCTGTCTGGTCATGAGCCAGATATATATAGGGTAGAACATCCCACACGGTTCATCAAAAGAAACCGTCGCGGCTAACTACCTCACCCACTATGGCTTCACAAGCTAAAACGTCACAAAATATTGTATATAGTTAACATAAAAAGAACCGTCACGGATAAGTGCCTCATCCGCAACGACTCCTTTCTACCAACGGTCACGGATACGTTCCTTGGTGGTTTCTTAGGTGAAGCATCGGGGATGTGGCTCTTAGCCTCAGAGGTGAAGCCATCGGGGCCAAAGGCCTTGTCAAATCTCCTCCACGGAGGAATGGGAGCACAAGATCATGCAGATTAAAAGCAATTTATGGCATCTCCAACCTATTGTATCTATATGTTTTCCTGTTTTTTTCTCCCTAAAAGCTATTGTATCTAGAGTTGTTAATTGTACCAGTACTACTATTCAAAGCTTAAGAACATGGGCTGCTTGCATTATAAAACAACATCAATTTATTATTTAGGAACAGAGGGAGCAAAACATTGTTCTGACTCTTGCATATGTTGTTTCCTCTTTCGAAATTAGTCAAGTCAAAAGTGGAACTAACCGTAGAAGTTTGAACTCGTAAGATAGCAATAGCTGATCAGTCTTACCTGCTAAATTATAATTGCAATCAGGATCCGGGCTACAGGGTGCATGACATATTTAGAACTACTGCAGACTTACAAAATGTCTAAATAACAACGGGCCACGAGAGGCCAACCGCTTCAATTGACCTAATCTAATAATATCCACGGTGATATATTAAGAGAGAAACATAGAAGTTAGCCGGAGTTCTGGTGCTTCCGCTGTTTCTGTGGAGAGCTCAAGTGAAACAGCACAGTGATCACTTCCATAATTCCTGCAACGATGGACGTCAATGAAAACCAAGGCCAGTGGTCTACACCTTATGAATGTTGCATACAACTGTACTAGATGGATTCATATTATCATTGACATTTTACTTTATTTTTTCTGGATAGTAGTTGGATTCACATGACAAACAGCTAAACATACCAATGGCACATAAACATTGGCAAATAACTGAACCCCTTACTTTAGGACAACTAGAGATACTTGAATGCAATTGAGAACTGATGTGATTATGTCAGTAGATAAGTATGCACTTAGGTGCTCCAACATGAAGTACCATCTTTTCAGATGCACACAGGATTCACAAACGACAAATCAACAACAAATTGTACCAGTTAGTAGTTTAGGGCTTTTCCAACCTATTTATACTTGTAAATTTCCAACTATTTATATCCTTCCACATCATCTAACAAACAATTTACATACAACAGCTCCAATCATTTGTATCTTGAAATTAAATATATACAACCCACACATTTCCTTCTCTCGCTAGGACCACCCGTCGTCCTATTATCCCTGATCCCTCCCCTTCTTTGATTTATAGCCGATGATGTTGCAAATAAACTTAGAACTTCAGAAGAACAAAAAGTTTAGACACACCACAGTTGTATAAATATATCACCACTCAAAGAAAGTTGTGCGATACAAACCTTCCAGTTCAATTCCATGACCATGCATTTCACATGAAACTATTCTGTCCTTCAACCGTTCTGAAACAATGAAATAATCAATCCGCATTCTCTTTCCTCAGTACCTAGAGGAATATTAAGCAACAAATCAGTCTATATGGAAAAAGATGAAACACATACACTCCAGCATTAGCATTCATAGGTAGTAATTACAAAAGAACATTGCTTATCAGTAGAACATAAACAATTATATTCATGCTCCCAATTTCTTTTGTAAGTCCTAAAATCAGATCGTTGAGATGGATGATAATTTGTTAATGGTACTCATCACAGACATAAAAGTGAACAGCAGATAAACATTCGGATGGACGAATGCTTCAATAATATAGAGATAAAAACTGATAAGCCATTAAACATTAAACACTATAATTAACAGTAATATAATCATGGAAATATTTCTTACTTGCCAATTGGATGCCCAGACAAAGAGAAGCCACGTTCCATGTCTTTCACTTCCTGTAGGTATCTGGAAGCATCTAGCAGCTTTCCCCTGTAAATCCAAATTGTAAGTACATAAGATATTCAGGATAATAAATAAAAAATACCACAAAAAGTAATGCCTCTATGCAATCAATTTAGGGCTTCTCGATTTGTGCCAGTATGCCTTCTCATCATTCCTCAAATGCCATGTGATGTTTCCTTGGTTTATAGGTATTTTTTTTCAAACCTGTTCTTGAAAAAGTCCAGAGAAAGCTGCCAGTACTGGTACCCTATTGACTAAAGTGCACAAAAACCTCAATTAGACTTGGCTAAAAGCGATCTTTTTTTGTGTGCACAAAAACCTTTGAAAGTATTTCCGTAGTATTAAAATGTTATTAGGTTCACAAATACATTACAACAGAAAATTATGCTAAAATTTGTGTTTTGGAGACCATGCCAATTTCGAAAGGTCACTCATTTGTGACTGCAACTGGAGGTAATACCTTAATCAGTAAGAAGACACAGTTTGTTGATAGAAACTTTTTCTTGTTTAAGGTATCTCATAAACTGTCAGTGGCATATCGTATCAAAGTTTTCCTTACCAAGAATACTTCATAGATTGTCAGTGCAATATATTATTTTTGCTAAGGAATATTTCTTGTGGTCAAGATGCACGTTAGATGCTGATTTAGAACAAACATCCTTTTCCCTGTCATATTGAACATTTAACTTCCTGGAATACTCAAATAGATCTGTTTATGTTTGCATAATCCACACACAATTCACATCTGAGATGCTCATTTTGGTATGTACGTTGTTCCTTGGATCTAAATAGAGATACTAGTATGCTCAAGACTTGTCAGTGTGGGGCCCCAGAGGAGGATAAAAAGTGATGACTGAGGTAGACTGAGCATGCAAACTAAATTAAAAGGTTGGTTCCACTCGTTCAAGGATGACATCCATTTGAGAGCGGAGGGAGTATTGTTTATCAAATGAAAACAACAGCAAGTTTGAATCTGAATTGTGCTTTCATGGGAAAATATTGAAATGTATTAGTTTCCACCTACTGGGACAATATAATTCCAAAGCGCTGTCTCTCTGCCAGGGTGAATCCTCGCTGCCCACAGTCCTGCAGAATAGATACAGTGGTTCCATTGCATTAATGCAATAGCCGAAAACATACATACGTCAGTAAAAGGGTAGCAGTTATCCAGTAAAACTAAAAGATGCACTCATGATGTGAAGTCAGATATAATGGAGAATAGGCTGTGATCTGATAGTCCCGTCATTGAAATTCTGTTAAGGCATTGTTTGCTATTGTTGCTTTGTATTGCATTATGCTGTTAAATTATGTCTTGGTGAAAACAGATTAGAATAAGTTTCAGTATGAAGTCTTTGTAGAAAGCACAAGTCTTATTGCTTATTGTCAGTAAGACAATCTTATAGGTGTATGCAGTATATGAAGTAGGAAGGATTAACAATAGTACTAAATATGAATAAAAAAGCATGCGCATCATAACCAAGTTAACTTTGGGTCAGCACCGAATGAACTGTTCACTAGTACAGAAATCGATATCCGAGGCGGTTAAAATAGCACATCCGAGGTGGTTATAGCACCCGCCTCCACGGAGTGGTTGCGGATATGGGGGCATGCATCAGAGGTGGTTATGCAAGCGTCTCGGATAAGAGCTCATCCGAGACGGTTAAAACGCATAAACCGCCTCGAATAAGTGCTTATTGGAGGCGGTTATATTTCCCTAACCGTCTCGAATAACGACTTATCGGAGGCGGTTATTCTTTTTTAACCGCCTCGGATAATGTCTTATCGGAGGCGGTCAGGATAATGACCACCTCCAATAAGACATTATCCGAGGCAGTTAGGGAAATATAACCGCCTCCGATAAGTGCTTATCCGAGGCGGTTGGAGTACATATCCTAGGCGGTTGTTTAGTTGCAACCGCCTCGGATATGTTTTTAAACATGCATTATTTTGCCTGATTTACTAGCCTCCCTGAAAAAGCAAATAGTTCATATATATGATATATCACAGCACACACAACAGATTTATATATATCCAAATCACAGCACGCACAACAGATTTATATAGCACACTTTAATCATTCATTCTCGCATCGACCACAAGACATAAACTATAAACATTCACATACATACGCATACGAGTTAATAAATATTACAAAACTTATTCACTTGAGTCATATACTCAATTCACAGCGAAGATATTGATCAAATTCAAAAAACTAGACCTCTCTTAAGTTCTTCACATGAATAGAACCACTCGCCGAAGCCTCCATACACGATATCTGTTGATAAAGAAGTCTCATCTGTAAAACAGTGACGTTAGCAGTGAGAGAAAAAATGAACAAGACATTTAAAAACATCAAGTGCACTTATCATTTGAAACCACAAGTTGGATAGATAATTACAAAGTTTGATTGTAGACGTTAATGAAGTAACTAATGACCTAACTAGAAACCTAAGTAATGATCTAACTAATCACAATCCTAAGTTCCTAGCTTGCCGCCGGGAAACTGAAGCGTGCTTCGGGACTAATGACCTCGTTGTTTAGGAAGCTAGCGATGTGCGACCGGATCTGGGTGAGGTCCATATCTTCCAACTGTTTGATTGCCATGGTTTTCGCCCCTCCCTGAAAACATGAGGCTTACACTCAGGGCGAATAGCATGATTAAACACTAGACATTAGCAGTGGCGATGGTTTTGTACCGCTAGATCACCGTACTTTGGGTTGCTGCAAAGGGCTAGCATGTGGAAACACACATAATACCCACAGAGGTCGGTCCCTTCGAGTTGTTGCCGGCACTACAAAAGGGATATCGATTAGGTATAGAGGGCAGAAGTATGATGGCATTAGTTCGAAGAGTCAAGGACATTACGGAATACCTTAAACTTGGAGTCATGCCGTAACTCGACGGGCACTCCTTCCTTGACTTCCTTGTGCCTCCCTCCTTGTTTGACGTACGTGTCAAACGCTCTAGGTGATTCAAAATAATTAGCATCGAACTGTCTTTTCCTTTGTAAAGAAGAAAGAATAGGCATGGACGAAGTCGAAAGTTTTGGTACTCATCGTCGAGTAGGCGCATGATGTCCACGTACCCTTGCTTGCGCTCGTCAATGCTACGCCTCATGGAATCAAGGTAATATACCTTATTCCATTTCAGCACGATCACGAGGAGGATCCAATGGCCTCTGGTTATACGATACGAAGTTATTACATGTTTAGCCGTCGAACCATGAGAATTTACAAAGGATGTGGCTTACCCGATGTTATAGGCAACCTGGATGTGATCTCGTGTGGAGTACTCACGGAGTAAATGCACGACATAATCCCGCACCATGTCCTTATTTGCCGCGAAGCTTTGGGCCGAGATCAAATGTGGGTCGCCGAACCCCACAGAGTTCTGCATTTTTCTTCTTTCGCTCAGATCAAGCATGTATCTGAGTATAGGAGAAGAACGAGTTATATTGCAGGCACTTAGCGGTGATAAAACATAACGGTGCTGTGTTGTAAGGACTTACAGCGTGAAGCATCTCATGAGACTAGCGTCCAGCTCACGGAAGTGCATCATGTTGAAGATGTCCGTGAATTCCACGGGAAACATATATCCGGTACGGTGCTTGAAATGCTCCTCCTTGAAGAAAACCATGAGGCTGACTCTTGTATCTGAGAACGGCCTGTTCGACATCTCGAGGTAATGATCATGGAGCTTCCGGCAGGCTATGCCCAAGTTCACGTTAGCGTCCACCATAGGTTGTCCCGCCACGTGCTGGCGAGCTAGCTCCGCTAAAGGATATTCAACATCATCAGCCAGTTTTGAAGCAGACTTCTTGGCGGTGTATACTTTCAGCTTGGATGTGGCCCCTTGACTTTTCGTTGAAACATGGCTTCGCCGCGAGCTCTCCACTGCTGGTACTGCCGGGAGTTGAGGGGGTAGCGAATGATGAGTAGCCTCCACATGTGGCACTGTCGGCACCGGCTGAGGAAGGACGAGCTGCCTCGAAACCTCCGGCGGAGATGGAGCAAGCACCGGTGAAAACCTCAGCATCCCTTGATCCGGCGAGCATGGAGGAACGGACGGTGTGCTCCGTGCTGATTCGAGGACTATGTCCTTCTTCGGCCACTGGATGAACGACCCGACCACGTCACTTAATGTCTGCATCTCATCAGATTCTTGCGTGTTCAGCAAGGGACAGTTAGCGAAGGTCGGGTTGATTGACTCGACCTGCACTCGCGCGAAGCTTGGCGTTAACGGGACAACGTGTATCACCGTTCCAGAAGGAGATGGCCACACCTGACCATACGCGGCGTCCATTGAGAAGTTCGTCGTAGTGAACTGTATCTACATCTTGCACCGCATCGGACCCCCAATTTGGTCGATGGGAGAACAATCCTCCGCACCTGAGGCACAGCTACTGCGGCGGGCACCCGGGCTAATTGCGACTGGCGCCCTGTCTTGCAGGTACTGTGCTGAAAGCCTCTCCTCCATCGCCCTCATTCTTTCCTCAAATTATGCCTCAAGGGACGACTGTATCTCCGCTTTTATCTGCTCGGCTCTTGCTCTCTTCCTCTGCCGACGTGCCTCCTGCATGTCCCCGGTGAAGGCTTTGCCCCATGTTGCCAGATTTCCGAAACCCCTGGTGTGTCCATAGGGCTCCCTGGTGCCGATGGCCTCGGAGAGTATGTCTTTCTCTCGACTTGGCACAAACGAGCCTTGAGATGCCTGCTCATTTAGCCCCATCATTCTCTGATAGACCTGCTCGTCTTCAGGGTTTCTCCATACGCGTTGACCACGAGGATCCACCTTCGTCCTCGCTCTGCACCAGTCCCGGATGCAGTTGTCGCTGAAATCCGAGAACACCGGCTGCTGTCCGTGCTTCTCCGCTTCCTCGTCCTCCTTTGCCCACTTCTTAGCACCGACGTACCCTAAGGTGCCGAGGAAATGTGGGTGCTTGTTCCTCCTGGCTAGCTCTTGCCCCTTCTAGCTTTCTGTCTGGAACTCTTCGGACGACTTCAAGGCGCAGAACTCCGCCCAATCTTCTTCGGAGACATCCGGGTATGCCTGGCAAGGCGACTTCTCTTGCTTGAGATAGTCCCTCACCAGTCTGTGCTTGAAATTTCTCCAGCACTTCCCAGCCGTCAATATAGTAGCCCTTCCGGGTACATGAAGGAGCCCTTCACTTTGTCAAACAGGGACCTCCGCTCCTCCCGTGTCAGCTAACCCCAATCAGTGAGGGTGATCCTAATCCTAGAACGGGCGACCACCCCGCATAATGTTCGCCACTTCTTCCGCGTTTCTTCCGGCTCAGGAACTCCGGTCACCGGATCCAATCTCTCAGCTACCCATCTGCCCTTCGGCCTCCCCGATGGTTTCCTTGGTTTGCGAGAACCCTTTCCTAACGATGTCGATGGTCTTGGCGACCCCGATGACGATATCGTAGGGGACGACGGCGGGGAGTTCGTCTCCATTCTAATAAGGGTGAAAACATAGTGGATTTGCAGTTGAGTAAATCAAAATGAACATACTTAATGAAATTAGTACAAACTCTTTCTTCACATACATTGCCCAAGGAGGTACACAAAAATTATATGTAAGAACTGAAGTAAAACTAAGCTACATTTCAACCCCTCCTTTTCCTACATTAGAAATATGTTAGATCATTACTTAGGTTGCTTCCGCATTCAACTTGTTCCACAGTTGGTATGGTTTATATTGATCATATGTTAGAAATACACTTCTGGCGTTACGCAGACATCTCTAATTAGCAAGTGGTCTATCTATCATCCAAGATTTTGACTACCACATGTGACATGCAACATCTAGATTAATATGTTCAGTACAATGGATTTGAGAGCTATCATAAACATGGGCGCTGCTGAAATTTGAAAGACAATTGCACGTACGATCCAGATGCAACTAACTATCTAGTCTTACTAGGAAACTGAATAACCCAGCCACATACATCTGAAATGAACTAGTTACATTGTCAAATCTATAAGCACATATGACTACACACATACTTGGCTAACACACAATGAAAGAACAAGTGATCAGTAGAGTCGTCCGCACTATAAAACATACATTTAGTATTTCCAGTCCACCCTCTCCTAAATAAATTATACTTAGTGAGAATGCTAATTTTGAAAGTTAGCCAAAAACACCTTAACTTTAAGAGGAACCAAATATCCCCAAGGATTATCTCACTAGAGCTACGGAGCTAACATAACCAAATATCCACATGTCAGATTATCAAAGGATTTCAGCCATATCAGCAAATATGTGGCATTGCATTCGCATTATTAGCGTATCTAAGTCAAGTGCAAGCATGCAAAGGCATCCCCAAGGCTATTAGAAAACCTAAACCCTAAGCAAAAACAAGGGAGGCACCAAATCAAACCACAATGTACCCTAGGCTGGTGCTTGGGAGGAGGCCGGTCCGAGAAGGCGCCGGTGCTTGCGGAGGAGGCCGGTTCGGGGAGGCGCCGCCGCTAGGGGAGGTGCACACACCGGAGCTAGGGGAGGAGGGCGCCGGTTTGGGGAGGAGGGCGCCAGTTCGGGGAGGCGCCGCCGCTAGGGGAGGCGAACTAGAGCTTGGGGAGGATGTAACACCCCAATTTTCCGAAACCTGAAAATTAGGGCCAAGAAAAACTTTTTGCTAATAATGCTAATTAAAATACACCAAATTAAAACTTTCATTTCAACTCATGTTTCCGTAAAACCCTAAAGTGAGTCAACCACAATTTTTCCCCTCTGTTCCTAATTCCTCAAACTCTGTTTTGTCGAATCTCTGTCCGGCAAGGTACTCAAACCTTGCCTTACACCTTGTCTCCATATGTGGCTACTTGTCTTGCCTCCTGCCATGAACACCCCTTCGGCATCCCTTTCCCTCCCTCCTCGTCGGTGCAACCTAAACTCTCACCTACCGCTAAGTGCCCACACGGTACTTCTGCGGAATTGAAACATATACACACCTTGAATCTCTTCCGAATGACCTAATCTTTTGTCACCTACTCCGCCATGATATATCGCGAGCATGTGCCCATATATACTGCTTTTAAAAATACGCACATACATCAAAACCCTAACCCATCGTTCCGCTCTACCACAACCCCACGCATATATATATATGCACATATCAATGACAGAAATCAGATCCCGACTCACCGTAACTTCGCATGTCTATTCCATCCACATGCACACTCTATATATGCTAAAATATCCAAGCGTATGTGGACACATACACACCACACCCTAAATTATTTATCTCTCGGTAAAACCGTAGCCACTACGATTTCTCTCCTCCTCCTTACCATATGACATGCCAATAACTTTTCACCTTTATCATGTTACCATGCCGGGAGATAAATATTCGTCCCGTTATATTTCCACCAAATAACCATTGATCCATTCATCTTTTACTATAGTCAAAACCCTATTTACCGTTCGCCATACTTACCCATCACTCGGACACTAGTATTATGTCAATCCATGTGTATGTATATGAGTATAGATCCTCCCCGGGACCTATGCCACCTTTTCTCTCTCCTCGATATACCTCTGGTATACCCCCTAAATGTTGGCCATCTCCTCCATATGAAGATTCAGAAATTCGTGAACCTACGTATAGTATTAACCCATTCCATCTGCCGGTGATTGTTTCTCCAACCCGACTAGGATATATATATATGTGTGCATGTGCATGTTTTATACGCAGATGCATGTATCGCAGTGCTCCTCTTGCCAGCTCATGCACTGAGCATTGAGATATTTTTCCCAGTTCCCCTACCGTGCACCCTTGAACCTGTGCTTTGTTGCCACTAACGTGCTACCAGGTCTATTCCCTACTGCCATGCCACCTCCCATCAATTCACTCCAACACTCGGCCAACTCTCCTTTTCTCGCAACATAGATGATTTGCTCCCTCCAACCAAGTAACCCAAAACCCACACTCCATTTCTCTACCATGTTTTCTTTTTATTGCACCTGCAGCTCACTGCACGGTGAGCAATCTCCTCCATTGCTAAACATACTCCCTGCTGCCCCATACCACCTTTTTCCCTAGTCTCAAGTACCAGCTCGCAGCTACCCCTCCTGCCTTCTTAACTCCTTTTCTCCTCCTTTACTTTCTCCCCAGCACTGCCTTGGTTTTTACCCCAACTTCCCACGCCAGCTCTCCCCTGTGCTGCTGAGGACACACCACCACTCCTACCGAGCTGCACAAAGCAAACCCAACTCTCTCTCTCTCTTTGTATTTTTCCTACTCACCTATGTGCCCCACACCACTTTTTCTTTCTCTGCCGCACCACACAGCAGCAGCAACAGCAGTTGACCGAACTCCCATCACTCTTTTCTTTTCTTTACTTGAGCTCAGCCCCTGTCCCATCTTCTCCTTTCCTATCCTCACTCTTTTCCCAGAGCAGTTCTACACGCCAAGCAGTAGGGCTCTCCTCTCCATTTACTTACCTCCCCAACTGCCCACTCCCCCTTCTTTAATTCCAGCAGCCAAGTACGGCAGCCAAGTCCCTTTTCTTCCTCACCTTTCTCTCTTCCCATTAGCACCTGAGCTGCCTCCCTTACCTGAGCTCCACTCCTTTCCTTGCCTCTCTCTTTTCCCAAGGTCTAACACCAGCTTCCATACGCCACCTTTCTTTCACCAAGCAGCAGTACCACTGCAGCACCAGCACCAACTGAGTACTCCTTTTCCCTGCCATGCCCTCTCTCCCTGCTTTCCCTTTTTCCTCACGCCACCTCTTCCTCCCCTATAGCAGCCAACATCTAATTCTTCAACCCTGCCACAGCACGCCCAAGCTGCCCTCCTCTCTGCCATTTTCCTTTGCACAGATGTTCACTCTATCCCCAAGTAGCTGAGCCATGGCAGCCCAAGCCTCTCCCCTTCCTCAAAGCTTCTCCTCCACAGCCATCCGAGCTGCTCCATCTTCCCTTCTCTGAGCAGCCATTCCCAGCGGGAGGAGCAAGCAAGCTTCAAGCCCCGACCAGCTCCCCATCTACCCGAGCTACTCGTCCCTACCACCAGCCATGCACCCGAGTGCTCCCTCACCCCAAGCTGCTCCTCCTTCGGCAACTGCCTCAAGCACCGGCGCCGCATCTTCATTCCCTAAAAGGCAGGCCGAGCTGCCACCCTCTCCTTCCCAAGTAGCCCAAGCCCTTGCCGCTGCTCCTTTTTCCCCACCGTGGCAGCTCAAGTCGTTGCCGCTGCCTCTTACTATTGCCGTGGCAAGCTGCCACCCTCCCTTTCTCCCGCCGTGGTAGACCCTTCCTCCATCGCGGTAGCTACCACGCCCCCTTGCCCCTACCGCGGCAGCTTGCGGCAACCCCGCTGCCACCATTTTTCTGCTGCAGCAAGCTACTACTGCTGTCACCCAGCTTCTACCGCGGCAAACCACTGCAGACAAACCCCTGCCACGGCAGCCCACAACCCTGCCACAGCTGCCCAGCTCCTGCCGCGGCAAGCTGCCCCCATTGCCACCTTCTCTGCCGTGGCAGCATTTTTCCCCACCGCGGCAGCTCGCGGTAAGCTATTCCCTACCACGGCAAGCTATGCCTCGCCGCGGCAAGCCTTTCCTCGTCGCGGCAACACTGCGGCAGTACCATGCCACGCTCCTGCCGCAGCTACCATGCCCCTGCCGTAGCTGCCATGCCCTGCCGCAGCTACTGCCTAGCCACTGCCGCTGCTGCCTCACTCCTGCCGTGGCAGCTATTTCCCCACCGCGGCAGTACCGTGGCGGCCCATGCTGCCACTTGCTCTCACCGTGGCAACATCTTCTCCGCCGTGGTAGACCCATTTCCCACCGTGGGAACTCCTTTCCCCGCCGTGGCAAAGCTATTCCCCACCGTGACAAAGCTATTCCTCACCACGGCAAGCCCTTCCTCCACCGCGGCAGCCTCTTCCCCCTGCCACAGCTCCTTTCTCCTATCACGGCAAAGCCCTGCCGTAGCTGCCTTGCTCCTAATCAATTCATATATAAGCATGTTATGTCTAGTCCTTTAGCATAGTTTAAACTTGGTTAATCCCTTGACGCATTTAAACCTCTCATGCCATGTTAGTTTAGTATACCCTTATTTTAGAAGTCTTTTACACCATAATAGCAATGATGGTTTTGAAAACCTAATGATTGCGAGTTAGCTATTATATGCATGCATGCATATGTATGTGCACATATGTCATTTTAAATCTTGCTTTAACAAGTTTATAGAGATTCCTAAAACTTTGAAGCATGAATAATGTCCTTCGGAACCCAACCCTTATATGAAAGCTAACAGCTTATAAAAGCTAATGTGATCCTAATCATGCAAACCCTAGTTTTCTTATACGTAAAAACCTTTACCTCATGTGATTTAATTCCATCGCGTCATTTTGAAAACCCTAACACCCTTCTGAGGTCAGTGCATGGTTTTAAATATTGCTTGAGTTAATTCTGGTTCTTAATTGGTTCTTCCTCGCACCATTGGTGATTCGCTGTTTTTCTCGACGTGTAGTTGCGACGCGACGGTACCTCATGAGCAGGATCCCCGATGTTGTCGTACCAAGTTTATGACCGAGATTCGGCCGATAATGCCAGGCAAGCATTCCCACCTTGATCATGTTGAATCCCATATGTGTGAAATCATAATTATTTTGTTTGCGAACTCTGCATGCTATGTGGATATTAATGATATTTTATGTAGAAGTAGCTACACCATTAGTTGCACGATACTTAGGTCTGAATATCTAACCTTCGTAACCCTAGGTATAATGGTCGGTTGTCCCACGACTGACAAGATTATTAAGGCTATAGGCATTAGCCACGCTTAGCCCGGCTGTAGCTAAAACCCAACTTTAACCCCATTTTTGCAAACCCCATTGGGTCATGGGAAAGAAAACCCTCGGATGACATGTGTTATCCGAGGCGGCATTTGAAAGACATGTTTGTCAAAACCCTAAATGAAACTGGAGATGTTTTCGATTGGGGTGAGAATGCTAAGGGCAGCCTGGGGCTGTAGAGTATCAGATGGAGCCATGTTCGTCCGGGACGACATGGGGTTGGAAAATGGAGTCTTACTCGGATCAGTTAAGGACCGAGCCCAAGTGCCGCTAAACCAGTTTCCCCCCACCGTACATCCACATGTCCTTTATGGGAAGGACTTGACTCGGTAACCCGCCTAATATTAGGGTTCGGACCCGTGGGAAGTAAGAAGAAAGTGCTAGGTAGGATATGGATCCCTAGAGAATCTCCACGATGCTACATGGGTAGAGATTCTTAGTGAGCTCCATTTAGACGTGGGTAAAGATTCGACACAAAGATGAGCGTTTCTCCGGATTTTGGTGTCAGGCTGCCTAGGCACAATCGGAGTTGAGTAAGTCTCATTTAGCGGGTCCAGCTCTAGTATTAATGCAGGCGAAGGGTCTCGTTGTAATAACCCTGTCAATATACTTGCAAAGTACTCCCAGGGTGACCTACATCTTGTGGGTAAAGCCGTACAACCTCTGCAGAGTGTTAAAAACTATTCAAATAGCCGCGTCCTCGGTCATGGACATGAACTGGCAAGGCCACACATTGGTTTAGACTAAGTTTTGCTTGTGAAAGCTGGGAAATGGGATTAAGGACGTGGGCATGATGTGTCCACAGGGTGCAATTTACGCTACACGGATGGTAGCCAGGAATTACAGGAGGGGAGGCTAGCTGCACTGCCCGGGGTAGTGCGAGCGGAGCCAAAAAGGGTAGGCGTGATAGGCTGAGCTATCACGCTGAGGAAAGGATAAAGAGAGGTAGCGGATTCTACCTCGAATGATGATTGTTACTACGAACTACTTCTGTGTTCAAACTAGCTTTGAAACTTACTAACGTATTTACCATGAAAACTTACATTTCCGCACAACCAGCAACATAGGTAGAGCTATTCCTTGATCTATTCCCTGCATGAAATATTGCCGTATATTTCCTCCTGTGGGAATAGCTTGCGAGTACATTCAATGTACTCACCTGGCTTATTGATTTGGCCAGACGAAGGAGACATCAATTCTGAAGATACGTATATGAACGCGAAAGCTAGGGCGTAACCCCAGTCAGTTGCCTGTAGGGTATGGCATATTGATGGGACACCTCACCGTTAAATTCCGCTGTAGATTTATAGCCGTTGGGCTACAGGTATCAGACTGTTGACCTTGACGGTCTGCTCGTATATTTCGTATTATGTTATAATCATATGTATGTCAATGATATACAGGCTAACTTGTGTGTACCAGCTACTGATCCAGGGACCGGTACAGTAATCACAAGGGAGTATCGGGTCTTAAAACCGGGTATGCCACAGAGGAGGGCGCCGGTTTGGGGAGGACACGGTGTCAGAAGTATTCACATCAGCACTATCTCGCAAGTATTCACATCAGCACTATCTCGCAAGTATTAACATCAGCACTATCTCAGAAGTATTAACACGAACAACACAAGCATCTCTATGTATCAACATTTGCACATATATGTTTCATGCATGTTTCAACCAACAAAATCATTTCATTGCCTCCGCTTCCTCATCCTTTTCTTCTTGTGAGGCATTTCCTCTTCGAACTCTAGCCCTTCTTGATGACCTTCACGTACGTAGCATGGTTCATTAGGTTCATCGTAATCGCATCTCTAATGCTATGTTGCATTGGAGGAGCATCTTCAAAGATCTTGTATTCATCCTCATCCACCACACCCTGAACTCTGACAATCTTCCTTTTACCCTGTAGGGCAATATGA
Source organism: Stipa capillata (assembly GCA_019208055.1). Taxonomy (NCBI): domain Eukaryota; kingdom Viridiplantae; phylum Streptophyta; class Magnoliopsida; order Poales; family Poaceae; genus Stipa; species Stipa capillata. Next base: position 112,288 of record JAGXJF010001435.1, read on the forward strand.
AGATTCTTCTTTGCCGGGTTGGTCACATAAAACACCTGGTGAGCTTGATTGGCTAGAATGAATGGGTCATCTTTGAATCCAACACGTTCAAGGTCTACTGTTGTGAAGCTGTGGAGATCGATCTTCGTAGATTGCAGATTGACCCAACGGCACCGGAATAATGGAAATTTGAAGTACACATAGTCCAACTCCCAAATATCCTCGATAAACTCATAGTACCAGCTCCGTTTCCCGCTCAAGTCAGAAGCCTCTATGCGGACCCCACTATTTTGAAATGTGTTTTTCTTATCTTGATCTCTCGTGTAGAATGTGTATCCGTTAATGCATATCCTTGCCAAGTGACGACTTCGAATGTTGGGCCCTTCGCATACCAGGTAAGCATGTCCCTAGAGGCACCTAAACGAAGATGCTCCTTGAACCACTTGTGGAATTCTTTGTTATGCTCTCTCGTCCTCCACGCATCGGTTCTATTTGGATGCTCTTGCCTTAACTTTGCCCTGTGCTTATCCATGTACGGGGCAATGGTGGTCGTGTGTTGCAACACCGTGAAATGGGCAAGAGCGTGTCCTGCTTGGTCGGCCATTATAGATTTCTTTCCGATGGTCCCAACACCATCAAGCTTGCTTTCGTGCCGAGAGCGTGGCAGGCCAATCGGTTGGTTCGACTCCATGTAGTCAACACAGAACTCGACAACCTCTTCTGCAGCATAACCTTCGACAATACTTCCCTCCGGTCGATACCTGTTTCACACGTAGTGCTTCAAGATTCCCATGAATCTTACAAACGGGTACATGCTCCGAAGGAAGACGGGCCCGCAATCTTGATTTCGTGCACAATGTGGACGATGAGATGCACCATTATATCGAAGAAAGACGGGGGGAAATACATCCCTAGCTGACAAACAGTCTCCGCCGCCACTAACTCCAGATCATCTAGCTCGAGCACATCCATCATCTTCTGTGAAATCTTGTTGAAGAAGAAGCACAGGTTGGTGATTGATTCCCGGACGTTAGGCGGCAGAATATTCCTGATTGCAATTGGGAGCATCTGTGTCATCATAACATGGCAGTCATGAGACTTCATGCCGATTAGTTTCAAGTCCTGCATCGAGACAAGCCTCTTGATGTTGGTGGAGTAGCCTGACGGGACCTTCACGCCATGCAAGAACTTGCAAAACTCATTTCTCTCGGCCTTGGATAAAGTGTAACAGGCAGGGGGGATGTATGTCTTCCAGTTAGGCAGAAGTACAGGCGCCAGCTCTAGCCTGATTCCCATATCAACCATGTCAAGTCAGGCCTTGACGCCATCCTTCGTCTTGTCCTTCATGTTTAGCAGTAGACCCAGCACGCTGTCACAAACATTCTTCTCTATGTGCATCACATTGATGCAGTGCCGGACTTCTAGATCCTTTCAGTATGGTAGGTCCCAGAACACCGATTGCTTCTTCCAGTATGCAGACTCATCAGCGGCCTTCTTTTTCTGACCCTTCCGAGCACGACATTCACATCGCTAACCTTCTCGAATATCTCTGCACCGCTTAATGGCCTTGGTTTCGCACCGTTCTCCGTTCTCCCATTGAACTGTGACTTCCACCTCCGGTAACGGTGCCTTATAGGCAGGAACCGTCTGACCCATGTACATGACTTTTCCGTAATTCTTGAGATTTAGGCTCATGGTATTCTCCATGCATATGACACAACCTTTGTGTCCTTAACCATCTGACCGGAGGTGTTGCTTAGAGCGGGAAAGTCTTGGATTGTGCAGAACAGCATGGCCCATAGAGTGAAGTATTCTCTTTTGTTTGCATCCCATACCTGCACTCCTGTGTTCCACAGTGTTTGTAGATCATCCATCAACGGTTAGAAATACATGTCGATGTCGTTACCAGGTTGCTTAGGCCCTTCGATAAGTATGGACATCATAACGTACTTCCGTTTCATACAAAGCCAGGGAGGTAGGTTACATACTAAGAAGTACGGGCCAGGTGCTGTGTCGGCTGCTCATGTTGCGAAATGGATTCATTCCATCCGTACTCAGCGCAATCCTTACGTTCCTAGTTTCCGCAGTGAATTGGGGATACTTCCTATCGATGTTTCTCCACTGGATAGCATCGGCAGGGTGTCTCAGCTTTCCATTAGATGTCTTCCGCTCATCCGCATGCCAGCGAAACAGTTTTGCTTCCTTCGGGTTTGCAACACAAATGCTTCAGGCGCGGGATTACAGGCAGGTACCAAGCAATCTTCGCAGGAGTCACCTTCGTCACCTCGACGAATTCCTCAGATCCTTCTACTCTAATCTTACCCTTGTACTGAGAAGCCTTGCACACAGGGCATGAATGTAGCTTTGCAAACTCTTTCCGGTATAAAATACAGTCGTTTCGACATGCATGTATCTTTTCAACTTCCAATCCTAAGGGACAAAGCACCTTCTTGGCTCTATATGTGTTTATGGGTAACTCATTCCCCTCTGGAAGCATGTCACCTAGAAGGCCCAACAACTCGTTGAAGCTCTTGTCGGACCAGTTGTTGCTTGCCTTCAGCTTCAATAGTTCAAGCATGGCATATAACAAAGTGAACTTTGCCTTGCATCCTGTGAATAGCGGTTTCTCCGATGCCCCCATCAAGCCTAGGAATTGTTGGTACTCTCTGTCGGTTTCGTGCCCTTCAAAATCACGCAAAATCTGTTCCAGCTCAGCCATCGAGTCGGGATGTCACGGACCCGGGAATTACATATGATTAGGGGAACGAATGGTCGCCAAGGGCCGAGGGACCAGTCGACCTGGTGGCACGGTACCCGCGCCGTACTCACCCGAGGCGGAGTGATCCGACACATGACCAACGCAAGCCGGCCGGAAGTGACTAAACTTCTCAGAACCACACACAATTCCCTGATCCGATGAAGGTTTAGAGTCGTTCCCGAATTCTACCACGCAAAGCAAGATCGGAGGAGCCCAACGATTCTACCCACACCCTAACCTAGCTCGGAAGCTAGTGGGTCGCTCGAAAGCCCGGTAGAATACGCCTACACCCTGCCTGGCCGGCACAGCATCTCAGCCAGCGGGTCACTCAACCGATTCCTGCTCGACTTAGTAAAAAGAGGAACGGCTTTAACTCTTCACGGCATACCCATATACTTCATATCATACACGCATTGCATATGGGTAGCCCGAATAACAACTCGATATCACAACAAAGCTCTACTACATAAGAGTTATGGAGTATAAACACTTCCCAAACCTGGGATGGGTATATATTCCTCATACAGATTGACCCGAGGGTCATTTATCTTAAATACAACAGTAAAAACAGCAGCGGAAGATAAATGAAAAACACCAGGATGGTGCGGAAACCATCCGTAAACAGCCCACAAGATTTCCAAGGAAGTCGAAGCCGAAAGAGGTAAACCGAAGCAGCAAACATCAACCTCAAATGCTCCATGAACCTGCCTAGGATAAACCTAGGTGAGTACAACCACCGTACTCACAAGACATTGCTCATCAATTAATTAAAACAGGGTACTAATCATGTTTGACAAGGCTTGAAGGTTCGCAATTTATGTCACGTTCACATACAAGAGATGAAATGAACATAAGCTACACAGTTTAATTTCAGATTGCAGTAGTAGAATAGAAATCATAACCACATGGAGATAATAGCGACTCACAAGCACACATAAGAACATAGCAATATGGATGTCATCATTTCCAATTCATCCGGGGGCAGCCAACACCCATTAATTTCAATCAATCTCTCGAACCGTCACCGGCAATACATCCCCATAGGAATAACGATGTGCCCTCCACCGGAGGTAGCTAGTCTCCGAGTGACCGGGACTCACCAATTCGATAAACCATGGCAGAGATTCCGGTGACGTTCACGCGTGACAGGGGGAGTAATACGATGAAATCACCTCAGGTTGGTATAGCGACAACACAACTTCAAACACTGGGGGTCGCTCCGATAGCACCAATTAATACCAACTTTATTCATCGTTACTCCACCCTCGGCTCTCACATCTCACTTCAGCAAGTTTAGGTCAATTGGGCAACAAGGTTGATTCTCAGCCATAGCTGCTACATACAACACGACCTACACATACTAGTGCGGTACCAGGTACCGATCAAGCAAACATTCACTCAAGCACCAGGTCAATTTAATTAATTAAGTCAAACAGGGATTAATACACAATGTAATGATTAATCAACAAGCAATGGAGCTTGCCTGGTTGCCTGGGGAAGTATGGGGATCATGCACAAGAACTCTAGAGTACTCGAAACACCAGTAAGAAGCGAGTGACCTCCAAAAAGAGAAAGGCAACCCTAAGAAACTAATTCAAAAAGGATGAAGATGCATGAATGTCAGTGATATGGATGCAACTACAGTGGATTTAAGATAAAGCATGCAAGTACAAAAGCAGGTTAGTATTCATTCCCGATTTTTGGTTTAGATTCAATTGTGTTATAATTTTGATCATGGATGAACTTAGAACATGGATGCATGCATGGGGTATGATATACAATCAGGGAGGAGGACCTTGAATCTATAATTAGGATTAGGGTTCATTCGATTAATTCGTAGTTGTGGTAGATGCGAACATGAGGTCGTGATTATATTCGAGCCGTTAGGCGAATTATGACACTAGACATTTTAAGTTTGGCTGTTAAGCTAGATTCTTTAAGATACATGTATTTAAAGGTTGTACGTATTTTCTACGAGTTCTACAAATTTAATCAACTTTAGCATTTCCTGTCTTCTTCTTAGTAAGAAACAACGTATTACATATTTTACTTCTAGTATTAACATATGATCTGCAATGGCAAGTGGGTCCATCACGTCATCCTTAGACATATAAGACATTCATTGGATAGCACCTTGTCCAACCGAGACTACATGCAACTAAGGCATTAGTTAGGTAGTACATTTATTTCTAATCTTTAGCACATTGAAGGTGATTAACAGTTATGAGTATAATTAACAGGTACTAGAGTCACCATTGAAATGGGTACGTCCAAAACTTACTAATGACTGATAGTCACATTCATAAATTGAGCCAGTAACCATTGGTTCATGAATGACATTGGTTATTGACTAACATCGTGCTCAATCGGACCTACACTTGACTGATGAACTAACATTAGCGCATTGGTTAAATCTTCACCGGTGTGTAGCAATTCACCATAGCTGCCAGCAAGTATCGCAGTGCGTAGCTAGCTGCTAACTATTAATCTAGCAACTGGCAACTAATCTAACCTAATGGACTAGCTGTTAGTTTAACTACTTGATTTGATTATCCTATAATCAGTATAGCACACCAATTTCATTCATTAATGAATTAAGCTAAGGATCAAGTAATGCATTTGTTCTTCCGATCCATAAAATTTTAAGCACGCATGTGTATACATGTTTATGCACTTGAACTTCAGATGCTAGCATTTCCCTAGACGATCAACACTTAGGTACGATGCCCTCTGTCATCAATTTTAATCATCATGGTAACGAACTTCAAGCTTAACATGCATATGTTATTAACCAATTTATGCCTTCCCCCAATTTCGTCTCAAGTCTGCCATCATATATCATATAACAGTGAAGGGAGCATCTGTCCTTAACAATTTTAAACACTCAATCATGTGTGCATCAATTCATATACTTAGAATCATTACAGCCTAGCTACTACCAATTCCGAAGGCCATCAGCACACGTCTATACCTTACGCCGACTGTGGACCAAGGCGAGCCCGGGGAAACCATTGGCAACGGAATGGCGGTGCGTCGACCTGCGGTGGTGGAGGAAGAGCCGGCGCGGGGAGCGGCGGTGCATGCTTGGGTGGCTCACCGGCCACCATGGTCGGCGGTAGGGCGGAGACGACGGCGTCGGGTCCCTCGGCGAGAGCTCTCTCCAGAGCATGCATGCAACAGAGGAGGAGTCAGAGAGGAAGAGGAGAAGAAGAGGAGGCTGACGCGTCCATGCTCGGGTCCGGGAACTCACCAGGGACGGCGGATTTGAACGGCGAGGCGCCAGGAACGGCGGTGTAGGCGAGCGGCATGGGGAACTCAGCCGGAGGACGCGCCAACCTGGCGGGGAGGAGGACGGCTCCGGCCGGGTGGCGGGATGAGCAGCACGGCTGGAAGCCGACCGGCGAGGCGGAGAGGAGATGGGGCGGTGGCGCTAGAGGTCGTCGGTGGTGGGGCATCGCAGGGAGATGGGGAGGGGCTGGTGGAGCGGTGGCGCGGGGAGCGGCTCACCGGCCGGTGGGGACGGTGTCGAGCCGAGAGGAGGCGGCGGACCAGTGAGGGACGGCACGGCCCGGCGGAGGAGCTAGGGTGGCAGGGTGAGCTCGGACGGGACGAGCGGCGGCATTTCTTGGGGGAGCTCGGCGGCTCAATGGAGAGGGAGGAGGAGGCCGGATGCGGCGGCCGGGGAGGTGGAGCTCAGATCCGGGGGAGATGGAGAAGGAGCAGGGCTAGGGAAGGAAGGAGCGGCTTGTGGGGTGGCCGGCGGCGGGCTTGGAGCGGCAGGGAGCTCCAAGGGAGGCCGGCTTGGTTGGGGAAGGCCTCGCAGCGGGGCAGAGGAGGCACGGCGGGGAAGCCCGAGGGTGGCGCGTGGAGGGGCGCTGAGCAGAGGAGCCGGTCACGGGTTGAAGAAGGATGGGGAGTAGAGCTGCTGTGCTGCGTGGAGAAGAAAAAGGAGACTGCGGTGGGGAGTTCTTTGCCAGGTGGAGAAAGAGGGCTGCAGGTGGTTCCACGCGGCAGGTGAGGCAGATCCATTTTCTTTTATTTTGTTGTATTCCTCTAAACTTAGTTAATAAAAATCTATAACCTAGTTTATAAAGTTTTACGGATTAAAAGTAATGTCCTAGTTTAACCTCATATTTTAGTACCTTGGTATTTAAACCCAAAAATGAAGTTTGTCTCCTAGGTTCTTAATTCGTTTCTTCAAATATTTTTCACAACATTAAACTTCAAGTCAATATGATCATTAACGTTTGAATGTAATATTTGGTTTATATTGAAGCAGAGGGTGTTCATATAATTGACTCATTTTAATTTTGCTCAAACAGGGAGAAGTATTAAGTTTAATTGTACATCTTGACTTCGCTAGGTTGAGAAACTTTGGCGAGGCTTCTCAAATGTATATAGAAATTAAGAACTTCGTTAGAGTCACATTTTGGTGAAGTTAATTTTTGTAAGTTGTATCTAACGTGGATTCCCTGTCGTGTCTTCTTAAGGTTTCCGAATCGAGCCAATTTAACTAGCCTACATGCATATATGCATGAGAAGAGAGCCGATTTATTCACGACGATTCTTACTGATCTCGTTCTTAAGAATTGGTCGCGACACGGGATCATCGGACATCTCATGGTGTGAATCACAAGGGATATCAAATGGCATATCGGTTGCTTCTTCATCGGCGAAAATATCATTATCTGATACTATAGCTTGATCTTCGCCGTGCTTGGTCCAAATTGAATACCCTTCCGTAAAACCTCTCTTTGAAGATGTGGTACTCAATATGATGGAGCTCAAAAATCCTTACGTTACCACAGTCTAGGCATGGACAATACGTGTCACCTCTACCCTGTCTCAACATGTCCGCCTCGGCAGCTGCCATAAATGCACTCACTCCATCTCTATACACCTCTGTGTTGCGAGCTCCGTACATCCACGATCAATCCATCTAAGCCGTGCATATGGAAAGTTGAAATTTTAGTTAAAATATGAAGTGCATCGACTTCGTGACATGAGTTTAACACATTTCTTCAATTACTAACATAATCAAATTCTAAAAATAATTACTAACCTAACTAACTAATATAATTAAATAGCCATACTAATTGACTAATATAACTAACCTATACGTGTCGACTCTCTTCAATTACTAACGTATAACTAACCAAATTACCACTTCTTGCGTATAAAAATTAAATACGCCACAAAACTAATCCATCATTATTTTTTTCCTTTTTACCCACAAATTTTAGAATTCCTTCAAAATTTGCATACCTTAACAACAAATTTGTATGCATTCAAACATACGATAAGTCAAACATCTCCATCGATCTAATTATGATCATATAATTGAATATTCTCAATGTCCAAGAAAGAAAGCAAAATCAACAAAAATATTGGATAAAATGACTCAAAAACTAAACACTAACCTTTTGTAATCAACAAGGAAGTATTATCTCCAACTTCTCTTCCAAATGTAGCTTCTCCACCGAAAAACCGCCAGCAAATCGCTCAAAAACTCGCCAGCATATCACCACATTTAAGACATAATCATCCTCTGGTCGTATGTCTGCTCGCGCAGCACAATAAATACTGTGAATCATATTGGAGGCGGTTAAATCCAAACAACCGCCTCGGATATCAACTAAATCGAGGCGGTTATATATCGGCAACCGCCTCTGATATGTACTCGCTTATCCGAGGCGGTTGATGGTATATAACCGCCTCCGATAACATCCATATCCGAGGCGGTCAGGAATAATTAACCGTCTCAGATAACATTGGAGGCGGTTCCTTATTTCTAACCGCCTCGGATGTGGTCGTTATCCGTGGCGGTTGCTCCTGAACTCGTTATCTAAGGCGGTTTTTTCGTGCTAACCGCTTCTGACATATGTTATTTATGGCACTTTTACTTAACATCCTCGGATATGGCGTCTCGGATAGACGATTCTGTAGTAGTGGTTATTAGTCTATTTGCTTAAATTTTCACAGGTTTCACAAGCTTGTCGGCTAATGCCACACATGTAACCTGAAGCAGCTCATTCCCAAGGCTAGCCTATCCTGTAGGTTCATTTTTGAAAATCTTTATGTCCTGAATTTGCCTTCTTTTGTACAAACACATAGTTTTGTTTGATAAAATAACTTTCATAGGTCAACCACAAAGCAGATTTTGAAATTTCAAAATGAGGAACACATAGTACTAAAAAAATGGATAAGATAAGCATTGAATGAACATACATCGAGTGTAAGAGAGAGGAGGGAATTCATCTATCCTCAACTGTGCACCTTATTCCATTAGCAAGATTGATATATATATATATACAAGAGAGTCACAGGCCACACGGGCCAAACCTAGATTTGCTGACCACAACATCAGAACCCTCTCTTGTGCCATTCCCTGGGCAGCACCGGGGCGCCCAACCCTAACTGCCACAAGTGCTCCGTCCCTCACCCCTCCTTGCCACTGCTACTGCTTGGTGATGTGCCAGCGGCGTCAGGCGTGGCAGGTGGCTGGTCGCTGTCGGCATCAAGGTCACAGATTTGGTAGCCCAGCGGCGTGTGGTGTCATGGCTCCGGTGGCAAGCTACTCCGGCGTGTGCATGCACTTGTCACCGGCAGTCAGCCTGGGGCTTGGCTCGGTAGGATGGTGCACGGCTAGCGAAACAGGACGCTTGCATGGATCTGGATCAGCCGGCTCCAGATCTGGCACGGTAACATTGGGTCCTTTGGTCGTGGTAGCACCATGGCAGCCACCGGTACGCCTACCGCCTATGGGCGGCGGGGTTGGTAGCGGTTGCGCGTGTGGTGCCGGTGGCCAGTGGTTGTGAGTGTGGCACCGATGGCTAGCACCGACGATCCTGCATTGAAGGTGGGCATGGGGTAGCATCAGGAGGCTGTGTTGGTTGCTAACGTGGTGCAGCCGGCACACCTCCCTTGCGTTGGTGCGTGTGAGGCCTCGGCGAGGCCGAGGCAACGGATGCCGAGATGATGGCCCCGGTTTACGGCCATCAAGTGGTTTGGTGACTAATGTCAATCATGCTTGTGAATTAATCATGTTCCATGTGTTTGGAAAGTGTAAGGGTTAGGTTCACTTCATGATGCTATATCAAGATGATGATCTCATCAAAGCTGAAGTGAAGATGGCATCAAGTGGATTACTCAAGGCAAGGTAATGCTTAGCTAGGTGTTCCTAGATTAATTGGCCTCAAGTATTGGAGGGAGACCAGGTTATAGGACAGATAGCCGTTCTATTATGAGTGGTGTGTCCTGTGCTTAGACCTTTGCATAAGTTGTATCCTTCTTTTTGTTGATCTTGATTTGAATCTTGTGTGATCCAACCATTTCTTTGTTGGTCTTTAATAATTCAGTTGCATCGTTGCATCGAGGAGATTCTTGGAATTTTCCCTTTAGAAAGATCATGCAAGCTCTTTTATTGGTCACCTTTTGTTTTATCAACTCATCTATAAAAGGACTTGATGTCTCATGTTCTTGATAACTTTATGCCCTGTTTGGTTGGTCTTTTTAGCAGCCTTTCACTAGAAAAAGCTGCAGCCCAACCAAACGACCAACTTTTTAGCAAACTTTTGCTAACGGTAGCTGTGGGTTTTCCAGTGCAAATTCAGCTATTTGAAAAAGCTGCCTTCTGTCAGCTTTTTGCAATGTGTTGAAGCTTCCGTGCTCATTTTTCAAAATGTTGTAGATGGTTTGGATCAACAAAAGCCATATGTTCACTTTCCCACAGCCACAACAGTTTTTCAAATAGCCAGCCAACAACAGCTTTGTCAACAGCCACAGCCCAACCAAACAGGCTCTTATAGAGATTAATGAGAGGTTAGGGATCACTCCATCAAAAAAAAAGAAAGGTTCTAGCAATGCACAGTGACCATAGGCCCTAGTGATGTCCCGGTTATCGATATTGCAAGAGGAGTAGAGATTGTCATATAAATACACAAGTGAAATGATATCATATAAAAGAGATGCTCTCTAACGATATAAGTGAAGTATTCTCAAATGATATAAGTGAAGTGCATGAGAAAAATAAAAGCTCCAATAGATATAAGTGAAGACCATGAGAAAAAGTGAATGCTCTCTATAGATATAAATGAAGCACAAGAACAAAATGCTGAAAATGTTGCTGCTACTAAAAATATGATGCATGCATTAGCATAAAAATGATCATCTTTCATAGAAGAATAATAGATTACCCCTCTTCTACTATTTTTTATTTTTCTATTATTTTTCTATTTTTTCTATTTTTATTTTATTTTTCAAATTCCTATAAAAATGAGAGGTAACAAGGATGAACTCTTTTTGACATAGCAAGCGAGGTATAGAGAATAAAAGCAAGGCTATATGTGTGGATGTAAAAAATAAGCTCTAGTAAGTGATAAATAAATGATCAGACAGGATACTCGAATGACTAAGGATGTAAAGCCATGATAGATGGTACGGTGGACATAATGGCAAAATTGAAGGGCTTTCGAGGTGTCTCTTTTCTTTCTTTTTGCACCGCTTAATCTGTTTGAACAGCCTTTATTTGTGACCTTGGTGTCATCTTTATTTCTTCCTCTTTGTTTAGAGAGACATATCACATGGGTTTGGATGTACCCGTGAAGTATGTAAAATATCAAGGTGATAAAATGCAAGAACTAGTACTGTGGAGACTAGCAATTAACATGGAGTGGAATGACCAGGTTAGTGAATATACTTGACTAAGGTGAAATCATATTAAAAACATTAAGTATCTTTAAACCAATTTATACTATACCAAACAATGTTCTTCTTTGGCTACCCAGTTCAACATATATATGGCCCTTATTCATTACAAAGTGACATCTATGCTCTCAGATAAATTTTATTGAAGCATGACAAGGTAGTAGGTAAACATCACAAGAATAAATCAATCATCCTAAATCACAACCTTAATAAATGAGTAACAATATCAACAATAGTCCTAATGGGTAACAAGAACTATGGACAAGATACACTATGGTTGCCATAAGTTCTTGCATAAGATAATTCAGTTATTTTAACCGTCATGTCCTTTTTAATTAAGTTATCAAGGAACATTAGAGCACAATTGATACTTCCACTATAGCTGAAATCATAGATCAAGACAAGACACTAAAGATAGAAGCTCAGTAACTCCAACTACTTTATTCCGAAGCTAAAACTAAATTAAACGTGTTGGTTAAGCCAACCTACAACTAGAAATACCAAGTTCCATAATAAAGCAATGCATAAAATAATTGTTAAACAACCATGAATAAATAAAAAGGAGCAAATAATCTTTTCCAATTGGGAGGAGGGGGGGGGGAGAGATCTCTCCCAAGCCTAAACCTTTTGCTTCTCTTTTGACTTTACTCGATGAATATTAAATAATTGATTGCTTCTCTTTTATCTCGATAGCTTTTCCTAAACACATTGAATACTCCAAAAATAAAAGCCAACTCTCAGCTGTAAGTTGCCCAATTAAACATGAGAGTAAACAAATATTCTCAGAGGATATTACATGATTAATTTTAGCATTAAAAACATGATAAAGACTTATGAAAACTAAAACAAATACTATAACAGTGCGGGAAAAATCTAGAAAATGTATACTCATAACAGTACAGGAAAAAATGGTTTGTGATACTATGAAGTAGGGGATCTCCATAGCAATTAGGCAGCAGAGGGAGGCGGTAGATTCTCCCGCTTGGCTTTACCGCTTGGTCCCCCTAGACTAGTGCTGGCTACTACCTTTTTACAATACCTTAGGTACCTTCTCTAAATTGCAAATATAATTTTTCCTATCAGGCATTCCAGAGCATTAGAAAAATAACAGAGAGGTTATTGCAACAATAGTAATACAATTATAAGCAATAGAACTTGATATAATTTATTCAAAACTAAAGATTAAGACTGAATAAAAAAAGATTCTAAACTTCCGGGTTGCCTTCCAAGAAGTGCTTTAGTTTAAATCAATAGCTTGACTTTTTTACCTTACAACCTTAGGTGCTCTCTCATTTAATTTGTTTTCTTTCGACCAGAGTGGAGAATACCTACAAGAAAAAGGGTTGAAAACATACCTTCTTCCTATGCATGGGCATTCTATATAAAAATAAATTCATGCATATTAAAGCAATACACCAATGCAAGGTATTCAATAAAGGCATCACCAAAACTATTAATTGAAAGCTTTTTTTATTCTCTAAAGGAAGTGTAAAAGAATCATAGTTATAATTTTCTTCCTTATCATATTTGTTTGGTGAGACAAACCTATTTCATAGCTCTCATCCATAGTATCAAGAACTATTTTTTATTCTCCTCAATAACATTCATGGTAGCATCATCATCAATTGCAAGATTGATAGCATCATCACAAGCACTCAAAGTAGCAACATTCGTAGAAGTATACATAGTGTCGACGATCGGTGAACCGGCGATCTTACGGTACTCGTGAGATGATGATCACTGGGGGGTAGGGACCTCTAGGGCCCAAGCGCCAAGAGATCTGACAGCAAGGAACAGCCGTTTTTTATACAGGTTCGGGCCTCCCTCAGGATAATAACCCTACGTCCTGTTGCTATATATTAATCGGGAACACGCTTTACAATGGAGGGGTGTATGTTTGTGGCTATCCTAGGCCTAATCGTAGACTAATCCTAGCTATCCTCCGGGCTCGACTCCTTCGAGACTGCGGGTCTTCTAGAGCTTCGCCTCCTGGGACCTTGAGCTGCGACTAGTTGAATCTGCTGGATCTATTTTCCTCCGTCCTCCCCTATGGGATGGCTGATCCTTATATAGGGGGTTCCCAGGGTCGTACCAGACGTGGACTTACACCCGAGTAGGACTCTGGTCTCCTTAAACGTCGGGATCGTCTTCCTAGTTTAAGGGGAGCCTTCTCTTCCCGAGAGGGGTTACCTTATTCTCCAGGGATCTCTCCCGGGTACGCTTGTACCTTCCAAAAGTCACGGGAGTCTGTATACGGATACCCCTAATACACGGGATGCCGTACTATTCATCATCAAGCCCCCCATCAGTACGCAAAGTGAGGCCATGATGGTTCTGTTAGAAATCTGCCCTTATCGGGAACAACTCCGAGTAGGCGATCTGAGTAGCTCTCGTCGGCGACTTCTTCGAGTAGGTTCTACCCCTACCGAGTAGTTGCGAAAGCCTTATCGGAATTATCCTCGGGACAACCCCAGAATGCTTTTTGATTCGATCTGGTCCGTCGCGCGTCCGCCTGGCATATTTTAAGGAAACCGATCCATCGTGGCGGAAAATTCGCGTGGTGATGAAGAATCTTTTCTCTCTCTGCGCTATCGTGCGCGCGCTCGTTCGGGTCGTGGGTTGTCAGACCCTCTTTTTCCCGCGACATGCCTTGTACACGAAAAAGCAACTGCCCACATTAAATGCGATGGAACTGATCGTGCCGAAAACCGTGCTCGTTTTCGGCGAAAGTTTAAATCTCTAGGAGTCCAAGGATTGGGGTTTTGCCCACATTGATCCCCTACCCCCTAACCTTCTTGCTCCTCTCATCTCCTGTTTCTCCGCACCATGGCCGGGAGCCCATTGGTTGAAGAAGCATGGCCGCGCTCGGAGATGAACGAGGTGAAACTCGCATCTTCCATAGAGCTGACCCTGATCCAATCAACCCGTCAAGCCGAGTTTCGTCACGTTCAGGGCGAAAGGATTCCGGAACCCGAAGCCGGATGGCTGGTCATTTTCCCCGACTTCTTCCGATGCGGGTTCTTCTTGCCTCCTTCCACCTTCTTATATTTGATCTTCATGTTCTACCGAGTGGAGGTGGTGAATCTTGACCCGGCCTCATACGTCCTCCTGAGCGTGTTCGCCCATCTGTGCGAAGCATTCCTCGGAGTGCGGCCATCGTTGGATCTATTCAGATATTTCCACAAGCTGGAGAGGACAAAGAAGAAGGTGGTAGGAGGCGCAAGCGTCCGCCTCCGGGAGGGTAGGACCGCGGAGTACATTGATGTCACCGGAATCTGCTCCTTTGAGGGGTGGGAGTATGAGTGGTGCTATTGCCGTCCGTCGAACCCCCTAAGCATAAGGTACTGGGGAACTCAGCCCGACGCGGCATCCGCTTGGACCGACGAGACCCTGCTCGACTCCCGTCTCCAGCACCTGGTCGAGGAAATCAAGGCTCTGCGGACCCGAGGCCTGTCATCGGCCGACGTTGTCACCGACTTCGTCAGGCGCGGAATTTGCCCTTTACGGCATAGGGAGACCGGTGCCTGGGACTTGATGAGCGATCCGTACCAACGGCGGAGAAAAATAGGTAAGTTACCCCCTCCCGATCCCCTAAGAAGGACTTGTCGGGGTGTTCTGAATTTCTCTTTGTCTCAAGCAGCCCTCTCGGAAGAGGAGGTGTTCGAAAAGGTAAGAGATATCTTCAAGCGAGTTCCTTCACCCAGTCGCCAAGGCGTCCCCACGTCGTTGCCTGTTCGACCTTTGCACGAGCGGGAAGAGGTTCTAGCGGTAATCCTTTCTTTTTAGGATCCTAGATCCTTCAGGCGCGCCTTATACTGGTTCTGTGGAATGGGCCCTTCATGCAGAGAGAAGGACGGGGAATAGACGACCCCGAAGCTGGGCCTTCTGGTCCTAGTCGATGCTCGACCGCGGCTGAGGACCGGCACGATGGGGACACCACTCTCACCGAGAAGGTAGAAGAGGTCGCGCTCCTCGAACAGAGATCTGACTCGCCGCTTTGTCTTCGAGGAGCGGGAAATCCTTCGGTCCGTCGGGGGCGCTCCATTTCACTAAAGAGGGCGAGGTACCATTCTTCCACTCCTTGCTTTGTCGAGCTTACGCTCCCAGCTCTGGATCCTGAAGGCGGTCTGCAGGGATGCTTCCCCACCGATACCAGCCCCTCCTACCGACCCACGGAGGAGGCGGTTTTGTCAGGCTGCTTCCTAGTCGGAGCTCGGTTGGTGCGGTACCCCCCTCTTCACTCATCAAGGAGCGGCAGGAGCCAAGTCTCCAGGGCGAGGAAGCCTCAGCCGAAGACGATCCCGTGGCGCTACTCAAACCTTTAGTGGAGGTAAAGGGGGTTCACTGCCTGTCGTAACTCTTGTCCGATGACATTGCCAGCCTATCTGATCTTGTCGTTTTCCATCTCAGCGTGCTCATGACAGGTGGAAAGCCGTTCGTGGCGAGGTCCAGTCACTCCGGGATCAATCGGCGCGGCTTTCCGATGCTCTTTCTCGGGAGAAGGAGGCCCTGTCGCTAGAAAGAGCGCGAGCTTCGTCTGCCGAGGAAAGTCTATTGAAGATGGCGGACCGCCTAGAGCTGGTACTCACCACGGTCGGTGTGTCTCTCCGAGCCACGGCGAACCTTCTGATCGCCTGGCGGAATTGGACCGAGCCGCTCAAGATTTTTCTGGGCGTTTGCGCTTGCCCGACCTGTAAACGCGTAGCCTTCGTATGCACGCCAGACATGTATAGGATTCCTGCTCTGTTTAATGAATAACTCCTGAACTTATGTCTCTGGACCAGCCCCCGACTGTCTACTCGAGGGATGTTCTCGAGTGGTCAGTCTATTAGCTTTACACGTAAAACTTCTGGAGCTGATCGATATTCCAGGAATTAGTGAGAACTCGGCCGTCCTCCATCGCTAGTCGGAAGGATCCTGATCGAGTAACCTCGACTACTGTGTAAGGACCCTCCCATTTGGGAGACAGCTTATTGCTATTGCTTTTATTTTGCACGAGCCGTAGGACAAGGTCTCCGACTTGCAGTGAGTGTTTTCAAACATGTCTGTCATAGTAGCGACGAAGGTTCTGCTGGTGGTGGGTAGCCCAAAGAAGAGCCTGGGTCCGCTTTTCCTCAATGAAGTTGAGGTCGTCCTCTCTTCGAGGGGTTTCTTCCTTGTCGGTGTATAGTTCTACCCGTGGGGATCGTAGGGCAAGTTCACTCGGTAGCATGGCCTCGGCTCTGTATACTAGGCTGAACGGCGTTTCTCCGGTAGCCCGATTAGAGGTCGTCCGTAGGGCCCAGAGGACGGAGGGTAGCTAGCGCACCCAAGCCTTGGCGTGGGCGGACAGTCTATCGAAGACGCGGGTTTTCATCCCTTGGAGAATAAGTCTGTTGGCACGTTCGACCTGTCCGTTGCTCTGTGGGTGTGCGACCGAGGCATAGCATATCGTGGTGCCGAGCTCGATGCAGTATTCGATGAAGTCGGAGCTGGAGAATTGAGTACCGTTGTCGGTGATGATTCTGCTCGGGACGCCAAATCTGGTCATAATGCTTCTCATTATGAACCGCTTGGCTGCTTCCGACGTGATCTGCGAGACAGCTTCGGCTTCGATCCATTTGGTGAACGTATCAATCGCGACGAAGAGGAACTTATAGCCCCCGGGCGCTACTGGGAACGGCCCTAGGATATCGAGGCCCCATGCGGCGAATGGCCACGACAAGGGGATAGTCTGTAATGCCTGGGCGGGCTGGTGAATGCGTCTGCGGTGAAATTGACACTGCCGGCATCGCTTCACTAACTCGCTCGCATCACGGAGGGCTGTCGGCCAATAGAATCCTTGTCTAAAGGCCTTTCCGACCAGGGTTCGGAAAGATGCATGTGCCCCGCACAACCCTCCATGGATCTCTTCGAGTAATCTTATACCCTGCGTCTGAGGGATACACCGCATGAGCACTCCGTGGGCCCCTTGTCGGTAGAGGGCCCCGTCGACCAGGGAGTACATCCTGGCGCGCCGGGCAATTTGCTCGAAAAGCGCATCGTCCTCAGGTGTAGTTCGATCGAGAAGATACTTTTGGATGGGCTCTATCCACGACTCTTCTAGATCGAGAGGAGCGGCGAGGTGACCCGCCACCCCCCTCGGAGCGTCAATACCTGGTGACACCCTTGAGGGGTGCTTAACCACCTCTCCTTCGTCCCCAGGTTCATGGGAAGCCACGGACGGCGTCGAGATCCTTTCTACAAAGGCCCCGGGTGGGCATGGAGATCGTGAGGAGGCTAGGCGGGCAAGACTGTCGGCTTGGCAGTTATCCTTTCGGGGGATATACCGTACCTCAAAACCGACGAACTTCTTCTCTAGCTTTCTCACCTCCGCAAGGTAAGCCGCCATATTCGGGTCTGTAGTCTGATACTCCTTGGACACTTGTCTTGCTACCAACTGTGAATCTCCATTCACGAGACGGCGGCGGATTCCGAGTGCCGAAGCGACTCTGAGACCGGCTAGCAACCCTTCGTACTCAGCTACGTTGTTTGTGGCCGGGAAGTCAATCTGTAGTATATACTGCAGGCGTTCTCCGGTTGGAGAGGTCAAGATTACCCCAGCCCCCGCGCCTTCGATGGTTAGGGAACCGTTGAAGTGTAGTGTCCAGATGTCGTCTTTTTCCACTGGTGACGCTGAACAGTCAGGCTCCGTCCATTCACTGACGAAGTCGGCGAGGACTTGTGATTTGACCACCGTGCGCCGAATGAAGTGGAGGTCGAACTCTCCGAGCTCGACCGCCCACTTGGCGATTCGACCTATGGCTTCGCGATTGCGGAGGATTTCTCCCAAGGGGTAGGTGGTCGGGACCGTGACCGTGTGAGCTTGGAAGTAGTGTCGAAGCTTGCGAGATGTGGTGAGGACCGCGTACAGGAGTTTTTGAACTTGGGGGTAACGTTCCTTGGGTCCGTGCAGGATCTCGCTGATGTAGTACACTGGTTTTTGGACCTTCTCACGGTTCTCGGGGGTTCCGCGTTCCACTGTCAACACTCCGCTGACCGCGGATGGCCCGGCCGCGATGTAGAGCAGTAGCCCTTCCTCAGGATTAGGCGCGACCAGTACCGGAGGGGAGGTTAAGTACTCTTTGAGCTCTTGAAATGCCACTTCTGACTCCGCTGTCCATTCGAAGCCATCGTGTTGTCGCAAATGTTTGAAGAAAGGAATTCCGCGGTCTCCTAACCGGGATATGAATCGGCTCATGGCCGCCATGCAACCCGTGAGTCTTTGGACGTCTCAGACCGTTTTTGGGGACCTCATCTCTGCGATCGCCCGTATCTTGTCGGGATTTGCCTCAATCCCCCGGTGTGATACCAGGAACCCGAGTAATTTTCCGACGCTGACCCCGAAGGTACATTTCTCCAGGTTCAGCATTATTCTGTTTCTTCGGAGGTTGGTGAATGTTTCCAGTAGGTCCGAGAGCAGGTCTTCTTTCTTCTTTGTTTTTACGACAAGGTCGTCGACGTACGCCTCAATGTTCCGACCAATTTGGCTATGGAGGGCGAGCTGCATTCCGCGTTGGTATGTTGCTCCCGCGTTTTTTAGTCCGAAGGGCATCTTTGAATAGCAGAACACCCGAACGGAGTCACGAAGGAGGTTTTCTCCTCGTCCTCTCGACACATGCTTATTGGTGGTAGCCCGAATAGGCGTCGAGGAGGCTTAGATAGTCGCATCCTGATGTTGAATCCACTATCTGGTCTATTCTGGGTAGGGGAAAAGCATCCTTTGGGCAGGCCTTATTGAGATCCGTGAAATCGACGCACATTCGCCACTTCCCGTTGGCTTTCTTAACCATAACTAGGTTGGCGAGCCATTCAGGATGCTCGACTTCTCGGATAAAGCCGGCCTTCAGGAGTTTTTCGATTTCCACCTTGATGGCTTCCTTCCGATTTGGGGTGAATCGCCGTAGTTTTTGTTTTACTGGCACGACGTCTCGATGGACGGCTAACCTGTGCTCAATTACTTCCCTAGGGATCCCCGGCATGTCGGATGGCTGCCATGCGAAGACATCCGAGTTCCCCCGGAGGAAAGTGACGAGCGATGATTCTAAGTCTAGATCAAGCGTTGACCCGATCCGGACTGTCTTGGTGGGCTCTGCCACACTTAGAGGAACTATTTTTATCTCGCCGTGGGTTTTCACGGTCGTACTGGTTTTTGAGGGTATATGTCCCCCGTCTCCCAGGTGTTCCTGTCTATGGTCGAGGCTTCTCTTGTCGCAGAGGAGTGCTTCTCTGGGGGAACTCTTTATCATGAGGACGCCCTTTGGGCCGGGGCATTTTTACGCACTGGTAGGCGTAGTGCGTAGCTGCCATAAATTTGGCCAGAGTAGGTCGTCCTAAGATAGCGTTGTAAGCTGTCTCGAAGTCGACTACATCGAACAGAATTTTCTCTGTTCGGAAATTCTCCAGTGTACCGAAGGTAACCGGGAGCGTGACTTGCCCTATCGGCGTGGCCGATGAGCCCGGGACGATGCCGTGGAAAGCGTGCGTCACCGTCTGCACGGACGACCGTGGCACTTGCATGGCATCGAGGGCGTTGGTGAATAAGATATTGAGGGAGCTCCCTCCATCTATTAGCACGCGGCCCACTCGGCAATTGTTGATCATTGGCTCGACCACAATCAGGTACCGTCCCGGTCGAGCACAGTTTTCGGGGCAATCGGTCTGGTCGAATGAGATTGCTACATCAGACCACTTGATCGCTCGAGGGACTCGCGGTACACTCGCGAGGACTTCCCGGGCGATCGCCTTATACTGCCTCTTGGACTCGTAAGAGGTTGAGCCCCCGAATATGTGCTCAATTGCTCTGACATGCCCCTGGAAAGGCTCAGGGGTAGAATCATCGTCGTCGGAAGACGTCTCCCGGCTATTGTTAGCGACCTGAGGGTTCTCCTCGCGGAACCTCTCTCGCTCTTCCCTAAGGTATTTCTTGAAGATGCGACACTGTCGCAGATCATGCGAGTCAGTCTGGTGAAAGTCACACCAGGGCTTGGACGTCTTGTCCGAGGATATTGTAGGCTTATCCTTGGGGCGTGGCTTCCAGGTGCGTTTCTCGGAGACGTCGGCCATCACCTCGTCGGTTCTGGTCCTCTTCTCCTTGCTCCCTCCGGAGGGCTTCTTCTTGCGCTTAGTCTTGCGCGAATCGCCTCTTGACCGGAGGGGAGAGCTAGTCGATTCACCCCGCTGCTGCTTGATATAGCGAAGGGTTTCCTCCGCACAAGCGGCCTTCTCGGCCAGGTCCATGAGCTGCCTGGTGGTTTTTGGTGGGCGCATGATTAGATCGTGCGTGCACATCTCGTTTCGGCTGCCCCGAGTGAAGGCGCGGATGACATCCGAGTCCGTTATCTCGGGTATAGTGTTGCGGACAGCACTAAACCTCTTCGTGAACTCACGGAATGTCTCATCTGGTTGCTGGACGACGAGGAATAGATCGTCGACCCGACCAGGCCTTGGGAAGGTGCCCTGGAAATTCCCGAGTAGCATGTCGCATAGCTGTCCCCAGGAACGTATCGTTCCCGAGGGGAGATTCGTCAACCACGTCCTAGCGGCTCCTCTGAGAGCGGTAGGGAGGTAGTTGGCCATTACCTTCTCGGCACCGCCGGCCGCCTCAATCGTGGTGGTGTAGATCTGGAGGAATTCCATGGGATTCGTGGTTCCGTCGTACGATTCAAGCGAGCCGGGCTTTGAAACGAGAAGGCTAGCGTACCTGTCGGAGTTCTTGGGACAACGCCTGACATCCGCTGAAGGCTCCCCGATAAGGCACTTTCTCGCCACTATTCGGGGTCGAGGACCGGCCCCGGGTATTGGCGTTGTGCACGTGATCTCTCCCAGAAGGTTGCTGCCCCTGCTGGCACCTTTGGCGGCGGCGCCGCTCGAGCTGTTCTCGGAGGTCCACCGGCTGCTCCTCCTAAGGAGACCGGTTCCTGGGGTGTCGTCCCTCCTGATCCCGTTCTTCCGGCGGAGGAGGGGTATCCACCCGAGTAGAGCTGCGGGCCACCGATCTGGCTCGAGAAGACTCGGCCTGGTTCTGAGCCTCCTGGAGGTCAGCCCCCAGCCGTCGCAGCCACTGCTCCCCTGCGGGTGTAGATAAATCCGCTACGGGAGGCTGTGACAGTAGATTGCGCACTTCCGCAAGTCTTCGAGCAGTTCGGGACACGTACTCCCTCGTTCCCGGGGGGGATCTTTCTCCCATGGCGGGCAGGTCTCCGCTTCGACGAGGAGTTCTCTCCCCGGCAGCGGGCAAGCCTCCGTCCACGTGGGAGGCAGCCAGCGCATTGCGCGGCTGTGAGCCCCTGGGCAGATTCTAATCTTCGGGGTCTTCTCGACCATCGTCGATCGCGAGTACCATCCAAGGTCCTTGGCTGGATGACGTGTACTCGTATTCCATCGCGTTGTCCTCGTCGGACGCCACGCGGGTACAGTCTTGATCGTCACCACGATCAGAATTAGCAGGAGAAATCCCAGCCATGGGGCTGGTCATCCCTGTCGGGGAGTCGTCATTCAAGACCAACTTCCCGCTGAAGGCCCTGGCGCACTCGGTTCTGAAGTGATCTGCTTCGCAATCCGAGTCCTCTCCAGAGGCGTATTCTCTGAAGTCAACTCGATCCGTCACCGGGTACGGGTCCATAGGGCCAACGTTGTCGTAGAAGCCCTGGTCCGAGTACCCCGTGCGGGGCAAGGTTGCGACCGGTTTTTCCTGTCGTGCTTGCTACTTCCTCCTCGGTCGCAACCGGGGAGGGGTGTGCAAACGGCGCTGGAATCTGATCGCGCCTAGTTGCGCGTCCTGCCGATTTTGATCTTTCCTCGACGGCTTGTTTCAGAGAGGTCCCCACGGTCGGCGCCATCTGTCGATGATCGGTGAACCGGCGATCTTACGGTACTCGTGAGATGATGATCACTGGGGGGTAGGGACCTCTAGGGCCCAAGCGCCAAGAGATCTGACAGCAGGGAACAACCGTTTTTTATACAGGTTCGGGCCTCCCTCAGGATAATAACCCTACGTCCTGTTGCTATATATTAATCGGGAACACGCTTTACAATGGAGGGGTGTATGTTTGTGGCTATCCTAGGCCTAATCGTAGACTAATCCTAGCTATCCTCCGGGCTCGACTCCTTCGAGACTGCGGGTCTTCTAGAGCTTCGCCTCCTGGGACCTTGAGCTGCGACTAGTTGAATCTGTTGGATCTATTTTCCTCCGTCCTCCCCTATGGGATGGCTGATCCTTATATAGGGGGTTCCCAGGGTCGTACCGGACGTGGACTTACACCCGAGTAGGACTCTGGTCTCCTTAAACGTCGGGATCGTCTTCCTAGTTTAAGGGGAGCCTTCTCTTCCCGAGAGGGGTTACCTTATTCTCCAGGGATCTCTCCCGGGTACGCTTGTACCTTCCAAAAGTCACGGGAGTCTGTATACGGATACCCCTAATACGCGGGATGCCGTACTATTCATCATCACATAGCATCATCATCAATACGATCATCAATACAACAATTTCATTTGAAACAATAGTGGTAGAGGTAGCATTATCTTGCATAGAGGCTATACACCATTCATCATGACTCATGACCAAAGCGCTATCACAAAAAGAATCCCCACTAAACAATAAATTGGATATATCTTTCTATGGGCCTCATCAAGCAAGTCATGCGAGAATTTATATTTTGCAAACCAGGTAGTTTTATGAACGACTTCATGTGTTCCTTCAAAAAGAATGAGTTCTTCTATTTCTTGAACATTATCATCAACATGGTCTAGACTATTATATGATGCAATAATAGGATCCGCATGATGCTCACATTGAAAAGCAAATGTCCAATCATGCCACAAAAAGCATATTTAATATTACACACACCACAAATTTGTAAGGCGTAATGATTCAATGTTTCCACCCATCTTTTTATTTGAGCATCCATGCTTAATTTAAACTACCAACTAATTTTTTTATGTTTTCAAATAATATGAACCTAGCAAGGAAGTAATAAAATGTGAAATCAAGTTTAGAGTGAAAACAATGTTGCTTCCCCAGCAACGGCACCAGAAAATGCTTGATGACCCACAAGTGTAGTGGATCGATTGTAGCGTTTTCGATGAGAAAGAGTGTCCAACCCGTAGGGAAGTAGTGATTGATCTCACTTGACCCAAATTTTGAAACACATTAAAAAATAATAAAAGTGATGGTTGAGATGCACAACTACCTTCCTCAAATAGTTATGATCTCGAGGACGCTATTTATATATTTGGAATAAATTTAAAAAAAATCTAACTACTACTAAAAGTGTTATGGGAGGTCTTCTAATGGTGGGAAATGAGGTCCACCAGTAGCAATTCTCAAAAAGATATGGGATTCTAGATATACGTGAAGCACATAAAATAAATGTGTAACTAGTGGAAAAACGTTTCATCTAGATAAATACATATTTGGATCAGCTCACTCATCCCAAAATACAATTGTGAGCACCATACATAGGATAAATAGTTTATAGAAACATTTGGTGAGAGGCCACTCCTCAAAAGCCTCTAAGTTAGAGGGGATGGGAACCCGTTGATCAAAGAGGAGAATACTAGCTCCCTGTGGAGGAATTTCATGGATGTTGCGGTGGATTCCCACAGCCATAGTAGGGTTGAGGACAGTAGGACCGGGGCTTGCAACTCCGGGGGAACTCCCTCATACATGGAGTAGTACCCTTCTCCCATGATAACACGTTGGGAGAAGATGTCAGGAGTGAACATCAAGGGAACGGAGTAGAGGGTGCAGCGGAAGCATTGACAAACCCTCCTGCTCTCATTGTCTAAAAAACGTAAGCAAGGTCGAGGAGACAAGCAAGCACATGAGAAAAGCAACCATGCGGTTGCTCTCGTGAGCAAAGCTCGGGTATGGGATGACCACTCCATCAGGGTCACATGAAGGGAAGTACCAAAGTGAAGTCTCATCCATATCAGGAAGCTTGTAACAGAGGTGATAGATGGTGGCATACGCCACATCTTGAATAGCGATCTCCACTATGATGCCATACCCAGAGAAGAAAACGACTAGATGACGGATCCATAAGCCATGGGTGGATGAAGACCTGGACCTCGAACTCATAGCAGTACACCACTACCTCAGGAAACACCAGCACTGACGAGTTCCGTGCCCGTCAGTAAGCTCCTGTCAGTGGAAGTGCTACTTCCACTGACAGGCGGATGGCCCATCAGTAGAGAGAGATTTTCACTGACGGGTGGATACGGCCCGTCAGTGAAAAGCCTTCCAGCGCTGCCTGCGCGGCATCTTGAGAGGACTTTCACTGACGGGCGGAAAACTTCTGCCCGTCAGCAGTAACAGTTTCCTCTGACAGGTACATAGCCTGTGCCCGTCAGTGGAAGTATTAATCAGACATTTTTTAAACATATCTGAATAGACATCGTGGTGGAGCCACCAGTTATTGAAGACCCTACTCTAGCAATCGTGCCTTATGTTCCTCTCTTGAATGTTCAGAGGATTGTTGCTGATGATGTTGTGCCGCTCCCCCTGCTCCAGTTAAACTTTGCCTCCATTGCCATGTGTCTAATGCTCCCACCTGATCTGCAATGGGCACGTTTATTCTAGTCCTTCATGCCTGAGCTGCTTGCCGGTCAGATCCCCAAGGGTATAGCCTCCTGACCACCACCTTTTCTGAGTATGAAGCACAGTTGGACTCTAGCTTTTGATTCGAAGCCCTCTTCTAGAAGTTGGATTTTGCAGCAATGGTCTGAGAAGGTCACAGTCGAGGATCGTCCCATTCTTTCCCCTCACCGTCGGGTGGCACATAGCTTGGATTTCATGTCTCTGGGCTTGCCACCCCCTATCGGTCTTCACTGCCCGAAGCCCCAACAAGGTTACTCCTGTCAAGTGCTCCCGAGAAAATGGTCACTCACTTCAATGGTGGACACTCACTTGAACTTTGTGTTGCTTTAGCCTTACTGTGCAGAGGTCCACAATTGGTAGGGCCTTGAAGCCCACCAGTTTTGCCACGGACCTCATGCAACATTAGAGACTAGTTAATGTAGCATATCAGTCATTCTTTGTAGATTCCAGAGGAAGCTCTCATTGACGAGCGGCTTAAGCCTGATGCAATCCACACTAATGCCCTAGCCCCCAATGATGATGCATCCTCTTAATCACATGCTTTGGGCAGGCCTTCATGCCAGGCCTTGTTTTGGGTTTCCAAGTATGCGATGTCTATTGAACTTATGCATTCGTATCGCTGTGGCTACTTTTATGTTGTGTCTATTCCTAGTCGGGGTGTGTCTTTTGATGATTTTACTCAGATGGGTAGTTGCCTATGGTTTATACCGCTTCATTCCTCACTACTATCATATTAATGGATACACATCATAATTGTTCTTGGGGTGTTATTTGCTAGAATGTAGAGGTATCAATAGTGATCATAAGAAGCGAGCGATCCGAGCAAAAATTGAGGAAAGTAGTTGCTCTGCCATTTTCTTACATGAAACTGTCGATGATCGGTAAACCACCAATCTTATGTAATGCATGGAGAAAAGAGAGGAGGGGATCGTATCCGGAAGCTGATCACGAAGCAGGCCACTGGTGACAAGATTTATACAGTTTTGGGCCTCCCTCAGCATAACGACCCTACATCCTATTGGTTTATATTGATCTTGAGACAAAGTACAAGGTGGTGTGTCTAGTCCTAGATGGGATCTACAACTAGTTGGAGATGGTTATCGAGGATGATCTTCCCTTCTACTTGCTCCAAACTCATCAGGCTAATCTTCTTGCTTGATTGTCTAACTTGTAAGTCTTGTAGTCAATTGAACTTGAGATGTCTTCCCTAAAGGCCCTCGAGATCCTTTTATAGAGGGTATACCATATTGTAATGGATATAGACTCGTCTCTGAGTAGGACTCCATCATCCTTAAATATTGAGATTGACTGTCTAGTTTAAGGAGTCCCGAATACCTACAGGTGGTTTCCTTATTGACCTAGAGTCCTTCTTCGAGGAACATGTAATCTCGGTAAGTAGGGTACCCTTAGGTCTTTGTATATTTGTATATGGATACTATCATTGTATACAGTAGTTATGGACTACTCATCGTCAGCCCCCCATCAACATGTGAAATAAGGCCAAGATGGATCAAAGCAATCAATCTAGTCAGAGATAATGTTCCGATCGAGTGCTCCCCTGAGTAGTCATGAGAACCCTCGAGTAGGATAAACTGTCTGCACGGGCTCTCAGTCTTTTAGATCACCTAGCCGGGAATTGACTATGCTTCGAATAGCTTTGAGATGCTTCCGAGTAGCCTCATGTCCAAGTAGGGATTCTAAGAATCGTAACGGATGATTGACTCATGCCCTTGACTCTCGGTCATGCTTATCTCAACCAGCAGGTGTTCCAAAATTTGAAGCGTCACAGAGGAGATTTCATGTGGTGGTGAAAATATTTCCCTCTTTTCTAGTCCTGCCCATGATGACGTGAGCAACCACAGCATAATTGTCAGGGACGTGCGCCTGTCGTTCCTTCACATGCAAATGACTAGGTAGTCAAGAAAGTTACTGCATGCATTAACTGCGATGGGACGTGAACCAGGGATCGTGGTTTCGGTCACCACTAGATCTGTTGTGCGAATAGTCGAGATTCACGGTTTTTTTAACCTTATATGACTTTTGGAGGACCCAGGAGGTTTTCACCGCATTCAGACTCTTGCTTTCTCAAACACTTCATCTTCTTCCTCTCGCCCGTGCTTGTGCTCTTTGCCTTCTTGCTCTCGCATCTCGAGATGGGCAAGAGGAAGAGTTCCACCAAAGTTTCGGCGAGCTCGAGGAAGCTTGTCAACGACCTTGAGAAGAGGGTTGAGGACTCTGGCTCCATCCCTACGGTGGTGATCCCTAAGTTTGACGAGTTAGAGATCGACAAAGCTTATCTTGATAAGATGGAGAGATGCGAGTTCATCTCTCCCGAGCTCTAATTTCATGCCTAACAGTGGTCAAGGAGATGTACCCGAGTCCGGATACTGCCTAGACCGTGGTTTTTGCTGACTTCTTCTGTTGTGGATTCTAGTTCCCGCCGTCGAGCTTCTTTCTCCTCGTCCTCAACTTCTATGGGATTGAACTGATCCATCTCAATCCCAACTCTATCCTGATGCTAAGCGTCTTCGTACACCTGTGTGAAGCGTACCTTGGCGTGTGCCCGTGGTTGGTGCTCTGGCGCTATTATTACAACCTGAGAAGGTTGAAGGGAGTCATCGCTGGCGCCGGCTTCCATCTTCGAGAGGGGAAGAAAGAGGACTACATCCCCTTCTCCAGCGAGACCTCGTAGTCGAGCTAGAGATCGAGGTGGTTCTACTGCCAACCCCCTCCCGCCTCTGGCATTGACTACCGCGGTCTGGCTCCTTACCAGATTGATGCCTGATCAGAAATGCTGCATCAGATGAACCAGCTCAAGGCTCTCATAGCCAAGGTCACTGATCTCAGTAAGAGAGGCTTGTCAGCTTGGGATGATGCCGAGGATTTCCTCAGGTGGCGGCTGAGTCATCTGAAGTTGAGGATCTCGGTGGCATGGGAATACTCAGACCGAGAAGACCCATCGAGGGACTTTAAGACGGGTAAGTACTATGCTTGTCATAGCGCGTTGAGCAGGAAATTTGTGTTTTCTCATCTACTCGGATCGCTTTTTGGTGTAGACCTTACCGTCGAGGAGCTTCAGCTGTGGGTGATGTACATCTTCGACTCGGCACCCCCAGAGGGGCGGACTGAGGTGCTGTGGCCAATTATGAAGTTCAAGCCTGAAGAGAGAAAAGATATCTTCTCGGTAAGTACAAACCTTTCTCCACATCACTTTCTTCCTCCAAGTAGTTCTAGATCAACCTTAGCCATACTCGTGCATGCTTCATTGTAGCATATTGGCCAGGGCACGCCTGACATAGAGGCCGAGAGGGCTGGAGTGGTGACCGAGGAGGACAACGAGATTGAGGTCCTAGGAGCACAGGCTCCAGTGCCTGAGCCGGGCGGTGTGGATGCCCCGCCCTCTACTGGGATACCCGAGAAGGACTGGTTGGAGGAGGTTCTTTCGACTGTGCCATCAGCCCCGATTCCTTCTTCTCCTCTGAGACCATCCCTAAGGTGCTCATCTGACTCATCCTAGAATGCCCTTTTGTCGTGCAGTGGGTAGAGGAGGTCTGTCCGGAGGAATCGGCTCCTTCGACAATGGAAGGTGCTGCCATGGAGGAGGCGGGAGCCGAGAAGGCGGCTCCCCAAGGAACTTCGACCAAGAAAAGGCCAAGCACCTCAACACACATAGTTCCGCTTCACCTGAAGCAGCCAAGGTACATATCCTTCTTGATATACCTCTTCCCGAGTCAGGGATATTCTTTTCTGATCCTGCTGTTCTTGCAGAATGGCTAGCCCCCCGCCCAAAGTAGCCGATCCGGCGAAGCTTATCATCCCACCAGCAATGGAGGCCGCCATGGTCACCACTGGTCCAGCGGTAGTGGTCGAGAAGCCCCTTGACTCCACGTCAGACCAGCCTTTGGTTCCGAAGGTCCGGACTCCAGCCACTGTGGTGGCACTCTCCCTCGGTCCTATCGATCGAGAGATCTTCTTTGTCCTCACTACCAATGGAGCTAGTCGCCCTAGTCGAGGGAAGCCTCGACCTGACCAAGTACGTCGGCCCCCTGCTAGAGGTAACAAGTGTGAAGAGTTTCTAATTAGTCAACTTACTCGTATCGAGGCTAACCTGGTCCTTTGCAGCTCGCTTTGTCCCAGGTGACTCCCCTCAAGTAGGAGGTTCAGGAGCAGAAGAAGCACCTAGCCGAGTCCGACATGGCATTGGAGGCAGAGAAGTCCAAGGTGTCGTAGCTGGAGCTCAAGAAGGGCCAGCTGGAGCGGGACAAGGCCCAGCTTCACGGTGAGTTGTCGGAGGCTCGGTTTTCGTTGTCCCGAGCTGAGTCCAAGGAGTCAAATCTGAAAGAAGACCTTCAATACACCATGGACCTACTCGAAGTGGCCTTGACCAAGGTCGGGATTGTAGTCCCTCCAGCAGAGAGCCATTGCATGCACCAACTGAGCTAACGATAGCTATTTCCCAGTTGAAGCCGATATGAACGCCCACATTAGCACCGAACTTTGGCAGGGAGTTCGGGACACGCTGTCGATGGCTTTGGCCCTGTTGAAGGCCCACCATTGGGAGATGGACATGGGTGCCCTTCGTGACGAGCTGCCAGGAGCGGAGGCAAAAGAGACTGAGAGGCTAGTCGCGGCTATGTACGATGCCGCTGACGTCTTTGCCAAAAGGCTTGATGTGTGAACCTCCTGCATAATAAAAGACTCGAGTTCTTTTGGTCAGTATCTTTGTTATGCGTGTGTGTGTGTTTCATTAACTTAGAGCTAGAACTTATCGGGAACTTGGCACTTAAGCACTTATCGAGAACGTTGAATACTTAGTGCTTTCAAGACTTTCTTCTTCGACCCAAGTCGGAAGACTTTTCTACTAGTTGGGGAGTTTAATTAGTCAGGCCTTAGGTCTAGCTTGAGTGGATCGATTCGGGTTGTGGATTGGTTAGCCATGTCCTAGCCCGTCGTTTGAGGGCAATCGGGAGATAGTTGGCCATGACCTTCTCATTCCCTCATGCAGCTTCAATGGCTATTGTGTAAATCTATAGGAACTTGGCGGGATTAGTAATATAGTCATGCTTCTCGATCAATCCTTGTTTGAACCAAGAAGGCCAATGAACTCTTCTCAGTTCCATGGAAAAAGCTTAGCAGCCATGGATGGCTCCTCGAGTTGTTTTATCACTCAGAGTTGGAGATCGTCCTCGGTCCCAGCCATAATACCTAGAAGTATGGTGACTAGGAGACCAATTTGGAGGAATCTTTGAGTCTTTCCATCGCCCAAGGTATCCACATAGGTCACGTATTGGGTGATTTGGGATGGGTGAATTCCTATGGCCACGTGGTGGCTCGACATCGCGGAAAAATTGTCCCCGGTAATACTGTCATTCGGGGTTGACTTCTTCACAAGAATTTCCAGAGCCAGCATTTCTTCTCGTGGAACTATTGGCAGCAACCACGCGATGTGAGGACTCGGCTTGTTCTCGGGCTTGGAGGATACGGTTCTCCATGTCCATCAACCACTGCTTCCCATATAGGGTGGTGAGATCCATCAAAGGAGATTGTTTGAGTCATTGTCAGACCACTAAGAGGTGTTGAGCAGCCCTTGTGATGCGGACATCACCTCCATCAAGGATGACAAGAGCCCAAATCCACCCTTGCAACCTATTGGACCAATGACAAGGGCTCGAGCCAAGGCTATACAACATGAGGTGACTCTATTCCTTGATACATCTCCCCTTGATTTGAGCATGAATGGTATGCTACCTAATGCTTTGATTCTTTGCTTGCTAAGGTATGAAGGAGCAACCAAGTGGAAGAGCCCACTGACGAGCAACGGGACTGAGGAGAGAGACGCCAAGAATCAAGTCCCCAAGCTCCAAGCCGAACCCCAGCCGGACTGCTGCTTCGGAAACCCCTGGATGTGCATTAACAGTGAAGACCCGGACTGTCCAGCTGAGGCCCGGACCCTCCGGATCGGAGCCGGACCTCAGCCCGGACCCTCCGGGTGGGTGTCCGGATCTCCTCTGGAAAACCCAGACCTCAACCCGGACACTCCGGCTGAGTGTCCGGATCTCCCTCTGGAAATCCCGGACCTCAACCCGGACACTCCGGCTGAGGGTCCGGATCTTCTCTGGAAAACCCGGAGTTCAGCCCGGAGGTCAGCCCGGACACTCCGGCCACCTGGACAGTCCGGCCCCAATCCGGACAGTCCGGATCTGCCTGCGCGCAGGAAAACAGGGCCACGGCCCATGTAATCCCTTAAGTGGCGGGTTAGACTATAAATACCCCGTACCCCTCCCTAATTAGGGTTTAGACTGATTGTTAAGACTAAAAGTGAGCTTAGCTCCTAATCTAGGGTTCATCCCTCTAGGTTTGGGAGTTCCACCTTAGGCCTTTCTTTCCTTTGGATTGAACGGATCGGCGCGTGCCTCCGAGTGGTAAACGTGGCATTCAATTGAGAGCTTGGTTGATTTGGTTCCTAGTTCCCCAAAGGCTTTCTCGTTGGAGTTTGTTGTTGGGGTGGGTTTCCATCTAGGCTTAGCTAGTTATCCTTTGTCCAAATCGTGAAGATCGGGAGCCCTCCGTATCACTTCGTCCTGAGGGGGCTCCTTTTTGTTCCGATTGGAGGCGTAGGGCTTATTCAAATTCTTCAAGAGATTGCAGTCACGTGTCAGGTGGTTGGACTTGGGTGCATGAAAATGACACGGCTGACTCATCATTTCTTCGAAGGTGGTGTTGGTGCGCTGAGGACGGCGTGACGGGGCACGCTCGGCTGCAGCAACGAGATCTCCGCCTTTGCGCTTTCGATGCTTCTTTCTAGTCGACTCGGGGTGAGCATCCCGACTGGGGGACTCGGGCGTCTTGCCCTTGCTCCTGCCCTTGTCGTCTCTGGTAGCACTGCGGACAGCCTCTTCGCCAGTGGCGAAGTTATTGGCGATATCGAAGAGCTCGCGCGTAGTCTGGGGGTTCTTGCGCGCTATCTTGTGGATGAGGTCGGTGCTTCGAACTCCCTTGGAGAAAGCGGTGATGATGTCACCCTCTCGAACCTCAGGTAAAGAATTCTTCTTTTTGGAGAAACGCTGGATGTACTCTCGGAGAGTCTCATCTGCCTCTTGGGTACAACTGTGGAGGTCCCACGCATTTCCGGGCCTGTTGTAAGTGCCCTGGAAGTTGTTCACGAAGAGGGTCTCGAGGTCACTCCATGACTGGATGCAACCCGGAGGTAAGCTGGTGAGCCAGGCTCGTGCTGAGTCGGCTAAAAACAGTGGCAGATAATGGATCGCAATGTAGTCGTTGCCACCATTGGTTCTGCACGTAGTGTGATAGTCAGCCAGCCAAATGTCTGGCCGAGTTTCGCCCGTGTATTTGTCGATGCCGGTGACTCAGAATCGCGATGGGAAGATGACACTGCGGATGCGGGTGCCGAATGCTTTTGGGCCCGCATACCCCATGCCGGAGGAGGTCAGCGAACGGCCACGGGTAGTGGCGCCACTGTCGTCGTGGCGGTTGCCACGGTCATCCCTCTCGGGACCTCGATAGGCGCTCCTTCTGATGTCTGCGGGGTTCTGCGCATTCTGATCCGATCCGAGTCGGCTATGGACCGGCCCGGCTCGGTGAGCATTTTTGTCCGTGTCCTGACGGGTGCGGCTCCGTGCGGCTATGGTGCCGCGGGCATCACGATTGGGCCCTAGTCACTTGTGAACCGCTCTGGCCGGCTGACGACGGTCGGGACTTGCATGGTGACCACCCGTGGTGGGCGGACTTCTCGGAGGGGTAGAGCGCCGACTCCTAGCACCTGCTGAAGAGCTCGCGCGGTCTCCTGAGGCTTCGGCCTGCTGAAGGGCTGTTTCTTCTAGCAAGACGTGGAGTCGCCGGAGTTCGCCATGTCCCGGGGTGCCCTCGGGGATATCAATGGCACGTGCCGCCATCGTGGCCACGACGATGTTGTGACTCGGAAGCGGGAATATTGGGACTCCGTCCCTTTCACGCATGCGGAACTCGTTATGGACTTGGTGTCCTCGAGCCCTCATGTCGTCATTGCGCAGTTGTTCGTCACGTTGTCGAGCGAGCCTGGTTTGCTGCTCAATCAACTACTCCTCCTTGGCGAGGAGACGGAGTCGAGTGGCCTCAAGCTCAGTCGGTGTTTGTTCCACGATGGGGACTGATCGGCCATCGCCATTGTCCAGCGAATTGGGGTTCGCCATGAAGACCTCCCGGGACGGGTGGTGACTGCCAGAGCTCTCGTACTCGGCCGAGTCATACTCGAGGACAGGGAGGAGAGAGTCGATGGCGCCCACCAGTCGGGATCTCTGTTCGACGGGCGTGAAACCGTATGCGGACAGCAGACCCAATTTCGGTGTAACCTTGTCCCTGGGGAGAGGAGCCGAAGGCGTGGATTCAAGGGCGAGTCCGTGCCGAGAAGCTGATGGAGCCTCTGTTGATCGACGTGCTACCGAGTAGCAGAGGTGAAGTTTGCCAACCTTGTCGGCAATGAAGTTCAACTTTCCGAATTGGAAAAGCTGTCTAGGATCCGGAGTAGCATCCATGGAAGCGAATCTCATGGCACTTCCCGGGGCGAAAACGTTGTTGTTGTTGATGAAACCCATCCAGATTTGTGTAGATGGATCTATGCGCACGTCCCCCTACCTGGCGCGCCAACTGTCGGAGTATTAATCCGGCAATACTGAATATGGGGCGGTATGAGCACAGCAAATCCGGATGGGTGTAATACCCGAATTCGACGATTAGGTCTTTGCCTTGCATTCATGCATACATGTCATCATCCCCTGCACACACACACCTTATTTAAACTTAAATATGATATGATTATATTTTATAGAATATGTACATATCTCATCCTCGGTAGATATTTTAGCAAACACCAATCAACTTATTTGAATTAACAAACATCAACGTCAACAACAGTAGGTGAAGGAAAATTAGGGTTCCCTAGTTGGGTTATCCCTCTAAGGTTCCCTTCCCGACGTTCCACCCAAAGCTATGAGCATTTGCCAGCTCGAATTAAATTTCAAATTCAAAACCCTAAAGTGGTAGGATTAGGGTTAGGTGGAGATGCATTGCTTTGGTGGATGAAAAGTCCTCCAAAAACTGCATGAAATTAATGGTAGCTCGATTTGAAACTCCGATTTCAAACCCTAAATGGATAAAAATTAGGGTTGAGTAAATAGGCAAGCTAACGTCAATAAAAATTTGCCCGAGATGGTGGGGAAAAACGGAAAATGCCCGAGATGGTGGAGAAACCACCTCAAAACAGCTCGCAACAAAGTCCTCGAGGAAATCAAAACCGAGAGTGGTAAATCCAAGCAGCGACGTCAACTTCAATTGCTCCAAGAACCTGCCTAGGATAAACCTAGGTGAGTACAACCACCGTACTCGCAAGACATTGCTTATTGATTAATTAAAACATGGTATTAATCAAGTTTGACAAGTGATAAAGGTTCGCATTTTATAACAAGTTCAAGTTACATACTAGAGATGAAATGAACCTAAACTACACAATTTAATCTCATATTGTAGCAAGAGCATAGCAATGATAAACACATGACGATAAAAGTAACTTACGAGCATACACACAAATATAACAATACGAATGTCATCATTTCCAATTTATTTGGGTAGCCCACACCCATTTAAAAATCTCAATCTTTCTCACGGCAACACATGCCTTTAAACTCACTCTCGTGGCAACACATGCCTAACCGTCACCAACGAGCCGACAACCTCGGATATAAAGAGTGCAACCCTGGTGGAGTTCACACTACTCCCCCCAGTCTCTGAGACTTACCTCAACTATATCGTAGTTTTGTTTCGTTGGTGACATACGCGTTTTCCCTCGGGTCTTCACCGCCGACTCAGCCACCTCAGGTATAAGGAGTGCAACCCTGCTAGAGGTTGTGAGGCTCCACGCAGTCTCTGAGACTTATCCCCAATATACCGTAGTGCTGGTCTCGGTAACACCCTCGGTTCTCATCTTCACCGCCGACTCAACCACCTCGGGTATAAGGAGTGCAACCTTGGTGGAGTTCACAAGGCTCCCACCAGTATCTGAGACTTATCCCCATTATACCGTAGTGTTGGCCTTGGTGGACTTTCGGTTCTCACCTACGTGTGGTAAGGGTAGTGTATGTGGGAATAACCTCAGACTGGGGCGCACGAACACAATCTCAATAATCTCAATAATCTCACTATCCACCAGTCGTATCCCACATACATGTCCCCTCGGCGCTCACATCTCACTTTATTAGGTTCAAGTTGAAAGGGCATCAGGTTAAAGTATCAGCCTTAGCTACTGCATAATAACAAGGCCTACACATACTAATGAAGTATCCAGCACAGATCAAGCAATCATTCACACAAGCACCAAGTTACTTTAGTTAATTCAAGCCAAACAGGGAGTAACACACAGTGTAATGATTAATCAACAAGCAATGGAGCTTGCCTGGTTGCCTGGGGGAGTAAGAGGATTCTGCGTGAAAACTCCAGAACACTCGAAATGCTGGTAAGAAGCAAATGACCTCCAACAGAGGAAAAGCAAATCTAAGAAACCGGTTTTGAAAATGACGAAAATGTATGGATGCAATTGACGTGGATGCAACTACGGTGGATTAAAATAAAGTGTACAAATACATAGGCAGGTTGGTCTTTATTCCAGATTCTAGCCTAGTTTTAGTTGTACTATCATTTTAATTCTTGGACGAATCTAGGGGATGGATGCATGCATGAGATGTGATGGGTAGTTAAGGAAAAAGGGCTGTTATATCAATGGTTAGAATTAGGGCTCATCCGATTGATTCGCAGTGGTGGTAGGTGAGGACATGGGTTTGTGGTTATACTTCGGCCGGTAAGCGAATTGTGACACTAAGCATATTTAATTTGGCTGTTTAGCTAGATTCTCTAGGATATACATATCTGAAGGTCGTTTACATTTTTCTACCAGTTCTACAAGTTTAATTAAACTTAATATTTCCTGTCTTCTTCTCAGTAAAGAAAGAATTCAACTAATCTCACAATCAACTGGATGGTGAGGGCTAGGGGATGACTAGCGGGTCGTTCACGTTATCCTTAGGCTTATATAAGGCATCTATTGAGTGGTACCTTGCTTAACCGAGGCCTTAAGCAACTAAAGCATTAGCTAGATCATTGGTCCGGTATCACCAGCACTATTCATCAGGTAGGACACAAGTGATGCTTGCAATTGCTTTAGCTTCAATTAACCTGGCATTAGCATCTTACATGGATTAAGTTCACTAACCATGTGAGTTGTTTACTAATCAGTCCTTAAGTAATTAAATATTAATCAGCAGCTAACTAGTGATGCCCAAGTTAAATAGATTGTCTCAAGCGATTATTTCTTCATCCGTGTGTTGAAAAGATCATACCATAATGACTGGTCTTAACTAGACTAACTGCACAAAACGTATTGGTTGATTTTCTAATCCTAGTCTATTAACCCTAGTCATCAGCGCCTTTGATACTTCAACTAGATGGTTAGGAATGTTTTAACCGCATATACTCATTACAGCCAACTCATCTTACCTGATATGCTATATGCATTTTTGCTACTAAGAGTATGGTTATTACTTTATCAAACATTCGTTAGTTATGTCATAGCTGCAATTGGCAGCTACCAACCACGGTTATATGCGTTATTGAATTATTAACTCATTCAACCAATCCCAAGCTCAATCAGCACCAGCATGCATAGAACCCAAAACATATTAACCTGGCGTTCGGTTAGGGATATGAATCAACAACAGAGGGGCAATGTATGATAGCCAAACACATCCGTATATATATACACCTTATTGGCATAAGCTCAAACACCTACACGGCAAGAACACTAGAACCGAACCTAGGAACAAGGGAAGGGGGATTGGGAGCTCACTGGAGGGGAAGGAAAGTGACGATGGGGTCCCCGGCGGAGGGTGGAGCTTCGAGATGTTGCTACGTCGGCGCCGGTGAGTTGCGGTGGTTTGGAGCTGGCTGCAAGGGGCTCAAATCCGACGGCGATGACACCACGGTGGCGTGCTCCAGCAGCTGGACCGAAGGGGAGTTGGCGGAGGAGCTCGCGATGCGGGGTGGTGAGGAGGCCAGCAGTGAGCTCCGTGGCGGGGGAGCACGGCTTGGAGGGAGGCGTGGCAAGGGGCGGTGGCGCGGCACGGGGACAACGGCGCGACAGCAAGGGAGAGGGGAGGGGAGGCGAGAGCGGGCTGAGGAGGTGAGGCACCGGTGGAGCAAGAAGGGGCGATGGGGGTGGCGGCCTTGGTGGGGTGCGGAGCCGGGGGAGCTCGGGCCTTGGGATGCCGGCGAGCTAGGAGAGGCCGGAGGCAGGCGAGGAGGAGCAGAGGGGGAGCGGCTCGGTGCTGACGCTGGAGGGGCGGCGCGGGAGGGCGTCAGGCAGGGGCGATCGGCGGCCGGCCGGAGATGGGGGCTGCCGGTGGCGGCGCCTGCTGAGGGGAGTGGCGGCGCGCCCTGGAGGCAAGGCGGCGGCAGAAAACCCCAAGGGGGTGGGCGCGCGGTGTGAAAGGGGGCTGGGGTGGCCGGTTGCCCCCTAGCCCCATTTAGGGTTAGGGTTTCTCTATATATATATATATATATATTTATTTTATTCCTTTTCGTGATTAATCTGGGCCGTCAATTGAGTATGCCCTAGATCGAGCATCCGACGACCAAAATGCGCAAATTTATAGTCCATTTTGATCGCCTCGACGACACGGACAAAACTACGGTGTCCGATCATTCATATGAGACTTAATTCTTAAAATTTTAGGTTTTGAGTGCAAAGGAAATTCACGTGGATCTTCTCGGGTATATTTTTATTAGGGGTTTGATTGATATCGTTCTTGAATAAACTATATGCATGCATGTATGAAAAGAAAAACCAATTTATCCATGATGATCCTCACTGATCTCGTGTTGTAAGATTTGGTCGCTACAAAACCTACCCCCCTTAAAAGAATCTCGTCCCGAGATTTCTACAGTAAAGAAGAGAAGACGAGGTATTCCCCTTGCAGCAAGACTTTAACGAGATACCAAGCTATCGATAGTGGAAAGCAGAATCACTTATCGACTTTTACACTAGTTCTAGAAAGAGAAAACCAGGTAAGATCATTATTCTACGGTGTCCCAGCTTTAATAGATTTTCGGAAAGCATATCCTACGCCACCTCCGGGGCATCCTGCGCTTCCTTGGCAGTGACGTGGTTCGTCCTTCCACGGCCTGCAAATTGAGGCTTGCTGGAGGATGGCCCCCTAACTTGAGGACCTCCACTTGGTTGTCCTTGTCGTGCCTTGGAGTCAAAAGCTTGTCCCGAACACGGAAAGAAGCAACGGTTAGTGAAATGTCCCATGTTTCCGTAGTTATGGCATTCAACCTTGCTCCAATCTATGACGGACCGAGACTGTCGACGCTGGGGACGTGACTGGAAACCTTGTGGCCTATGAGGAAAATGTCCACGGGGACGGGGTGGTTGTGGCTGTCCCGACCGCGGATCCTGTGAACTGTTCCCAGCCGATTTCAGCACTTCCCTCTCACGCTTGCGAGACTGATTGAGGGCTAACGCTTTGGCCTCCACTTTGATGGCCTTGTCTAGGAGGTGCTGGAAGTTGCGTACGTCGACGGCAGCGAGCTTGGCTTGCATCTCTTCATTTAGCTTGCCCATAAACTTCTCCACTTTGTCCTCATCTGTGGACGCTTCACGAGGTGCGTAACGCGCCAAGTGATTAAATTCATGGAGGAATTCCTGAACAGGCTTCTTGCCTTGACGTAGGTCACGGAACTCTTCCTTCTTCATGGCCATAGTGGTTGCTGTGATGTGTGACTCACGAAAGCCAGTGCGAAATTCGGCCCAAGTGACAAAATGGTCAGGAGCTTGCATGTCTAGGAAGTTCTCCCACCAATCCGCTGCAGCTCCTTCGAGATAGTGGGAGGCAAAATTAACCTTGTCGGCCTCCGCGCATTGGGCTAGCTGGAGCTTTCTCTCTATGGTGCGGATCCAATTATCTGCTTCCAGGGGATCCTTTGCTCTGTCAAACGTGGCCGGTTGCGTCCGTTGAAAATCAGCTAGGTCACCTCTTGCTCGCCCATTTGTTGCGCTAAGATTGCGCACGAGTTGCTCCAGAATGCGATTCTGGGTTGCCAACACATCTGCTATGTTGGGTTGTTGAGGAGGAGGTGGCACTTCCGCCTCGTCGCGCTCACGGCGACCACGAGCAGCTCCACATGTTCCAGAAGCCATGCTGTTGCAGCCAAATGACAACAAGATGAGAGGGCAACACGGGAAAGGTGGAAAACATGATTAGGTTCAAATGAGGCAAGAATATAGAACCATAGGGAATATTTGCAAATTTACATTAACAGAGGACACCCTGGCTTTTCTGGTTAAAGAATAGGGAATACTTGCGGTCATGTTTTGAGTAACTAGAATTAAAGTTATGGCATCGGCAGATCAGGGTTCAGCAACAGGGTTTATACAGGATTAAAGAGGCAGAAATTCCAGAACTCAGGGTGCAGATCAGCAACGGTAATCTGAAAACTGCGACCAATCCGTGCAGAATTTGAAATAGAGCTCAAAGAGGAAGTTGTGAGGTTTGTCACAAGCATTCCAGCGCTATAAAGTTTGCCCCAATCAGGGTAACAGTTGGGAAGTTATGATCAAGTTACTGGACCGAACTTATTTAGCGGGAATGTTTTGAAAACTGCGATCAGATAGTGCATAATCTCAGAGGGAGTCCAAAGAAGAAGTTTTAGAACTTGTCATAATCTTTCCAATGCCACGGAGATTTCTCCAATCAGAGTTACGATGGAAAAGTTATGATCAAAACACTAGTGCTGATATTCAGTTTTTCAGAAGCTGCAATCTATTAAGCTGAAAATGGTAACCTTAATTCCAAAATTATAATTGGAGCTCAACAACAAACTTATTGGAAATTTTGAGTAGATATCGTAAGAGTTTTTATTTACTTGAATTGGGTAAGTGGAATTAAAGATACATAATTAACAGCAGAGGATCTGAAAAGGGTTGATATCCAGCTTTTAGTATGCAGCCTGAACATCAGACTCGCTTAAGGCATAAAGAGAAGGGTTTCCATTATCGTTCGAGTGTGATTGCACTTCAGCGATAAGAAAGATCTTAGAGTACAACTCTCAATTAGGGGTTACTGAAGGGTTAGAATTCTTGGTCCCACAAGAGGAACAAGGGGGAGGGGAAGTCGTCAATGAGGCACGAGCGGAGTGGCTTATTCTAGAGAATGTCGATGGAACTTTTGTCGTAGTGAGGGTTATTCTATTTGGGAGAATCTAAGGTCTCGATGAAGAGAATCCAAGGCCATAAGTAGCTAACCCATTGTTCAGGAAGATACGGAGACGTAGGGATCACAAGGAACATAAGCATGGTAGAACAGTGAAGCTGAGAGGGTATACCGCTGCTCAAGAACTTCCACCGCACTACAGGAAGATGAGGGCTAATGAAAATGTTAGTCATGTAGACTTTAAAACATGGATTGGAGATAGGGATATTCTCAGCATCCAAAGATGGAATCCAGAAACTTAAGTTCTTAAAGATAGAGATTCGGTCTGGCTTGCTCATTTGGACTGTGGGGTGCGTATACAACCACAGGGGTGATCAGTCCCGGTAGCGGTACTCATACCACTCCAAGTATTCAGGCCGACTGATGTTAGTCTCTTCAGGGCTAAGGACAGGGCATACAGGGATACACCACTCGAGCGCACTAGAAGCAAATAGCAGGGTAGACGGTATGGGGGCCAATCCATCCCATACTCAAACTATTGACTCCGCACGCCGATGGTCGAATCGTGTTGCCTAGTACTCAACCAAAAGCTTCAACGTGGACGAGAATCTATAGAAAAGGGGTGCATCACCACCAGGAGGAGGGGTTGTTACTCATCACTTAACCCCACTCAAGAAGTGGGTTGGGCATTAATCTAGAGCGGATGGAGTAGTCTTACTAGAGCTGGGGGATATAATTTTGTCACAATAGAAGGATTGCACTTTCTCAAATACTCCATAGAATCCAGGCATAGGTTAGTAAGTGGTATTAGAGCCAGGTTTCAATCCTGGGCAACGGTAAATGGTAAAGATGCAACAGACTTAAATCAAGAAGGGAGAAGATCACATGGAGGACCCTTCGATAGGAAAGGTAAAGGAATAAACCACATGTGCA
This sequence comes from Stipa capillata, assembly GCA_019208055.1. Classification (NCBI taxonomy): domain Eukaryota; kingdom Viridiplantae; phylum Streptophyta; class Magnoliopsida; order Poales; family Poaceae; genus Stipa; species Stipa capillata. Next base: position 153,536 of record JAGXJF010001435.1, read on the forward strand.
CATAACGCTTTGGAAAATTATAGCTCACAAAGATCACCTAAACAGGAAATATGGGGAGGTCGAATTGATGATAAGGAACAAGACATGAACCTCAAAAAGACAATTTCGAGTTTGGTTAAACGACTCGATCATTAGCCTTTTGCCAAGAGATGGAGGCATCTTGAAAGGGATCTCAGGAGTCGACTAGAGGGGGGGTGAATAGGTCGACTCTAGAAATTAAAATGCCTAATGGGTTTCTCTTCTGGAGATAGGTCAATCCTAGAGAAAATATATGCAACTGATGCAGGTAACTGAGACTCAGCAAGATATATCAGATAAACACCAGACACTCAGATAGCAAACTCAGCTGATGTAGAGCAAGTTATATTCAGAGCTAACTGAGTCTCAGGTGTGAGAGTCAGGTGAGTGCATCAGATGACGTGAACACGAAAGGTACTAGCTTTAGCAGGAGCTAACTGAGTCTCAGGTGAGGAAACTCAGTTAGTGTGCAACAAATAAAGGTGCCCTAGTGATCTAAGCATGCATAGATATCAGAATAAGTAAGAGCAGATCACAAGACAGAAAGTAAAGCACACAATGATTTGTTTTACCGAAGTTCCTACTTCTTGCGAAGCAGTACGTCTCCGTTGAGGAAGCTGTTCTCACAGCCGGCACCAAAACGTGCTCTTTCCTCGAGTACCTTTCTTGTGTGGAATCCTTTTATCTTGCTGCTGCAACACAGGCAGACCCGAATCGCCCTCACAGACTCTTGGTGGCAGCCACACAAGACTTGGCTTGTTCACCAACTCCAAGAGCACTCCCACTCTTGGAGGAACCAGTATCTCGAATGCTACACCTGAAGGACTAAGTAACTCACTCTCACGATGGATGCACGCAGGCAACACTCACTTGGAGACCTAGAGCTCTTTCTTTCTCAACAGGTTGCTTTCGGGTTAGAGGCAAAGGTTGGGTAAAGGTTCGAGGTTGAAAATCTCCCCAGGTTCCCTATTTATAGGGTCCCTGGCAGCTAGCCGTTACCCTCATGCCACGTCAGACAAAGAGCCACCAGACCTAACCTATCTGAGACTCAGCTAACGTGCACCTCTGGTAACCTACTAGCCACGGCTGAGCTACCCACCTGAGTCTCAGATGCCAAACTCAGGTGGACTCGGTTGCCTCAGGCAGCACCTGAGCACAACTCTGGCCGGCTCATTACAAGCCTACAACTGACCAGAGAGCAATGACCTCGCCACAGTCCCTGACCAGCTCGCTTAGACCCTTGGCACTGGTTCCAAGCTTCTTCACCGAAGATGACTGCCCTTGTAGACGCACAGCGAACCCTTGGTCCTGATCCACCAGCTTCCTAGCTCCTCCAGGACTTATCAAGCTTGCATTCACGGCCCTTGAACTCCATCAAGCAACCATCACCTCGCTTGCCCTCGAGCACAGCCTCGGCTTCCTCGCAACTGTGCCTCAGGAACCTAGCTCAGCTGGTCCTTCTGACCTCCCCAGTTCCTTGCTCTTTTTAGGGCTCATCATCAACAGTTGTCTCACTTCAGCTTTCACCTGTCCATCTAATCCCTGTTCACACTCATTGCAAAACATTAGACACAGGTGAGGATTGCCAATAACCATCAAAACCAAACTCTGGGGCAAGATAGCCATCCTCCCAAGCTCCATGGGAGTGGATGCACTTTCAATCTCCCCCTTTTTGGTGGTTAGTGGCAACCCCTTAAAAACATTCATTTAGATAGAAAAGAGTATTGCATTTAACCTTGTTTGACATCAACTCCCCCTTAAGATGTGCACAAGTGAGATTTTGCATTTGAATACAAGTGTACAGATCAGACTTAAACATTGGAGAGTTGATGCAAACACAGGTTCTCACAACATAACTGAGAATATAAGCACAGCGGAATAGCAGGTATGTTGGAGGAGTACTCAGCAAATAAGATGATAGAAAGGATTGCATGCTTGAGTACAAATTTCAAATATCAGAGCGTCATGAATATATCAAATATAGAGCATGTATTAGAGCTAAAGAGAGTAATATCATGTATCAGAGCAGATTAGAGCAGATGTGATAAAGAGATCAATGTATTTCAATATATTTGAGCAATAACAGTCAATACAATACAAAAGCGAGGTGTTCAAGACTGATAAAACCATTTTGCAGTACATAGAATGTCTTGACACACATGCAGTCTAGTCTACCCCCTTTTACATACTGCTCCCCCTGAATATAATACTCGCCCCTTTAAGCTATTCAAGCTATTCTCTCCCTACTCTCTCCCCCTTTGCCACTAAGCACTAGAAAGAGATAGGAAGAAGAAAGAAAGAGATCCTCAGGGAGCAGGCTTTGGTTGCAGAAGGGATAGGATCTGATCAAATTTGCTGTTGACCGAGGCCTTGAGATCTGCCATCTCACTCTTGAGTTCAGATTTCAGCTGAGCCATTTCTTGTTGCAGTTCATCTTGTCTCCTCTTGATAACAGAGATCTGTACTGGCACAACCCGTTTAATGAAAGCATCAATAGCTGCGGGATTGTCTAGACGTTGAACCAAAGGAAGACTATCTGATGAAAGGTTCACAGAGACCGATGCTTGGCGCTCAGCAGGAGGAGATGATTCTCTAGCTGAGTCTCGGGTGGGAGACACCTGAGGCTCAGGTAGGACTGCTGGGAGATCAGCTGCTGGCTGAGGTGGTCTGACTGAGACTCTGGTGGCTTGCTCTGGAGGCTCTGAAAGGTCTGATTGAGATGAGTTGAGGATGTTGGAGAAAGGAACTTCATCTTCATGGTCATCCTTCTGAGGTCTGAATTTGCTGAGATATGTTTTCTTGTCAAAAGAGAAGACTGAAGATGCTAAAGATGTTCTTTGGAGAATCATATGCATTAGATATGAGCCATATCTCATCTTATCAGATCTGTTCTTCTGGCACTCATTTATTTCTGAGAATATGTATCTGGCCACATCAAACTTCTCTTTCTTGGCTATGAGCTCAAGAATTCTCCATACTGGATTGTATATGGCATCAGTTCCTCCACCTTTGGCACAGATGGATATGTTCAAGATTTTCACTATGTGCTTGGGTGTCTTCATCAATCCTTTGAAATTGGAGATATGCTTAGGGACTGCACCCTTAACAGGAGGAGGCACAAAGCCTGTAGGGAAGAACTTCTTCCTTTTCTCATTTGGAACCCAATCTGGCAGAAGACTCTTATCTTCTTCTGAGCCTTTGGATATGTTGATCTTCTGTAGCTTTGACCCTGATGGTAGATTGAACATCTCTGCAAACTCTGGAGCTGTGATGCACAGCAGTTGACCTCTTGTCATCCAGAGCATATAATCTTGATTGTTCTGCTCTACAAAGACTGTTGCATAGAATTCCTTGATAGCTTCAGAATCATAGTCTTGGTTTAAACTGCATATCTTATCAAGTTGAACAGCAGCTAGAATCTGCTTCAGATTTCCTAAGCCGTTCTTGGCAAGGTTTTCCCAATCAATTGGCATGCTGTCAACAAAACCTTTCTTCTGCAGCAAGAGATGATAGCTTGATTGCTGCTGATCATTCCAAAACCTTGGATCAGTGCACTGTCTTCTTTTCAGATTTCCTTCACTGTCAAAATATGGATTTGTGGTTCTCATGGCAGTGTAGTTTGATGTGCTTCTTGAATCCAGGTTCATGGAGGCTAGACTGGCATCTGCCTTTGGTAGCTTCTTGAAAGCAGTTGCAGATATGAATTTCATCATTGATGTGTCAGATCGTGCAACTTTTGAGAATATAGCTGAGTATTTGGCTTCCAATGACTCATCTGACTCTTCTAACTGAGTCTCAGCTGGGATATCTTCTGAGTCAGATGCAGAGGGGGATGAGTCTGATTCTTCTGCGGACTCTTTCCTTCCACTGCTCTCTTCTTCTTCTTGGTATTCTTCATCTGATTCAGACAGCTTTTGCTTCTTCTTGCGAGGAGATGGAGGATGAGGATCACTTGGACTTGAATAGGAGTCATCTGAGTCTTCTGACTGAGCCTCAGTTGACTGTGCCTGAGACCCAGTTGGCATCCTATGAACTGACTCAGGTGCTGGAGAGGATACTGCTTTTTCTTGCTCTTCAAGTCTTGTTTCTTCTTGAGCTGGTTCTAAGTCTGATAGAGACTGAAATACAGAACCCATGCTCACTGATACTCCAACTGATGGATCTCCTTGTGGCTCAGTTGGATTTTCATGTGCTTTAGTTGACTTCTCTTCAAAAGATGATCTTAGCTTATCCATAGATTCCTCCATAGTCTGCTCAAGTTCTTTTTCTTTTGAGTCAAGCTCAGCCAAGATGTCTTCAATTGATTCTATGGCGGCTTTCTGTTGAGGTTCCACTTCAGTGAGGACTAATTCTAGTCCAACTGATGCAGCTGCCTGAGACTCGGCTGGCTTACTCAGTTGTGGCACTGAACCACTGACTTGTTGAAGGGGCACTGCATCAAGTGCTTGAGAACTGGAGGCATAAAATATCCTTGAGTTTGTTTCAGCAATCTCATTTTGTAGATGCTTCTTACGAGCTTCATCAGCACAAGAGTTTAACTCCAACATGTGATTCTCTATCCTCCTTTGTAGAATGATATCTGAGAACCTTGTCCAGAGAGGCTTATAATCTTCTGAGAGTTGAGGGAATAGACGATCAATCTGTTTGATCAGGTCGGCTTTCTCTTGTCCAGAGGCTTTTCCTTCTTGCTTCAGCAGCTTTTTGAGTTCTTCATGGATTGCCTTGTCCTTCAGCTGAGTTTCTCTTTGGAGTTTCACACTCTTTGGAACATCTGGTGATTCAAAGATTTGCTTTGCAAGGGCATCTATTCTTTCCTTCATTTGAGGCCTTTCCTCATCTGTGGCATTAGGCAACTTATCAGTTAGGTCTTGCCATTTTTTTATAAGTTTGCTGTGTTCCTGTCTTTTAAGAGCTTCTACTCTCCATTCAGCTTCTTCCTCTTCTTGGAGTTGCTTCTTTGTTTTCTTCTTGACTACCACAGCCTCTGATCTTGGCTTCTTTGGCACTTTGCTCAGGGATAAATCTGTTGGCTTGCCTGCAGCCCTTGTCCTTTTGAGTGTATCAACTACTGGAGCCTTCTTGGCTTTGATAGCTGCCTCTTTCTCAGCAGCCTTCTTACCTTTTTCTTCAGCTCTTTTCTTCTTTGCTTCTTCAGCTTGGGCTTTCTTCTCAGCTGCTTTTGCTTTCCTCTCTTGCTTCAATTGTTCTTCCTTGCTAGCTTTCTGAGCTTCTAATTCTTTCATTCTTTTAGCTGACTGAGCTGCAGCTATGTCCATCTGACGTTTCTCCTCTTGTAGCTCTTTGAGCCTGGCTTCTCTTTTGGCTAGCTCAGAGGGTGACATAGGCGCTTTTACTGATTTTTGTGCAGCTTCTTCTGCATCCAATTTCTTTGCAAGACTTTTAGCCTGCTCTGCCTCCCACTCTAACTGCTGCTTCTGACTTAGGAGCTGAGTTCTCAGACCAATGGGCAGATCATCAGTTATATCCTCAGGCACATTCCTTGATCCAGACATCTGCATAGGTGAGATAGGATAAAGAATAGATAAGAGATAATCCTATTGCAGAGAAAACTGGAATGATTAGCCATTTTTGGATGGTTTTAGGAGAGTTTCACAAGTCATCTCATGCTACCTGACTTAGCTACCTGACACTCAGGTGAGATAAATTGTGTAACTCAGGTGGAGTAGCAGAGCAACCTAGGTTTATCGAATCTTGCTGAAAATTGAGAATTCTGGACAAAGAGATGCAAGAAATCATTCTAGAGGTTAAAGGTACATCATCTCTACCTAATTCCACAACTAAAAGCTACTCGAGAGCTTGGGATTCGCATTAAGGCGGAAACCACCCTAGTTCCGTGAAGAACAGCTCGAGGAGACTTACATTTGGAATTTTGATTGGAGATGAAGGCGCCAAAACAATCAGAAGAGCTTTGGGAAGCTTCGGAAAGAGCGAAGATTGTCGGAGAAGCGCACGATCGTTGAGAATCAGATGGCGGCGACGGGCGCAAGGGCACTGAGACTCTGAAGAGGGTTTAGCGCGAACCGTTACAGAGGTGGGTTTTTATATCCCGAGTGGCCCTGTGGCACCTGAGGGTCAGCTAGATTGCTACCTGAGACTCAGGTAGGAAAGAAAAATTGAGCTGAGCTCCAGACTTAGGAATTTTCTCCGGAATTTTGAATGTGTTAAGCTGAGACTCATGTGGAAGACTCAGCTGACAAGGTTTTTCAATAGGATTACCAGAGAGAGCTTAAGGATAAGAGATGAAAGCAATAGAGAGAATTTCTTTTCAAACACAGCTTGCCAAACAATCAATCAATACAAAGCTAAAGCTGTGTTGAATTGAAATAGATGATGAGATCCAACTTATCTAACCCAATGGTGAATCCATGAGTTCAATAAGATGCAAAATCAGCATGGTATCTATAAGACCTTAGCCCACCTGAGGTACAACCGAGACTCAGGTGGCTGACTCATGTGGAATGCAGAGAATGAAAAACCAGAAATGCAATCATGTGTACACGTGTATCATCATTTCCTCACTGCACATTCGAGATATCCATGATATTTAGCTCATGCCTGAGGGTGCAGAACCTATTCTCATCTAAAGGCTTGGTGAAAATATCAGCTAGCTGAGCTTCGGTTCTAACATGGCACAGTTGGATATCTTTCTTTTCTACATGGTCTCTTAGAAAGTGGTGTCTCACTTCTATGTGTTTGGATCTTTGGTGTTGGACTGGGTTGTTGGCTAACTTGATTGCACTTTCATTGTCACAGAAGAGGGGTACTTGAGACATAGATATGTTAAAATCCTTCAAGGTCTGCCTCATCCATAACAATTGAGCACAACACCCACCAGCTGCAATGTATTCGGCTTCTGCTGTGGATAGGGCTACTGAATTTTGTTTCTTGGAACTCCAGGATATAAGGGAACGCCCTAGAAATTGGCAGGTACCTGAGGTGCTTTTTCTGTCAACCTTACACCTGGCATAATCACTATCTGAATAGCCTACAAGCTCAAATGGTGCACCCTTAGGATACCATAGACCAAACCCAGAGGTATGAATCAAATATCTCAGTATTCTACGAACAGCAGTGCGATGAATGTCCTTAGGATCAGCTTGAAAACGTGCACACATGCAAACACTCAACATTATATCAGGTCTAGATGCACACAAATACAACAAGGAACCTATCATAGACCTATACTCCTTCTGGTCAGTGGACTTACCTTGTTGGTTCAGATCAAGATGAGCATTTGTTTGCATGGGAGTAGATATTGACTTAGCTTTGTCCATGTCAAACTTCTTGAGGATGTCCTTGGCAAACTTCTCTTGAGAGATGAAAGTTCCCTGCTTGAGTTGTCTGATTTGTAGCCCTAGGAAAAACTTCAGCTCTCCTACCATGGACATCTCAAACCTTTTTATCATCATCTTGCTGAACTCATCACTTAGCACACGGTTAGTACTTCCAAATATTATGTCATCGACATATATTTGGCATACAAATAAGTCCTTGCCTTTAACTTTAGTAAAGAGTGTAGTATCAACAAGCCCAATTTTGAAACCATTATGAATAAGAAACTCCTTTAGGGTATCATACCAAGCACGAGGGGCTTGTTTGAGACCATATAAAGCTTTGTGGAGAACATATACATGATGGGGTCTTTTTGGATCTTCAAAACCAGGGGGCTGTTCTACATACACAAGTTCAGCAAGCTTACCTTGGAGGAAGGCACTCTTGACATCCATTTGATAAAGCTTGATGTTGTGATGATTTGCATAAGCTAAAAGTATCCTGATAGCTTCAAGTCGAGCTACAGGTGCAAAGGTCTCACCAAAATCCAAGCCTTCTATTTGAGTGTAGCCTTGAGCAACCAACCTTGCCTTGTTCCTCACCACTTGGCCTGCAGAATCTTGCTTGTTGCGAAAGACCCACTTCGTTCCAATGACATTGTGATCCTTGGGTCTTTCAACAAGTGACCAGACTTCATTTCTCTCAAATTGGTTCAGCTCTTCATGCATAGCATTGATCCAGTCTGAGTCAGACAGAGCTTCACCTACATTTTTAGGCTCAAAGGTGGAAACAAAAGAGTAGTGAGCACAAAAGTTAGCAATACGAGAACGAGTAGTCACTCCCCTATTAATGGCACCAATGATTTGGTCTACAGGGTGATCCTTCTGCAGCCTGCTGATCATAGGGGGTTCTGGGTCAGCCGCCTGAGTCACAGCTGGAAGTGGGTCAGTTGAGTGTATCTGTGACTCAGTTGGCTCTTCCTGAGACTCAGCTGGGTGCATGGAGGCTTCTGAGTCCAATAGATCATTAGCTGGGTTGTACTCGAACTCAATGCCATTGACTTCATCCTGCTCATCAGCTGGGTCAGGTAGATTTGTAACTCCAGATGAAGCTTGCTCCTCAACTTGGGGCCTGACTTCACCTGTTGACTTGTGAAGTATATCTACCTTCCCTGAAATATCATTAGTAACTTGCCCATCTTGTGAGCCATTAGATTCATCGAATGTCACATCTACAGCTTCTTCAACAACCTTGGTGTCGGTGTTAAAGACTCTGTAGGTGTGAGATTCTGAGCTATATCCAACAAATATTCCTTCATCAGATTTGGATTCAAATTTAGAGAGACGCTTGCCTTTCTTCAGAATGTAACACTTACAACCAAATACTCTGAAGTAGGAGACGTTTGGCTTCTTGTTGGTCAGCAGCTCATAAGGTGTCTTCTTTAGGAGTGGGTGAAGATATAGTCTATTGATGTTGTGGCAGGCAGTATTCACAGCTTCAGCCCAAAACCTTGCTGGTGTTTTGTACTCACTCAGCAGTGTTCTTGCCATCTCTATTAGGGTCCTGTTCTTCCTCTCCACCACTCCATTCTGCTGAGGTGCATAGGGACCAGAGAACTCATGCTTAATCCCATGCTTGTCCATGAAGGCTTCAACTGTTGAGTTCTTGAATTCTGTCCCATTGTCACTTCTCACTGCCTTCAAGTTGATTTTCCATTCATTTTGAACTCTGACAATGAGATGCTTGAACCTTTTGTACACCTGTGACTTGTCCTTCAAGAAAAATACCCAAGTGAAACGTGACAAGTCATCTACAACAACAAAACCATACTTGTTACCTCCAATGCTCTCATATGTAGTTGGACCGAACAAATCAATGTGTATGAGATCGAATGGAGAAGTAGTGGTCATGATGTTCTTGGGTGGATGAGAGCTCCCAACTTGCTTTCCAGCCTGACAAGCACAGCATGGCTTGTCTTTGTTGAATTGGATCTGCTTCAGGCCTAGGACATGTTCTTCTTTACTGAGTTTGTTCAGCAGCCTCATCCCCACATGACCTAGCCTCCTGTGCCACAGCCAGCCTAACTGAGCTTTGACTATAAGGCAACATGGCACAGCTGCTTCTTGATCCTAAAATCTACAAGATATAGCTTATCTACTCGATAGCCTTTGAAAACTTGTGAGTCATCTGTTAGTTTCTGGACATAGACCTCTTTAGGATAAAATGTGACTTTCATTCCAGCATCACATAATTGAGAAACAGATAAAAGATCATATGAGATAGACTCAACAAGCATTACTTCAGTAAGAGAATGTTCCTGAGATATAGCAATTTTACCACAACCCAATACCTTGCCTCTTGAATCATCAGCATAGTTGACATACTTGCAAGGAAGGTTATCTTTTCTTATCTCAGAGAACTGCTCTTTGCCTCCAGTCATGTGCTGTGTGCAGCCACTATCCATGACCCATTTTGTTCCACTGGAGGCAGAGCCCTGCACGATTAGTTTGAGACTTAGGAACCCAAATAGCTTTGGTTCCCAAGTTAGCAGGTCTCTTACTGTAAGCATCAATAGCAGGAATAAGATTAACATTAGGGTTCTTAGCAGCTATGGCTTTAGAAAGCTTAGAGAACCTCTGAATCTTTCTCAGATTCTTATCTCCTGCAAACTCAGATGGAAGGGTTAGCAAATTTGCATTGCACCTGAGTGAGCTACCTGAGTTACAGGTGGCTTTCCCTGACTTCGGTACCCAACCGAGTGAGTCACCTGAGACACAGGTGACTACTGACTTTGGTACCCAAATGCTTGGTACCTTCTTGTACCTACTCCAGGGTCCAACATATATTGCCTCAGGTTTGCCCTTTTTCCCTGTCTTAAGCACATAGTTTGGATTAGAGGGAATTTTCACATAACCACCTGTCTTTCGATGGTTTCCTGCAAGAGAGTTAGTATCATATTTCCCTTTCTGAGGAACAAAGTGATTCTGCAAGTATTTCTTGTTAGTAGCAGAGGAAATATATGATGACTTGTTTTTTTTAAGTGCAGGAGTGAAACCAAGTCCCCTTGTACCATTATTCTTTAGTACTAAGGTGGACTGGAGCCTAGCAAAGTTCTGCATGCCTATGTTAGCACTGCATATGCCTATTCTCATGAGCCTTTTTAGCTCTTCATGCTCCTCCTTGAGCTCATTGTACTTTGCTGCATCAACAGAGTTAGTAGCAGTTGAAGTGCTTGATTCACTGGGTGAATCTACAACAAACACTGTACTAGAAGTAATAGCATTGATGCGAGATGCACAGTTTAAACAGGTTTCTATAACAGTAGGAGAATTTGCATCAGGTGTAACAGCAGTGCAAGATGAGTGAGTTTCTTTGAGTTTATCATGCTCAGAGATTAGGAGCTCATGTGACAGCTTAAGTTTGTTTTGAGCTTCCTGCAATAAGTAAACCTCCTCATCAAGATCTGCCTTAGCATCTTGTGCATTATCAAGGGACACCTGCATGTCAGTTAGTTTGTCCCTGAGAGAGATATTTTCTTTTCTCTCTTTCCTAAGGAGCTTCTCTGTCCTGTCAAGAATGTCCATTAGTTGAGCATAATCAGGGAAGTCATCCTCAGTCATTACCTTGCTGCCTTTAGCCATAAGGCATAGGGCTGGAGTCTCAGCATATGTACGATCTGCATCCTTGTCGAAGAGTGAGACTGACTCGGGTGCGCAGCTGAGTGACCCAACTAAGTCTTCTCCTGGCTCAGTTGGACTGCTGAGTGATCCACCTGAGACACAGATGGCTAACCCAGCAAGCTCAGTTTCTTCCTCTGACTCCTCCTCTGACTCTAAGTCATCTGAGACCCAGGCTTGTCCCACATAAGCTCTGGCAGCAGAGGTCTTCTTCTTTCTGAAGGTGGGAGGCTTCCCTTCTTTGTACTTCTTCTTGACAATGATCTCCTTCTTCTTGTACTTGCCATCCTCTTGTCTCTTGCTCTTTTTGGGACAATCAGCAATGAAATGTCCTGAGTCACCACACTCAAAACACTTCTTGTCACTGAGTTGCTTCTTCCCTTTGAATCTATCAGCTGAGCCTGAGAACTTCTTCCTTCGATAAAACTTTCTGAAGTTCCGAGTAAGCATGGCAAGCTCATTCTCCTCATCAGTGGACATCTCTTCATCTAGATCTTCTTCTTCATCACTTGAGTCCCTGTGAGTGGCCACTGCCTTGAGAGCTATGTCCTTGTTCTTCCCAGAGGTGATAGCATGCTTCTTGGAGTGGTTTAGCTCCATCTCATGAGTGAGCATCCTACCAAGGACATCTGTGGGCTTTAATCTGTCAAAACCATCCTTTTCTTTCATCATCAGACGCAGGGTGTGATAGGGCTTGGGAAGCACAAAGAGGAACTTCTTGATCACATCTCCATCTTCCACTCTGTTGGACCCAAGGGCTTTCAGCTGGTTAGTGATCATGGTAAGTCTTGTGAAGATGGAATTGATGTCCTCTCCAGGTTGGTAATGGAAGTTGTCAAGTTCATGCTCCAGCACATCTTTCTTGGACCTCTTCAACATGTCACTACCTTCATAGATAGCCTGAAGTGTGAACCATATATCTCTGGCTTCCTCAAAGGTGCAGACACGGTTGAAGTCATGCTCTTGCAGTCCCATATAGATAGCATTGGCAGCTCTAGCATTGTTCTTGATGCTGATCTTCTCTTGATCAGTGGGATTGCTCTCATCAACCACATCAAGACCTGTTGTGACAATCTTCCATACATCTGGGTCAAGTGCAGTAAGATGCATTTGCATCTTCCGCTTCCAAAAGGCATAATTAGTACCATCAAACATAGGAACTCTACCCTCATAGTTCGACATCCTTTAGACTCTGGCTGTTAGGCCAATTATGAGCAACGAGGCTCTGATACCACTTGAAAGGGATCTCAGGAGTCGACTAGAGGGGGGTGAATAGGTCGGCTCTAGAAATTAAAATGCCTAATGGGTTTCTCTTCTGGAGATAGGTCAATCCTAGAGAAAATATATGCAACTGATGCAGGTAACTGAGACTCAGCAAGATATATCAGATAAACACCAGACACTCAGATAGCAAACTCAGCTGATGTAGAGCAAGTTATATTCAGAGCTAACTGAGTCTCAGGTGTGAGAGTCAGGTGAGTGCATCAGATGACGTGAACACGAAAGGTACTAGCTTTAGCAGGAGCTAACTGAGTCTCAGGTGAGGAAACTTAGTTAGTGTGCAACAAATAAAGGTGCCCTAGTGATCTAAGCATGCATAGATATCAGAATAAGTAAGAGCAGATCACAAGACAGAAAGTAAAGCACACAATGATTTGTTTTACCGAAGTTCCTACTTCTTGCGAAGCAGTACGTCTCCGTTGAGGAAGCTGTTCTCACAGCCGGCACCAAAACGTGCTCTTTCCTCGAGTACCTTTCTTGTGTGGAATCCTTTTATCTTGCTGCTGCAAGACAGGCAGACCCGAATCGCCCTCACAGACTCTTGGTGGCAGCCACACAAGACTTGGCTTGCTCACCAACTCCAAGAGCACTCCCACTCTTGGAGGAACCAGTACCTCGAATGCTACACCTGAAGGACTAAGTAACTCACTCTCACGATGGATGCACGCAGGCAACACTCACTTGGAGACCTAGAGCTCTTTCTTTCTCAACAGGTTGCTTTCGGGTTAGAGGCAAAGGTTGGGTAAAGGTTCGAGGTTGAAAACCTCCCCAGGTTCCCTATTTATAGGGTCCCTGGCAGCTAGCCGTTACCCTCATGCCACGTCAGACAAAGAGCCACCAGACCTAACCTATCTGAGACTCAGCTAACGTGCACCTCTGGTAACCTACTAGCCACGGCTGAGCTACCCACCTGAGTCTCAGATGCCAAACTCAGGTGGACTCGGTTGCCTCAGGCAGCACCTGAGCACAACTCTGGCCGGCTCATTACAAGCCTACAACTGACCAGAGAGCAATGACCTCGCCACAGTCCCTGACCAGCTCGCTTAGACCCTTGGCACTGGTTCCAAGCTTCTTCACCGAAGATGACTGCCCTTGTAGACGCACAGCGAACCCTTGGTCCTGATCCACCAGCTTCCTAGCTCCTCCAGGACTTATCAAGCTTGCATTCACGGTCCTTGAACTCCATCAAGCAACCATCACCTCGCTTGCCCTCGAGCACAGCCTCGGCTTCCTCGCAACTGTGCCTCAGGAACCTAGCTCAGCTGGTCCTTCTGACCTCCCCAGTTCCTTGCTCTTTTTAGGGCTCATCATCAACAGTTGTCTCACTTCAGCTTTCACCTGTCCATCTAATCCCTGTTCACACTCATTGCAAAACATTAGACACAGGTGAGGATTGCCAATAACCATCAAAACCAAACTCTGGGGCAAGATAGCCATCCTCCCAAGCTCCATGGGAGTGGATGCACTTTCACATCTCACCTTCTAAATTGCAGTAGTGCGAAGCCCAAGGAGTCGTGGAAGCCATATGACCCCAAGGGGAACAAAATGGCTTCGCTGTTACTTGATTGAGACAAAAATTTCAAAGGATACTTCACAGAGTCTTATATGGGCAGCAAGGGCATGTTAATATCACAAGGACATAGAAAAGCCCTCGGGGATAAAATTGGACTTTGTTAGAAACAAGAAATTAAAAGCAAAGGAGAAACACTCAGGTTTACAACTTACACATATGGTATGAATAAATACCTATCAGCTTAGAGAACGTCTCGCTAAGAAGCAAGACGGGTTAAGAGTTGTAAATATTTTGCAACCAAAATGAGGTAGGAAAGAAGAAAATTCAGACCTAAGACAGCGGAAGATAAGGAATAAATAGAATCTTACCTAGTATTTTTGAAGCTAGTTTGTAATTTCATAAATAGCTTTTTCAATCAAAGTCCTTAACTAACGTCCACCTGCAATTGGCTCCCTACGGTCAATTTAGCTCTGATACCAAGCTGTCATGGACCCGGAATCCACATATGATTAGAGGAACACGAAGTCGCCAAGGACCGAAGGACTCGTGTCACGGACCCGGAATCCACATGTGATTAGAGGAACGCAAAGTCGCCAAGGACCGAAGGACTCGTCAGCCCGGTGGCATGGTACCTGCGCCGTACGCACCAAGGCGAGACGATCCGACACCCGCCACAAGCGAGCCGGCTGGAGGCGACCAATCTTCCCCAAACCACATATAGATCCCAGATACCGGTGAAGACTCAGAGTCGTTCCCGAATCCTACCACGACAAACAAGGTCGGAGGAGCCCGGCGATTCTACCCACACCCTAACCTAGCTCGGAAAAGCTAGTGGGTCGCTCGAAAGCCCGGTAGAACGCCCACAACCCTGCCTGGCCGGCACTGCATCTCAGCCAGCGGGTCACTCAACCAACACCTGCTCGACTTAGTAGAAAATGGTACGGCCTCGGTCCTTCACGGCATACCCATACACTTCATATCATTCACGCATTGTGCAGGGGCAGCCTGGATTAACAACTCGGATATCATCACAAAGCTCTACAATATGATATTACTAATAACTGTCCACGATGGGACAACACATTACATCAGTCGGTTAAATCCGAAAACATATCCGAGTACGGAGAAGTTAACAACAGCGGAAGCAAAATAAATGAGACCCATAGCGGCACAGTGACCGCTGACCTAAGACCACATCTATCCCATGAATCGAATAGCTAACCAAGGAAACCGGAAGCTAAGCGGTATTGAAGTATTCCTCGACCACCGGCTCACCTGCAATGATCTAGGAATATCCTAGGTGAGTACGAAGGTACTCGCAAGACTTATTCGTGCTTGATTAAATGTCCTACACATACTAGTATAACAGTAATTAATCATGGCATAATTCGAGCGGAAAGGTACAACATTCAAGAACTTCATTGACAGAACAAGGTTCCCCATGGGAAACAACTCACAGATCAAAATTCACACGTATCCACGAAGGGACATGGTGGCACTCACTTGCCGTATATATATACATGGGTATAGAGGCACTCACTTGCCCACTATACACCTTAATACATGGGTATAGGGGCACTCACTTGCCCACTATACACCTTAATGGATAAGCAGGCACTCACTTGCCTTTTCCCACTCACTTGGGATATCACACCTCATCACATTGACACACATTCACATAATCTCTCGGATCGTTACCGGCAAATACATCCCCATGGAAATAACCAGTGCTCTTCACTCGGAGGTAGCTAATCTCTAAGTGACCGAGGCTCATCATGCGAAACGTCCATGGCAGAGATTTCCGCTAACGTCCACGCGGTGATAAGGGAAATGCTACGACCGGAATCACCTCAGGATGGTAGACCCTACCAACCGTATCCGTCGAACGGAATCACCTCAGGATGGCGGAACCAACCGTATCCGTCGAGCGGAATCACCTCAGGATGGTAGAACCTACCAACCGTATCCGTCGAGCACACCCTCGGCTCTCATACCTCACTTAAATAGATTCAAGTTATTAGAAGGACCGAATCAATTTCCAGCCATCGCTAGACACAACTGGCAATACACCCTAACATGCTAGTTTCACCGAACTGAACCACACATTCCATACAACGATCCACACATCAACAGGTAATCAAGTAAAGTATATAAGTAACGATGCAAAGATGCAACAAGCTCTGCTTGCCTTGGCCGTGGAATTCCTGTGCTTGCAGGGAACTGTAGGCCTGGTGGTCGCCTTCTTCGGGCTCTGATATGAGCGATAAGAGGTACCGGAAAATAAACGGTAAAAGAATAATAAGATCCAGCATGTATGCATGATGAATGGACAATGCTAGAGGTAGGTATTTAAGGTGGTGTACGGATGTGTATAACTCTAGGCTGGTTGACATGCTCCGGATTTTAGGTTTAATTGACTTGTCGTTACCCTACCATGCATGCTTGTCAGGTTATGATGCAGTAGGTGGTTAGGGCTTTGCGCTGTTAGCGGTGGGGTAGGGCAAAAGGCGTTTGGTATGTGGGTAATATGCAAGTAATACGTGATATGGTTGCAATATAATTGAATTCATGCAATTTGGAGTTATGATCGCCGAGCTAGGGTTTTGTGTCGATCTCTGACAAGAGGACTAGCGAGGGTGGTATGGGGTGATACTAAGTATGCAATTCTGGGGTGACTTATGGGTATTAGAAACCTAAAGCAACAAGAGTCCTCAATCGGTAATAGTAGATATTAAGGTGTTACCTTACCAATGCATGCGTGTCGATTTCGGTTGATTGCATGTTAGGGTTAAAGATTTACTACGCACAATAGATGGTCATGACCCAACATGGTGGTATTACAGTAGGGTCCTACGATACGAAACGGACGCAATGAGATCTACTCAGTTTGGAGCTAATTCCATCAAGATACGGTTTGTCGAAGAACGACGCTCGAGCAGGGGTGAACTAACGTGAGTTCAAATTGGTCTGTGGTGCAATTGCTCACATTAAAATTTTGTTCCAGCCAACATGTAGGAAATCTTATGAGGTTTCCGAATATAAAAATTTCGTCGCAATCGGAGCTACGGATCAAAAGTTACGCTCGATAGAAAATTCCTCGGAAAACCTAACCCTAAGCTGCGTACCCCTAATTGCTAGATCTACCCGGAAGCTATCCAAACCTAATCCGAAATCCTTATGCGCACCCGGGGCAAAGCTACACAAAATCCCTGACCTGAACACGCCTAACTGACCGGCGGGACCCACGGGTCAGCGCTGACTGGACCGAGAAGTCCCAGTCAGCTGCTGACTGTGTTCTCGGGGCCAACCAAGACGCTCCACGAGGCCACCTTCTCTCCTCTCTCATTTTTCCTCTCACACACGCTCTCTTCTCTCCCTGGACCGACCGGAGCACAGGCTGGGTGGCGGCGCTTCGCCGGAGATCTCGCCGGACCCGGTTGGGAGGCACGGGTGGCTCGGCTACGGGCAGGAATGGGGAGAGGAGCTCACCGGGAGGCTGGCGCGCGAGCTCGGGGACGCTGAGGAGGCCGGAGGCGGGTTGGCGACCGGGGCGCACGGCGGTGGTGACGGTAGCTCGTCGGCGAGGAGCCTCGGGCTCGGGGCTGCAAGAAGAGGAGATGGGGGGGGTGTTAGGGAGGTGGAGCGGGAGCTCGAGGACTACAATTCAGAGCCCGGGGAGCATTGGTTGCGCGGGGAAATAGCTCACCGGAGAAATGGCCGGCAATGGGGAAGATGACGAGAAGGTGACGGAGCTTGGCACGGATTGGTGAAAGAAATGGCGAAGGAGGTGCGGGAAGTGGTGATGGAGCTCGGGGAAGTAGCGGTAGAGCTCGGGGGGTACCCGACCGGCGGCAATTGCTCGCCGGAGCACCGGTCGGGCTCGGGGAAGAAGTGCGGCGGCGCGGGGAAGCAAAGCACCAGGAAGAGGGCGCTAGGGTTAGAGGGAGAGGAGAGGGGCTGTCCGAGAGCGGTCCGAGCCGGGGGGGCTTTAAATGCGGCGGCGCGGTCGGGACGCCGGGGCAGCACCGCCCACCTCGGCCACCAGGCGGCGGCGACGTGGCGGGGGCGCCCCGACAGGCGGGTCCCGCGGGCAGGGCAAGGGGGATGGCACAAAAGGGAGCGGGGCGCCTTCTGAGAAGGGAAAGCGGAAAAGGGGGCTTAAGGAGACGGGTTTGGGAGCGCCAGTGGGCTAAGCGGGCTGTGGCGGCTTTACGGGCCGGCCGAGTAGGCCTTCGGCCCAGGTCCTTTTGCCTTTTTCTTTTCTTTTAATAGCAGTGATACAAACAGCGTCATTTTATGTATAAATATTGCCCCAAAAATTCTGAAATTTTTCCAGAATGTGTAAAACAATTTTTAAAACCTACTGTAGAAGTTTGGACGGAATTGGGGAGGTTTAGAGCTAGGTTCTAGTTCAAATCCGTCTTTTGACCTAATTTTAATTTAGGGTTTGCAAGTAGGTCCTTTGGGGCTTCTAAGAATTTTTAAATTTTCCCAGGGTGTGTCAAGAGGGCATGTGAGGCCCTATCGTAGGTTTTAAATTATTTGGACTCTGTTTGGCGTAGGTTTTGAAGACAACGTCCGATTAGGGCTTGAATTTGAATTTGAACTATGACTGGGCCCTAAACATTGCCAACCCCTTTTTAAACCTAGCGGGGAGCTAGGGTTTCTATCCGTGAACCTATGAAGGGAGTGTGGGATCTTTTCGCCCGTCGGAGGTTGCTCTATTCTTCTAACCCTAATGTTGACACTGTTAGGGTTTGGGTTGAGGACTCAAACCGAGTCGGCAATTGCTCATGGCTTTTGAGGAAACGTCGGGAGGGGGAAGCCCTAGAGGGGTGACTCAACGAGGAAACCCTAAGCTTCCACTACCTGCCATTACTAGTGTTGATAGTTGACACTTCAAATAAGTTGATTGGTGTTTGTAGAAGTTTCCACCGAGGATGAGATATGCACGTATTCTATAAAGTAAAATTGTTATACAATTAAGTTTAAACAAGGTGTGGGTGATAATGATGACATGTATGCATGAATGCGAGGCAAATACCTATTTATCGACTTTGGGTATTACAACTCGTCAGCCCGGTGGCACGGTACCTGCGTCGTACGCACCAAGGCGGAACGATCCGACACCTGCCACGTGCGGGCCGGCCGGAAGCGACCAATCTTCCCCAAACCACATATAAATCCCAGATACCGGTGAAGGGGTAAGACTGCGTGATAAGTCTGCACTCCGTGATAGTCATAGGAGGACTAGAGCCCGGGATATGCATCCCCTCAACCTAACCTAGCCACGAGGATCCAGCTCTGCTCTGCTGTCAGCGCGAGGCGTGACGGTTGTAGGAGGCTTAGCGAGTACGGGACGAATCCCCTGGATTGACTCAACCAAAGCTACACAGGACTAGTGGTTCGCTCACCTCTGCCATCACGAAACGCAATCCTAGCACGCAATAATACCGCTGCACAGTTGTCCACATACTACATCACATACACGCATTGTACATGGACAACCACAAGTAACAACTTGGACTACCACAGCACAAACTCTACTAGAGAAAGACTTATAGAATACATATATATATACATAGCGACTCGGAAGTCGATCACCATATACATTATTACAAACAGCAGCGGAGGAAAAACAGAAAATGCCCAAGATGGTGGGGAAACCACCTCAAAACAGCTCGCAACAAAGTCCTCGAGGAAATCAAAACTGAGAGTGGTAAATCCAAGCAGCGACGTCAACTTCAATTGCTCCAAGAACCTGCCTAGGATAAACCTAGGTGAGTACAACCACCGTACTCGCAAGACATTGCTTATTGATTAATTAAAACATGGTATTAATCAAGTTTGACAAGTGATAAAGGTTCGCATTTTATAACAAGTTCAAGTTACATACTAGAGATGAAATGAACCTAAACTACACAATTTAATCTCATATTGTAGCAAGAGCATAGCAATGATAAACACATGACGATAAAAGTAACTTACGAGCATACACACAAATATAACAATACGACTGTCATCATTTCCAATTTATTTGGGTAGCCCACACCCATTTAAAAATCTCAATCTTTCTCACGGCAACACATGCCTTTAAACTCACTCTCATGGCAACACATGCCTAACCGTCACCAACGAGCTGACAACCTCGGATATAAAGAGTGCAACCCTGGGGAGTTCACACTACTCCCCCCAGTCTCTGAGACTTACCTCAACTATATCGTAGTTTCGTTTCGTTGGTGACATACGCGTTTTCCCTCAGGTCTTCACCGCCGACTCAGCCACCTCGGGTATAAGGAGTGCAACCCCGCTAGAGGTTGTGAGGCTCCACGCAGTCTCTGAGACTTATCCCCAATATACCGTAGTGCTGGTCTCGGTAACACCCTCGGTTCTCATCTTCACCGCCGACTCAACCACCTCGGGTATAAGGAGTGCAACCCTGGTGGAGTTCACAAGGCTCCCACCAGTATCTGAGACTTATCCCCATTATACCGTAGTGTTGGCCTCGGTGCACTTTCGGTTCTCACCTACGTGTGGTAAGGGTAGTGTATGTGGGAATAACCTCAGACTGGGGCGCACGAACACAATCTCAATAATCTCAATAATCTCACTATCCACCAGTCGTATCCCACATACATGTCCCCTCAGCGCTCACATCTCACTTTATTAGGTTCAAGTTGAAAGGGCATCAGGTTAAAGTATCAGCCTTAGCTACTGCATAATAACAAGGCCTACACATACTAATGAAGTATCCAGCACAGATCAAGCAATCATTCACACAAGCACCAAGTTACTTTAGTTAATTCAAGCCAACAGGGAGTAACACACAGTGTAATGATTAATCAACAAGCAATGGAGCTTGCCTGGTTGCCTGGGGAAGTAAGAGGATTCTGCGTGAAAACTCCAGAACACTCGAAACGCTGGTAAGAAGCAAATGACCTCCAACAGAGGAAAAGCAAATCTAAGAAACCGGTTTGAAAATGACGAAAATGTATGGATGCAATTGACGTGGATGCAACTACGGTGGATTAAAATAAAGTGTACAAATACATAGGCAGGTTGGTCTTTATTCCAGATTCTAGCCTAGTTTTAGTTGTACTATCATTTTAATTCTTGGACGAACCTAGGGGATGGATGCATGCATGAGATGTGATGGGTAGTTAAGGAAAAAGGGCTGTTATATCAATGGTTAGAATTAGGGCTCATCCGATTGATTCGCAGTGGTGGTAGGTGAGGACATGGGTTTGTGGTTATACTTCGGCCGTTAAGCGAATTGTGACACTAAGCATATTTAGTTTGGCTGTTAAGCTAGATTCTCTAGGATATACATATCTGAAGGTCGTTTACATTTTTCTACCAGTTCTACAAGTTTAATTAAACTTAATATTTCCTGTCTTCTTCTCAGTAAAGAAAGAATACAACTAATCTCACAATCAACTGGATGGTGAGGGCTAGGGGATGACTAGCGGGTCGTTCACGTTATCCTTAGGCTTATATAAGGCATCTATTGAGTGGTACCTTGCTTAACCGAGGCCTTAAGCAACTAAAGCATTAGCTAGATCATTGGTCCGGTATCACCAGCACTATTCATCAGGTAGGACACAAGTGATGCTTGCAATTGCTTTAGCTTCAATTAACCTGGCATTAGCATCTTACATGGATTAAGTTCACTAACCATGTGAGTTGTTTACTAATCAGTCCTTAAGTAATTAAATATTAATCAGCAGCTAACTAGTGATGCCCAAGTTAAATAGATTGTCTCAAGCGATTATTTCTTCATCCGTGTGTTGAAAAGATCAGACCATAATGACTGGTCTTAACTAGACTAACTGCACAAAACGTATTGGTTGATTTTCTAATCCTAATCTATTAACCCTAGTCATCAGCGCCTTTGATACTTCAACTAGATGGTTAGGAATGTTTTAACCGCATATACTCATTACAGCCAACTCATCTTACCTGATATGCTATATGCATTTTTGCTACTAAGAGTATGGTTATTACTTTATCAAACATTCGTTAGTTATGTCATAGCTGCAATTGGCAGCTACCAACCACGGTTATATGCGTTATTGAATTATTAACTCATTCAACCAATCCCAAGCTCAATCAGCACCAGCATGCATAGAACCCAAAACATATTAACCTGGCGTTCGGTTAGGGATATGAATCAACAACAGAGGGGCAATGTATGATAGCCAAACACATCCGTATATATATACACCTTATTGGCATAAGCTCAAACACCTACACGGCAAGAACACTAGAACCGAACCTAGGAACAAGGGAAGGGGGATTGGGAGCTCACTGGAGGGGAAGGAAAGTGACGATGGGGTCCCCGGCGGAGGGTGGAGCTTCGGGATGTTGCTACGTCGGCGCCGGTGAGTTGCGGTGGTTTGGAGCTGGTTGCAAGGGGCTCAAATCCGACGGCGATGACACCACGGCGGCGTGCTCCAGCAGCTGGACCGAAGGGGAGTTGGCGGAGGAGCTCGCGATGCGGGGGTGGTGAGGAGGCCAGCAGTGAGCTCCGTGGCGGGGGAGCACGGCTTGGAGGGAGGCGTGGCAAGGGGCGGTGGCGCGGCACAGGGACAGCGGTGCGACAGCAAGGGAGAGGGGAGGGGAGGCGAGAGCGGGCTGAGGAGGTGAGGCACCGGTGGAGCAAGAAGGGGCGATGGGGCGGCGGCCTTGGTGGGGTGCGGAGCCGGGGGAGCTCGGGCCTTGGGATGCCGGCGAGCTAGGAGAGGCCGGAGGCAGGCGAGGAGGAGCAGAGGGGGAGCGGCTCGGTGCTGACGCCGGAGGGGCGGCGCAGGAGGGCATCAGGCAGGGGCGATCGGCGGCCGGCCGGAGATGGGGCTGCCGGCGGCGGCGCCTGCCGAGGGGAGTGGCGGCGCGCCCTGGAGGCAAGGCGGTGGCGGAAAACCCCAAGGGGGTGGGCGCGCGGTGTGAAAGGGGGTTGGGGTGGCCGGTTGCCCCCTAGCCCCATTTAGGGTTAGGGTTTCTCTTATATATATATATATATTTATTTATTTTATTCCTTTTCGTTATTAATCTGGGCCATTAATTGAGTATGCCCTAGATCGAGCATCCGACGACCAAAATGCGCATATTTATAGTCCATTTTGATCGCCTCGACGACACGGACAAAACTACGGTGTCCGATCATTCATATGAGACTTAATTCTTAAAATTTTAGGTTTTGAGTGCAAAGGAAATTCACGTGGATCTTCTCGGGTATATTTT
This sequence comes from Stipa capillata, assembly GCA_019208055.1. Lineage (NCBI taxonomy): Eukaryota > Viridiplantae > Streptophyta > Magnoliopsida > Poales > Poaceae > Stipa > Stipa capillata. Next base: position 176,558 of record JAGXJF010001435.1, read on the forward strand.
TATTAGGGGTTTGATTGATATCGTTCTTGAATAAACTATATGCATGCATGTATGAAAAGAAAAACCAATTTATCCACGATGATCCTCACTGATCTCGTGTTGTAAGATTTGGTCACTACAGCGCCCCACTCTCCTCCCCTCCCCATCCCAACAGCCCTCACACCCTAGCTCCTCCCTTTGCTTCTGCTCCTCCGCCGCCGCATTCCTCTCCAGCGCCGGTCGCCACTCCGGCATGAAATCGTCGCTGCCTCGGTCCTCCGTCGGCTCCATTTCTTCTTCCCCGAGCTCCCCCAACTCCTCCCTCACCTTCTCCCCTCCTTCGTTTTGCAGATTGTCCACCGGAAGCACCTCGCCGTCGGCCACCGCAACTCCTCCCCGCCGGTCACCGCCGCGAGCTCCATCCCGACAGCCTCCGCCTCCCCACGCCGCTGCATCGGATTCGGGGTGAGGTCCCGGTGCCCCCGCTGCTCTTCCCCGAGCTCGCCGCGCCTCGGTACGCCATCCCCGCCGTCTCCGGCGAGGTTCCGGCGGGAGCGCCACCGCCCAAACCCCTTCTCCGGCCGAGCCCACGTGAGAGAGAGAGAGAGAGAGAAATGAGAGAGAGGCCACGTGGCCCTCTTCCACTGGCTGCGGGTGCCTAGTCAGCTCTGACTGCGGGTCCCCCATGTCAGTGAGGGGTAGTTAGGTTTGGGGGTAGGGATTTGGGTAGGTTCCCGGGTGTACTCAGCGCTTTCGAGGATTGGTAGAACAGAGGACGTTAGGGCAGGGTAGTTTTTCGGGTGAGTTTAGTGTTTAAGATTTCGCAGAGATAAGGGTTAGGGTTTCCGACGATCTTTGAAATGCCGTAACTTCCGAACCGTAGCTCCGTTTTCAACGAATTTTATATATTCGAAAACCTCTCAAAATTTCCTACCATCTGGTTCAAATAGAATTTCAATATTTGCAACTGAACTGTAGGTCAATTTAAATACGAAATCGTAGTCCCTTTTTAAACGCCGTTCTTCGATAAACCCTAATCCGACGATCCTAACTCCGAATCGAGCATTTCCAGTTGTGTTGAACTCAGGTCCTGGAGTACTTTCATAATATCAACCTTTTAACACATTGCTGTGCATTGCCACTAGTGAATTTAACCCCAACCCTCCGTTGCACCACAAAGTGTCAGGCATGCATGGTAGGACAACAAGGAATTGCTAAACTTAAAATTCGGAACGTGTTAGTTACTCTAGATCCCTAACATCCGTAGATCACCATAGAAGTTGATTCTTAGCTTCATTAATCATGCATACATGCTGGATCTCATTTCTTCTCTTTTATCGTTTGTTTCCGGTGTTCGCATTGTTGGCAATAGAGCTCGAAGAAGGAGACCACCAGGCTCATGAAACAACGCAAGATCAGGAACCCTGCGACCAAGGCAAGCAGAGCTTGTTGCATATTCATACTGTGATCTATATGTTTTACTTATATATGTTTGATTATGGAATGTTTGTTTGAATAGTTGATCAGGATTGGATAATACTAGCATGTTTAGGTTATGTTGCGAGATCGTGTCTAGCTATGGCTGAAAATCAATCTTGCTGCCCTATTAACTTGAAATGGCTAAAAGTGAGATGTGAGAGCCGAGGGTGTGCACGAGGGATACGGTTGGTGGTAACCGAAGTGATTGAGGCGACCCCCGGAGCAAGTAGAGTTTTGTCGCCTCACCAACCGGAGGTTACTTCCTCGTGTACTCCCTTATCACCGCGTGGACGTCACCGGAATCACCGCTATGGGTTATCTGATGGCAAGTCTCGGTCACTTGGAGCCTTGCAACCTCCAAGCGAAGAGCACTCGATACTTCCCATGGTGGTTGTATGTAGTGACCCTATTCTCAAATACGAGGTCAGTGAAAATGTTCACGAACAAAAACGATTTCTTTCGTTCGCATGCATGCATGTAGATACTTTAAAATGATTTCGATTAAAAACCCTAACATGCGCCCTTAAGGTTAACGTGAGATCGGACAGCAAAACTAATGCCACTAAAACTTATGATTCTAAAATTCGTACATGTTCCTAACCTCCCAGCTATCCCAAGAACTTTAACAAGTCCATTGAAGCTTATTTGTACATCCAGACCAAATCATTTTCGGGAGTGGCTCACCTCGGATAAATATGAAAGAAGCTAACCAAGTTAACCCCTCTCATCCCATATAAATGAAATGTTACATTTAACAGTTAACCGTCAGATTGACCTCCAGTTTAACGTTTGAAAAATAATGGAAGATATAATTCGAGTACCTAAGGTTCCAACTTCATTTTTGGGCCGTACTACTAGAGCGTTAAAACGATGCAACTAAACTAGGGTTATAGGCTTTTACTGACTAACTTCAAAACAGCAAAGAAGTCATCTCCCCTGCCACGTGGGCCCCGCTGGCAGCCTCCTCTTCTCTACGTAGCAGCTCAATCAGTGTATTAATTCACTCCAGGCCACTCCCTCCACCTGGCAACCTTTTTCCCTATACGTAGCACCCAACTCCCCTACAGCTCCTTTTATTCCCCATTCTTCTTCCACCTCCTGTCTTTCCCATTCTTCTCAGCACTAAGAGCAACAACCAGTCACCATTCTTCCTTCCAAATCCCCTCCAAAATCAAGGAACCGGGCTATGCATGCTATACCACTAAACCCGCCACCCCCTGAGCTCTCGATTCATCCAAAAATCCTCCGCATGCAGGAGATCCTCGGGTTCTCAGGAGCTGGCTCACTGCGCCCTCCGGTTGGGTCACCGCCGCCGCTCCCCTGGACGCCGGCAGCTCCCTCCACGCCTCCCTGCGCGCCCAGCTCCCAGCCCCGGCCGGCCCTCCTCCACGCCGCCATGGGCCTCCAAGGGCCGCCGCCTCCCCAGCTCCTCCATGCGCCGCCCCTCGGCTCGCCTGCCGCCGCCTGAGCCCGCCGCCGCCGGTGAGCTCGCCCCGGTCGGCCGCCTCTCCACCCTCTGCACCGCCTCCCCAGGCCGAGCCTCCCCGTCGCCGGCCCCCCTCCGCCGGCCTCTTCCTCCACCGCGAGCCCGTCGCCGCCGGTGGGCCAGCTCCAAAACCGCCGCCGACTGCAGCGCACGGCACCGACGACCTCAGCACCGCGTCGCTGCCGTCTGGGCCCTCTTCCCCAAGCCGCCTCCGGCTCCTTTCTCGCCACCACTGACGGCTGCCTCGGCGCACTGGCGCAAGCCCGGGCCCTTCGACGAGCTCCTTCAGCAACCCGGCCGTGAAGCTCCTCCCCAAGCCAAGTTGCTACCCGGGCGCTCAACGGTCCAACGGCTACCGAACCACCCGTCCGATTAACTGCTAACGGTACTAATTACTATTACTCACTCGCATAGATGCTCAGCTAACCGTATCTACGATTCATTCAACCATGAGCTGAGAGATTCGGTTAAGACATTCCTAACCGCTGTAATTAATGAGCTAATGCACCATCAGATGATTGCTTGAGCACCGACGTCTGAAATGTTAATCGTAAAATGTATTACATGTCTACCTATGAGGTTATCGGCTTGACACTATATGATTAGTACTAAGTCAAACACCCCTAACCAGCTAGATGAACTATCAACCGCGCTAATGACTAGGATAAATGGCTATTTAATAACTGACATTGTTATCGAACGTGTTAATAATTTTCTATGCTCAATAGTTTGGTTAAGACCCCATTCTTTATCGATTACTAATCGATCAGTAGCCCCAAATCTGTAATCACTGTTCCTATCAGATGTTTTAACCTACGTCTCAAATTAACCATCGTATGCTAGTACAGCGATACTGAAACACCACCAAGGATCAGTACTTGAATAAACGCGGGGTAAATCTCCGACCATTTTTGCACGATATTCTGAACCGCATGATGCAATTCTAATAATTGAGGGTAACATTAACTGGTTTAACCTCACTCAAATAGTGAGTGGGTTAGCAATTAATCCGTGTATAGATTAAGGCGCGATGGTCTAACGACAAGTTGAATAACTAGTGGTTAGTGAGCTAATACTCAACAATTAACTTAACCAACTGAGTTAGACATTTGGGAACGTCCCCATTTCTCATTACCCGGTGGATAGTCATTCGGTAAATGCACCAACTAATTTGTGAGCTACCATGAAGCTAATTAATGAACTCAACCCGCGAAATCTATTAGTAACATGTTGGCAAGTAAGTAGTCAATTAGTAGCTGATCCTTTCAGGCATTCTAAATTAATGTACGATTATTTCCTTACCGAGATATTAATGAAGTTGTTTCATATTCGCGCATGTTGGTCTAGCTAATGTGTTAGCCACTCTAACTATTGGTTAACCATTTATCAGTACGAGTAATAAACCCATAAATTAGGTGATGCGGGAAATCCTTATTTAAAAGGTTCACCAAGTTGTGACTAATCAAACTAATATAACATGAAAACTTGAATGGTTAACATGTTCCCACCAAATGCCGATTACTGCAATCCTGGTCTAACAATAAATAGCTGCCTATATAGCATTAGTTAGGTTTAGCTGTGAAAGGACCGACCTAGGGATCGTTACGCCGGGTGTAACTCATATCATCTCCAAAATAAACGATACTAATCACGTTAGATTAGTGGTAGACTTTCCCACACCTAACGATAATCCATTAAGTTAAGGACTAATATAAGGGAGCTACCTACCGCCAATACGTTAGCCTCGGGTTAGCACAATTAGTATATTATTATAATTAGCTTTCCCGTTACGGCGGATTGAACCCACATCACAACCCTAAGGAAAGGATATACCAACTCGACTCTTCTTGTCATCCCCAGTGGAAATACTTTAATTGATCTACCGATATTTAATCTAATGTTCCTTACCGAGAAGAAGATAGGAAATGCTAAACTTGATTCAGTTTGTAGAATTAATAATGCCATTGTTGTGCACGATACTGTAATATACATTCCAGAGATAATTAAATTACACCGTTAGGTTTAGTAATATACGCTAGAGAATCTAGCTTAACAGCCAAACTAAAATGCTCAGTATCATAACTCATCTAGAATCCGCGCGAAAACCTACCATTCCACGCATGCATCCATGTAGTTGTTCATCCACCATTAAAGCTATATCACAACTAAAACTAAACCCAGAATCTGGAATGAACGCCAACCCATTTATGTACTTGTATACCTTATTTTAAATCCACCGTAGTTGCATCCATATCGCTGGCATTCATGCATCTTTGTTCTTTTCGAATTAGTTCTTAGGGTTGCTTTTTTCCCTTTTTAGAGGTCGCTTGCTTCTTACCGGTGTTTCAAGTATTCTGGAGTCCTCCCGCATGCTCCCCGCAAGATCAGGAACAACCCGAACAAGGCAAGCAGAGCTTGTTGCATTCCCTTCTTATCGTTGTTCCCATGTCTTATCTTATCTTATTATGAATGCGTGTGATGAAGAGCTGTTTAAATCGTTGTTTGGAATCCGCAAACTAGCATGTGTAGGAAGGTTCGCTCTGTCGAGAGTCGTAAGGGTTGCCCTAATCACCTAAATCTATTCGAGTAAGATGAGATAAAACTGAAAAGGGTTCACGGTGAATAAAGTTGGTATTTCACGAAGTCAACCTGAGGTGACTTCATCGGGCACGATGAATAAAGTTGGCGTTCGTAGTAATACAACCGGAGGTGACTTCACCGCGTTTCCTGAGAGCCTTGGGGAGGTTCATGATGAATAAAGTTGGTGTTACGCGATGCCAACCTGAGGTGATTTCATCGGGCACGATGAATAAAGTTGGTAGTTCGTCGTAATACAACTTGAGGTGATTTCATCGTGCTCCTTACCTGTTTGGATCAATTGGATTTGAATCATGCGCTATTTTGTTGGCTGTACTAGTTTAATTGGATTCAAGTGGGAGTTGGATATTGGGCTGGATTGTATTTAGGATTTGAATTCGAATTGGATATCTGCTGGGATTGTTCTACCTGTGATATTAATTCCCTTATGTTAGAGGTTTACTTGTATATTGTTACTCTGAGAAGCATTCATGTTTAATTGTTGTTGTACTAGTATGAGTAGGACATTTAATCAAGCACGGATAAGTCTTGCGAGTACATTCGTACTCACCCAGGTTATCCCTGGAGCTTACAGGTGAGCCGGTGGTCGAAGATTATTTCGATGATGCCTGAATTTGCTGTTTCCTCGGTTAGCTAGTCGGTTCATGGATTAGGTTGTAGCTTTTGTTCAGCGGTCATCATGCCGCTGTGGGACTCATTTACTGTTCTTCCGCTGTCGTTAACTTCTCCGTACTCGGATATGCTTTCGGATATAACCGACTGATGTAATATGTTGTCCCATCGTGGACTGTTATTAGTAATATCGTATTGTAGAGCCTTGTGATGGTATCCAAGTTGTTAAATCAGGCTGCCCCTGCACAATGTGTGAATGATATGAAGTGTACGGGTATGCCGTGAAGAGTCGAAGCCGTACCTTGTTCTACTAAGTCGAGCAAGTGTTGGTTGAGTGACCCGCTGGCTGAGATGCTGTGCCGGCCAGGCAGGGTGTGGGCGTGTTCTACCGGGCTCTCGAGCGACCCACTAGCCTCCGAGCTAGGTTAGGGTGTGGGTAGAACTGCCGGGCTCCTCCGACCTTGTTTGTCGTGGTAGGATTCGAGAACGACTCTGAATCTTCACCGGGTCATGGAATCGGATGTGGTTCTGGGAAGATTGGTCGCTTTCGGCCGGCTCGCACGTGGCGGGTGTCGGATCGTTCCACTTTGGTGCGTACGGCGCAGGTACCGTGCCACCGGGCCGACGAGCCCTTCGGTCCTTGGCGACTTCACGTTCCCTTAATCATATGCAATTCCGGGTCCGTGACATTGTATCACCGGTGACGGACCGAGAGATTGATTGGAATGAATATGTGATAGGTTGAGAACCCTCATGGTCGTTGCTGGAATCACCGCTATGGGTTATCTGATGGCAAGTCTCGGTCACTGGAGCTTTGCAACCTCCGAGTGAGGAGCACTCGATACTTCCCATAGTAGTTGCATTTGCTGGGACAGTCCAAGTGGGGTTGATTAAAGTAAATGGGCATGGGCTGCCCCAAAACAACTTTGGAATGTTATGATTGATGTTCTCATGGTTGTGTTTTAAATTATACGAGATCTGAACTGTAAGTGGGAGTTGGTGTTTTCCTCCCGTAATGCTATCTATGCCTTGTTTCCTGCTTGTACCCTGTTAGATCAAAGTGCACCATGTTTAATTGCTGCTATACTAGCATGTGTAGGACATCTAATCAAGCACGAATAAATCTTGCGAGTACCGTTGTACTCACCTAGGATATTCCTAGATCATTGCAGGTGAGCCAGTGGTCGAGGATCACTTCGACGATGCCTAGCTATCTGGTTTTCTTGGTTGGCTATCGACTCATGGGAAATTATTTTGGTGACTATTGGGCAGTGGTTGATGCACCGCTGCGGATTTTGGGTCTTTTATTCCGCTGCTGCTTGCATACTTCAACTTAACTATATTTCCGGCTATTGCCGAATGATGTAATCATATAGTCCCATGTGGACAGCTAGGTGTATTATCGTATCGTAGTGTTTTGTTGTGGTATGCAAATTGTTATTGGGGCTGCTCATACACCGTGCGTGAATGAGATGAAGTGTATGGGTATGCCATGAAGAGTTAAAGCCGTTCCTCTTATTACTAGGTCGAGCAGAAATCGGTTGAGTGACCCGCTGGCTGAGATGCTGTGCCGGCCAGGCAGGGTGTGGGTGTATTCTACCGGGCTTTCGAGCGACCCACTAGCTTCCGAGCTAGGTTAGGGTGTGGGTAGAATCGCCAGGCTCCTCCGACCTTGCTTCGCATGGTAGAATTCGGGAACGACTCTAAACCTTCACCGGATCAGGGAATTGTATGTGGTTCTGGGAAGTTTAGTCGCTTCCGGCCGGCTTGCGTTGGTCAGGTGTCGGATCACTCCGCCTCGGTGAGTACGGCGTAGGTACCGTGCCACCAGGTCGACTGGTCCCTCGGCCCTTGGCGACCATTCGTTCCCCTAATCATATGTAATTCCCGGGTCTGTGACAGCTTGGTATCAGAGCCGAGCTGACCGTAGGAAGCCAATTGCAGGTGGTCGTTAGATAGGACTTGGCATCGCCGAGAAAATTATTTGCAAAGTTAAACCGTATGTTTGAAATCAGCAAGTAGATTGCTTTTTATTCCTTACCCTTATCGCTCTTAGTTCTACATTATCTTCCCTACTGCATTTGTTTTACTTGCTTGTGGCTGACCTAAACCCTCTCCTTGTTTATTAGATGGATTCTTTTCAGCTGGTGCATGCTACCCATGCCTTGGATGTCGACGGGTTCCCAGAAGTACTTTTGTACATGCTTCGAGAACTCGGATTCCCCTATCTTCCGGAATACATCGTACACAGGGCTGACCTAGGGTTTGGCATGTACGAGTATCGGGCGCGTGTGTTCATTCACTCACGTGCGCAGGACCCTCCCCACCAGCCATGCTTCTTCAATGGCTATGGAGCAGAATTGGAATCTGTGGTCCAAGACGCAGCTTATTTGGTTATATGCCATCTTCGGCATGAGCTTCCGTGTCTCGTTGGGGGCCCCTTCACCTACTTTTCGTCGCAGACTCCCATGGAGGATGTGGCGCCATCTGAAGACTTCACCCAGGAGAGCAACGTGGCACTAGCCCATTTGGGTCGCCTCGTCTGATCCCTGGACGTGGCATATCGTGCCCGTGGATTCGAGATGAGGCGGTATCGCCATCGCCTCATCACCTCTCTTGAACTTGCTCATCACCAACGGAGGGACTTCGCTGCACCCCCTCATTTCTGGACCGGGGAAGGCATCTACTCGGTCTATGAAAGAGGTCCATGGGTGCACCACTATCCTTCAGTGGGCGGAATGGAGATTGGTTTCCCACCCGATGTGTTGCGTTCACAAATGTTGGTGGGCAGCGTTCGTCGTATTCCCTCTGTGGTCCCTCAGTTTGGACACAGCATCCCTTTATTCCACTCCATGATTCCTCTCCCCACTGAGTTAGAGGCTTATGAGATCAGTCGTCGTAATGAGGGAGCTCCATATAGTCCTTAGTAGTGCTGCCTAGATTTCAGCAATCAAATGTTGGTCTCTTTTGTGGTGTAAGCCAAACCAAATCCTAGGTTTTAAGGTATCTTTTGGAGGCATGTAATTGGGTATTGGAGGCTGCAATTTTGGAACATTGTTCATGTTTATTTCACTGTAAGGTGGTTTAAACCGCAGCCCCATGTATGAACTATGTCGAATGTATTAATGCATTCGTGTATTATTGTCAATCGTTCTTGCAATTATTTTGTACCTCATTTTCTGGTGAAAATGGGTATACAATGATGTGACATATTCCTGAATACCTCGCTGTACCGTTGTGGAGATACTCTTACTTTCCACTTCGCTAGAGCTGTCCTCTCATCCGTTTATCGTTTGGCTGCAACAGTATGGCTTCGGGAACCCGTGGAGCTGCCCGTGGTCGCCGTGAGCGTGAGGAGGAGGAAGTGCCACCCCCTCCCCCGCAGCCCAACATCGCGGACTTGCTTGCAACACAGAATAGAATTCTGGAGCAACTCGTGCGCAATCAAGGCGCAGGAGGTGGACACGCCTGAGGAGGTCTAGCTGATTTCCAGCGAACCCAACCAGCTACGTTTGACAGAGCAGATGATCCATTGGAGGCGGATAACTGGATCCACACCATTGAGAGGAAGTTGCAGCTGGCCCAGTGTGCAGAGGAGGACAAGGTCAACTTTGCCTCCCACTACCTCGAAGGAGCTGCCGCGGATTGGTGGGAGAACTTCCTCGCCATGCAAGCCCAAGGGCATGTGGTCACTTGGGTAGAGTTCCGTACCGGTTTCCGTGATTTCCACATCCCTGCCGGTATCATGGCATTGAAGAAGGAAGAGTTCCGAGACCTTCGCCAAGGCAAGAAGCCCATCATGGAGTTTCTCCGTGAGTTCAACCATTTGGCGCGGTATGCACCGCGTGAAGTATCCACAGACGAAGATAGGGTGGAAAAGTTTATGGGCACATTGAACGAGGAGATGCAGGCTAAGCTCGCCACAGTTGATGTGCGTGACTTTCAGCATCTCGTGGATAAAGCCATCAAGGTGGAGGCCAGAGAATCAGCCCTCAGCCAAACTCGCAAGCGCGAGAGAGAGTTGCTGAAATCTGCTGGGAGAAGTTCCCAGAAGCCACGGGTGTGGCAGCCACTACCACCCCGTCCCAGTGGGCCATCTCCTCAGAGGCCGCAAGGCTTCGCCCCTCGTCCATGTCAGCAAGGCTTTCAGTCTCGTCCCCAAGGAGGGCAATCGCAACCCGTTAGGGATTTGAGCAAGGTGAAATGCTACAACTGCGGAAATGTGGGGCACTATGCAAATCGTTGCTCTCTTCCGCACAAGGGGCACACCTTTGCCCCCAAATTGCAGCAAGCCAGACAAGCCAGTGGAGGACCTCAAGTTAGGGGACCAGCCCCCACTCAGCCTCAAGCCGTTGGCCGTGGTTGGGTGAACCATGTCACTGCCGAGGAAGCGCAGGATGCACCGGAAGTAGTGTTGGGTACGCTTTCCTTTAGCTCCATTCCTTTAAGCGTCCCTTCTTAACTCGAAGCATTCCACTTATTTAAGGTTTCCACTTATTTAAGGTAAGGGATCTGGGTATCATGACATTCCTCTTTGTGACCATGAGCACACATCCTTCGATCCAATCATCTATCCTAGATTAAATACAAGGAAAGCAACGCTTAAAATACTTGGGGCCGCACGTCTCACAAGCTTCACCTTAGCCAAAATCGGCAAAATTGGCATCCTATTAGTAATGGAAGGATTGTCCAAATGCGCCAAATTGTTATATTGCCCAACCATTTTCTCCACGACTCTTGTCTACAAAACCTAAAAGCCCCAACCCTGCACCATATAGTCTTTTCCTGGTCTGACACCCGTAACCCTGCCGATTGAGTGTCAACCAATGGTTCTGTAACACCCATGTGAATATATAAATAAGTTCCTAGTTTGCCTCATGCATACATGGCATCACTCATGCATAATCTTGCATAAACTTGAATATTAAGAAGTCATGTTTTATAGAATATGTGCATATCTCATCTTAGGTAACCCAATTTTCAACCAATTAACACCAATCAACTTATTTGGGTAAACTATAGTCCCTAAAGTTAAAATGTCCCTATAGATCAAAATGCCAAAAACCCTAAATGAAATTGGGAGATTTTCTTTCTCTGTGTTGATCCGGAAGTTGGTCCGGACCCTCCGGATGAAACCTCCGGGTGACCCAGAATTCCGGGTGGCTTCCGAACTAATTTCCGGATGAGTCCAGTACGGGTGTTGGGTGAGTCGGCCAGCCGGAGGTTGATCCGGAGCCTCCGAGTGCAGCCTCCGGGCTGTCCCGGAATTTCCGGGTGACTCCGAGTGAATTTCCGGGTGAGTCCAGAGAGCAAATTAGGAATCCCGGTGCAACCGGAGGTTCCATCCGGAGCCTCCGGGGTGAACCTCCGGGTGAGTTCGGAATCCGAGTGGATTCCGGATTGTTTTCCGAGTGAGTCCAGAGAAGAAAATGGTCCATTTGTGAAGGCCGGAGGTTCCATCCGGACCCTCCGAGCGGTACGTCCGGGCGGCCCGGATTCCGGGTCATTTCCGGATTGCTTTCCGGGTGAGCGTCCGAGTGTCAGAACTCGACCGCCACGTCGCGCCGTGGGTTGGGGGCGGTGGGCGGTGGCGTCTCGCCGGTGAACTCGCCGGCCCCCTATAAAAGGGCCGGAAACCCCTCCCCCTTCCTCTTTTCTTCTCCCGGCCAAAATCCCCCTCTCTCTTCCCGTGCGCACTCCCCACCCGCAGCTCCTTCTTCTCCACTCCGGCGCCAGCTCCGGCGAGCCAGCGCCGCTCCTCCGGTGAGCTTGCTCCTCTCCTCTCCTACCTTTCTCCTCCTGCATTCCCTCCCCTCCCCTCATTTCTCTTCTCTTCCCCTTCCTTGCTCAGGTTCAACCGAGCCAGCTCCCAGCAGCAGCCACCCGGAGCTCCATCCGGAATCTCCTCCGAGCTACTCTTCAGCTGCTCCTCCTCAGTGAAGCAAGACAGCAGGGGTGGGTTAGTTTTGGGGGATGTGTTTAGCATTGGGTGAGTGCAGGTTTAGCTCATGGCTTGTTCACTCTTGAAATTTCTAGGGCTAATGCCATTTAGTTGAATAATTGAAACATGTTATAGTCTTTATAACTCTAGTTCTTAAAATACTATAATTGGTATGCCCAATGAGTGTACCTACTTGTTTCATGTTTCATCTAAACTAAACTATAGTTCATTGAAACACCCTAAGTTTATTTAACATGTATGCATGCATGGTTAGAATAACAAAACTAACCTCTACTTTAGTAATTGTTCTCTAGTTATTTTCCTCTAAAATGTTATCCCTAGGTATAACCCCTTTTCGTATGCATATCACGTATAACCCTAGCTAAGGTTTACCTAAATAATCATGCATGCAATTGCTAGGGACAACTAATTAGTTTTCATGCCCTTGAAATGAGAAAACCTCGTAACCATAAACCCTAGTAGTGCTGACGCATGTTAAGTTGCATCCCTAATTTAGTTCATCATGCATACATGCTGGAACTTATTTTATTTCATCGTTTGTTTTCCGATGGCTCGTGTTGTTTGCGACAGAGCCCGAAGAGGAAGATCCGCAAACCGTTGAGCTCACTCAAGTCTCCGAACCCTACGAGGAAGGCAAGCAGAGCTTGTTGCATTTCCTTCTTGTCGTTGTTACCATGCTTTATATTATTATGTATGCGTGTGATGAAATGCTTAACTAAATCTCTGTTTGGAATTCGTGAACTAGTATGCGTAGGAAGGGTCGCCATGTCGAGAGTCTTAAGTGTTGCCCTAATCGCCTAACTTTGTTCGAGTACGATGTGAGAACTGATTGAGAGGTGCATGGTGAATAAAGTTGATGTTGCGCGACGCCAACCTGAGGGGACTTCATCGGGCACGATGAATAAAGTTGGTGTGTCGTCGCAATATCGACCTGAGGCGACTTCACCGTGTTACCTGAGAGTCGATGAGAGGTGCATGGTGAATAAAGTGGTATTTCACGACGCCAACCTGAGGAGACTTCATCGGGCACGATGAATAAAGTTGGTGTTGCGTGGTAATACCACCGGAGGAGACTTCACCGTGTTATCTGAGAATTGAGGAAGGTTCACGATGAATAAAGTTGGTATTTCACGACGCCAACTTGAGGAGACTTCATCGGGCACGATGAATAAAGTTGGTGTTGCGTGGTAATACCAACCTGAGGCGACTTCATCGTGCTCCTGTCCTGTGTGGATTGATTGGATTTGAATCATGAGCTATTTTGTTGGCTGGACTTGGTGAATTGGATTCGAGTGTGAGTTGATCATGGTGTTGGATTGTGTTCAGGATTTGGGTTTGAATTGGATATCTGCTTGGGTTGTTATACCTGTAATGTTCATTCCCTTATGCTAGATGTTTACTTATATATTGTTACTCTGAGAAGCATTCATGTTTAATTGTTGCTGAACTAGTATGTGTAGGACATTTAATCAAGCACGATTAAGTCTTGCGAGTACTTTTGTACTCACCTAGGATATTCCTAGACTTGTGCAGGTGAGCCAACCGTTGCGGAGTTTTATGAGGATGCATAGTTCGCAGGCTTCCTTGGTCAGCGTTCGACTCGTGGGAACTTTTGGGTCTTAGGCAGCGGTTGATGCACCGCTGTGGGCTTTTGGTTCTTTTATTCCGCTGTGTTGTAAATATTTCTAACTTGACTAAAACCTTCGGTTATGTCCGACTGATGCATGTTTAAGTTCACTTCGTGGACAGCTAATATTAATATCATGTGTAGTGCTTCGTTGTGGTATTCGAGTTGTTATCCGGGTTGCCCATGTACAATGCGTGTATGTGATGAAGTATGTGGGCAACGGTGCAGTGGTATTATTGCGTGTTAGGATTGCATTTTCGTGATGGCAGAGGTGAGCGAACCACTAGTCCTGTGTAGCTCTGGTGGAGTCGGTCCAGGGGATTCGTCCCGTACTCGTTAAGTCTCCTACGACCGTCACGCCTCGCGCGGACGGCAGAGCAGAGCTGGACCTCCCAGAGTCGCACCTCGTGGCTAGGTTGGGTTGAGGGGATGCGTATCCCGGGCTCTAGTCCTCCTACGACTATCATGGAGCGCAGTCTTATCCCGCGGTATTACCCCTTCACTGGATCAGGGATCTATATGTGGTTCTGGGAAGATTGGTCGCTTCCGGCCGGCTCGCACGTGGCGGGTGTCGGATCGTCCCGTCTCGGTGCGTACGGCGCAGGTACCGTGCCACCGCGGCTGACGAGTCCTTCGGTCCTTGGCGACTTCGCGTTCCCCTAACCATATGTGGATCCCGGGTCCGTGACAGCTTGGTATCAGAGCCGAGCAGACCCGTAGGAAGCCAATTGCAGGTGGGCGTTAGTTAGGACTTGGCATCGCCGAGAAAACTATTTGCAAAGTTAAAAACCTATGTTTAAAATCTATTAAGTAGGTTGCTTCTTTATTCCTTACCCTCATCGGTCTTAGTTCTGAAAATTCCTCCTCTATTGCATTTGTTTTTGCTTGTGGCTGACCTTACACTGTTCCTTGTGTTGTCAGATGGCCTCTTATCAGTTGGTGCATGCTACCCATGGATTGGATGTCGAAGGGTTTCCGGAAGTGCTTTTGTACATGCTTCGGGAACTCGGATTTCCATATCTCCCGGAGTATCTCGTGCATAGGGCCAACCTAGGGTTTGGCATGTACGAGTATCGGGCGCGCGTGTTCATCCAACCGCGTGAGAGCGATCCTCCTCATCAGCCGTGTTACTTCAACGGTTATGGAACAGAGCTGGAGTCTGCTGTCCAAGACGCAGCTTATTCGGCCATGTGCCATCTTCGTCACGAGCTTCCGGGCCTCGCTGTGGGCCCCTTCTCCTTCTATCCGTCACGGACTCCCATGGAGACCGTGGCACCATCTGAAGACTTTACTCAGGAACCTAATGTGGCACTAGCTCATCTGGGCCGTCTCGTCCGATCTTTGGACGTGGCGTATCGTGCCCATAGCTTCGAGGTGAGGCAGTATCGCCACCGACTCATCATTTCCCTTGAGCTGGCTCGACACCAAGGGAACTTCTTCGCACCACCACCACACTTCTGGACCGGGGAAGGCATCTACTCGGTCTATGAAGGAGGTCCGTGGATGCATCGTTATCCGTCAGTGGGCGGCATGGAGATTGGAGTTCAACCTAACGTCTTGCGACCGCAAATGGCTGTGGGTGGCGTTCGTCGCATCCCCACCGTCATTCCTCAGATTGGCCATGGGATCCCCTTGTTTCATACCATGGTCCCTCTTCCCAATGACTTGGAGGCAATGGAGATTCGTCGTAATGGGGCGTCTCCGCACAGTCCATAACCGTGTGGTTCAGTGTTAGCATCTGTTCGCTTCTGGCTGGCCCGCACGTGGCGGGTGTCGGATCGTCCCGTCTCGGTGCGTACGGCGCAGGTACCGTGCCACCGCGGCTGACGAGTCCTTCGGTCCTTGGCGACTTCACATTCCCCTAACCATATGTGGATCACGGGTCCGTGACAGGTTCCCACCTCCCTTGGTTGTAAAGCATCCTTAGTATACCACCTTCGCTTTTGTCCATTTCAGTGTCGGTGAACGCAAAGTCACCTCACCAATTGTTTAAGTTCTAGCTCATTCCTACTCCCAGTGGTGATTATCCTCCGAAGAAACATTCTTGAAGACTCTCCTTAGTTGTCCAATAACCCCTCTGGAGAAATCTGGAAGTACTCACCTCTCATGTTTATGATGAGGAAATTTCCTAAGCTTAAGCTAATATCCTGATATCTCAGTGACTCGACTGTTGATCTTGTCCCTGTTTTCAACCCTCTCGAGGTGATTGGATAGTGCTACGACATGAAGCAAATGTCGCAACTGCGAGCTATGCTTCAGCCGAAGTTGTTCCTTTAAAGTCTAAGGCATTCTCCCGTCTTCTTTCAAGTAATCTGGTGTTTTCCTTCATTCCTTCTTGGGAGAATTCTCGTCTTGCATATCTAATCCCGAGCTCATCCTTGCTTATGCTCTTTGATACCTTTATATCATTCTCTGTCAACCTTTTGGGTTCTCTCTCTTTTAATTTCTGCCCAAAGCTGAAGATTTCGACTGAATGGAAGTTGATCCAAACTTTGATCCAGCCTTCCCCTCCCTCTTTTTGTTAACAAGAATGAAAGGAGTTTCACACCAATCTTGTAATGTCTTGTTTTACCTCGAGAACGTGAATCTGTACAGGGTAGATTATTCAAAACGCAGGCACAAGCACTTGGTGTCATAGAATGCTGTCGTGCCCATGTCAGAACGTCAATAGAGAGACTAATCACCTCCTCGTTGATAGTACTACATGCGGCATGGGATTATTCCTTGGTCCCGACGATTTTGAACTATCACCAGTACAGAGCGATATATCCAAACCATTCTCATCTGATAAACATTGCTAGCAAGATTAAACGAGACCTCAGACCAATCTTAAGGATGTTCTGTTCCACCTTAATTCTTTAAGCTTCTAAAATGTTGGAAGATCTGGAGTTGCTCTTGTACATATAATATATGTACCTATTCTGCTAATGATTCGGTGTATATGCGTCTGTCCTCGGTATCTCAGAATACTTTCGTGCTCACTTAGAACACCAATCGGGAGTCTGACCAACTCCTCGTTGATGGCACTATGCATAGAACGAGACTACCCTTAGGTCCCGGCAGTTCCAGACTTACTGCCATGTTAACCCCCTCCCATTCGTCTTCTAATGAATCTCCATCTTGATACCGCAAGCCCTCGATGCTTGTGAGCATTTCAGTTTTCTTCACGACTCCTCATGTTTCGAGGAAGTCTATTCCTCCCTGATATCCTTGCGTAGGAATGATCTTGGCCTCGCTTCTATTCTTCTCTCTTTGCTCAACCCTTCCCTTTCTGAGTTAGAGATCTCAGCACATCTCAACCCAACTCCTGATTTCTCTCACCAGGTAATCATAAACAGATACTTCAATTGCTTCAGAGTCACCATCCTCACCGCCTTGGTCATTCCCTGCTCAAGCAAAGATAGCTGTTCATAACAGCTCTTCTCGCTCGAACCAACAATCTTGAATCCTGAGTTTGCAGGACTGACGAAGTCCTTGCACTCCTCCTCTCCCAGATACGGTTATTACTAAAAATAATAACTTGATCTGGTTTTCTCTTTCAGAACTGGTGTAGAAGTCAATTAGTGATTCCATGTGTGCTATCAACAACTCGAAGAGCAGTATGGTGCTGCCTGAGTGATCATCGGCCTTCTTTCCTAAGGTGGCACATCTCGTCCCCTTCAGGTCCACCAAAACCCCCCCTGCCTTTTTAAAAACATCTCCTAAGGTCTACTTCGTCTGAGGACCATGAAGCTTCCACGTGATACCAATTTTGCTTTTCCCCTTACCTCCTTCTTCTTCCATCGTTAGAGATCTCGGGTCGAGATCTTCTTAAGGGGGGTAGGTCTTGTAATACCCGAATTCGACGATTAGGTCTTTGCCTTGCATTCATGCATACATGTCATCATCCCCTGCACACACACATCTTATTTAAACTTAAATATGATATGATTATATTTTATAGAATATGTACATATCTCATCCTCAGTAGATATTTTAGCAAACACCAATCAACTTATTTGAATTAACAAACATCAACGTCAACAACAGTAGGTGAAGGAAAATTAGGGTTCCCTAGTTGGGTTATCCCTCTAAGGTTCCCTTCCCGACGTTCCACCCAAAGCTATGAGCATTTGCCAGCTCGAATTAAATTTTGAATTCAAAACCCTAAAGTGGTAGGATTAGGGTTGGGTGGAGATGCATTGCTTTGGTGGATGAAAAGTCCTCCAAAAACTGCATGAAATGGTAGCTCGATTTGAAACTCCGATTTCAAACCCTAAATGGATAAAAATTAGGGTTGAGTAAATAGGCAAGCTAACGTGCATAAAAATTTGCCAAATTTTGGGAATGGCCCTGAATATGGAAATATTAGCTCCATGCCAAATTTCAAATTTTTTTGAGAAATTTAGGACTTAGTTGTAGTTCAAACGCCGAATTAGGTCAAACCCTAGAGTTTAACTAGAGACCAGGTCAAACAAGCTCCAAATCATTTCAAACCTTTACAGTAGGTCCTATAAATCAATTTGAACCTCCTGTAAAAATTTCAAGATTTTTGGAGCTCAAACTGCACATAAAATGACGCTATAACCAGTTCTGTTATTAAAGAAAAAGGAATTTCTAAACGGAATTGGGCCGAGGCCCACTCGGCCAGCCCGCGAGCCAGCCCAACCGTGCCGAACCCGCCTCCCCCTTTCCGCTTTCCGCCTCCCCCTCTGGAAGGCGCCCCGGAGCGGTGCCGCCTCCTCCCTCCTCCCGACCCGTGGGGCCCGCACGTCAGGGTTCACCCGCCACGTCCCTGCCGCCGGGTGGCCGGCGTGGACGGCGCGGCCACCCCGTTCCGACCGGCCGCCGCCCTATTTAAGGCTCAGTTCGGACCGCGCCCCACTCTCCTCCCCTCCCCATCCCAACAGCCCTCACACCCTAGCTCCTCCCTTTGCTTCTGCTCCCCCGCCGCCGCATTCCTCTCCAGCGCCGGTCGCCACTCCGGCGAGAAATTGTCACCACCTCGGTCCTCCGTCGGCTCCATTTCTTCTTCCCCGAGCTCCCCCAACTCCTCCCTCACCTTCTCCCCTCCTTCGTTTTGCAGATTGTCCACCGGAAGCACCTCGCCGTCGGCCACCGCAACTCCTCCCCGCCGGTCACCGCCGCGAGCTCCATCCCGACGGCCTCCGCCTCCCTACGCCACTGCATCGGATTCGGGGTGAGGTCCCGGTGCCCCTGCCGCTCTTCCCCGAGCTCGCCGTGCCTCGGTACGCCGTCCCCGCCGTCTCCGGCGAGGTTCCGGCGGGAGCGCCACCACCCAAACCCCTTCTCCGGCCGAGCCCGTGTGAGAGAGAGAGAGAGAAATGAGAGAGAGGCCACGTGGCCCTCTTCCACTAGCTGCGGGTGCCCAGTCAGCTCTGACTGCGGGTCCCCCATGTCAGTGAGGGGTAGCTAGGTTTGGGGGTAGGGATTTGGGTAGGTTCCCGGGTGTACTCAGCGCTTTCGAGGATTGGTAGAACAGAGGACGTTAGGGCAGGGTAGTTTTTCGGGTGAGTTTAGTGTTTAAGATTTCGCAGAGATAAGGGTTAGGGTTTCCGACGATCTTCGAAATGCCGTAACTTCCGAACCGTAACTCCGTTTTCAACGAATTTTATATATTCAGAAACCTCTCGAAATTTCCTACGATCTGGTTCAAATAGAATTTCAATATTTGCAACTGAACTGTAGGTCAATTTAAATACGAAATCGTAGTCCCTTTTTAAACGCCGTTCTTCGATAAACCCTAATCTGACGATCTTAACTCCGAATCGAACATTTCCAGTTGTGTTGAACTCAGGTCCTGGAGTACTTTCATAATATCAACCTTTTAACACATTGCCGTGCATTGCCACTAGTGAATTTAACCCCAACCCTCCGTCGCACCACAAAGTGTCAGGCATGCATGGTAGGACAACAAGGAATTGCTAAACTTAAAATTCGGAACGTGTTAGTTACTCTAGATCCCTAACATCCGTAGATCACCATAGAAGTTGATTCTTAGCTTCATTAATCATGCATACATGCTGGATCTCATTTCTTCTCTTTTATCGTTTGTTTCCGGTGTTCGCATTGTTGGCAATAGAGCTCGAAGGAGACCACCAGGCTCACGAAACAACGCAAGATCAGGAACCCTGCGACCAAGGCAAGCAGAGCTTGTTGCATATTCATACTGTGATCTATATGTTTTACTTATATATGTTTGATTATGGAATGTTTGTTTGAATAGTTGATCAGGATTGGATAATACTAGCATGTTTAGGTTATGTTGCGAGATCGTGTCTAGCTATGGCTGAAAATCAATCTTGCTGCCCTATTAACTTGAAATGGCTAAAAATGAGATGTGAGAGCCGAGGGTGTGCACGAGGGATACGGTTGGTGGTAACCGAAGTGATTGAGGCGACCCCCGGAGCAAGTAGAGTTTTGTCACCTCACCAACCGGAGGTTACTTCCTCGTGTACTCCCTTATCACCGCGTGGACGTCACCGGAATCACCGCTATGGGTTATCTGATGGCAAGTCTCGGTCACTTGGAGCCTTGCAACCTCCAAGCGAAGAGCACTCGATACTTCCCATGGTGGTTGTATCACCGGTGACGGACCGAGAGATTGATTGGAATGAATATGTGATAGGTTGAGAACCCTCATGGTCGTTGCCGGAATCGCCGCTATGGGTTATCTGATGGCAAGTCTCGGTCACTGGAGCTTTGCAACCTCCGAGTGAGGAGCACTCGATACTTCCCATAGTAGTTGCATTTGCCGGGACGGTCCAAGTGGGGTTGATTAAAATAAATGGGCATGGGCTGCCCCAAAACAACTTTGGAATGTTATGATTGATGTTCTCATGGTTGTGTTTTAAATTATACGAGATCTGAACTGTAAGTGGGAGTTGGTGTTTTCCTCCCGTAATGCTATCTATGCCTAGTTTCCTGCTTGTACCCTGTTAGATCAAAGTGCACCATGTTTAATTGCTGCTATACTAGCATGTGTAGGACATCTAATCAAGCACGAATAAGTCTTGCGAGTACCTTTGTACTCACCTAGGATATTCCTAGATCATTGTAGGTGAGCCAGTGGTCGAGGATCACTTCGACGATGCCTAGCTATCTGGTTTTCTTGGTTGGCTATCGACTCATGGGAAATTATTTTGGTGACTATTGGGCAGCGGTTGATGCACCGCTGTGGATTTTGGGTCTTTTATTCCGCTGCTGCTTGCATACTTCAACTTAACTATATTTCCGGCTATTGCCGAATGATGTAATCATATAGTCCCATGTGGACAGCTAGGTGTATTATCATATCGTAGTGTTTTGTTGTGGTATGCAAGTTGTTATTGGGGCTGCTCATACACCGTGCGTGAATGAGATGAAGTGTATGGGTATGCCGTGAAGAGTTAAAGCCGTTCCTCTTATTACTAGGTCGAGCAGAAATCGGTTGAGTGACCCGCTGGCTGAGATGCTGTGCTGGCCAGGCAGGGTGTGGGCGTATTCTACCGGGCTTTCGAGCAACCCACTAGCGTCCGAGCTAGGTTAAGGTGTGGGTAGAATCGCCGGGCTCCTCCGACCTTGCTTCGCATGGTCGAATTCGGGAACGACTCTAAACCTTCACCGGATCAGGGAATTGTATATGGTTCTAGGAAGTTTAGTCGCTTCCGGCCGGCTTGCGTTGGTCAGGTGTCGGATCACTCCGCCTCGGTGAGTACGGCGCAGGTACCGTGCCACCAGGTCAACTGGTCCCTCGGCCCTTGGCGACCATTCGTTCCCCTAATCATATGTAATTCCCGGGTCCGTGACAATGGGTGCACATGGGAGATAGGATTTAGACAGGTTTAGGCCCTCGCGGAGAGGCAACACCCTACGTCCTGTGTTTGGTGGCTAGTATAGCTTGAATCCCGAGTGCCGCAAGTCCTGGAGAATCGATCTCGAGGTTTTTTGAACTATGAAACAATGGAAATCGTCTATGACTAAAAGCTTACCCATCGGAGGTCCCCTATCAGGCCTTATATAGTCGACCGGGATAGGGTTACAAGAGTCCAGATCAGTTAACAGATTGGTTTCCTAATTAGTTACAACGGACTCCGGGTATGCCGGGCAGATATTAGTCCATATCTTGTACTCCACGCTGATGAGGCGTCCCCGTGTAGAAGTCGGACTCCGAGTGGTCGGCCCGGCCTACCCTATGGCCTGAGGGCCGGATTCGTCCTTCTTGATGATACCCGGGTGCCATGTCATCATCAGGTTCCTTCCCATGCCATTTCTCATATGGTGTCGTTTCAACGGATTTAGATGGCGCTCTATTTAGTGTAAAAGCGGCAGTCTCTAAAGCATAACCCCAAAAAGACAATGGCAGTTCAGTTAATGACATCATCGATCTTACCATGTCCAACAAGGTTCGATTACGTCTCTCGGACACTCCATTGCTCTGTGGCGTTCCGGGAGGCGTAAGCTGTGGAACAATTCCACAACTCTTCAGATGTTCGCTAAACTCGTAACTCAAATACTCCCCTCCGCGATCCGTTCGCAGAAACTTGATTTTCTTGTTACGATGATTTTCTACTTCATGCTGAAATTCTTTGAACTTTTCAAAGGTTTCAGACTTATGTCTTATCAAATAGATATACCCATATCTACTCAAATCATCCGTGAAGGTAATGAAGTAGAGGAATCCACCGCGCGCAGCTATACTCATTGGACCACATACATCCGTATGTATGATCTCCAATAAGTCAGTCGCCCGTTCTACGTGGCCTGTGAGCGACGTTTTAGTCATTTTACCCATTAGACAAGGCTCGCAAGTGTCAAATGATTCATAATCAAATGACTCCAAAAGTCCATCACAATGGAGTTTCTTCATGCGCTTCTTTCCAATATGACCCAAACAGCAGTTCCACAAATAAGTGGAATTCAAATCGTTTGTCTTGCGACGTTTAGCGTCAGTGTTATGGATGTGTGAATTACCATCAAGATTCATAATAAATAACCCATTCACAACGGGAGCATGGCCATAAAATGTATTATCCATATAAATCAAACAACCATTGTTCTCAGACTTAAACGAATAACCATCTTGCAACAAACATGATCTAGAAATAATGTTTTTGCTCAAGGCCAGAACATAGTAATAATTACTAAGCTCTAAAATAAATCCTAAAGATAAATGTAGAGGTAGGACGCCGACGGCGAGCACAGCAACTTTTACTCCGTTCCCGACGCGCATCGTCACCTCATCCTTTGCCAGTCACTTAGGCCTCTGTAGTTCCTGCATCGAGTTGCAAATGTGAGCAACCGATCTGGTATCCAATACCCAAGAATTACATTGTGGACCAGCAAGGAATACATCAATAACATGTATGACACTCATACCTGAGCTGGACTTTCCAGATTTCTTCTTTTCTGCCAGATATTTCTTGCAGTTCCTCTTCCAGTGTCCCTTCTCTTTACAGAAGAAGCACTCAACATCAGAAGTGGTGCCAGTCTTAGACTTCTTAGGCGTGTCAGTCACACTAGCACCCTTGGACTTGCCCTTTTTCTTAGACTTGCCCTTCTTCTTGAAGTTGGTTGTTTTATTTACCATCATCACATGATTGGCGTCCTTCTAGATTCCACTCTCAGCAGTTTTAAGCATAGTGAACAATTCACCCATACTCTTTTCCATCCCATTCATGTTGTAGTTCATGATAAGCTACTGGAGCTCAGAGGGAGGGAAGCAAGAACAAGATCAGTGCCCAACTCTTGGGAGATTGGAAAACCTAGCGCATCCAACCTTTGCGCGTACCCAGATAATCTGAGTACGTGCTGACTCACTGAGCGGCCCTCAGCCATCTTGCATTCAAACAAGGCTTTGGATATCTCATATCTTTCAGTCCTTGCTTGCTTCTAAAACAAAGCTTTCAGCTCCTGGATTAACTCATAAGCAGCCCAATTCTCAAAACGCTTTTGAAGATCAGGTTCCATGGAGGCAAGCATGACGCACTGTACTGCAATGGAATCATCACTCTTAGATTGATAGATACGAGTCTCATCATCCGTAGCGTTAGCGGGGAGTTCATCGAGAGTTTGCGATAGGACATAGTCCTTCTTGGCACTCTTGAGGACAATCCTCACATTACGGTACCAGTCCGTAAAGTTGTTCCCAGATGAATTCAGTTTTTCTTTCTCAAGCAACGCGCATAGTGGAAAGGTGGTTACGGGTGCCATAGATCTACAACTAAAAACAAATACACTTTAGACATTGTTCATGATTAAAAGCAACTCAAATTAACACTTAATTAGAGTAAGCTCCCACTAAAACCAATATCCCTCATAATTGATTATTAGTGATTCAAGATCCACGACTCACTTACTCCACCATTGATGTGACATCACTGATGATGGAATAACGAGACCGGTAGGTCAACATGCCAATCATATCCCATATGACTCTTGTTCATCTTTCGATGGGTGTGTTCCGAGCCCAAGACGATCTTGCAAAGCTCGTCAAGACAACCGAGTGCTCTGCTGCGCGAACGGTTCGCGCCCGCCTCATATATGTCAAACCTATCGTACCCATGTGACATGGCGCACCTCAGAATGGCAAATACTCCAGACGGTGCTACACTTGGAAGAACACTAACTACTTTGATATTTGTGTGAGGGATCACCCTATTTAACAACGTCTACCACGCATCAAACAAGGTGCATAAAAGGGATTAACATCACATGCAATTAAATTATTGTGATATGGTATAGCCCCTTTTGTTGAAGAAGACTTCTTCAACATCTTTTGGCAGAGAACTCCTTCTTCGCGTACGACGTAGCGTCGAGGTCCATCGATGTAAGATTGTCACCACCATGTCCTTGCAATTACAACTATTTGCTATCACATAGCTAATAAAATAAATGCATTACATGGCTTTCTAGTTGACGCGTAGGTCAATATAATAAATAATGACAATCGTATTGGCTCCTGCCGATTGCCGTACTCATGACACGCAGGTCATGACAAAATTAAAATTACAAACACTTTGCATCTCATACAATCACATTGCATCGCATAGGCTATACCACATCACATGCATACCCTGCAAAAACAAGTTAGACGCCTCTAACGTTTATGCTACAATACGTGGCTTTATGGTTACGTTGCAAACCGTTTGCTACCTACGTTACCATAAGCATGATTGCTCTTGCAGTTATTTAACTGTCGGGGTGTCTGGAATTGGAGACTCGGAAATCTCGAACCCCATACTAAACTTCGTCATACGCATGACCCCCGTGTAGATCACATCTACAAGCCCGCTCATTGCAAATTTATCTTTCTCAACTAAAGTGAAACCAAAGTCATCCTTAGCATGTCTCGATCCGAAGATCGTAAGGTTCGCCGGACCTCTGAAAATTTCACGATGCCGCCGAGATCAAAATTTTGCAATGAGAGGGAAACAACAAGAAAATCTGGTGGTAGATCTCATCTAACACCCCGCACATCATATGTGCAATGCCGCATATCACATATGCTCTAGTCGTACCTACAACTACGCATAGAACCGCTCTGATACCACTGTTGGGGAACGCGCTACGAAAAACAAAATTTTTCCACACACGAACCAAACCAAGAAACACTATCGAGGTGTAGGTAACGATATCATACCTTCGACGATCACGTCAATGCAGCGGAGAAGTTGACCGATGTCGATGAAGTCCGCAGACTCCCGCAGCTAGGTTATACCTCCCAGCCGCGAGAGCGATCTCCTCGTGAATAGTTCGCCCGATCAAACGCCGAAGTATACGACGTCTCCGAGGTATCCACGCGTACCGGATCAGCGACACCGCGGTAATGTGTGGACCAGCACACAAGAACAGCGGGGATCTACGAGAAGGAGAAGCAGCAGCGCGCCGGCAGCTGTACTAGATCCAATCTAGAAGAGAGAGAAAAAGAAGGCTGTGGCCAATCTAGAGATGGCCGGCCTAGGGTTTAGTCCAAGGGACTAGGGCTGCCTCTGGGGCTGCTTGGGATACCCTTTGAGGTGCCCTGCCCCTCTATTTATAGGGGTTGGGGCAGCTCTCCCTAGGCAGGTGGAGTCCTACTCCAGCAGGGACACCCTGTTGGAGTTGGAGTCCAACTCCACTAGAACCTTCTAGAACCTTCTAGAATTTCTAGAACCTTCCAGAACCTTCTAGAACCTTCTAGAACCTTCTAGAACCTTCCAGAACCTTCTAGAACCTTCCAATACTTTCCGGAACACTTCCGGACATCACCGGAACCATCCGGGACCTCTCGGAACACTTTCGAGATCATCCGAAACACTTTCGGAACCCTTCTCTCTCGTTCTCTATAAATCGTAGCATTCCTAAATGTCGCTAAAACGTTAAGCGTGTGACCCTATAGGTTCGAGTATATGTGGACATGTCCGGAATACCTTCCGGTCAATAATCGTCAGCGGGATCTGGACACCCATAACGACTCCCACATATCATCGAAGATCTTTATCGAGCAAACCTTGTATTGTCGCATACAATTCCTTTTGCCTCACGATACATTACACAACCCGAGGTGAGACTTTGACGGTATCCCTGTGATCAACTCCTTGATCACCATACCTAGTTATCCTCGTTACCGGTTTGTACTCTTTTCTCGTTTCCGTATTCCGGTATCCCCGTGACTAACCTTTTAGTCACAATACCTGGCCAGGCGATGCTGGACACCATAATACCGAGTGGGCCCAGAGTGTATCTCTCCATCGCCGGATGGGCAAATCCCAGTCTTGACATATCTAGAACCACGATATACTTTCTGGTGTACCTGGAAGTCACCTTTATAATTACCCAGTTACGGCGTAACGTTTGATGACCCCAAAGCAACCATCCGGTATCCGGGTCTATGATATTCTCATGGTCTAAGGACGCAAGTAAACGTTAACACATCATGAGAAGATACTGACAACATATTGACGAAGTGATCTCGCAGTATCTCATAAGGGGTCTATCCAACACCATTGTTACCCTAACAATGTGTTCCCATTATTGCCGGCATCCTTGTTACATTAACAATGCCCATGATCAGGAAAACAAGATCATCAACAATACATGAGCTAGTCCAGAGGCCTGACTAGGGATCTGAATGGTGTTTATTATTCCACACATGCAATTAGGTTTTCCTCTGAATCTCATATTCAAGAACCAATGCAATTTTAGCATAGAACATAAACTTAATCATGAACATGAAAATAGAATAATAACAACTTTATTATTGCCTCTAGGGCATATTTCCAACACCGCACTGCTGCCGCGGCAGCAGAAACCTCTGTTTCCGCTGCCGTGGCAGCAGGCGGTAGCACCGTCGCCCTGCCGCACTGCTGCCGCGGCAGCGGAATCAGCCATTTCCGCTGCCGAGGCAGCAGGTGGCAGCAACGCCGCCTTGCCGCACGGCTGCCGCGGCAGCCGAAACCTCTGTTTTCGCTGCCGTGGCAGCAGGCGGTAGCACCGTCGCCCTGCCGCACTGCTGCCGCGTCAGCGGAATCAGCCATTTCCGCTGCCACGGCAGCAGGTGGCAGCAACGCCGCCTTGCCGCACGGCTGACGCGGCAGCCGAAACGTATGTTTCTGCTGCCGTGGCAGCAGGCGGCAACACCGTCTGTACAACCGCACTGCTACCGCGGCAGCAGAAACGGTTGTTTCCGCTGCCGCGACAGCATTGTTTTCCTGCCACAGCATTTATACAGACGGTTCCAGGGGTAGAACCGTCTGTACAAATTCTTTGTACAGACGGTTCTAGGTACGGAACCGTCTGTACAAATGCTTTTGAGGTACTATTCAGTGCATTTAGGCAGACGGTTTTGTGGATGGAACTGTCTGTACAAATGCTTTTGAGGTACTGTTCAGTGCATTTAGGCAGACGGTTCGTGTGTGGATCCGTCTGTACTAATTATTTGTACAGACGGTTCAATAACCGTCTGCACAAAAATGATTTGTCCTGACTGTTTCGTCCAGACGGTTCGAAAAACCGTCCCGCCCGGTGTTTCCGAACCGTCTAGACAAATCGATTCTATAGTAGTGTGTAAAGCAACCCACGTGCACGTACGTACAGAAAAGGATCATCGAGAAGAAGAGACGGGCCATTAACTCAACTACTGCTCTCTAGTGAAGATGGAATATATCGATGTAGTACGTCTTGGTGCTATGGCAGGAGGAGACACTCACTTAACAGCTCCACAGCACTTGCATGTAGACAGACAGATATAGATCATTAGATTGCAAGGATAAGTTCTCCGAGACTATTCTGTCCCATATGGCCCTACAACAGAAGGCAAGGATAAGTTCTCCGAGACTATTCTGTCCCATATGGCCCTACAATAGAAGGCACGTGCGCACACAACGCTATAGATCTAGAGAAATTCTTTTCTAACATGCACGTTATGTGTCGTAGTTTCTTAGACCAATAACCTGCTTCCAGCGTATAAAGTATCCTACTCCTGTACTTTGTATTTGTTTTTATTCTACATCTTTGACCCATTTCTGCATGTGATATTTTCTGAAATATGTCACATCCATCCTATCATGTCTCATGGTGGAGAAGCCTTGCTGGGACCCAATAAAAACACTTTCCCTATCAACCATTTTCAACAGAACATCTCTTCTTCCTCAAACAAGAGCACAACTCTTCCTTTAAAGTAGATCAGACCATTGTTGAACACCTCCAACAGGCGGCTGTGCAGGTGAGGACTGTTGCCACTAGCGTCGTCGTCCTCCTCCTACTCCACCATGCACCTCCGCTCCTCCAGCCTTTCCACCCGCTCCAGCGAGCTGCCTCCCCAAATCTCCACGCCGCTTCTTCTTCCCCAAATCATGCTTTGGAGATTTGAGATACTTGAGATTTTTGATTCATGGCAGTGGATCGTGGGGATGAGTTTGGTTGGTTCATGGCCTAGAAATAATTTTTGGTGTATGTGTTTAGAGCCAATCTGGATTTTGATTTGGGTTTTGGTTGATGGTAGATGAGATATGTTGCTTTGGGGTTCACTTTTTTGAGATCCTTTAATGGGAAATGTTGTGGTCTAGGTCATGAACTAGTTTTGTGAAGCTTTGCCATGAACAAGTAGATGAGATATTTTTTCTTGTTCTGTTTTCATGCGGTTTGTCAACATTGTTCCATGCTGTCCCTAAATCCCCACTTCATTTGTTTATCTTAGCATTGGACAGAATTATTGTGTTCAAACGCCATTGTGCCTTACTTCTGTACAAATAGCTTCAAACATTTGGTAGATATGTAGGTAATCTCATTATGAGTTCTGATCGGTGCTTGTTAAGTAGGAGCCAGAAAAATGTGAAGACTAATGTGAAATATGTGTGAATTACGTATGAAAATTATATGAATTGTGAGAAACTTACTGAAACGTGACGAACTCTGATGAACCTGATGTGAAATCACATATGGAAATTATACGAATTGTGAGAAATATTACTGAAACACAACGAACTCCGATGAAACTAATGTAAAATATATGTGAATCATGTATGGAAATTATATGAATTGTGTGAAACATTACTGAAACATGACGAACTCTGATGAAACTGATGTGAAATATGTGTGAATCACGTATGAAAATTATATGAATTATGTGAAACATTATTGAAACACAATGATATGATAATTTTTTGTTTTAAATATATTAAAATAGTTAAATTAGAATAAAACACGCTAAAACATGAATAAAACCATATGACAAACCAGAACTGGAGTAAAATCCATATAAAACATGACGAAACCTATGAAACACTACAAAGTATGGTAAAAATCACTAAAAGTTTCATAAGAATTCATAAAAACACAATCAAGCATGTATGGATCACATGTGCAAACTACAGAAACTAAATATAACATATGTGAAACACTCTAAAATTTGATGAAATATGTTAGGAGTTAAATGAGTTTTCAAAGATGGTATAATATAAAATATGTTGGGAATTCACGTGAAACTTGTTGAAATGAGATGTAACACGTTTGGAAATTATCTAAATTTTGATAACCACTTCTGAAATATTAGGTTTATTGGTGAGAATTTCAAACACGATGAGAGATATTAGGAATATCAAATTCTCAATTTTTTTATAGATTTGTATCTTTTGAATACTTCAAAATATTCCCATGAAATTATGGATCCGAATATGAGAACAAAAATATATATTTCATGAGCATAGTTGTTCTCTCTTTTCCAAATTTTGAACTGTTTCACGTTGGTTTCATCGAGTTTCAAACAAAAAATTTATTTTTAGATAATATATCCAGTATTGATCTCATTTTGAAGATCTCACAGCAAACATATCAGTTCAAACATATATTAAATTAGACTTCTGGTTCAAAAGAGTTTAGTCATTTAAAATTTTCGCATGAAAAATTAAATGTGCGACTTGTAGTGGAGAGAGAGAATCTAGGGGAAGGTAGCAGCACATACACGAGGTGGTTGTATAGAGAGAAAATTTAGGTGGAGGACGGCAGAATATGCACACATTAACTCTCACTTTCATATAGGTCCCCAAAACGTATGACTCACTCATCACTGTGTATAGTTAAGACAGTGTACTGATTTTAATTTTATTTAAAGACGAGAGGACATAAAGCACTGCCATAATGTATTTGTATAGTAAAAAGAATTACAACACAAGTATTGCATTGGATAGAAAATACTACATAGATCCCTAGTACTAAATCAAACGGTTCAAACATGCACGGCACCTGTCGTGCATGGTAAAAAAATCCGCCATGTATAGATCTAGCTACGCATAACATGCATGCGCCACTGATCCGATTTGCCTTGCCCAACTTTTCTTGTCTATGTGCATGCATGCACACCTTTCTAACGTGCATGCACAACTACTTAACTAGTCAACTACATGTTGTACCCGTGGTACCGGTCCAGTAGTTCCATACGCAAGTGTCTTCTTCGATCGAGTGAACATTGTGAAGTAAAAGTGTATGAGCAATTTTCTTGCCAAAATTTGTCCGTGTCGTCTGTATAGAAAAAAAGAAGATGAATGACTAATATAGCAACTATGTGGTATAAATTGTTATTTTTTTTTAGATCACGAATGAGAATATTTTGGCATAATTTCTTTTTGTTAAGACTAATATTTTTGCATGATGTGTATATATGAAAATTTCATAATATTTAGAGATGTGCAAATGCCTCTTTCCACATGCCCATTGAGCTCTTAACAGCTTTACTTATTCTCTCACATGTTCTTTGGCCCTGCGCCAATGGTGCCCTCCTTTAGGGGTGGAGCCAGAATTTTGACGGAAGGGGCGCCGAGAAGGGACGTGATTTTATTGATATAACTTTATTGTAATACGAACATATTATGTTTATGATAAAATAAATAGGTTTCCTTAGACTCTAGTAGAAAGAAACAAATATAGTCATGATTATTGTCGTGCAGTTTGATGCACACTTGTATTTCACGAAGTCACCTGATGATGCCGTTTAATACATACTTATACACTACGACAGAATAACTTATTACAAACGGTTTAAAAATTCCAACGCAGAATCTCGAACCGCCTGTAAGCAAGGGTCTGTGATGACACCCCCTTCATCACACCGCCTGTGATGAAGGGAATATCACAGACAGCTCACTATACGAACTGCCTGTGATGAGGGCATATCACATGCGATTCTCCAAACGAACCCCCTGAGATGAGGACACTCATCACAGGTGATTCTCCGTAGGAACCGCCTGCGATATACCTGTATCATAGGCAGTTCTAATAAGATCTATTTTACAGCAGACTTAATTACATCATATTGTTGCGTAGTAGCAGGAAACAAAACACACAGTACATATACATATCTCATTCAATCACAGTAATCAGAATTGAATCATATGAAATAACAAAAACTTAATACATATCACATAAATTGAGTCACAAAATGAACTCTCATCAAACTCATCAACATCACCCAAACAAAGTAAAAAACACTTATTTTCATCCACCTCATGTCACATGGTTCACAAAGTATTTAGTTTCTCAATTTCGTCCACCTCATGTCACAAAGTAATTAAACTCTCAGTAAATTCTGCATCCATATAAAAGTTCACAAAGAAATACATCACTTCTTTACTAAAATGAACTCGCCTTTTCTCCATGTTGTAGGTGTGGAATTGACCATAAGGATCGATAACATCTCTAATAAGGAACGCAGCGATGTGTTCTCTTATCCGGTCTAGATGAGATGAATCCAATGATGTCTTGGCAATGCCTTTCTACTGTTAATATTAAAGCCATGAACTTATAACGAAGAGAAATATGATAATACTTATCGTAATAGTGTCCAACCTGGATTTCATTTTTGCTAATGTTAGTGAGGATGATTTCCATGTTATGGCAAACATAGAAGCCACAAATGCTTGTTCCTCCTTGTTGTTAGTGGCATTAATAATATATACAATTGGTTAGTAGTTGGAGATTGTCATTACGATAATTTATGAAAATTTGTATTGAGTATACAAAGATACACTAAAGCCCTTGTCATTTAAAAGGGGCTGATTGGCGCTTTTTCTCCATTCTTGAGATAGTTCTTCCACACCCTACGTGAATCAAAATGGTTTGTCTTCGGCATTGCAACACGAAAGTAGTAACGATAGGTTTGTATATGTTGGAAATATACTTACTTGCTCATAAATCTTCTAAGAGTTTCGATGTCAAATTTTGCTCGTAGTAACGAATCCATAAACATGAGCCTTGCATGGTGTGGTATAAGAACAACAAGAATCCAATGCTCTCTGCATTTAGTCTAGATGGTTAGTAAATTCATGTTATTTTGGGAAAATTACCAATAGCCTGGGATGGTGAAGTAGGTAGTGCGACACTTCCGTCTGGTTGTACGGAAAAGCATGAATTTCTTGTCTTGTTGAGCAAGTAAGGCGTTTAGCACATACTCGGCAACAAAGTCTTCTGCATCTATGATCATCTGCGCAGAGATAATGTATAGGTCGAGGAACCCTACTTTTACGTGTTTCCTTCTGGTTTGTTCAATCATTGTCCTACACATAAAGAATGTATGAGTTACATGTATGTGGATATAATATGTATAACACAAATGTTGACCGTGAATGTGAACACTTACAGTGTGTAGCATCTGATGAGAGAGACTTCGACAGACCGGAAGTTGTAGAGTTTCCACTAGTCCACGAAGTTCACAAAGAACTGACAGGTCTGGAAGTCGTGGTGGAAATTTCTCTTACTAAAGTCCACCTTCAAAGTTATGGTCCGTTGACTCTTTGGCTTTTTGACCTCCTTGAGGTAGTACTCGTGCAGTTCGCGGGTATATTTGCTGAGGGCATTGAGCACCTCTGCTGATTTGAGCCATGGCTCTCCTTCAACGTATTTATTAGCCAATAGCACGAAGGGGAACTTTTCTTCAATGTAAAGGTGTGGTTCCTTCAACACCTTTGCCTTCGACTTAGCACCTCTCTTTCTTTTAACGATCGGTTTTGACGACTTGGCGGGAGACAAATGGGCCCTTGTTGGAAGCTCAGGGGCCAAGGTGGTTTCCACTGGCACCGTAGCGATTGTGGTATTCTCATGACATGCAATATAAGACTCTTGAATCATAGGTAGGTGTACCTTTCGTGATTCAGCTTGGTCGGTAGATGGAGGGTACCAATCTTCCAATACTACATCCCTCTTGGGCTACTGGATGAAAATCCCTTCAGCTCGACCTAGTCTCATAATCTCATCATTTGGCGGAAACTTCAGCTTAATGGACTTGCAGGTGTCGTAGACACAGTCCACACTAACTTTCACATTCCCACACGCCATCGGGACATGGTGGATGAGATCACCTTCATTGGATGGACATGCCATCCCTGTTTCAACCTCTAAAGGCTCGTTGTCAAAAAACCGCACCAATAGCTTGCACCGCGTCGTATCCTTGAAGGTAAAATGTGGTAGAAGATAAAATAATTAGCTCCATAAGGCTTGCGACAGAATTTTAAGTGGAACTTGAGATTGACATTTCATTACCAGGATCTCATCGACGGGATACGAGACGACGCAATCAACTTCATCACCGGGGACGGAGGCTTGGCTAATCTTTCGGTTAGCAGCAGGGCTGCTTTGCATTTGTACGTTGCGTTGTGAGGCCATGGCTACCATTTCCTCAAGGGCTCTTAAACGAGCATTGACCCTCATTTCCACTGTGGAGTTGATTTCTTCTGTAAGAGTGACTCTTTCTCTTGCTTCACGCTCGGCTTTGGCCATGCTCTTATTCCTAAAACGATGCAAATCATCGGGGAATCAATCCCTCCAGGTAGTGTAAACACCTGTTGAAAGGACTGCAGGTACCGACTAGAGGGGGGTGAATAGGAGGCTAACTAAATTTAGACTATTTCCTCAGATTATAAATTTAAGACTCAACAGATTGCAAAGTTTAGATGGCTGTGTGACAGGTTAACAGCTTAGTCAATATATGTTATGTAAATTAATACGCAGCTGTCACACAGGTGTGTAGCACAGGTGAGCTAACAACCTTAAGCAAATATGTAAGACAGATAACTGTGTAACAGGTAGCTGGCATAGGTATAAGATAAGAGATGCTACAACTGAGACATAGCTAAGCCAACACTGGCATAAAGTGATATATCACAGCTAACCAATGTACAACAAGAAACACACAAGCATAGTGTCTGATGAGTAGATAATAGCAGTGTAAAGAATGCTCAAAGAGATATGGGGATTTTTCACCGAAGTTTCCTACTCTTTTCAGAGAGGTACGTCTCCGTTGGAGAGGCTACTCCAAAGAGATCACCAACACTGAATCGTGCTTGTTCTCCGAGTACCTGAGTGATTAGGCCTCTTGCTTTACTTGTGGAAGTCCTTTCGCCTTGCAACAGGTAAACTTGGAATCACCTTCACAAACTTCTGGTTCAACCCACACAAGTTTGGGAAGATACCACCAACTCCTACGCCCGTCTAGGAGTTGACATTCCAAGAGTAACAGAATCGGCAACAACAACTCTTGGAGGAACCAGTGCTCTTTGCTCAAAGCTCTAACTCTCTTGAACTAACTCTTAGGAAGTTTGGCTTTTGTTCAGGAGGTGAGAGGCTTGCAACGGTCGAAAGTGATTCGCTGGATTGAGCAAGGGTTGAGGTCGAAGACCTCCTCTGGTCTCCTATTTATAGGGTTCACAGGTACCCGACCGTTACACTCATGCCACGTAGGATTAAGTTGATCACCGGTGACAGACATCGGTGACACAGCTAATCACAACGCACAACGGTAACCGGCTCAGGCAGACCGATACCTGTGTCACCGAGGCTGACACAGGTGAACCCTTAACTGACATAGCCAAACTACTCAGCCTGGTCTTGGCACATTACATGCCCTCAGCTCACAACTAACTCTGATCCCTAATAAGGAGAGAACCTCCAACAGTCTTCTGACTCGGCAAACAAACTATTGTAGTGCAGGTCCCTTAGCATTTACAAGCTCTCCCCTGGTACACAGATGTACCTGAGTCATAGAGCGGTAGATCACCTATGACACAGCTGTGTCACACAGATGACTTTGGCTCTAGGGTTTTAGACAGCTAGCATTGCAAAGTGCTAGCACAAACCAGTTTCACATTAGACTAAAACTGTTGTTACAGGGCCACTAACCTCAAAACATCAGTACCACTGTCCAACACTCTGAGCATTGAGCACAAGGAACTTCCAAAGATCATTGCTGCTTCATCCCTCTTGATAGTACGGGTGTTTCCTAAGGACTCAAGAAAACTAGCAAACCTAGGCTTTATCTTCCACCAACTGCAGTCACGGCCCTTGACGCATCAAGCTACCATCACCTTGCTTGCAACTCCTTGCACAGCACCGACTTCTTCACAGCTGTGGCACAGCTGCCTAGTGCAGCTATCTCCTTGTCCTAGAAACTACCTTTGTACTTTTGGGTGGTCATCCTTTCCTGGATGACTCTTCTTCCTGGAACCTATTCATCCTGCTTACACTCATTGTAAACATTAGATTCCAGTTTGAGTTGCCATTAACCATCAAAACCAATTGGGGGCCTAGATGCTCTTTCACCTGTCCCCCTCGTGCGACCTGGATGCTCCTTGGTGCCAATAGCCTCGGTAAGAATATCTTTCTCCCTTTCGAATTCACAAGGGGAAGATTGTGTCGATAGGTTCTCTTATAATAGAAGAACAAGTCACTAAATATAGTATAACAGGTGAAGGTTGTACCGAGAGGAAGGTATTGTAAACGACATATTCCCAATCTAGAGTAGACCTCCCAAGTTGCCTCGCTCGCGAAGGATTGGGCGTCCGAAGACGTCGCACCTGGATTCCTCCTCACGTACAACCAATTCCGTGCACACTGTGATTCTACGTTTGGAAATGGCAGGGGCCGGTCATTCACACGTGCCATCTCCTCCTCGTCCATCCATTTTCGTATTTTGGGCGCGTACCCAGAACTACCTAGCCTATGATAGTGGGTGTTCTTGGCCGCCAGCGCCTTCGCCGCTTTACTCTTTGCCCTAAATTATTCTATGTCCCTGGACGCCTTAAATTGAGCCCACATCTCACGGTCCATCTATTTGTGGACGTTGAACGCTCCACGTCCTTTGTGATGAAGTCGCAACGGAGAATAAAGTTGAACTCCTTCCAAGCTTTATTAGCGACTTTCAGGGCGGCGGCATCGGCACGGGCCTGTAGCTCTTCTGAGATCAAGAAGTAAGTGTTGATATCTTCGACAATAGCTCTACGAAGATCTTGCCCCACCTTCTTCCACGATTCCAGTGTGAGGGACCCGGTATTTTAATCCGAATCAAGGAATTCACAACAAGTGAAGACGGTGACCATAGCCGCTACCTGCGACAGACTATGGCCCACCCTCGCCCCGTGCGACATGCATACGACACAAGGCGTATGACTCACCACGGCCTGATTGAGGGATCACGATTCCAAAAACATACGCCATAATGCGTATGACTCACTTTGGCAATGGACCGTATATTCACTTTGCACTTCACTTGATTCGAAATAAAACAACAAGTTCCTCCATATGCATCCAACCACACTCCCCATTTCAACATACACGCATGACAGACGGGAGGTGGGGGCATATGTTGGACAGCAAGCATATCATCAGACGAACCACTACGATACGATAATACTACTAGCTGTCCACTTTGTGAACTATTCAGTTTACATCCTTCGGTGATAACCGGAAACATATTCGAATATGAAGTATTTAAAACAACAGCGGAAGAAAGTTTAAGTGAGTCCCACAGCGGCGCATCGACCGCTGGCCAAAAGCCAACAAAATAATTCCCATGAGTCGTAAGCCAACCCAGAAAACCAAGAATTTAGGCATCCTCGAAGTAATCCTCGACCACTGGCTCACCTGCAAGATCTAGGAACGCCCTAGGTGAGTACTAAAGTACTCGCAAGACTTTTTCGTGCTTGATTTAATGTCCTACCCATGCGTTACTACGACCGAAACAACATGATACAATCCAAGTTAACTAAATATGCAACCTACGACATGGCAGTGAACAATATAAAGGAAAACTACCAAGATGTAGCTTGCAGTCCGGATTCTACATAATTCAAGGTACGGCCATAACAACAATCACATCATCATTTCCAAGCTTATTTTGGGGCAGCCCACACCCCATTTTAACTATTGGTGAAACATCACAACATTTCCAAACAATCTCTCGGATCGTTACCGACAATACGACCACTAAGGGTATACGAGTGCTTTACCCTTGGAGGTTGCAAGGCTCCAAGCGGAATCGAGACTTACTATCAGATATACCCTAGCGTCGATTTTGGTAATGTCCACGCGGTGATAAGGGAGTGCTTCGGTGAAATCTCCTCAGGATGGTATGACGGCAAACACACTTCAAAACACCGGGGGCCGTATTCAATTCTTCAGATAACATACCAACCGTATCCACCAAGCACACCCTTGGCTCTCCCATCTCACCTTATTAAGTTAAAGTTGATGGGGCAACAAAGTTAATTCACAGCCATAGCTGAGTATAATTGCACTACACATCCTAGTCATACTAGTTCGCTCAACTACCGAGCATGTGGTTCAAGCAAACATTCAGCACGTAAACATATATAAGTAAAGCATGTAAATCACAATGTAACATGCAACAAACTCTGCTTGCCTTGATCACAGGGTTCCAGATCTTGCTCTGGAGTGAAAGCCGAGTGGTCGCCTTCTTCGGGCTCTGTTGCGAGCAACGAACGATACCGGAAACAAAATGAGAAAATAACGGCAATGAGATCCAGCATGTATGCATGATGAATGAGTCTAGATATGCAAGTCTAAAGTGACTTATCGACATTAAAAGCCTAGGGCCACAAGAATTGATGATTGGTGATAGCAGGTTTTAATTATAATCCTAACAATGCATGAAATGTCGATTCCGTCGGATCACATGTGAGGTTTAAGGGTTACTACGCACATTGTATAGTCCTAATTCAATGTGTGGACATTCTAAAAGTATTCAGCGATACAAGGTTAGCGCAACCGGAATTACTTAATTTGGAGTTACGAGCACCAAGTTATGAATCGTCGAGGAACGATGCTCGGAAGGGACGAATTCATCCAAACTCAATGTAATTAAGATTTTATATTTCAAGTTTTGAAGTTTAGTTCTAGCCAAGTTGTAGGAAATTTCATAAGCTTTCCAACGATATAAAATTTGTCAAAATCCGAGCTACGGATCAAAAGTTATCGCACTTCGAAGATTGTCGGAAACCCTAACCCTAATCTGTGAAAACCTAAATTTCTACGCGCACCCAACTAACCTACCCCAAGATCCCTACACATAACCGCACCCAACTGACGCGTGGGCCCTCGGGTGGCAGTGCTGACTGGGCACGGGCGGCACAGTCAGCAGCTGACCGGGCACGCCCAGCCAATCAGAGCCTGCCACCTCGCCCCTTCTCTCTGTCTCACTCAATCCCTCTCTCTATTGCTTCTCTCTCTCGAAACCGGCTGCGGGGACCTCGCTGGAGCTGGCTGAAAACGGGCTCGGGGCACACCGGGCTAGGGGAAGGTAGTGAGGGCACCGGGAGCTTACCCCGAGCTTAACACGCGACCGCGGGGGAGCTGGGGAGGGCAGAGCGAGGCTGGCGACGGGGCAAACGGCGACGGCAACCGGAGCTACGGCGTCGGAGGTCCTCGGACACTGATCTGGAAAGGAAAAAGGGGCTAGGGTGTTAGGGAGAGCGAGGGTTAGCTAGGGAGCAGAGGAATGGAAGGAGTGGAGGACCGGAGCGGCGTCGATTTCTCGTCGGAGCAACGGCCGGTGTTGGAGAGGAAGGCGGCGCAATCGGTGGAGCTCGGGTCGGATCTACAAGAGAAAAGGTGGAGGAGGTGCGGGGGAAGGTGGGTTAGCTCGGGAGGAAGGCAATGGCGCTTGGGGACGGTCGGTTGCGGTGGAGGTGCTCACCGGAGCCGATGGTCGGAGCGGAAGAAGGAGCTCGGACACGGGGGAAAAGCAAGGGGGAGTGGCTAGGGTTTGGACCAGAGTGGAGGGCTGTCGGGACGGCGGGTTAAATAGGGCGGCGGCGCGGGCTTCGGACAGCCGGTGAGTGGATCCGCCGCCCACCTCGGCCACTCGGCGCCGGAGGCGTGGAGGCCGGGTCCTGGCAGGCGGGACCCGCGCGGCAGAGAGGGACGGGATAGCGGGCCGGCCGAGCGCGGCCCAACAGGCCTCAGCCTGGCAGCCCTTTTTCCTTTTTCTTTCTCATTTTCTTTTTAAAATTTCAGCTGAATTCCTTTTCAACTCAAATGGGCATTCAAACGACCTTCAAATTATTTGAAATTTTTATTAGACTTTCAAAGGATCATATAGGAGCTACTGTAAAAATTTGGGATCATTTGGACACTGTTTGACCTGGTTTTGAGTTTAAATTCAAATATGATCCAAAATTGAGTTTCAACTACAACTAGGCCCCAAATCATTCCAAAAATTTTGAAAATTGACATGGAGCTAGTGTTGTCATATCCATGGCCTTTCCCAAAATTTGGTGAAATTCTACCCACAATATCTTGCCTTTTCCCCTAACCCTAGTTTTCGTCATTTTATGGGTTGAAATCGGACACTTCGGTTAAGCTATCATTTCATGTGACCTTTGGATCAATCTTGGAAAGGAAATGTTGACGAATGGTTCCAACCAAGAAACTCTAGCCCTTACTCACCTAACATTGCGAAAGCCCTGGTTTGATAACCCGAATACGTTGATTGGCGTTTGTAGATTTATCCACCGAGGATGAGATATATACGTATTCTATAAAATATAACCATATCACACCTAAGTTAAAATAAGGTGTGTGTGCGTGGATGATGACACGTATGCATGAATGCAAGGCAAAGACCTAATCGTCGAATTCGAGTATTACATCTAGAGTCAACGAAACCCATGCCCACGCAACGATACCGTATGTCGTTCTCTATTTCGTTGTGTTTTGTTCCGTCGCGATTGGTGCCCTTGACGGGCCTAACTCTGTTATGGGGAATCGGCCCTTCAGCCTTTGACTAGGTCCTCTTAGAGCTTGTCTGGATTTTGTCGTGGTTTTGGACGCATCAGAATTGTCCCCGACAGCCTCCGGGGATGCTAAGTGATCTAGACTCTACATCTTCTAGAAGATGCATAACATTACAAAGAATTAGATGGCTCCCATTTAGATATGTGTGAAATGATATAAATGGGAAATAAATTGAGCAGCAATACAGCAATCAAAACAACATATATATGATGCTTCAAATGTTGTTTTACTGCTCCCTTTAAGTCACGTGTACATCATTTCGTCGCCTAAGTACTAAGTCCTCATGGAATATATAAGGGCATTGGACGGTACAATCTAAGGGCTTTACCATGTAAAAAAGATAGTAAAAGTGTTCAAACTATAAGTTAGATTTCATCATAGTGAGACATTGCTAAAACCACTATCAATTAAAGGGAGAAAAGGATCGATGGATTGATCAATTCATAATTTATATGTGAACAACTATTCCTAAGCTACTACTAAACTATTCCTAAACTATTCATAATTCATATGTATGGCTAGACCACTGCACTAAGATTGACTAAAAGTGTTCAAGTTGCATATATATGAATCGAATTACTATACTTGACCTCAACTAGCTTAAATGACAGCCACAAGGCTGAAGACAACAAAAAATAACCAACATACCGTGGCATTCATCTATGCACATTAGCATTGTCATTCTTTTCAACATATTTTAAATGCAATTCGTGCCACAAACTCACGCTCAAATAGTTCAACGCACAAACACAATAGATCGAACAATGTTGCAATATAATGACCAGACGTACATTAAGCACAATTTGGACAACTTTTACTAGCACTGAATTCTAGTAAAACACTTGATGAAATAACAATAATGAGAAATATGACTATTAATCCACAGTATTCTACAATATTGTAAATGCAAAAGAACAAGAAAAACAATCTGAAAATTATATGCTATTGATTATCTCAACCAGTGAAGGTGAGAATTGATACTACACTTTTGTTCTCTATCCTCTCAGATCATTTGCAAACTAAACTCCCCATTGCTAATTGTTTGGTGTGTTTGTGTTATTTTTCAGCCTACTTCTTCCTCATATATTATGCAATCAGCTCACTACTAGTAACCTTGACTGTATGCCAACTGAATTAAGTGCCTCAAATATTGTTTGTTTGTTTGCAAATAGAATTAAAAATGACTAGATGCGTTGCTACAAGAATCACTTGAACAAGCTACCGACCCCAGCATGGCTCATTCTTCCAACACAATCTAGCAGCATATGCAGCCAACATCAAGCATACAAGGATTCAATCATTCCACCAAGAACATCACCAGATAAAATAACCAGCCCCACTACACTAAACGGCCGGCAGTTGTTGTTGTTGGGGGGCAGCGTGGAGGGCGGCAAGGGGGGCGGCGTCGAGGAAGGCGGCGGTGTCGTCCAAGGAGGATCCCATGGGGGCAGCCACCCAGCGTCGGGTGCGGTGGTGGCGTCGGGCCGGGGGTGGCATCGGGGGTGAGGGGTCTGGCTGGGGGCAGCGTCGTCGTCCAAGGAGGAGCCCACGGGGGCAACCTGCCGACGTCGGGTGCGGCGTCGGAGCCAGCGGCGCGGAGGTCGGGGGCAGCACTGAGGGCGCGGGTTGAAGACTTAGGTTTTTCATAGTCCAAAAAAAGGGTTCGCGTATATAAAGGGGGGCCATCACATGCGGTTCTAGGAGATAACCGCCTGTGATGATTACACATTACAGGCCACCTGCGATGTAAATCATCACAGGCGGTTCTATTTAAGAACCACCTGTGATGCTAACGTTATCGCAGGCAGTTCTTCATACGGGTTGTCTGCGATATTAATTTTCCTTTTTTATTTTTTCTTTTTTGAATTAGGATATATATGTTCATTGCATACACAGTGTGTTACCATTTCTTTTAATTTAATTTCTTTTTCCTTTCTTCAACAATTCCATTCAAATAGGAAATATAACATATACGTAATGGGAATCCCGATTCTTATATATTGTACATCCTTACTTGTGGAATCCACATGATTCAATATATATCTAATTTGCTACAAATGTGAGACATTTGTGATGATCGTTGCGCACATACGTAGCTTCTTCTTGATTTGGTTCGTCCTCTACCGTCATGCCATCTCTAGAAGAAGGCATGTCCTCAAACTGGTTGTACTCGTCCACGTCTACCACATCGGTAACTCCAACAATGTGTCTTTTTGAGTCCCTTACTACGTGCTGCCTCTTATTTGAAGGATCAGTTATGTAGAATATATGTCGAACTTGATTAGCTAGGATAAATGGTTCATCTTTGTATGCAGTACTTCTGAGATCGACTGTTGTGAAGCCATACTTATCAACTTTCACTTGTGAGAGATTTGCCCAACTGCAACGAAAACAGCAGAAGCTTAAACTTTACATAGTTTAGCTCCCAGATCTCTTCTATGTACCCATAGTACAAGCTCTTCGTCCCAGCCGTATCTCGAGCGTCTATCCGAACTCCACCATTTTGGTTCGTGCTCTTCTGGTCCTGATCTCTCATATAATATGTGTAACCATTTATGTCCATCCCTTGCCATGTCACAACTATACATGATGGTCCTTCTGCCAACCATGAGAGAGTTGGGTCACATGATGATAAACCATGAGGTTGCTCATATAACCATTTGTTGAACCAATGATTGTGCTCTTCTATCACCCAAACTTCCGTCGCTTTCGGATTGTCGACACGTAGGATGGCCTTGTTTTGGTTGATATATGGGCCCACTAAGGCCATGTGTTGCAAAATCGGAAAATGCGTTTGATCAACATCCTTCCGCTCAGGAATGACATCTTTATTGCTGATGGTTCCGATACCTCGAAGCCTCCCCTCATGGCGAGATTCGGGTAAACCTATCGGTTTAACCGCAGCCATGTAGTCGACACAGAACTTGATGACCTCTTCAGTTGCATATCCTTCGATGATGCTTTGCTCCGGACGTGAGTGGTTCCATACGAAATGCTTCAGAATTCACATGTATCTCTCGAAAGGGTACATGCTTTGAAGGAATACAGGTCCACACCACTTTATCTCTCTCACAAGATGCACAGTGAGATGCACCATGATATCGAAGAACGATGGGGGAAAATACATCTCAAGCTGACACAAATTTTTCACCACCTCCTCCTGAAGAGCATCTAGTTCTATAGGATCGATGACCTTTTGAGATATTGTGTTAAAGAACGAACATAGTCTCATGATTGTCTCTCAAACCTTCATAGGTAGGATATTCCAAATAGTGATCAGGAGCAGCTGAGTGATCAGTACACAACAATCATGAGACTTCATGCCAACCTATTTTAACTCTTCTATTGAAACAAGTCTTCTTATGTTCGAGGAGTAGCCGGACAGAACTTTCACACCATGCAAGAACTGGCATAACTCTTTTCTCTCAGCTCTTGACAAAGTATAACAGGTAGGTTCACAAAACATCCGACCAGTTTGAGTCTCTTTCGGGTGTAACTCTTTTCTGATTCCCATGTCCAACAAGTCAAGCCGTGTTTTGAGGCCATCCTTGGTTTTGCCCTTGATATTCAATAGCAAACCAACAATGCTATCACATACATTTTTCTCTACGTGCATGATGTCGATGCGGTGACGAACTTGCAGGTGCTCCTAATAGGGTAAGTTCTA
This sequence comes from Stipa capillata, assembly GCA_019208055.1. NCBI lineage: Eukaryota > Viridiplantae > Streptophyta > Magnoliopsida > Poales > Poaceae > Stipa > Stipa capillata. Next base: position 220,503 of record JAGXJF010001435.1, read on the forward strand.
GAATATTGATCTCTTCTTCCACACAGCCTTCTCACGTATAGCCTTTATTTTGCTTCCCTTCCCATACGTAACTTTTATATCCTTTACCATGTCATGTACCTCCGTGCCGCTAAATTGTCTCGGATGTGTACCGTCCTCGAATTGTCCATTGAATTGTTTCTTCATTCGACGGTACAGATGGTCTCTTCGAAGGAACCTACAGTGACGCATGTACATGGTTTTCCCCGAATGCTTAAGCCATTGACTAGCCATATCATTCAGGCAGTTAGTACATGCTTTTGACCCTTTCGTACTCTGCCCCAAAAGGTTAGTAAGGACTAGATAATCATTTGTGGTGCAGAACAGCAAGCTGCGCAGATTGAAGTTCTCTCGCTTGTGAGCATCAAATACATCTTCCCCATGAGTCCACAATTTCATGAGATCTTCCATCAATGGCTCTAGATAAACATCTATATTGTTCCCAGGTTGCGTTGATCCTTGCACAAGTATCGCCATCATAATGTACTTTTGCTTCATGAAGAACTAAGGAGGAAGGTTATAAATACACAGATTCACTGGCCAGGTGCTATGACGGCTGCTCATGTTTCCGAAAGGGTTCATTCCATCCATGCTCAGTCCAAACCTTATATTTCTTGGTTCTCTCTAAGGGTGAAAACGGATCGGATACGGATCGGATAGTGCCCGTCCCACTTCCGTTTCCATACTTTCAAAGCGAATACGGATGTTGTCAAATACGAATATGGATCGGATGTTACTCGAATACGAATATGAATCGGATATATACTCAATTCGGTCAGATACGAATATCCTACAGCTTTAATGATAGACTATGGTAAACCACATAACTAGATAAGTACATGAACATGATGATGAGTTAATGATATATATAAATCGATGACATACGATAGTAATATGTTCTACATGGATAAGTGATGATAAAAATATGTCTCACATAGAGAAATAGAGTTTTGCTATGCCTATTGAGCTTAATGGGCTATATAATTGGGCTAAGGGGTTAGAGACTTAGAGAGAGTTGTTGAAATGGGTTAATATAACTTTATTCGGATATGGATATATCCGTATCTATATCCGTATTTGTTTTATAATCCAGTACCATATCTGCATCTGTATCCGAGAAATAAATCTGGATAATATCTGTATCCGCATTTGTTTTTAATTCGGATATGGATATTGCTTGCCATTTTAGTGTTTTCTCGAATACGAACACCGGATAATACGGATTATCCGCTGCCAGTTTCCACCCTTAGTTCTCTCCCAAAATCTTCAAATTTTCTATCAATGTTTCTCCACTAGATGGAATCAACAGGATGTCTAAGCTTTCCGTCATTCTTGCACTTATCAGCATGCCAACGCAACAGTTCTGCATCCTTTGAGTTCGCAAATAAACGCTTAAGATGGGTGATTATAGGCAGATACCACATAACCTTAGTTGGAGTTCCTTTCGTCACCTCGTCCCCCTTATCTTTGACGCTTTTCTCCTTACGCTTGTATCGGGAAGACTTGCATACCAGATATGCATGGAGGTTTGTGAACTCCTTTCTGAAGAGGATACTTTCCTTTGGACAAGCATGCATTCGTTGTACTTCCATTCTCAACGGACAAAGAACCTTCTTCGTTTGATAGGTACTTCTAAGAAACTCGTTTCCCTCTGGAAGCATGTCCACTATGAGACCTAAAAACTCTGTGAAACTTGTCTGACCACCTGTTGCTTGCCTTCAGTTTTGACAATTCAAGCATTGATGACAATTTCGTATCTTACCCTTGCATCTCTCAAACAAAGGTTTCTCCGAGTCCCTGATCAAGAGTTTGAATTTCTCGTACTCCCGCGTATTACGGTTTCCTTCTGCATGGTGCAACATCTCATCCAAATGGTGAAGATCATCCGGCGATGTTTCTTCATCTGAATCATAATCGACATCATTTGCCATATAATTATCTTCCTCCGTAATATCATCATTACCACTTCCTGGATTGTCTGCTGCTCACCGTGACTTGTCTAACATGTGTAACACTCTATGAAACCCCTACGAATTAGGTGATCATAGATATGCTCTGAGTTCTCAAACATGTGTACATTCTCGCAGTCTTTGCATGGACAACAAATATATTGTTCCCCTCTGTTCAACTTTTGCTCTTCCACGACTTATAAAATCTGACACGCCACTAAGGTACGGTTCACTTGGGCGGTTACCATCATACATCCAGTTTCGATCCATCCACAGGACAAATTAAATAAATTTAATTAATTCATGTAAAATATTGAGGCTCACAAAATGTATACCAATTAATCTACACAATATTAGTTGATATTATCGTTACTATTCGGTTTTGACTACATGTAAGTAATAATTACCAATAGTCTTTTTATTTCATGACCAACGATTATTATGTCGGTATGGTTTTTACTACATGTGAATGATTATTACCAATATTTTATTTCATTCACAAACATATGACCTACCAATAACTACAAATTTATTTACGACAAATACAACTTAATATATGACTTATTTGATAAATAAAATTTTAATTAATCATGCTATTAATACGTGGGTTTTTACTATATCAAAGCATTCTTAAAATTTCATTCCATACAACCTTTCGACAATTACAAAATCTTTTTACAAGACAAGATAAATCAATTCTAAAATAATAAATTACTCATATATGCTATATATACACATCTCTCTCTTTCATAAAATCTAAACCACTCAAACATATCATTTTGCTACCATAAATTAGCTAGCCACATCTTCAATATAGTAATTGAAACCAATTTATGCTTCAAATTCAAGAAAGCCAACTAAAATTTGCCATAACCTAGCTAGATCTACATTCTCTCTCTTTACCACATTACATCTAGCAAATAATCAAAATTTTAAACCAATCACTCACCTTAGATCACCAATATGAAAGAGATATGCAATATCCTCTCCAAACCCAGAGTTTTTGGGCTCAATTCGCTCTCCAACTTGAAAAATTGCAAGAACTCTGCCACCACTGCTGCTGTGTGTAAGAACAGAACAAGGAAGACAAGGAGCTCGGTCTGTCAGACTGTAATAAATGGATACCTTATCAAAAACCGCATGTAATAAGGCCATCATCACAGGCGGTTCAGAACCGCCTGTGATATGTCGTCTACATATTACAGGTGGTTCTATAACAGAATTGTCTGTGATATCTTGTCATCACAGGCGGTTCGCATCTCTCTGAGTTAACCTAGGCGTTCCTCTTTGTGAACCGTCTGTGATCTACTGTAGCAGAGACAGCTTTTCGAGATCCACCTGTGATGTGGGGTCTTCTATGACTCATTCTATAGTAGTGAGAGTTGATTGGGTGAGTTGACGTCACTTGAAAATATAGAGAGATGAAACATTGTGCAAACTTTTGGAAAATTAAGAACAATGTATACTTATATCGTACAAAGTAATTCATGTTGCCAGGTTAAAGTATTTGATAAAAATAAATTCAAGAAAATAGATAGCATAGCCTCATGGAGAACGGATTAACAGTTTAACACATGCGCTTTACAGTTTCACCAAAATCTACAATTTCATGGAGTACTTTATTACTTAAATGGGTTATTAGAGCCTGATGGTAGTTACTCAAGTTCTAATTGCATACGACATGCATGATTTTTATCTGTCTTGAAGACTCTAGCTAGCTCCAAAATCTGAGGAATTGTTCAAGTGTACAGAAACCAACATTAATAAATTTCCAGGGCCTTTGAAACGTTATCTACTTCTATTACTTCATGTATATGCATGTCCGAGGCATACAGCTAAAACGTAAGCCAACATTAGCAGCAGCAAGCCATATAGCTAGCTCCTTTCTTTGCCCTTCTTACTCTTCACTGGACGGCTGCCGATCTTATTCTCCAAGTCCAGCGGAGTTACCGTCGCCTCCAACAACGGTTAGTGGTGCCTTCGGGGTGTTAATTAGAACCTGATCTTATTCATAGGAACAATAGGAAAGAAGTAGCTTGCCTAAAGAGAGGAACTTCAATAAATTTTACTTCAATCAAGGAGCTTTCTCATAGAGTTGCTAGCTATAAAAAGAAAGATGACCTACTATTCTGATTAGGTGGATCAGTATCCTTACTATTAGTCATAATTCAAGAACAAACTTACAATAAGAGGGGTGAAAAAGAGGGACACTCGGCAAAGGGAGCATCCAGGTATGGGGCGGCGGCTTTTTTTTTAGCACCAGCGTGGTGCCACTGGCTTTGCCGCTACGGCACAGAGGCCAGGAAGGAGACGTATGAGGAGACGCTACTATAGAAATCGTGTTCCTAGATGGTTTAAAATTGTCACCGTAGACGATTTTGATCATTGTCTGGAAACATGTGTTTGAGATAATCAGTCCTTATCTCAGACGGTTCTAATCTTTGAACTTTCTAGGATGTACGTGTAATCCGAGATAGCTCTCTTCCCTAAACCATCTGTGATGATTGTTTGGGATAGCTCTGTTATTATTGATATTTTAGATGGTTTCTTCTGTCTGAACCATTTAGGATATCAATAATAAAAATATTAATTTTTTTCTTTTGCTAACCTCGAGATTTACTAGCCACGTTGTCTAAAATAGCAAATTTCACAGAATAATATATATTTATATTCACATCAAATCAACTAAAATGCTACGAGCAAAATACCAATATGAAGAACACATTAACATCTCCATCAATATCCACATAAGTATATGAAGAACAAATCAACTTATCAATATCCACATTATTACAACCAATCATTTTAGTTCATGCCTCATGGTACGTGCCCTAGGAGTCGAGTAAGATGAATTGCGCTATAATCTCCACGAGTTAGACCTTGGTCATCATCTTTGTCTGTGAGTCATGTGATGACGTGTACATCTGTGTGATGAATATCTTGCCACTTTGTGTTGCGTTGAATTTGAGGTTGCATGAATTCGGTTTTGAATTTGTGGTTGATTGCTTGAGTTTCTCAATTTGTCTCAAGGAAAAATTGAGTGGATAAAGGGTTTTTCTCGACTGACTTGGGTCAAGTGGAAAACTTGTGCTCGCGACGCTTTGCTTGGTCTATTGTGTGCAGGTGCGAGTTGGGTGCGGCGATGGTTCGGCCAATATGGACCGGCATGATAGCTTGGAGGGCTGAGATGCGGTCAAGGAGTTGGCGACGACATCGTGCGGCTTCAAAGCATGTACACGGACGACAAGGAAGCGGGTGGAGACGAGACGTGAGGACCAAGTCAGTGCGAGGGCGTTTTGGTAAAAACGCAGAAACCACCGAAGCTCAACCAAGAAACTGCGGCGGCGGCCGGAAGCGGTTTAGGGTTGGTAGCTTAGGGTGGAAGGAAAATCGAGAGGTGGCTAAGCCATTTAGACGCTTTGAGATGCGTGCTAAGTAGTTTGGTCCATTAGGGCATGAGGCCCAAGAGTGGAAGAGGGGGTTGTCCCTCCCCACTATAAATAGGTGATTAGGGTTTCTTAACCCTTGAGAACCTTTTTGATCAGCTTTGAGAGCTGCACTTCGAAGAGTGCTTTGCCTAGATGAGAGGCTTGTAAACCCTAGAAAAAAACCCACGAAAATCAATACAAAAAATTTCCAAGGAAAGCCATGAGTCTCCCCTTGTGATTGTGAGTTTTTCTCTTTTTGCTCTTTGGATTTTCGTTCGTCTCCTTCCCTCATGGATTGATTTGTTTCTTGAGATTTGTTTGGTGGAATAGATTGTTAGAACGTGGGAGATGTTTCTATGTTGATTGAGTATCAAAATTCCTCCCAAGTTCTAAGAATCAATTGATTTGATCTCGTGCAAGTTTTCCTCTTGTTTGCTTTTGGAACAGCTGTTAGTAGATTGGGGTTTTCTCTCAGCACAGATGAGGTTTTGAGGTGATTCCAATTGGAACAGCTCCGTAAGTCGTTTGTCTATCTCTGTGCAAAATTTCATCCAATTCCGTTGGGTGGATCAAAATCTGCGAACGTTTTACCGAGCGACGATCTGCTGTTTCGCAAAAACCGGAAGTTCCGATTTTCACACCGGAAGTTCCGGTCACATCGGAAGTTCCGATCCAGCAGTCGGATGTTCCGGTTTTTCTCGAGCATTTAAAATCAGGGTAACACCGGAACCTCCGGTCATATCGGAAGTTCCGACCCAGGAGTCGGAAGTTCCGGTTTTTCCAGAACATTCGAAATAGGGGTAGCTCCGGAAGTTCCGACCACATCGGAACATCCGATATATAGACCGGAACTTCCGGTCTGGTTGTTTTTTGTGATCTTTTTCAATCCATCCGTCGATTGCTTTTCCGCTGCATTCCTTGATCTGAACACATTAGCTAATCAATAGTTTTGTGTTCGAATCTTGTGAAGAAATTTTAAGTTCGACATTCACCCCCCCTCTGTCGGAAGCCGTCGATCCAACAAGTGGTATCAGAGCCCGGTCTCGCTTCTCTATAAGCTTTGACCGGCTTTGCGAGCCATGGCTTCCCACGGATACTCGACTCGTCCTCCTGTCTTCAATGGGACGGACTGGGAGTTCTGGAAAAATCGAATGAAAATTTTTATCCAGTCAGAGGGACTTGCTATTTGGCAAATCATCGAAAGGGACTTTGCTCTTCCTGCCGAAGTGACGGCTGCAAATCAGGCTGATGTTGAAAACAATTGCAAGGCCATCAACTATTTACTTTCTGGTTTGGATAGGAAGGAGCATGAGCGGGTTGCTCATCTTGATACCGCTCACAAGATTTGGTCGACCTTGATTACCTATCATGAGGGGTCCGACCAAGTCAAGATTGCTCGAGCGGATCAATACAAAGTTGAATACAATCGCTTTGAGCATCGCTCTGGGGAATCAATTTCTGAACTTTTTGAGAGATTTGAAAGAATTGTGAATAAGCTCAGGAGTGTGGGAGTGAGGTACACTGACTCAGAGATGGCTAGGCATGTGTTGAACACATTAGAGCCCGCTTTTGAAGTGCGGAAGATTGCCATCCAAGAGTCTGCCAATCTTGCCACTCTCACACTCGATCATCTGTTCTCCAAGCTCTCCACTCATGAGATCACTTCGGAAAACAGAAATGGTTCTAAGTCCAAGACTTTGGCTCTTGTTGGGAACACTTCCTCGGATCCATCGGGGATAGCGTCTCCTAGTGTCAACTCTGACACTTGCTTGATTTCTTCTTCTGGACTGTCTCTTGCAGCCTTGTCTTCTTTGTCTGATGATCAGCTTGAATCTCTTCCCGAGGATGAGCTTGCGTTATTTGCAAAACGCTTCTCTAGGGCATATAAGAATGTGAGAAATAGGAGAAGGAAATCCTCGGACATCACCTGCTATGGATGTGGTGAGAAAGGCCACATCCGATCCGAGTGTCCCAATCCTAAAGAGAGGAACAAGTTTGCTTCTAAATTTCAGGACAAGAGAAGGAACAACTTTGGATCAAGGCCCAAGATGCGTGAGGCGGAGAAGAATCTTCGTCGAGCTCTCGCCGCTTTTGAAGATAGCGACAACAGCTCCAACTCTTCTTCATCTTCCTCTTCCTCAAGCGAGGATGAACCGGAGCCGCCCAAGCACAAGAAGAAAGGGAAGAAGAAGGTAGAACATGGTTTCACCGGCATGTGCTTTATGGCGAGATCCGAAGAAGAGAGCGACGACAGAGATCTTGAAAGCGATGTAAGTTGCACCTTCGATGAGCTCAGTGTTAGGCATGATAAACTGCTTGATATGTTTGATGTGCAAAATGATGCCTTGTTTGCTTCAATCAAGAAATCTAAAGACCTGTCTAAGAAAGTTAATTCTCTTACACTAGAAATTGCTAAACTGAAAAGTAATGAGGATGAGTGTGCTAGTTGTGATGTTTTACACAAAGAATTCCTCGAAGCTAAAGATGCTCATGCTAGTGTAAGTGAATTGCTTCAGTCAGCCATGATTGAAATTGATAAACTTAAGTCGAGCCCTTGCTCCTTTTGTGTTTCTAAGGATGACAACTTAGATTCTCTTAGAAAAGAAATTGACATGCTTAAGGCTTCACATGCTAGTTTGCCTTCTTGTGGATCTCTAAGATGTTCCTCTAGCTTAGCACCTCTGGATGAGTTGAATGAGATGAAATTGTGCTTTGCTATAGGTTTCACATTGCATATAACTGTCATCCAAGAGCTTATGGTCTATAAGGACAATCTAACCAAGCTTAAAACTGTTTATCTTGCTGGTTGCATTGTTCACTCATTTCATGCTAATGAACTCAAGAATGCTAAGAATCAACTTGCTAGCATTAGTTCTAAGAGCACTCAAGAATCTTCCCCATGTTTAAGATGCAAGTATTTGGAAGATAGAAATAAAGAATTGAATCAATCTGTGCTTGAAATGAGAAGACCAGTGTGTGATAAATGCTCTGAACTAGTTGAAGAAAATCAGGACCTAGGAAGACACATTTCTGAGCTTTACAGAAAACTCACTTTGGCTAATGCTACTGCTTCTAAGTTACCTGTTGATGTTTCTCATGCTGTTTTCTCTACTTGCACATTTTGTCATGAGCTTGAGAATGATGTTTCTGCTATGCATGCTACATTTAGAGAGAGGTTTAAGAAAACAGTAGCTGAAACATGTAGCATCGCCTGTGTGTCTTGTGAGTCTCTAAAACTTGAACTAGGAGCATACAAAGAAAAATATGAGAAAGCTGTTAGAGTGTCAGCTTCAGGAGCTTGTCTTACCTGTGCTTCTTTGCTTAGGGAAGTTGATTACTTCAAGAAAACTTTGGTGAGATTTTCTGGAGGTAGAAAAGAACTTGACATGATCTTAGACAAGTCTAGAGTTAGCTCAGGCAAAGGTCTAGGTTTTAATCATGTGGAAGAAAATAAGAATCATCCTCCTCATCCCATTGGTTCTCTTGGTAGAGGTTTGATTGCAATAGCTCAGGGGGAGAGGGGAATAGTGTTCAAGTCAGGTGGCTATCTGGATTCATCTCTTAAGGACAAGAGTGCTTCAGCTTCAGTTGGTGCTACCTCGCAAAGGGTAAAATACCAATGCACTCATTGTCATAAGGATGGTCACCTAGTTGAGTTCTGCTTTCGACATCTCAAGGAGGAGCGTCGTGACCGTGTTCGTGCTCTTAGGGGTATTCAACGACGCAACAATGCATTGAGTGCTCCTAAGACACACACGAGGCCTCAACATGTTGAGGTTTCTGGTAGCTCTAGCAGGCGACAGGGTTTAGGTCGCTTAGAGTTCTCTCGCCGTCCTCTTGGAGGTGGTTCACGTGCTCCGGTGCGTGACATTCCTCCGCGGCGTGTTCTAGGTCAGGGTCGTAGAGTTGCTCAAGGTGTTGCATTGCATACTAATCACTCACGATCTTTTGTTCCTTTTCAGCGAGTGACTCAGTACTGGATTCGAAAATCCTTGCTTACTAACCCCAGTACTGAGCCCACTCGTTTTTGGTCTTTGGTATAGGTTGGCCGGCGAGGGTTGGTGAACAGGTGGCTCGTTGATTCCGGGTGTTCACGTCACATGACCGGAAGCTCAAAATGGTTCACCTCTCTCAACAAGACGTCCGGTGATGAGTACATCACTTTTGGAGATGACTCCCGTGGACGTGTGACACACAAGGGTGCAGTGCGAGTCAACAACAACAACATTCTCAAAGATGTTGCCCTTGTGAGTAAACTGAAATACAATCTCATTTCTGTTTCACAGCTCATTGATGATGATTATGAGGTGTGTTTTAAGAAGAATGGATGTCGTGTTCTTGATTCTTCGGGTGCACTTGCTTTTGGTATTTCTCGTCCCGGTAGAGTTTTTGCTGCTGAGTTTAGTTCTTCTGAGTCTAGGTGTTTTCTTACAACTAGTTCTTCAGTGTTTCAACTTTGGCACCGACGTTTGGGGCATGTTGGTTTTGACCACTTGACTAGAGTTGGCAGTCTTGACCTTCTGAGAGGTTTGCCCAAACTCAAACCAGTCAATGATTTGGTATGCGCCCCATGTCGTCATGGCAAACAAGTTGCCGCTCCTCATCCACCTGTCAATCAGGTGAAGACCGATGGACCCGCTCAGTTTTTACACATGGACACTGTAGGTCCAGCTCGGGTTCGATCGGCGGGTGGGAAGTGGTATGTTCTTGTCATTGTTGATGACTATTCTCGGTTTTCTTGGGTGTTTTTCATGGAGCACAAATCTGAGGCATTTGAGTTCTTTCGAGATTTGGCTTTGAGGCTTTTGAATCTTTTTCCTGGCTCTTTGAAGGGAATTCGCAGTGATAATGGGTTAGAATTCAAGAATGCTTCTTTCGCAGATTTTCTTGCTGATCGTGGTGTTGAGCACCAATTCTCCACTCCACGCACCCCACAGCAAAATGGTGTTGTGGAGAGGAAGAATAGAACTTTAGTTGAGATGGCAAGAATGATGCTTGATGAGTATGGCACATCGCGACGGTATTGGGCCGAGGCCATCAACACCGCTTGCTATGTGTCAAATCGAGTTTTTCTGCGTTCTTCTCTGCACGTGACATCTTATGAGCTTATGTTTGGGAAGAAGCCAAATGTGTCCCATCTTAGGGTTTTTGGTTGCAAATGCTTTATCCTGAAGAAGGGCCTTCTCGACAAGTTCGAGTCGTGCACTTCTGATGGTATCATGCTTGGATACCCTGGACATTCGAAAGGATATCGAGTGCTTAATCTTGAGACTAACACCATTGTGGAGTCCTGTGATGTGACTTTTGATGAGGCTAGCTCTGCTAGACCCGAGTTTTCAGGTGTTTCACAGGAGTCCGAGTCGATCTTCCAGGATGAAGATGACTTTGAGAGTGGCGTGGGCCGTGCCCCCACTTCTCAGGCGACAGCTGTTGGTCCTCCAGTTGTCTCTTCGACAGTAGCTGAGGGTCCAGCACCGACAACTTCATCATCGGCGATGGCAGCTTCTTCACCGGCAGCTCAGCTTCCTACCTCTTCTACAGCTGAGGTAGAGGCTGCCGAGGCTACTTTCACTCAAGTTCCAGATGAGCTCGGGGGTCCACAACGCCTCCAGAAGGATCACCCTCCAACACAGATCATCGGCGACATCTCTGAGCGTGTAACTCGCTCCAGGTCCATTCCCTCCTCAGAGCTTGTGCATTCTGCTTTTGTTGCATCTTTTGAGCCCAAAGATATATGTCATGCACTTTCTGATGATAGTTGGGTCAATGCCATGCATGAGGAGTTAGAAAATTTTGAGAGAAATAAGGTTTGGACGCTTGTAGAACCTCCACTTGGTCACAATATCATTGGAACCAAGTGGGTGTTCAAGAACAAGCAAAGTGAGGATGGCATTGTTGTTCGCAACAAGGCTAGACTTGTGGCCCAAGGATTTACTCAAATAGAGGGTTTTGATTTTGATGAGACTTTTGCACCTGTAGCTCGCTTAGAGGCTATACGCATTTTGCTTGCATTTTCAGCTTCTAAGAAGTTCAAGCTTTTTCAAATGGATGTGAAAAGTGTATTTCTTAATGGTTTCATTAACGAAGAAGTCTATGTTAAACAACCTCCAGGATTTGAGAACCCTAAATATCCTAACCATGTATTCAAACTGTCCAAGGCTCTCTATGGTCTTAAGCAAGCTCCTAGAGCTTGGTATGATAGACTTAAGAGTTTTTTGATTCAAAATGGCTTTGAAATGGGAAGGGTAGACAAAACCTTGTTTCTCCTTAGGCGTGGCAATGACCTTCTGATAGCTCAAATCTATGTGGATGATATAATCTTTGGTGGCTCCTCTAATGCTCTTGTGTCCAAGTTTTCTGAGATGATGAGCAGGGAATTTGAGATGTCTATGATGGGTGAGCTCCAATACTTCTTGGGGTTACAAATCAAGCAGACGAAAGAGGGCACCTTTGTCCATCAGGCCAAGTACACCAAGGATCTATTGCAGAAATTCGGGATGAGTGATGCCAAGCCAATTAATACTCCGATGTCTACTGCAACATCACTTGGTCCTGATGAAGAAGAAGAGGCGGTGGACCAGAAGGAGTTCAGGAGCATGATCGGCTCCCTCCTCTACTTGACAGCGACAAGACCGGACATCCAGTTCGCTGTTTGCCTATGTGCGAGGTTTCAAGCCTCGCCGAGAGACTCCCACCGGCAAGCTGTGAAGCGCATCATGAGGTATCTTCGATCATCCCTTGAATTTGGACTTTGGTATTCATGCTCTTCTGTACTTGGGATTCGGGGTTTTTCTGATTCAGACTTTGCCGGGTGTAAGATAGACCGCAAGAGTACTTCTGGCACTTGTCATCTTCTTGGCACTTCTCTTGTTTCATGGTCTTCTAGAAAACAATCTTCTGTTGCACAATCTACTGCTGAAGCTGAGTATGTTGCAGCCGCTAGTTGTTGTAGTCAGATTCTTTGGATGATTTCGACTTTGCGGGATTTTGGGTTGTCTTTTGATAGTGTTCCACTTTTCTGTGATAACACTAGTGCTATTAATATTGCTAAGAACCTAGTGCAGCACTCTAGGACTAAGCATATAGATGTGCGGTTTCATTTCCTGAGAGACCATGTTGAGAAGGGTGATGTAGTGCTTACGTTTGTTGACTCTGAAAATCAGCTCGCGGATACCTTTACCAAGCCATTAGATCCCACACGATTCTGTGCACTTAGAGGGGAGTTGGGGATTGTTCATCCCCATGGGTTGGTTTGAGGGGGAGTCTTCGCACTGTGTATCATAGTGTAATATAGTGCATTTTGCATCATTTGTGATATATCATGTGCACTTTACATGTTCACGAGCTTTGTCTATTATCCTTGATGAAACAATGAGTTCTACGAGTTCGCTATACGCCATATTCTGAGTGTCTAGCTCATTTTACCATATTTTGATATGTGTTCTCAAGAATCAGTGATGCTAGCTTAATTGGACAACAACTTGAATTTAAATTTTTGATCTACTGATGAGTTGCCTGCTCGGGAATCCGTTGTTTTTGAATCTGCTCATGACTCTAGTATTGCAACTATGATCTTTGTGTATGACTGGTCAAAGATAGGACTTCATGGTAATCTTGATTAGGACTGCTAGTGACTTAACATGCCTAGGCTTTTGTGGCTCGGGTCGGAGAATGCTTAGTGTCATCAAAAGTCACTAGTCTTTGCCCTACATGCTTGAAATCTATCATATGCTACTGTGAACAATGCTCAAATAGGGATGAATCACTCAAGGTACTTGCTCGTGCAGGAGGTAGTACTTTGGTTGTGGCTAGTCCAAATAATCATGTGGACTCAATGTGAAAAAGTCAGGATGAATCACTCAAGATACTTCCTCGTGCAGGGGGTTGTATTTTGGTTGTGCCTAATCCGTTTAATCATGTGATTGCTTAATTTAGCATGTGGTAGAGCATTTTGGTCCTAATCTTGATCGGTTGTCCTCCTAGTCATGGCTTAGCGCTAGGTTGTCATACTTCACTCATGCTTAGAGTCATTGCAATTGTGACTACCTAGTCTGGCGCTCATTACTAGTGAACTATTTAATATGCTAAGAACTTGATTTGCTAGCTGCTCTTCTTGATCTACATGTCTTCTTATGGTTTGGTGAGCACCTATGTGGCATATTAGCACTTTTTGTGTCTCATTCTGGATAATCTTCAAAGCTCGCTGCAACTGAAAAATAAAAAATTCCACGCATACGTGCTTATCCTTGATATTCCATCATTGCATAGTCTAAGGGGGAGGCGTGCCTTCCCTTGATGACTATAGTGCCAAAGGGGGAGAAATAGGAGTATCAATCATACCTTGGCTTTGTTCTGGAGTAGATCATAGATATATGAGGTATAGGAGTGAGGGGGAGTCTCAGGGTTTATGTTTTGCCTTCACTCACATTTTTGATCTTACTCTTGTTGACATTCACTTGGCCCAGTACTTGCTTTCTCTTTCTTTTGGCCAAGTTTGAATTCTTGCAACTTGATTGCTTTTAATTCTTTAAACCAACGCAAACTTGATTGATTGTGAGATGTTGGCAATATATTCATCAAGGGGGAGATTGTGAGTCATGTGATGACGTGTACATCTGTGTGATGAATATCTTGCCACTTTGTGTTGCGTTGAATTTGAGGTTGCATGAATTCGGTTTTGAATTTGTGGTTGATTGCTTGAGTTTCTCAATTTGTCTCAAGGAAAAATTGAGTGGATAAAGGGTTTTTCTCGACTGACTTGGGTCAAGTGGAAAACTTGTGCTCGCGACGCTTTGCTTGGTCTATTGTGTGCAGGTGCGAGTTGGGTGCGGCGATGGTTCGGCCAATATGGACCGGCATGATAGCTTAGAGGGCTGAGATGCGGTCAAGGAGTTGGCGACGACATCGTGCGGCTTAAAAGCATGTACACGGACGACAAGGAAGCGGGTGGAGACGAGACGTGAGGACCAAGTCAGTGCGAGGGCGTTTTGGTAAAAACGCAGAAACCACCGAAGCTCAACCAAGAAACTGCGGCGGCGGCCGGAAGCGGTTTAGGGTTGGTAGCTTAGGGTGGAAGGAAAATCGAGAGGTGGCTAAGCCATTTAGACGCTTTGAGATGCGTGCTAAGTAGTTTGGTCCATTAGGGCATGAGGCCCAAGAGTGGAAGAGGGGGTTGTCCCTCCCCACTATAAATAGGTGATTAGGGTTTCTTAACCCTTGAGAACCTTTTTGATCAGCTTTGAGAGCTGCACTTCGAAGAGTGCTTTGCCTAGATGAGAGGCTTGTAAACCCTAGAAAAAAACCCACGAAATCAATACAAAAAATTTCCAAGGAAAGCCATGAGTCTCCCCTTGTGATTGTGAGTTTTTCTCTTTTTGCTCTTTGGATTTTCGTTCGTCTCCTTCCCTCATGGATTGATTTGTTTCTTGAGATTTGTTTGGTGGAATAGATTGTTAGAACGTGGGAGATGTTTCTATGTTGATTGAGTATCAAAATTCCTCCCAAGTTCTAAGAATCAATTGATTTGATCTCGTGCAAGTTTTCCTCTTGTTTGCTTTTGGAACAGCTGTTAGTAGATTGGGGTTTTCTCTCAGCACAGATGAGGTTTTGAGGTGATTCCAATTGGAACAGCTCCGTAAGTCATTTGTCTATCTCTGTGCAAAATTTCATCCAATTCCGTTGGGTGGATCAAAATCTGCGAACGTTTTACCGAGCGACGATCTGCTGTTTCGCAAAAACCGGAAGTTCCGATTTTCACACCGGAAGTTCCGGTCACATCGGAAGTTCCGATCCAGCAGTCGGATGTTCCGGTTTTTCCCGAGCATTTAAAATCAGGGTAACACCGGAACCTCCGGTCATATCGGAAGTTCCGACCCAGGAGTCGGAAGTTCTGGTTTTTCCAGAACATTCGAAATAGGGGTAGCTCCGGAAGTTCCGACCACATCGGAACATCCGATATATAGACCGGAACTTCCGGTCTGGTTGTTTTTTGTGATCTTTTTCAATCCATCCGTCGATTGCTTTTCCGCTGCATTCCTTGATCTGAACACATTAGCTAATCAATAGTTTTGTGTTCGAATCTTGTGAAGAAATTTTAAGTTCAACATTCACCCCCCCCCTCTGTCGGAAGCCGTCGATCCAACATTATCCATTTAACCCCCAACCTGAACCAAATAAGATTATATCCGTGCATATATGTAAGAAGATATGTATGAAGAACAAACCGTAGCATCTTCTGTCCTCGAAGACATCATGAATGGCAAACGTAGTACCCACAAAGGTTGGTTCTCTTTGGCTGCTAGCAACACTACAAAGTGAAAGGGTCTTAGTTCCAGAGGGGATCATTATGAAGTGAACATGATGATATATAGCATTTGAATGCTTGTCTGGTTGCCGTTAAATGCTCGTCTGTGATAACTGTATCTCAGATGGACAGTTAACTTAACCCATCTGTCATGAGTACGCTATAAATATTTGGCATTAGGGTTTCCCCACTCATTCTCAATCTCTCGTTTTTGCTAAGTGCCCGCCGCCACCTCCTCCGGTACCTTCCCCACCACCAACCCGATATTGCCACCTACTCTGTCCTCCTCCTCCTGTGGCCCTCAGCCGCCGAACCCAAGACCAACGCCATCATGGCCTCGATGCTGCCTTCCCGAGCCCTCGCGGGTCTCCATCGAGGGCGGCCGCTGCCCTTGCCGGTCTCCGTCAACAGTGCCTGCTGCCCTCATCTCCCCGACCACCTTCCCTCATCCCGGACCACCGCCGGTTGCCCTCACCTCTCCTGAGCCACCGCCAACGAGGTGAGCAAGTTCTTCCCCACCACCTAGGGTTTCCAAATGATTTGTGAATATCAGCTTGGCTAATTCATGCTGTTAGGTTCCCAAATTGTTGTAGTTTATTCAAATTTAAAATGTGTTTGTTCAAATGATTTGTGAGTATTAATCCACAGTTGGTTGATCTAATACTTATGGTTATAAACCTAATACTTATGGTTGAAAATATAATCGTGTTTCTTATACATCTGTAGCAGCTCTAATATAGTGCGATTAATCATGCATTTTCCAAAAACCATATGGGGTAATGTAATAATTAAAAAAACATATGAATGTGTAGGACAACAAGTTGTCATTGCTTTCTCCTTGGTTGATGCTTTATAAATGTGTAGGACAACAAGTTTAACATGCTTTTCTGTGATATATTTATATAACATGTTCGTAACTATATAGTTACCTATTTAATTTATATTGGTACATATATAGATACCTTGATATTCTTTTATGAATTAATTTATTCTTTTGATTAGCAACTTATTTATGCTTTCACTGTATTATATCAAATGATGTTAAGAATTTAGTATATTCATTTAGCTAAAGATTGCTTTAATTTTATACGTTAATTTTGTTATATCAAATGATGTTAAGAAATTATAAAGCTGATGCCATGTGTTTCTTGGCAAAAATTTATAGAGATGCAAATGATTGTATATAATTAGTATATTCATTTAGCTACGTACAGAGATGTCGATATGTTCGGGTTCGTCTTCTTCCTTGACCCTGAGTCATTTAATGCAAGACCTAGAACGATCTCGAAGAGGCCTTCAATTAGGATAGTGATCATAGAAAAAGATGCAGAAACTGGGACGCCTACAACACCAAAAGGAGTAGGGGCAAATTCTAGACATTCTGCAAAATCCTGGTGTGGGAAAAGGTGGACATCACCGTAGAAGACTGGAGGTTGGTCTCCGCAGCCATGATAGATGCTATGCGTGCGGAACTCTTCACATGGTTCGCGATCCCGGAGTCTTGGTCCAAGGAGTGGCGGGACGATCTTCGACATGTCGCATTAAGAACCACGAACCACTATTGAAGGACCTTCAAAAGCGACCTCTTGAAAAAGTTTCATAGGAAGAGTGAGAGTCCATGTGATGAGTACCTTTCCTGAGCCCGGAAAAGTATCACAAGGTTTGTGGAGATGAATACATCTCCATAATTTGAAGCCACAAGTGAGCCTCACCGAGCCTTCCAGGCAAGGAACAAACATCATCACAGGCTAGGCACTTCTGGGTATGTTGGGAAGAAGGAGAAATTGGCCATAGAGGATGAGGCGGCAAGATGGTCAGATGTTGCCTCTGTCCTTGCAAACATCGAGGATAAGAAACTGAGCTAGAGCTCGAGGGAAGAAAGACAGATAGATGGAGCCTTCATCTTCCCAATCCTGAGGATGAGGTTGTCATCCAACGTTTGGTAAGAAGTCAAACTACCTAACAACATGTATAACTTTGTTTCGAAGTTAACTAATACTTGTCGTGCTTTTGCAGTCCGAGTTGAGCTCACAGTCTTTGGGAAGCTCTGCAAGCATCGGCAGAGCTCAAGATATGCTCACTAGGAGCCTAGGAAACCCGGAGCACCGGGGTCGCACATGAGGCATGGGTCATTCCACTGGATGGAAGAAGGGATGCCCTCGAATGGAGGAAGAGTACTGACTTCATAAGAGAGCGAAGGATGAGGCACTTGAGAGAAAAGTGCAACTTTTGGTCGAGGAGTTGCAAAGGATTCAGCTCTCGACACAACTTATTGGAGAGCCGCTCGTAGCACCTACCGCTAGTCCCAGTGGCCATCCTAGTAGCTGCGCATCCGTCGGCCAAGCAGAGGAATCAATGGTGGCTATCGAGTTGTGCGACCTCATCCAAATAAGACAAAGAAGATAATTATTTGTTCATCATATTAAATAAGATGACCATCTTTGATTCTAATTGTGAGGTGTTATGCAGGTAACGATGGAATGCTAATTCAAGGTCCGAATGGCTAGTGGTCACCTCGTCCTAGGGCGAATGATAGAGTGCACAATGTCCCGTTAGCCTCAAACATGGCTAAGGTAGACATGCACCCATATTCAGCCAGTGTCACATCCCGATTTTCCAAAACCTGAAAATTAGGGCTTACGAAAAACTTTTCACGTCAATAAAATCACTTAAGTGCTCTCGACTAAAGTTTTCATTGAAACCTACTTGTGCTAAACCCTGGCATGGTCATACATACACGTCTATGTGACATGTGATCATGCCCTCTTTTCGCCATTTGGAACTTTCTCGAGAATCTTGGAGCATGTCATATCTTAGGGTGCATATGAATTCAAACCCAAAACCACTACTCGACATATACCGGTATATGCATATATATGCTAACCCTAGTGTCATTCCTTCTCGACAAATCGACAAAACCCAAGAAGAAAAATATGATCATCTGGCTTTAATCAAAGTGCCCTGATCTTATTTAACCACCAACATGACACATATCCCCCTCCAGGCCTCAAAACCCTAAAACCCCAAACTCTTCCCTCCTTTTCCTAATATTTTCTTTTTGAGGCAGAAACCCTAATAACATCATTTTATGTGTTTCTACATCTCCAAAAATGCTATAAAAAATTCTAGGAAGTAAAGAACATTATTATTCATCCAAATACAAAATAAAATAGTGGGGTCCAGTTCAAAAATTCCTAACACCTTTAATTTTGAAATTGGAGCTAATCTATACCTTGAACTACAACCCTAGCAAATAAAGCTAAAAAAAATCCCATAAAACTACACCATCTTCCCCACGCCTGTATTCGCTTGGATATACAAAAATATGAGCACCTGCAGTTTGAAATTTTTGAATGAACCTCATCGAGTAGTTCTGCTCTAAAGTTCTCTCCACATGAAATCTTTGTCAAACCTTCTCAGAAAAACTCCAGATAATTCCTCCAATCTCACTTGATCCCAAGCATCATTCCATACTAAGGGCACCTCCAGAACCCTCCCCAAAAAGTGGATTCCCCCAAACCCTAGCTAGTGGCACCATTGGCATTCACAACAATCCACTATTCCTCCATAGTTTTCAGTGCAGAAACTTTGTTGTGCATCTCCCCACATGTTCATCTCCAGAGTGGCAAGAGGGACATGCATCGCTACACCATATGGCACCTGAGCTCTCACCATGCCACGCCACATGTGCTCTGGGCACGCACCGCATGTGCACAGGATGGGCACAGCCACACCCGCGCCGTATGCCGGCCTCCTCTGCCACTACCAACGCGCTGCCCACACCAGTGCCACCACCTAGTTTCCCCTATGTCCTGCCCCATCGCTGGGTGCACTCACAGCCACCGTGCCCACCATGCCAGCCCATGTACTTAGCTCACGGTGCACTGGCAAAGGCCTATAAAGCCACCGCCAGGTTTTCCATTGACCTCCTCACCAGCCTCTGAGTCATTCTATTCTCCTCCCTTAGCCGTAACCCCCACTGAACTCTATCCCCTCGCCCCAGCCAAAACCCCCATCGAGAAGCCTCCTCCTCCCCAAGCTCACCATGCCGCCTCTGCTCATGCCCTTCAGCCATCAAGCTCCCCATCTGCACTTCTATGACTCCCTATGAATTTCCCTTACAGTAAGTCCTCACCGGTGAGGCCCTGGTTTCTTTCCTCCTGAGCTCCGACGGCAATACCGCTCATGACTGCCGCTTCCTGGACCCGTACCTCCCTATTTCCTCCGTCAACCGAGCAGCTGAGCCCTCCTTTCCAAAACCCTAGCGTCGTCACCAGCGAAAACCCCGTCGGTAGCCTCACTCCACCGCCAGCCACCTTTCCTCTCTCCTCCCCTTCCTCTCTCTCTCTGCCGACGCACGGGATGAAACTATTTGAAATCCAACTGTTACGCCAATTGGTAGATGGGCCCTTGAAGCACCAGGTGGCCCACCACGGTTAAGTGGCCGCGCCCATGAAAGACTCCGCCTCTGCTTTATAGAAAGCGTATTCTATCCAAAGAAGAAAGCGTAAACTTCCCAGGTAAACCGGTTCTCTCTAAAACCAGTACTGGTTGTATTGGTTTAGCCGGTTCACTACCTTTTTGATCGGTTCTTCAAGATTTCTTTCCGGTTCTGAGACCACCAATTTAATTCCAACATTTTGGTTCAAAAACTTTTCCAAAATTCAAACCCAAGCTAATTAAAACAGCAGAGATTAATGTTTAGGGTTTGCCTCCTCTATTTCCTTAAAAGGGCATATATGCTGAATATATACTCTTGGAGCTTCAAAAACATGACCCACATACTCCTCAACCCTGGCTAGCCTCCGTAAGATAAGGAAAAACGAATGTGCCAATTTATTTCAGGAATTGAATTTGCTAGAACTCGTGTCTCCCTTCATTAGAGCTCTATATGTTATACTTCACAAGTTCAACCTAAGAGTTGAAGTGAAGGTCCGAAAGACCGTTGTGAACCTTTGTCATTTTAGATAACCTCTCGCAACTCTCTGTTTTCACCCCAAAATCAAATATCTAGAGTTGCCGGAACAAGGGTTTAGAAAAGCTAAGTGTTTCTTTGCTTCATGCCACGAAAAAACCCTAGCATCCTCAGAAGCAGTACAAGACTCAAGTAAAGTCCCAAAACTAAAAGGTGTATCTTTAATTGAATTAACCATGTTTAATGCCCTCTATACATTAATCATGAAGTAAACAAAAGCATCCCAGAGACCCTAAAAGCAAATATAAGCAAATGTTCTCAAAAAACCCAAAAATCCTAGCTCGTCACCACTTAGCTCGCAATTCCTCGCACCAGCATTATTTCACAAGCATGCCATGATCTCTTGGATTTTATTTGGATCTTCCACGCATAGTCATTAATTCGACGCTTTACTATGTAGTTGGCGGAGTGACGTACGTTCGCAAGGAAGAAAACCTAAATGGTAGAAAACCCTAGTCCGACCATGTTTTCCTTGTCGCCCTAAGGACTACGTATTCTGAGGAAATTATCGGAAACCTAGGGTAGTGTATATATGTATATGGCTTAGCCCTGCCGTAGCAAAACTAAGTTTTCACAAAAAGAAAGGATCCTCGGAAATCTCATATGAGGAGGACTTGAGATGGACCATAGTGTCCAATGGTGTTTGAGGGACAACAATGTCCATGGATTGGGATGTTTCCAAAAAAGGTTTTACAAAACCAAAAACAAAATGGACATATTTTGGATTCGGGTTAGAAATGAAGAAGGTGTATGCAGGAGTGACTTGTTTCAAGGTATAGCCCAGCATGGCTCCTTTAATCCGTGTGATTCAGAATCGGTGCAAAGTCTTTCTCGGATCAATTAAGGACTGAACCTAAGTGCCACTAAACCAGGTTCACCTTGTATGTCCACATGGCCTTTGTGGGAAGGACTTGACTAAATACCATGTCGAATGCTAATGTCTAGACCCGTGGGTAGTAAGAAGATAAGTGCTAGGTGGATGTTATCCCTAGAGAACCTTCACGTGGCTACGTAGGAAGTTGTTCGACACAAAGATGGGATTCATTTCTGTTTGTGTCATGTGACTCGAGCATAAACTAGGATTGGGTAAGATTTCACCTAGAGGGATGTACCCTAGCATGAAAATGGGGAAAGGTATCGTTGTAATAATCCTGCTAGTACATCTCGTGAAGTGCACCCGTTAGTACTCGGCAACAAGGGGGATTTACATCTTGTGGATAAAGCCGTACAACCTCTATAGAGTGTTAAAATCTATTCGAATAGCCACATCCTCAGTTATGGACATAATCTGGCAAGGCCACACACTGGTTAGACTAGGCTTTCGAAAACCAAAATGGGATATGGGTTTAAGGACACAGGCATGATGTGCTTGCAGGGTGACTTGAGAGTACCCCATATGAGGCGGGAGGAGTGAAAGTGAGGGGAAACCATTGGTCTATGCGACATGGAACTGACCTTTCGATACGCCATTCCCGTATTGGACGGCTAAAAGGACCGAGATGCCGACTAGAGGGGGGTGAATAGTTGGCTTATAAAATTTTTCTCTTTTAATCTTTTGCTTAAGTTGTCAGATTAACTTCACAAGTTAATAGTGGACAGCTGTGACACAGGTGAGTGACACAGGTGGAAACTATGTGTAAATTAACACACAGCTGTCATACAGGTGGAAGACACCGGTGAAGAGTTAACCTAACACAGGTGCTCTACTTAGACTGACTATGACACAGGTGCTGACACAGGTGAATACAAGTGAATGAAGCAACTGTGTAACAGATGATCACACACAGGTATAAAGGTAATCCAGCACAGGTGAAAAGGTAAACTTAGCAGATCAAGTCTAAGAGACACAAGCAAGCAAGGATAAACAGATATGCATGCAATACAAGGAAGTAAAGGAGACTCAGGGGTTTTTCACCGAAGTTCCCAACTCTTTGCAGAGAAGGTACGTCTCCGTTGGAGAGACCACTCCTAAGAGCTGGCCAGCACTAAAACGTGTTTCTTCTCCGAGTACCTGATCCTTCAGGACTCTTCCTTTAGCTTGTGGAGATCCTTTTGCCTTGCAGCAGGTAGACCTCAGAACACCTTCACAAACTACTGGTTTAGCCCACACAAGCTTGGGTGATACCAGCAACTCCTACACCCGTCTAGGAGTAGACAAACTCCAAGAGTAATAGATGATGCAGCAGCAATCTCTTGGAGGAACCATTGCTCGTGCTCTAGCTCACAAATTCACTCGAACTAACCCTTAGGCTCTTGGCTCTTGTGGAGTGGTTGGAGGCTTTGCAATGGTCGTATGTGAATCACTGATTTGAGCAAGGTTGAGAACAGAGTCCTCCCCTAGTCCCCTATATATAGGGTCCTCAGGCACATGACCGTTACCCTGTTGCCACGTAGGATTAAGTGAGCCACCGGTGTCAGCCACCGGTGACACAGCTACACACTACACCTAACTGTACCCGGCTCAGGCAGACCGACACCTGTGTCACCGGCGGCACACACAGGTGAACCCTTAGCTGATAGCCGCACTACTCAGCCCGGTCCTGGCACATGACATGCCCTCAGCATACTTCAGACTCTAATACCTATAAGGAGAGAACCTCCGACAGACTTCTGACTCAGCAGACCGCCCATCGCAGTGCAGATACCTTAGCATTTTCAAGCTCTCCCCTGGTACAGAGATGTACCTGAGTCATAGAGCGGAAGACCACCTGTGACACAGCTGTGTCACACAGGTGCCTACAGCTCTAGGGCTTTCACTGTTAGTACTGCAGAGCACTAACACAAAATAAAGCTTCCTCCAACTTGTTGAAGAAATTTTGAGGGCGAAATCGGTGAAAACGACGAGAACTCGAAAAAATTGACGCACAGCGGAAGTTTTGGGTATGGGAGTTCGAAGCGGTTTCTGTGTGGACGCAGCAACTCTTTATATAGGCCGGAGGTTATAAGGTGGCTGTGTCACAGCTAACATAAGGACCTGTAACACAGGTGAAAGAGATGTATACCCTGGCCTATGGGATTTTGAAAGCATTCACCTGAGACACAGCTGGGAGACTCAGGTGACAAGTATTTCATCTAGTTAACACCAAGATGGATTGATTTAGATGAGAAAGAAAGCATTAGCACTATCAGAGAGTCCTTAAGTGATCTTCTCAGTGTCAGCTTACCAGAAAATCAATCAAGCAAAGCTCAAGCTGACATGAGTTGATCTAGATAAAAACTTGTACACATAAGAGTGTACTTTACAGACTATAAGATATGATTTCAGCATGATGCAATGCACACACCTGTGAGACAGGTGAGTGCCACAGGTACAATGATGCAAATGGCTGAGATGAAATCACATCAGCTAGACACCAAGCCAAACCTTTTATTGCAGGTTAGAGACATCAATGATATTCAATTCACTCCTCAGGGCACAGAATCTAGTTTCATCTAAGGGCTTGGTGAATATATCAGCTAATTGTTTTTCAGTCCTTACATGGCACAGCTGTATATCACCTTTTTCTACATGGTCTCTAAGGAAGTGGTGCCTCACTTCTATGTGTTTGGATCTTTAGTGATGTACTGGGTTGTTGGCTAACTTGATTGCACTTTCATTATCACAGAAGAGGGGTACTTGATTAAAAGATATGCTGAAATCTTTCAAGGTCTGCCTCATCCATAATAATTGAGCACAACAACTACCAGCAGCTATATACTCAGCTTCTGCAGTGGAAAGGGCTACTGAGTTTTGTTTCTTGAATGACCAGGACACTAAGGAATGCCCTAGAAATTGACAGGTACCTGAGGTGCTTTTTCGGTCAACCTTACACCCTGCATAGTCACTATCAGAATAGCCAACTAGTTCAAAGTTTGCACCTTTAGGATACCATAAGCCAAACCCTGGAGTATGAATCAAATATCTCAAAATCCTGCGGGCTGCCACTCTGTGACAATCCTTAGGGTTAGCTTGGAATCTAGCACACATGCAAACACTAAGCATAATATCAGGCCTAGATGCACACAAGTAAAGCAAAGAACTTATCATGGATCTAAATTCTTTCTGATCAGCAGACTTACCTTCAGTGTTCAGATCCAGATGACCATTAGTTTGCATGGGAGTGTGTATACCTTTTGCATCCTTCATGCCAAACTTGGTGATGATGTCTTTGGTGAACTTTTCTGGTGAGATGAAAGTACCCTCCTTCAGTTGATGGATCTGAAGTCCTAGGAAGTACTTGAGTTCTCCATCCAAAGACATCTCAAATCTCTTGGTCATCAGCTTGCTAAACTCTTTACTCATGGAACGGTTAGTACTGCCAAATATTATGTCATCGACATAAATTTGGCACACAAATAATTCTTTTCCATTTCTTTTAGTGAATAGAGTTGTATCAACTAGGCCCATTTTAAATCCATTGCTGATTTGAAATTCTTTCAATGTATCATACCATGCTCTTGGTGCTTGTTTTAAACCATAGAGTGCTTTGTGTAGTTTATAAACATGGTATGGTTTCTTATCATTTTCAAAACCAGGTGGCTGCTCAACATATACAAGTTCAGAAAGTTTACCATTTAGAAATGCTGACTTGACATCCATTTGGTAAAGCTTGATGTTATGATGAGCAGCATATGCTAAGAGGATTCTGATGGCTTCAAGTCTTGCCACTGGGGCAAATGTTTCTCCAAAGTCCAGACCTTCTACTTGTGTAAACCCTTGAGCCACAAGTCTGGCTTTGTTTCTTACCACCAGTCCATTTGTATCTTGCTTGTTCCTGAAGACCCATTTGGTTCCAATCACATTGTGATCTTCAGGTCTTTCCACCAGTGACCATACTTCATTTCTCTCAAACTGGTTGAGCTCTTCATGTATAGCATTGATCCAGTCAGCATCCTTTAGAGCTTCACCTATGGTCCTGGGTTCAACATTTGAGATAAAGGAGTAATGCTCACAAAAATTAGCAATTCGAGATCGAGTGGTCACTCCCCTATTAATGGCACCGATGATGTTGTCCACAGGGTGATCCTTCTGCAGCCGACTGATCACGAGGGGATCGGCATTAACTGCCTGTGTCACAGCCGATGGGGTTGCCTGTGCCACCGGTAGTTCTTCCTGTGACACAGCTGGGTGCATGAAGGCTTATGAGTCCAGTTGATCATTGGCTGGGTTGCACTCGAACTCTATATCATGAACTCCAGTGTCTTCAAGAATTGATGAAGAAGAGGGTTCTTGATCACTTGGTGAGGCAGGTTCCTCCTTGATGGTGGGTCTGATCTCACCAGTGGACTTCTTTAGAATATCCTTATTTCCTACATCAATAGCAACTTGCTCTCCTTGAGAGCCGTAAGACTCATCAAAATCCACATCTATAGATTCTTCAACAACCTTAGAGGAAGTGTTAAAGACTCTATAGGCATGGGAGTTAGTGGAATAACCAAGGAATATACCAACATCAGATTTAGCTTCAAACTTAGTTAGACGTTTGCCTTTCCTAAGAATGTAGCGCTTACAACCAAATACTCTGAAGTATGATATGTTAGGTTTGCTGTTGATGAGCAGTTCATAAGGAGTCTTCTTTAGTAGTGGATGTAAATATATCCTGTTGATAGAGTGACAAGCAGTATTGACAGCTTCAGCCCAAAATCTTGGTGGAGTCTTGTACTCATCCAGTAGGGTCCTTGCCATCTCTATCAAAGTTCTGTTCTTCCTTTCCACCACTCCATTTTGTTGTGGAGCATATGAACCTGAGAATTCATGCTTGATCCATGCTTGTTCAGAAATGCTTCCACCTTGGAGTTCTTGAATTCACTCCCATTATCACTTCTGACCTTCACTAGGTTTACCTTCCACTCATTTTGTACTCTGACAATGAGATGCTTGAATTTCTTGTACACCTGTGTCTTCTCCTTCAAAAATAACACCCAAGTATACCTAGAGAAATCATCTACAATGACAAAGCCATATTTGTTACCTCCTAAGCTCTCATAGGTTGTTGGACCAAAGAGGTCAATATGAATGAGCTTGAAGGAAGTGGAAGTAGTCATGATGTTCTTCGGTCGATGAGCAGCTCCAACTTGTTTGCTGGCTTGACATGCACTACAGGGCTTGTCTTTTTCAAACTTCACCTTCTCCAAGCCTATAACATAGTCATGTTTGCTCAGCCTGTTTAGAAGCTTCATCCCAGCATGTCCTAGCCGCCTGTGCCATAGCCATCCGGCACTAGTCTTCGCCATTAGACACCATGGAGCTGCTGCAGACTGTTCATTGAAATTCACAGTGTATAGCTTACCAGACCTGCATCCTTCAAATACTTGAGAATCATCAGATAGTTTGGAAGCTATAACCTTTTCAGGATAGAAAATAACTTTCATGCCTGTGTCACACAGCTGTGACACAGACATCAGACTATAGCCTATCTGATCAACAAGCATTACATTAGATAAGGAGTGATTCTCAGATATGGCAACTTTACCAATGCCATTTACCTTTCCTTTAGAGTTGTCTGCATAGATCACATGTTTACTTGAAAGATTTTCACTGGTGATCTCTACAAACTCCTCTCTGCCTCCAGTCATATGTTGTGTACATCCACTGTCCACAATCCAATCAATTCCACTGGAGACAGTTTCCTGCAAGATTAGTGATGACACTTAGGGACCCAAACATATTTGGTTCCCTTTGCAGTTTTATCATAAGCAGAAGTAGCAGATGTATATATAGCATATTTGTGTTTAAGGTTAACAGCATCAGCAACAGATGATATGACTTTGATCCTCTTTGGCTGGCAATCACCTGCAACCTTAGACACATGGGTTAGTGGCCTGTTAGATCTGCCTGTGACACAGGTGGGTATACAGCTATGTAAGCCACCGGTGACACCGGCAAGAGTAGCCTTAGGCACCCAGATGGCAGACAACCATTTCGTCAGACGCCTGCGACCTACGTACTTGGCCACTATTTTTCCCTTCATGTTCTTCTGCAAAACATACCCTGGGTTAGAAGGAATGCTTGCTTCATTCCTCTTTCTCTGCTCATGACCAACACTCTTGTTGTCATTAGTTCCTGCCTGTTTCACGAATTTTGCTGCAAGACAAGTGTTAGTGGCAGCAGGCAGTTTATCTTTAGCAGTAGAGGTAGAATAACCCAAGCCTCTTCGGCCTTCATTCTTTCTCAACATTTCAGCTCTTATAAGCTGATAGTTTTGCATGCCAATGTTGGCACTACAGAGACCTTTTCTCATGAGCCTCTTAAGCTCTTCTAGCTCCTCCTTGAGCTTGTTGTGCTCAGCTGCATCCACAGAGTTAGTAACATTAGAGGTTGAGGCCTCTTTAGAGTTGTCTACCACTCCACCTGTAGATGTTAGAATGTTGATTCTGCTGTCACAGTTTAAACATGATTCAATGACAGTAGGAGCAGGTAAAGACATAGCTTCAGCAATATTATCAGAAATATCAATGCATAAGGCATGCTTTGCCTTTAACTCTTCATGCTCCTTGAGGAGAAGCTCATGTGCTGATCTGAGCTTCTCATGAGCTATCTCCAGGTTCTCATGATTCAGCCTGAGATCCTCCCGGTCATCTGTGACTTCATCACAGGTCTCTCTCAGCTCCCTCAGCTTATCCCTAAGGGATATGTTCTCCTTTCTCTCCCTGCAGTATCCCTTCTCTGTTCTCTCTAAGATATCCATTAGTTCAGCATAATCAGGGAAATCATCTTCAGTCAATACCTTAGAGTCCTTAGCCATGAGGCATAAGGGAGCAGGAGTGGATGAAACTTGATCAGCTTTGGAGTTCAGCTTGGAGCTGTGTGACTTGGCTGTGACACAGCTGGGTGTGTCAGCCATGGAGATTGCTATCCCAGCGACCTGGACTTCTTCTTCTTCTGATTCTCCATCTGAACTAGAGTCATCTGAAACCCAGGCTTGCCCTACATAGGCTCTTGCAGTAGCCTTGTTCTTGGAATAAGAAGGATGCTTGCTGAAAGTCCTCTTCTTGTTATAGAAGTCCTTCTTCTTCCCTTTGTCCTTCTTTCTGCTGGGGCAATCAGCTGTGAAGTGGCCTTCCTTGCCACATTCAAAACACTTGTTGTCCTTGGAGGACTTCTTGCCTCTGAATCTATCAGTTGATCCAAACTGCTTCTTCTTCTTATAGAATTTTCTGAAGTTCCTGATAAGAAGGAGCAGCTCATTCTCTTCTCCACTTGACATGTCATTAGATAGATCTTCACTGCTATCACTGTCCGGTAGTGAGGCTTGAGCAGTGGTCTTCAATGCAATGTTCTTCTTGGGACCTGAGGAGGAGCTGTGCTTGCCCTCTTGCTTGAGCTCCATCTCATGAGTGAGGATTGTTCCCAATACTTCTGTAGGCTTCATCCTACTGAAACCCTTTTTCTCCTTGAGCATCAAGACTAAGGTTCTGTAAGGCTTGGGCAGCACAGATAAGAACTTCTTGATGACATCTTCATCCTCAACTCTGTTGGAGCCCAAAGCCTTCAGTTGGTTGGTGATGAGAATCAATCTTGAGTATAGAGAATTTATGTCTTCTCCATGTTCATGCTCAAATCTCTCCAGAGTTGATTCCAGCAGTCCTCTCTTGGACTTCTTCAAGGTGTCACTGCCCTCATATATCTGCTGTAGGGTATCCCAAATCTCCTTAGCAGACTCCATTGTGCTGACTCTGTTAAAGTCATGTTCTTGCAAGCCCATGAAGATGGCAGTGGCAGCTCTGGCATTATTCTGGATATTCTTCTTGTCGTTGATGGTGGGAGCATTAGCCTTCTTCACTTTATAACCTGTATCAACAACATCCCACACATCTGGATCGATAGCAGTAAGATGCATCTGCATCTTCCTCTTCCAGAAAGCATAATTAGCTCTAGTGAAGACATGTATTTTACCCTCATAGCCCGACATCCTTTACTCTGGCGGTTAAGCCAATTCAAAGAGCAACCTTGCTCTGATACCAATTGAAAGGACCGAGATGCCGACTAGAGGGGGGTGAATAGTTGGCTTATAAAATTTTCCTCTTTTAATCTTTTGTTTAAGTTATCAGATTAACTTCACAAGTTAATAGTGGACAGCTGTGACACAGGTGAGTGACACAGGTGGAAACTATGTGTAAATTAACACACAGCTGTCACACAGGTGGAAGACACCGGTGAAGAGTTAACCTAACACAGGTGCTCTACTTAGACTGACTGTGACACAGGTGCTGACACAGGTGAATACAAGTGAATGAAGCAACTGTGTAACAGATGATCACACACAGGTATAAAGGTAATCCAGCACAGGTGAAAAGGTAAACTTAGCAGATCAAGTCTAAGAGACACAAGCAAGCAAGGATAAACAGATATGCATGCAATACAAGGAAGTAAAGAAGACTCAGGGGTTTTCCACCGAAGTTCCCAACTCTTTGCAGAGAAGGTACGTCTCCGTTAGAGAGACCACTCCTAAGAGCTGGCCAGCACTAAAACGTGTTTCTTCTCCGAGTACCTGATCCTTCAGGACTCTTCCTTTAGCTTGTGGAGATCCTTTTGCCTTGCAGCAGGTAGACCTCAGAACACCTTCACAAACTACTGGTTCAGCCCACACAAGGTTGGGTGATACCAGCAACTCCTACACCCGTCTAGGAGTAGACAAACTCCAAGAGTAATAGATGATGCAGCAGCAATCTCTTGGAGGAACCATTGCTCGTGCTCTAGCTCACAAACTCACTCGAACTAACCCTTAGGCTCTTGGCTCTTGTGGAGTGGTTGGAGGCTTTGCAACGGTCATATGTGAATCACTGATTTGAGCAAGGTTGAGAACAGAGTCCTCTCCTGGTCCCCTATATATAGGGTCCTCAGGCACCTGACCGTTACCCTGTTGCCACGTAGGATTAAGTGAGCCACCGGTGTCAGCCACCGATGACACAGCTACACACTACGCCCAACTGTACCCGGCTCAGGCAGACCGACACCTGTGTCACCGGCGGCACACACAGGTGAACCCTTAGCTGATAGCCGCACTACTCAGCCCGGTCCTGGCACATGACATGCCCTCAGCATACTTCAGACTCTAATACCTATAAGGAGAGAACCTCCGACAGACTTCTGACTCAGCAGACCGCCCATCGCAGTGCAGATACCTTAGCATTTTCAAGCTCTCCCCTGGTACAGAGATGTACCTGAGTCATAGAGCAGAAGACCACCTGTGACACAGCTATGTCACACAGGTGCCTACAGCTCTGGGGTTTTCACTGTTAGTACTGCAGAGCACTAACACAAAACAGCTTTATACTTTGTGCAAAGCTATTGACACAGGGCAATTGACCTCAAAACATCAATCCCCTTGACCAACACTCTGAGCAATGAGCAAGGTTCCTTTAGACAACTGCTACTGTTTCATCCCTCTTGATAGTACGGGTGATTCCTATGGACTCAAAGAAACTAGCAAATCTAGGCTTTACCTACCACCAACTGAAGTCACGGCCCTTGACGCATCAAGCCTCCATCACCTTGCTTGCATCTCCCTGCACAGCACCGGCTTCTTCTCAGCTGTGACACAGTTGCCTAGCACAGCCATTTCTTTGTCCTTGAAACCACCTTGTACCCTTTTTGGTGGCCATCCTTCTCTGGATAACCCTACTTCATGGAACCTGTAAACTCTGTTTACACTCAATGTAAACATTAGATTCCAGTTTAGGTTGCCATTAACCATCAAAACCATATTAGGGCCTAGATGATCTTTCAACGGCCAGAGCTACAACGATATGATAACATGTTATGTTATTGCAGTTCAGCAGAGCCGAGCTTGTTTTGAAAATTTCTTTCCAAATCTAGATAACTACTTTGAATGAAAACTTATTTTCTCGCATAACATGAGATATAGGTTAGACCTATTTTCCTGATGCAACCGTGCATGCATATATCCGTATTATTCTCCCTGAAGGAGAGCTTGCGAGTACATTCAATGTACTCACCTGACTTGTTGATTTGGCCAGACGAGGAGGAGTACCATTTCGAGGATACCAACAATGACTATGAGGTGTAGGGCGTTACCCCAGTCAGTTGCCTGTGGTTCGGCATATTGATGCGCAATCTACCACGTGTATCTTTCCATTGTAGTTTTAGTTCGGCCGATAGGCCTAGTTTGTACGAATAAAGACCAAAATGGCTATTTGTGTAATGAACCTAGAATTGTATGACTATGTTATCAAGAAACTTGTGTGTATTGGCCACTGATCATGGGACCAGTACGGTAAACACAGGGGTTTATCCGGCCTTAAAATAGGGTATACCACAGCCAGTGTCCTCTGTCGTTGCCTCTAACGATGAGATCAGAACCCTAGGTGAGGTGATTGTTCATTCATTTAGTGGCCAAAGAGGGACATTGTCATAGTCGCTGAACCAATGTCCTCTTCACAGCCGGATAACATGGAGCTCGATGGACCATTGGATCCTATGGATACCGATATAGTGCCTGCAGTAGTCGACACCGCCATAGTGCCACCACTACTCAAGGCCCCTCTAGTGCATGAAGCCCCTGAACCTTTGATTCTAGTAATGCATCAGTAGGAGTCGTTGGTTAAGAATACATACAAAACAAGAAAGATAGCTAAAGGTAAATCAAAGACCAAGCCGGTGGCCTCAAAAAGTTGCAGAGAAGATTGGGCATTGGCAGTTCAGGCGTGAAGAACCGTTGGTACCGTCGCATGAGATTCCTTAGTTGGCACTGCAAGTACATGGAGATGCTACTGCAGCGAAGGAGAGTATCAGATCAACTTCAAATAAGAACATTTTTTTCCACTAACAAATGGAAGACATTTTTGAGGTATTCTTCCGAGATATCAGCCTCAACGCCCTTGAGAGCTCTGTGGTGAGATGCTGGACACTATAAGTGTGTGCTGCCTATATCACGGTCTACTTTCATGCTAAACTAGTATATAGTACTTATATATACTCATTTGTTTTGTATATATATATATATAGTTTCATGTTCACTCAAGCTAGGGCATAGAACGAACATGTGGGTTTCCTTAACCTAGTCTTGGTTTTGGCTAAACTCATAAGACAAGATGCCACCTACGCCATGGAATACATCCTAAAGGCTTTCCTATCTCAAAAGGATAAAGAATATATAATGTTTGCATATACGCCAAGGTAGGTGTTGCAATATTAGCTATACTTGGTCAATTTTGTACTTCACAAACTTATAGTCTTAATGACTGATGAAATACATGTGTAGCAATCATTGGGTCACGGTTGCCGTCACGCTATGGTGGAGTAAGGTATATTATGTTGATTCACTACTAAAGGATCATGACTTCACGCCCATTCAAGATGTGCTCAACCATGTTTTCTTCAACTTCGATCTTAGTGGAGGAAACACAAAGGGAAAAAAACTTGCTCACATTTTATAATTCCCGGTACAAGCTATAAATTTTACTAAAGAACAACTATGACTCATCAATTAATCCTATAGACTAATTATCTTTTTTTTCCTTTTTATACTATAAATAACATCCCCCAATGAGCCAATTTTACGGATTCTACGCTTGCACAAACATGGACCTCATCGCACAGTTTACATCTAAGAACAAAGATTTATAGGTTTGGGATGCAGAGAATAATGTACGTAATTTATATTTACCTCTATATAAATGTGTGTTCAAATGATCTCTTTTTCTTAGGAATATGCTTGGACACGTGAGGATCAAATATTGGAAAGAGATGGAATCAGGCAGATTCCCGGGCTTATCGCATCCACCATCCATACCGATGTCATACCCGAACATGCCGAGTTCCATGTGCCTTAATATATACATTGCAATTTCTGAAATTATGATATTATATCTATTAGTTCTATGGCTGTAATTTGTGGCATATGTCTTTATTATGCATTGCAATGGTTTATACAATTGATGTTCTATATATGTGGATAGAGGTGATGTGTGTTTGTGATTCTAGGCAGTGCAGCAATGCTAGCTGCTGCCTTCTGTATATTTTCTGTGCAGGGCAGGCTGAAATTCAATATTCGCCATGCCCTCTGGAAAACATATCACAGACAAGTAAGAATAAAAGTCCATCTATGATAAGTGCCATATCTCAGACGGTTGTTATGCCCTAACCGTTTGAGATAACTAATTCATCTCAGACGGGCATGGCTTATAGCCCATCTGTGATAACACCTCATCATTGACGGGTGACTTAGAGGAACCCGCCTGTGATGAGACTTATCATAGACTGGCAGTATTAGGAGACCCGTCAATGATGCTGTTTGTTAGTACTGGTTATCTATGCGCCTGTGATAACCTTTACAAATATAAGCGTACAAACGGGTGGTATAACCGTTAGAGATGGGGTTTTTTACCTGTTACCCGTCTGTGATAAGCCATCCTCTAGCAGCGATGTCCTACACGGTTTAAATTATGAACCGTCTCGGATGACTCCACATCCTAGATGGTTCAAATTATAAATCGTCTAGGATGTGCCTCATCCAAGATGGTTCAGGTTTGTCCCAAAGTCTTTGAAGATTTTGCAAACGACCCGCTTTGAGGAACTATCCGAAATGTCTCTCATCCGTGACGGCTCTTTGGAACCGTCCAAGATGAGATGTCTGATTTAGAACTTTTTTAAGCAGCTGAGAAGAGTTGGAGCTGGTTAAGCTGGATGGACTGAGACGTAGTAAATCCTTATTTACACCTATGCAGCATGCATGCGTAAATTGTTACGTCATTCATTAGCTAGCCTCGGCTAATTGCTGTATAGTTCGATCCTCTTAGTGATTAGTATCACCCAGATACAACTCAAATAAATCAGAGCTAGAGTCACTGTCCCAACCACGATCATCGCCATCTTCCCCTCCTTCCACGGGATGATCAACACTTGATGGTGCATCAAACATCTTCTCATGGCGCGCCTCTTCCAGACCACCGCACCTCACCACCCACCTATCCTCGTCGCCACCGGCGCCCCTCACAACCCTGACGCCTTGCAGCCTCCTGTCCCCCATCATCACACCCAAATCATGACCGCAACCAGCAGCTGCTATGACAATATCACTGCGCCCACGCGAGAACGACAAGGAGACCTTGTGCGGCTCGTCGTGGCTCGCCGTCGCACTGCTTTCCGCGCGCGGATTCTTACGAAAGCTCGTTTCCGGCGACACCAGGGAGCAGAAGAAGGCGGCGGCGTGGCTGCTCTTAGTCTTGGCTGCCGGCTGGGAGTGGTGGCCTTCCTCCATCTGCTCCATCTTCACTTGGATCGTTTGATCTTCAGGCTCCCTGCCGGTGACCGGGCCGGTAGCAAGGTCGGCGAGGCCATCGAAGTAGCGCGTCGCTCCGAACACGTCGAGATCGCCGGACTGCCGGCGGCGCTGCATCGTAACTGTTTGAGATGGGGTGGAACCGGAAGTAGTGTACACTTGTGTGTGCATGTGTGGGTTTACATGTTTATAAAGTTGTGGAGGGGAAATGAATGTTGGTAGCTTTCATGGCTGAGGGAATGAATGGGGCTGAGCAGAGACAGCACGTACGCTAGTACTACATCCAATGTCTTGTAGCAGGAGAGGAATGGGTTTTATTGAATGGAATTAAACTGCAGCAGAAATCTCGTCCTTGAAGTCCGGCTGATGATTGCTGGAGCGTCCGATTGGCCATGTCTACTCCACTCCATCTGCATGTGGATCGTCCTTGCTCATAAAGACCGAAAATTCCAATGAGCACAAGAATGCTTTGATAGCACAATTCCAAAGTTTTATACTTTATATCATGGGGGTCTACACTGTAGATTAATTCCACTGTGCCGCCATCAAATCTATGTCCCTTCTCCACACTCTCTTCCTGTCTCTGATGGTTCATTGCACCGGACCCGCCAACATCGACAGCCTTCCCCGCTCAATACCCTAGTTTTACTCTTAATCAGATCCGTCGTTGTCTTGTAGAACTCTTCTGATCCTCCGCCGCTCACCGCCAGGCCTCCCAGTGGTGAGAATCACCAGACGCGGGGAAAGAGGTCAGCGTCGATCGAGAAGGATCATCGATGGACCGGCGACAAGAATAAGGATCACGTGGCGGCGACAGTTAAGCTGAATGCAAATTATTCTCATCTAGCTGGGTCGGAATCTTATATTGAGTTGCTTACCTCAAAGCTTTTGAGAAAATGAAAATTTTCATATATGTAGGGAATGCTATAACATGTAAATCTGCAAAAATATGATCATTTATTCATGTAAAGAAAGAGAAGAGATAAATGAATAGTGTTGCGACATCCCCTGCATTGATATCTTCTTTTTTTCTGCATAACCATTTGTCTATTTTACGAGTAACTCGGAACCTGCGATCGCTACACTGCTCTAAGCAGACATATATAGTGTGCGAGGTTGACACAAATTAATCACCACTACTGTATTTTCGGCTGAGCTCACATTTGCACCACAAGCTCGAGCGAGTAGCCGTTGGTTCTGGAAATGCACACGTACATCGTCTGCTGCGTTCGTAATTAATTTGATGCGAAATGCAGCCGAGAGATAGTTGGTTCTTTGGATGCTCTTTCGGTTTCAAGGAAACTGTTGCGATTAAATTGGTGCAGGCAATGTGCCAAGATGCAAGACGCAAGCTAGCCCATGCGAGAGACCTGGCGGGGCTGGAGTTGGAGATGGAAGGACATTTTCAATAGCAAAGAAAATAGTTTTTTCTTATTTTTATCCATGTCAATATCCTTAATTTTAGGGGTATAATTTTTTTCTTAGTCTTCCCTTAGCTAAAGTAAGGCAAACTTCTCTTTTTTTATTCTCTTTGTTTTACATCAACAAAAATCCTATATAATGTGATTAAAAAGACACTAATATCACAATATTAGAAATACCCAGTTCTAATCAACGAGTCCAGCACTACCGGAATCGTCCCCAACACTCGGCAAAGGCTTCACCGAGTGTTACACTCGGCAAACCATACTCGGCAGACACCCTACCGGCAAAGCGCTCTTTGCCGAGTCCTTTTCGTCATG
Source organism: Stipa capillata (assembly GCA_019208055.1). NCBI lineage: Eukaryota > Viridiplantae > Streptophyta > Magnoliopsida > Poales > Poaceae > Stipa > Stipa capillata. Next base: position 257,140 of record JAGXJF010001435.1, read on the forward strand.
CACTCAGTAAAGACCTTTGCCGAGTGTCAAAATGCTGGGACTCGGCAAACGCTTTGAATAGTAACAACAAAAAAAGACACCGGCAGCTCGCCGGCCGTGGTGGAGGCGACGCCTCCCGGAGCAGCAGCAGGAGGAGAGAGAGAGCGTGAAGGGGAGGAAGGCCGGGGGCGACGACGAGGCGGCGGGGTGGCTCCTGCGGCGAGGGCGACGAGGGCTCGGCGACGGGGAGCTCGGGGTGGTCGGGGCAGCTAGGCTTGGCGACGGGGCGGAGCTCCGGAGCTGGGTCGTCGGGGCGAGGCGGTGAGGAGCGCGGCCGGGGTGGAATGGCGGGGCCGGGGCGCTCGGGTCGGTGAGGAGGCGGCTTCGGCAAGCGGCGGCGAGGCCGAAGCGAGTGGAGCAGAGGCCGGGGCGGCGGCGAGAAATTGAGGCGGCGATGGCGGGGAAGCTTGGGGGCGGCGAGGCGGTGAAGAGCACGGGCGGCCGGGGTGGAATGGCGGGGCCGGGGCGCTCGAGTCGGTGAGGAGGCGGCTTCGGCAAGCGGCGGCGAGGCCGAGGCGAGTGGAGCGGAGGCCGGGGCGGCGGCGAGAAATTGAGGCGGCGATGGCGGGGAAGCTTGGGGGCGGCGAGGCGGTGAAGAGCACGGGCGCTCGGGTCGGTGAGGAGGCGGAGACGAAGCGGCCGGGAGGAGGGGAGGCACGGGAGGGAGGAACGCGGGGTTGGAGTGGCGGCAGCGGGATTGGGGCGGCGATAGGATTTGGGGGACGGGGAGGCGCGCGGGGATAAGGATGAGGGAGAAGGGAAGAGAGAGAGAGGGAGGTTCCCTGCCGTTGGATCTGAGAGAATCGAACGGCTATGAGGCGCGATCCGTGGGAATCTGGCGCTGACCAATCAGAACGTAGGAACGCTTTGCCGAGTGTTGCACTCGGCAAACACTCAAAACTTTGCCGAGTGTTACACTCGGCAAACTCTATTTATATGGCTTGTAAAAAAATAATATTTGTATGCCTAAAAATGCACTTAATGGCTTAAATATAACAAACGGACTCAAAAAAATGTCAAAATGTCAAATTTTGAAATGATACATGTATGTATGTTGAGTGTGAAAAAAATTTCAAGGCCAACGAATGAGGCAGGGGTCGCTTCGCATGCAAACCTGACACGTGGCCTTGGCTTTGCCGAGTGTCAAGGCTTTGCCGTGTGTCCTACGCAACATGTGCCGAGTGTTTTTTGTTTGCCGAGTGCCCCCGAAAAGACACTCGGCAAAGAATTAGCTTTGCCGAGTGTCATAAGTTTGCCGAGTGTTTTATTCGATGCACTCAGCAAAGTACGTGTTTGCCGAGTGCCCGTGAAAAGACACTCGGCAAAGCCCTGGGCACTCGGCAAACTATCTTTTTCCGGTAGTGCAGAATCCAGATACTATGTGCAAGCCTTGAGCATTCGGATAAGAATGTCAGGGGGCATTCATCTCATCTAGGATCCCATCAGCTGTCCGGTGCAATTAATTTTGTCACCATTATTGTCTAAGGAATATGATTATTTTTTCTGAAATATTGCCGTGGCTAAATTCCACAGTCCAAGCTTAATTGGGTCCTTTATAGGACTTCGAAATTTTCCCATATTTCAGCAGGAATTGCACTATTTTGTATGAAATTTCCCTGTTTGTTTTCAAGCTGAATTTTCACTTTACATATGTCTCAACCATACGAGCTGTGTCGTCGAGAACCAGCTGTTTTCATCATGAGTCCGTCCTGTTCTTGCTTGCGTGCTTCCCCGAGTAACGCGTTCCATTAAGGTAATTATGGAATTTGTGTTGTTCCTCGAAGAATCTCACTCTTCTTTACTTCTGGGAGGAGGAGGAAGATGGTGGAGGATACATGCCTCAACTGTGATGAGAGAGAGGAGGTGTGGTATTCTCCAAAGTAGAAATTTCATACACATCACTCAATCACCACTTAACATAACCACACACAATCAAGCAATAAATCATTGATACACCTAAAATGTATTAATATTGCCTGATCATTTTATGTTGTTTTCACCTGACTTATATGGATAAATCGCATTAACTGATATAACTACTCTTATTTGTGGAAAACCATGTTTGTCAGTTGTCGCATAGAAAACTTCATGAAAATACATGAAAATGTCAAAGATGTGAAAGATATACGAGGAGGAGTGTTGCACTGATTGGAGGGGACCAAACGGAGCCCACAAGAGGCAGGGCGGTCAGGCTCCCAGCTCCGCCTCGCGACCACCCTGTAGGCTCCTGCTCTGCCTCGCAGCCCCTTAGATGTATTTAATCCCCACGATGCACGCATCCTAGAGTATGAGAGTTTTACACAAAGACCTAAACAGAACACCACCACCACTTCGTTCTTCATCAAGATTGGATTCGATTGGCAATTCTCTAAAGGATTCTCTATTACTTCTTCATCCACCACCACCAGATATTAGATAGGTCCTAGGAGGGAGGATAGCATGTTCTTCCCCTCATTTACTTCTAATGTTTTTTTAGAACTTTTATTTCTAATCTATGTAAGTTAAGAATTGTTTAATCCTTCATGTTTATTGATGGATGTTTGTCGGATTGTCGGTAATATATAGGGAAGTTTTCTAATCATCTCAATAATGATTTCAATCAGTTTTCATCCCTTTATCATGTGTGAATAGTTTAGATGGAAATTGGAGAATTGTATAGGTGCTTTGATGCATATTAATATATTGTGATCGCTTCAATGTTTTTATATGATGTTGTTTATCTTTGCTACACTTAATGCTTGTTGTAAGGTTTTGGCAACATGATCTTATAACTTAATGTTCATACATACAATTATGAATACTTGTTGTTTATCGAATCAACGACCTATATGGGGACATGCATAGGTGTCATAGAGAAGATACTACAACTCGAGAATCACATTTTATCATTAATCTTAATGCTTTGGTCCAGTGATTTTGGAAGAGATGAAGCTCTTTCATTGAATGCTCATCAACATAAGGATAACATGCCTACAAAGTCTTGAAACTAGCGAAGTTATTTTCTCATACCTACGTTATAAATTGCTCTTTACATGAATCTATGAAGTTATTTTGCCTACTGTCTAATCTTTATTATTGTTGCAAGTTTCTATGAATACACTTCTAGTTTAATTTGTTGATTTAGTTTACTTTTCTTGTTTTTACTACTTTTATCATTACAAAGACTTCAAAAATATTTTATCTTTTATTGTAGCAAATAACAACAATAATTTATAGGAAACTCAATTCTAGTGTGGTTGAAGTGACACGGTAGCCGAGTTCAATATTTAAAACTGGTTAAAAATTCTCATAAGTGAACAAGCTATTGATATTGTTCACTTGCAGGCCATCAATCAGCCAAATATCAACCTTTTCACTTAATCTTTGCCTTTTCAAGCATTACAAGTGCTACAGGATCCAAACAAGACAAACCAAATATTGGGGGTAAGGTCAGAGAGGAGGCAAAAGGAGGTGGAGAACTGAGCAGATCCGAATGCGCTTTTTTGGGGGTGATGAGCCAGGTTCTCTTGCCAGACTCAGCGGCAAGGACTGCTACCGAGGGCACTAGGGCGATGGCAAGGTGGCGACGAAGCACCATGCCAAAGAGAGAGACCACGACAAGGCAACTCCATGCCAGCAGAAGCCGACACTCTTATTTATGAAAAAACTACAACTAGGAGGTGAGCAATGGTCCCCTCCCCCTTTGCTCCCCGGCTGGCAAGGCCATCGGAGATGGGAGAGAGTGGGGTTGGAGGTGGTGCCGGTAGGAAACCTAGAGAGGGGGAGAGTCGGAGAGCTCCTCAGGAGGGAAATACTGATAAGCAACCAAAATAGGAGTTCCAATGGTGGGTTCAAAGCTAGCCATCTATATATACAGAAATCTTTAGGTCTTCAAATGAAACAGCCATCATAGGATGTGAAGATGACAATCATTGCGGAGGTCACAACATTATTGACAAAATAGACGAAACACTCTGATAAATTTTTTTATTTACTACGTTTCAAATTCTTATGGATGAAAACAACTATGGAAAGTATGGGAAATGCACTCTCATTCTGCAAACATTTTCTAGCTAGTAAGTTTTGGGTTCTTCTGCTAATATCCACACACCAAACTTACTTTAAGACCAGATCCTTTTGGTCGCACCGCTAGTCATGGCATGGGGAAACAACACTGCCACACTATGGTCTATGGGTTAAGTCCCTGGCTGAGATGACCAAGTGTCATTGTTTGCCCTGGCATACAATGTCTGTCAGTAGAAATAAGTTTGAGGAGTTCTTAATATTTTTCTTTAAAAAGTCAAATGGTAAAATAGAGTATACTTCTCAGAACACGATGTAAATGATCATGAGTAACACGCTAGGTTTTGCGAGGTTGTTAATATCAGAATACTAGGTAGTATGTTTTCTTGTCAGTAGTATCGGATCGTAGAATCATATCTAGTATCACCATCTATGAGATTTTGAAACATACATATATTTTATACAAAAAATGCATTATGTATTCAAACATGTAAGTTTACAATACCAAATTTTGAATTGATTTTCGTAAATATAGGTGCACTTATTCACATTACATTCAATTAAACTTAATTTTTAATTAATTGGTCTTACAAAATTAATCATTTAAAGTTCAATAGATGAATATGAATATGTTTTCCTTACAGTAACGTGCAAAGAGCAACACGGAAGCATACCAAACTAATATAACCTCAATCAGTAATAAGTAATATCAAATTTTATATGTTGAAACTACTGTCATACTACAATATACTATCAGATTTTCATACACATTGCGATCTATGTTGTCTAGCCATACGATACTCCCTCCGTCCAGAAACGTAAGGCGCGTACGTTTTCTAAAATTTATCTTTCACTAAGAATTTATTCAATAATATGTAGATTATATGATATAAAATTGATATAGTTGAATTCGAATTCTTGATCAAACATAAATTTTAAGAAACGTGTGCGCCTTACATTTCTGGACGGAGGGAGTACTATATTACCGTGGGTTTAACCACACCCTCTATCTTGACACATGGGAGCATCTGGCACATGGGTCTGTTCCGACGTGGCAAAGGGCGTCCACGCCGGCACGCCAGCGTGTCCAACCTTATCCTTCTCCTTCCCTTCGCGACGGGCCTCTCCACCAAACACGCCTCGACATCCTTCCACCGAAGCTCGGCACCTCTAAAGAATTCGTCTCATTCCTCCCTTGTACTGGAGTTGCGTGGAGTGGAGATCCATCGGCACTTGGATTGATTCCTGTCGCTGGTGACGAACCCTATCTTGCTTGGATTGTTCCTTTTTAAGGTTTTGTTCTGGTCTTTTCTTTGCTCCAATCCAAAACTCCTTCCTCCCCCAATCCATCCAGTTTGTTGTGGATTTGTTGGCTCCTGGGGAGTGAGAAGCTCGAGCATGGAGGGACTGACGGAAAGCGAGATTGCCGGTTTCGTGGTGGGAGCTCTGCTGCTCGGTGCCAGCATCGGCGCGCAAAGGGTTGACGGCTTCATCGCCGCTTCGCAGAGAAGGTCCTTGTCCGCTCAACCCTTCTTGGGGGCCCCACTCCACAGTTCCGTTGATTGCCATTTCTAATAGCAGCGTTCATATTAGCAAAATTCATGTCCCAGCTGAGAGCATAGCCTGACCGAAAAGGAACTTTAATTGAACGTTCCAAAACTTGCTTAAGGGAAAATCTTTTTCCCATTTCAGAATTTCTGCAGGCACTATTGCTTAGATACTACAGTAAAATGCAAACGAAACCTCTTTGGGTGGTAATTTCTTCTGAACAAATGGAGCGAACTAATTTGCTATCAATTGAGTATTGCACTGTAGTGACATCATAGCTACTTAGCTAGCCGGACGCTTATTTCGCTTAAAAGATGGTACTATACTGCAGGTCTTTAAACATGTGTAAGAGGTGCGGTGATCTTCGCATGGTAGCATGTTCACAATGCAAAGGAGTCGGTTCTGTTAGGAAAGGTGGAACCTTCACATTTGGCATGCTCGATGATATCTATGAATCACTTGGAGCTGAAACAAAGGCAGATGATTTGGTCGCTTGCTCAAAGTGCCGATCTAGAGGCCGTCTCCCCTGTCCAGAGTGCTCCAAGGTCAGATGACCATTGAATAGAGGAAATATTATCTCCTTTTAGTACTTGCAAATTTTGCTGTTTTCCGCAGTGGTCGAAGCTGTATCTATTGGAGATACCTTTCGTGATTACTGATCTGAATATGTCATTCAGTTTGCAAACCATGAGTGACATGGACCTATGGACATGTGCTTCTCTATTTTTATTTGACAGGAACTATAGCAATTATTCCCTTGTTCAAAATGTAAGTAGTTTTTAATATTGACATGGTCTCCAAAGTAACACTTTGACCGTCAATTTCTTTAAAAATATATTGCTTCAAATAAAAATAATTATATGTTATATTTCATGATGGATCTAGTAGTACCAATCTGTTGTTATCGATGTTGGTAATTAAAAATTATATTGATAGTTAAACTTAAAAATATTTGATATTCTCAGATTACTTTGTTTATAGGTGATCATATATATATATGAACAAGGGGGTAAGCATGTTGAAAGCGTACACGATACATAGGTGTAGGGGGTAAATAGAGGAGTTCAGTAGAATAGCTTGGGGGTGAGCTTTGACTCTTCATGTATGTCAGAAGCAAGTGATGGTCTTATATATGCGTCTGTATTATTGTTCGTTAGAAGACTTTCTTTGTTTTAGGACAGAAACCCATCCAAAATCAGCCATATGATGTACAAATCAATAGTTGCATAATTAAGAAATATGCAATTGCAAAATCCTTGTTCCCGATTCAGAACTATGCTACTACAGAGTGTGCCCGTCAGAATTATGCCAGGACGCTGCCCAAGCTGGTGCTTTTCGACGCAGGCGTCTGCGCCGCGTATCAGATTGTCACGAGGATGTACCAGTTTAGAGTGTCACTCTGGTATCCGATCAAAATTTATGATATATGACACAAGCGTGTACAGATCAAGATTGAAATAAATGGACCTCATACAGAGTACCTAAATAATGACAGTGAACATTAGTGGCAAAAGAGAAAAGATTTAACGAAGCCGACCATGAATTTTTGAAGCATAAACTTAAAAGAGTAGAAAAGATTGTTGCTCTTTCACAACCCCCATACAAACAAGGCAACAAGATAATAAAAAAAAGTATTGTATAGTAATGATCACAGAAACAACAAAGCTTGTTCCAATGCCGATAGCGTTTCGTGAGGTTATCTTTTGTGAGTACCACTCTCCATCCCAAATACCACATAAAGCCTAGGCAGTTGTTGTTCTTGCGTTCGGCATTTTGTCTTCTTGTGTCCTTTTATATTTATATTTTTTGTCAAGTTTCTCCGACTCTTTTGGTTGCAACCTTTATAATAATTATGGTTATGTGCATCGCTAGTTGGTATAGAGACCGGGAGCAATGAAATCTTCCTTTGTCTAAAAAAATTATACGTATACACTTTGATTTTGCTATCAATAGGTTGCCTAATTTTTTGGCTTAATGAAAGATGCCCCTAAAATTTTAGGTTAGGACGGTTCGATACAATGAAATACTCTAAAGATAGTTCACTTTTAAATTCATGTGGTCAATTTGCTAGAAATGTGATCATTATAACTTCTCTGATTCAAAATGTAAGTAGTCTTAGATGTTGACGTGGTTTCCAAAATTTCTTCAAATAAATTGTTTCAAATAAAAATAATTATATATTAGAAAATATATTTTATGATGGATCTAGTAGTTTTTGTCAATGCTGGTAATTTGATGGTTTAACCTAAAAGTGTTTTAACTTTCTGAGATTCTAAAACTGTTATCATTTTGGATTAGAGATAGTAGTACATTAAAGGAAAGTGCATTTTATCCGTTGGTTCTTCCCGAAGTTCGTAAAACACCACCATGTTGAAACCATCTATGTTTTTTTAGACCAACGATCTGAGACCTTATTTATTAATTAAAGACAATATAATAGATCAAAGAAATTGAAATCAACACGAGCTACGAATATCCCTTATTAAAACAAAAGTTATATCAAGGTCCTTCAAAGTCATCATCTCCAGATCCGTCATTCGCATCTCAGCGTTCCTCCAAGCCTCCGATAAAGAAAAAAAAACAAAATGTCAAACTTGCACGAGTTGGACTAACCTGAAAGGTTTTGAAGCTCACCCTAATACGTGGGAACCTAAGATCACTGAATGCACTGTGGCTAGAGACATGCCCCTCACAAGGCAGGTTACCGAACTACTGCTTCGTCACCGAACCGCCTAGAAGAATCAGAAGCCAAGACACACTTGGCACCACCAATGCTACCACCATGGTCAAGTCAGGTTGAGGCGATGGACAATAATTCGGCGGATCAAGAGCTGTCGATCCACGAGACCAAAACACCCCTAACCCTTCGGCATCGATAGTGACGGTTACACCAGGACGAGGATAGAGCCAAGGGATATTTATTCCGTACGGTGAGCCTTCACACTTGGGAAACAACCATCAAGAACCTAATATCAAATATTGATCCAGAGTTCCTCCTCTCGGCACCCGATCGGCCATCGAAATCGAAGGCAACTGATGGGAACGTTGATGGGAAAAAGGGAAACAACGATCACCTTGCTTGCCTCCCACGACGGATAGGGTTTATTCATTGCGGCGTGTTGCACCAGAAACGCACGTCTATCGAACTGCGGAGTTTGAGTTTGTGTTCGAAACCGTCCATGTCGCCCTACGACTATCTAAACAATCCAATTTTCACCCATAGGCTGGTTTCATCAACGGTTTTCGCCTTCTTAAATAGCCCCTCCGACGAGTGCCACCGGCGCAGCCTCTATTAGTGGCCCATGGCCGTGGCTTGGGCCTAGGGACCTCGGCAGCGCTGCATGTTTTCTACGCCAGGCGTGCGTGTTAGTGGCCTAGCTGCGTGAGCCTCAGTGTGTCTGCTGGTTCGTTGGTCTGTAGGAGGCCCAGTGTCTCTTGATTTGGGCTTGGGATGTCACATCTATTCATACATGGGTTGTAACAAATAAACAAAATTGAACCTGGTGTGGTGCACTCTATTGGGCCTACGTGGATCCGCCTTTCAAAACAAAAAGAATAGACAGACTATCACTATATTACATATATTTAAAAAATTATTTCACATAGTTTTGCAGATTTAAGGTTCGATGCTTATCAAAGAGCTACATGTTTTACTGCAGACCATAACCCCTCACGCACTAGCCTCTGAAGCTCTTACACCTGTTCCGCCAAACAAGCTGTGGGAGTGTGCATTCTCACATCTATTCCACAAAGACGTATGCTCAAACCCCTTGCCAGGCACCTCATGTGCCAACGTGGCTATTGACTGGGGCACACCATAGCCACATTTGCACAAGAGGGGCAAGGGGCCGAGGACGTGGCTCGGCGATACAACAACGGTAGAATGGGTGAGAGAACGCATGTGTTGCTCAGTGTTAGGGGCTTTCAGACACTGAGTAACTGACCCATGCACGTGTGTGCTACTTTTATCGGATGGTATGGGAGTAAAACATGTAGATTTGTGAGGTACGGTGGACCTAGTTCCTTGGATTTGTAGCTTCTGCGAGATTTACTCATAACTAAACAACATCAATATTAATTGCTTCATGCGGTAGGCAGGTGAATCGAGTTTATTTGCTTTTCGGCACGTACATACATCAAGCCTCCGGCGGAAGGACTGCAACATGGCTAAGCAAGCTGCTTTTGCTCAGTTACCGAGTGTGTGTGGGTGGTCACCTTTGCTACCTTTCCGTTCTCTCTTTATCCTTGCCTCACCTCAGTCCTTCTGTGACAGATCGACTTTGAGTTTGAGGCCCCCTCGTGCGATCTCCACTCCAACAAAACCAAGCGAGACAGCGGCACCGGGAGCCATCACCAGTGCAAGCCATCAGTCATGGTCGTTCCCATCGCCAACCTCTCTGCCGTCGTCACCGCCGCCGTGCACGCGGCCATGGGCTTTATTGCCTCCGAGTTGCTCCCGTCGACGGACGTGACAAGGGACGCCGTGCTGGAAACCGCGAGGGCGTTCGTGGCGTGGTTCTTCCGCCACCTCTGGGCCTGGCTCGTCGCCGCTAGAGCCGCGGCCGTCGAGCACCTCCCGGAAGCGGCGGCGGCGGCGGCCAAGAGAGCGGCGGCGTCCGCGGTTGAGTCCTCCGAGCCATGGCTGCAGATGGTGGGGACTATCTTGCGTGACCTATGCAAATGGCTGCTCGCGGACGACGCGGCGGCGAAGTCCACGGTTGATGCCTCCGAGCCGTGGCTTGAAATGGCATTGAAACTCTTGCATGGCCTCTACGGGCGGCTGGTCGCGGCAACCGCTGTGCCCGTCCGGAATCTCCCGGACGCCGATGCCATGGCCACGGCAGGAGGAGTGGCGGGGTCCACGTCGGAGGCCTCCAGCCCGAGCCTGCCTAATTTGGCTTGGCTCTCGCATGGCCACGGCGTCGCGGTGTACGTGCTACTAGTGCTCGCTCTCATCGCCGTCGTCTTCCTCTGCGGCGCCGTCTGGGCTCTAACCTGCCGGACCATGAAGGGCCCCGGGCTCGGCGGCGGGCGCATCGCCCGCGCGATGTTTAAGGCCAACACGACGCGCTACTACGCCACCGTACGAACAGCGCGCAAGGCGCGCCGCGGTGCATCCGGGGCCGGATGGAAGCTGCTCGTGGCTGCGCCGGTCGTTGCTTGCGCAGTCTACCTAGCAGCGAAGACGATCTACTAAGATCGATGGCGCGCGCCCGCGCTTGGTAGAATTTACAAGCACCAATATGTTTAGACATGGACACCACGCATGCATTCACATGGTTGCTGATTTGATGTTCGTGTAATTTAGTTGTAGCGTTTAGGGGGTTGCTGTTTCCAACGGTGCCGTGCTACATTGTGCATCAAAATGCAACGCCATGAATCCCTTTCCTTTGATGTTTTGTGTTGTCAGCAGCGCGCAGAGCTAGAACTCTTGAAGGGTTGGGGTTGTCTCATGATTAGTTTGTTGACATTTGTTGGAATATCAGTCACTTTTCTCAACCATTTGTCTGCCTCGGGCCAATGCCACCTTTTGGCAATCTTCGTCTTATTCCAAGTTAGCGATCTTCTTCTCTCCGGCAATCTTCTTCTTCTCCAGCAGTTCTTGGAGTCGCCTCCAGCGACGGGGCTTGGCAGCCTAGCCGGAGACTAACAAAAAGGGTGACATGGTCGCGATTCGCGAATCGCGAGGAGATCCAATGGTGATGAAACGTAAATAAGATTTCAGCTCCACGAGAAATGGCAGCTCACAGTTCCGGAGGGCTTGAACTCAAAACTTCATTAAGGACCTCCTTTATTTGCAGGGTTTAAAAGAAACATAAGAATAAAAAAACGCAGGACTATAGTATCATATCTTCTGAATGATTGAATACTACAGGAATTTGCACCAAAAGCTTTCTGATTACACCATAGAAAAAACATACAAATCTTTCGCAGGTTGGAGTCATTAGAAATTTTCTATAAAATATAGTACAAAAGAGCCCTTAGAAAAATTCCAATAATTACAATCCTATAATTAAATCAAACAGTCCACATAGTAAAAATGTCCTAAAGATTACAATCCTCCACCGATCATTTGAAAATCCTTTAAATTAAAAAGAGGCCCTGAATCTATACTAGTGATTTGGACTTTGTTGGGTTTGCATGGGAAATAAGCCCAGCGAAAATCGAACTATTTAGGCTTTGAAAATATATCGGTTTTGTAATGAAAAAGGATTGTTGCTCAGAAGAAAAGGAAATGAGCTGGGCTGGGCTGGGCTGGGCCAAAAATGGTTGGACTAAATTCAAGCAGCATTAATTCAAGGCATTATGTAAAGATTTTGGCCCACTAAAGAGCATTCGATCGACTCAGTTCTTAAAAAGTTTCCGATTTTTTCGAGAAACTTATTTGAGCACTATATAAGCCTGCCAAAATTTTATATGTAGACAAAAATAAAATATGCTATCTGTATTTTTTTCTTGCACAATATTTCCTTGTGGCTATATAACATCCTAACCTGTGTTTACGTATACAGCCAACACCAAAGTGGGTGATAGAATTTCCCCAGAAAAGAAATTGCGATGATGTTTTGAGTTAAGGTGCGTGAAAACCATTGGATTAAAAAGATCGGCATCCAAGATTTAAAACCATTAAAAAAAACATAGGTGGCATGTCGTTATGTGTTTGTTTGAGCCTTTGATTTGTATATCTAATCACTTTCACTGATTGATTAGGCCATTTCCTCCACTGAAGCTAAACTTTAACTGCACATGATCCTCCCTGTACATCTTAGTTACATATATTGATCTTCAACTTGACACCGACAGAATGAACCACTTTCTCCAGAGCTTTTCTTGTGGCCACATGATACAAGTCAACAATTACTAAAGCGCTTCCCTTTCAAAAAAGGAAAACTGGAAACAAAAATAAAATATAACAAATTTGCAATACTGGCCCCTTGGCAATAATATTTAAGTAGCATTTGTTATCTGGCAAAATGCAAGCTTTTTCATTTAATCAAGTCATTTTCGTGCTTTCTCTGGGGCCTTAATCTTGAAGCAAACCCCCGACCTAACAAAAGAGGCTCTGCAACCATCATCATGGTTTTTCAGCTTTGTAACCACAGATTAATAAACATTTCAGAGACAGCACGCACATGCATGTGGAGCTGTTCCCCCCAGCATGGGTCACCAAACCCTATTTCATTAGCTTTTCCATGTGCTTGCTTCTTGGTACTTTTCATATGTTAGTGTGAGAAAGACCCTTCTTTTCCTCAGATCCCAGATTTTTTTTAGTGTTTGCCGTTGGGAACAGCACTGAATCGCCAATTGGATGAGGAGAGCTACTCAGAGCATCGGTTCATTTGTCCCTTTCTAAACTGCTTACCCCAAAAACCTTTTGAAAGAGACTTGGTTGATACTAAAATTCATCTAACCTGTCATGCCTTGGATTCTTAAGAGAACTGTATGTGATTATGTTCTGCTCCATTTTACTATTAAAAAACTCAATATTGCTCTGCTCCATTTGTTCAAAAGGACAACAGCAAGTTGAGAATTATGGTCAATGATGATTCAGCTCTCACCCACAGTTTCTCTGGTTACCATTGTTGTCGTTGAACCGGAGAACTCCTATCCTCTGAGTGTTTTATTTCTGTTATACGTGTCATTGCTGACACCGACACTCAGTGTATAGGTAACCAAGAATAGAAATCGATAACTGATCGCTAAATAATTGCGCACCTCGATTTTTCGGGTGCCTTAATCTAGGTAGTCCGACTCCCAGTTGAACGAGATCAACTTAGGAAGTGTCATGTTCAGTTGGTTGCGCACAGAGAGGTTGGTTAGAATACGCAGCTGTTTTGGATCAACGGTGAGAAAAGGATTGTTCTGAAAACACAAGAGAGTTTTAACGTTAAGACAATGGCCTTGGCAACCCACGTCAGATTGTTAGCGACTGCATACATGAGGTAGGGGGTGATATATAGCTACTGTTTTGGATCTATCGATGGCAGTGAGAAGGATAGCTTGGATTTAATGCATGCCCTGCTCTACCCTGTGAGTGAATGAATGGGAAGGCATAGACAAAGGTACCGCCAAGTGGAGGAAGGCCTGATTGGTCCAGCCCAGGAATCTGATGTATACCCTGCCTTCCGTCCCATATGTGCTCCATTATTGGATGCATGGCCTGTTGAGTCAACTCCGTCATATGCCAAGTGTTCAGTATCATCTTGCAAGCAGCTACCACCCACAAGTTAGCTACATATATATCGATGAACTCTACAAAAGCAGGTGTCCAGCATATCTCTGTCATTCAGAAAGAATAATTTATAGCTAATTCTCAATTAGAAAAATCAAGCAGATCCTGACTGATTAATGATTTTTTAATTAGTTTCCGGAATTACAGCACCTGAAAACTGACCAAAACAATATATGCTAACTGGTCCTTGTGTCCAGCCCTAGCTGTTCTTATCAGTAACCTCAAAACAAGCACTGGTTAGCCTTCAAGACAACTCTTGGATACCTTGGTTGAGGCTCCAAACATAAATCCAGTTCCAGCAAACACTTGTTTTGAAACTTGTAATGATCCATCTCATGCCTACAACACAGCCCAACTTTCCAGAATTACAGTACCTGAAAACTGACCAAAACAATATGGTAGCCTTGTTTATCCAGCCCTGGCTGTTTCTTATCAGTACTTAACCTGAAAGCAAGCCTGGCTTCCCAGACAAACTTTTGTTTAATCCTTGGGTAAGGCTCAAGACAACAGAGGACAATAATTTGCACCAAACATATATCCTGTGCGGCGCACAATTGTAGAATAATATGCAAGATAGAATTGAACAGAACATAATAAAACATAACAAGAGCTGCTCAAACAAGAAGGTTCTTTTTTTTAAGATCCTTGCAGCTAACCAGAATATCCATTGAGACGTCCTTCTGTAGCCTAATAATTCTGTGATCTTTCTGGCCCAATCAACCACCTTGGAGGCTTGCAGCTTCTCTCAGTACGCGAATGAATGAACGAACAATAATACTAATGTACCCAGCTGAGGATGATCTAGCTTAAAACAATAATGCCAACAGTTCTCTTTGTACTCATCATCTCTCGCCTTTTGGGTCTAGGAGACCATATACCGGAAGATTCCTACATGCCCCATTGGGCCTCCTGAGTCGCCCCTATCCCTTCGGCCTCCTGAGCCACTCCTCTAGGCGACTCAGGAGGCGACACCAACGCCCCGGCCGCTTGAAACCATAGCCGATGTGCTTATTCCTCACCACTGTTGTCGCTATCAGCAGCGGCGGTGGTGAGGCCTTCCACTGCAACCTCTCCTTTCCTCCTTCCCCTCCCTCCCCCATCCTATATGCACCACCTTCCTCAGCCTATCTTGTCGGCGTGTCTCGTCCATGTGCGGCGGTGGGTTTGCCTCTCTATTCCAGCCGGGTCCTGCCTCTTACTCACGGGTATGGGTCAAGGCTGCTTCTCTATATCTGCTCCTCCTCTCCTTAGGCGCATGTGTGGAGGTTGGCCCAGGTCTTGTGGACTGGCCTATGCTCGGCCCTCCTCACTTTGCTCTCTCCTTGAGGCAGACCATGGCTGGAGGTTAGGCAGGGCAAGCTTCGTGCTTCGTTCTTTTCTATGCAGTATGAGTGAATGTGTCATTCCCTCACCTGCTTCAGTCCTAAGCGGAGCTGACCTCATTGTGCAAGCGATGCAAACCACTCGAGGGCATGTCGTGCTGGTGGTTGTTATCCTTGCAATGCCCATGCAGTCTTCATGGTCGTGATCATGGTCATGTCTATGGTCGGACGCTCACAAATGTGGTTGCCGGTGAGTGCTCGTGGCGGATGGCTGTACTTCAGGTCTTGCAAATTATGTGATTCTTGTATTGTCTTAGGTCTATGCTAACTTGGGCTCAATGTTGGTTGCTTGGTGAGGATGATTGCCTTCTTTCTTCTTCTTCTTCTTCTTCTTCTTCTTCTTGACGAGTGGTGTGCTCTTTTGGTGTAATTATGCCCTTTGAGTTGTTAGTCTTTCTTTGGTTGCTTTTGGTTTTGATTGCCGTCATTATTGATGGCGTTGTATTTTTCTAATACAAAAATACATGCAGTTATGTGTTCTAGAAAAAAAAGAAATCATATATATTAAACTAATATTTTTCTGGATGCATTAATTCTTGGTCAACCTAGATTAGTTAAATCTCAATAAACCAATAACACATCACTAGGTCTAAAATTATACAGAAAACTGATGTACAATATTAGAGTTGCATGAAATGTACTGACTCGGTAGTTACACAACCCAGTTATACGTATCCACAACTTTCAGTCTAAACATTCGCAGTATTCTTCGTAGGTCTATAATTTTTCTGATTTCTTCCTCTTTCCTTTTTCTGTTGGTTTTGACCGTTTGATAAAAATCCTAAAACTCGCTAATCAATATACGCGTGTGCATAGCGGCCGAACCATAACCGGGTGCTCGTCCATCGAGTGCGGGCACCGTGAGAAACATCGAGGGTCTCGGGTCGATTGTGCAGAGCCCGAGCCGGAGGTTAACGGGTTTGTGGTGGTTAATTGGGATCGGAGAGCCAGTGGAAGACCAGCTTGTCGGTAGGCCCAAACAGCAGCGGTCAACATGGGAAGGAGAGACGACGGAGCTGATGATCATTGTGATGAGTAAAGTTAAACCTCTAGGTGTTAAATATTTGTGGGGATTCGGCATTTCCGGATGAATCTACGATATAGATTGTCGATCGGTGTCTTTCTTCCTTAGTTTGTTTTGTTTTCAAAGCACTGCGGATGCTGTTAAGATAATTGTTGTGTAATTTAGGACTCTATATCTGTTGCAATCTTTTTTCTTCACTTCCAGAAGTAAAATTTTGGCAGTCTTTCTGGATAAAACAACAACATTGATATCACGAGTTCATGTCGCAGTTAATACTTTATGCTCAGAGGGATGTTTGGATCGTATGATTTTCATGCGGAGTATTTCAATCCTTAGAAAAGTTACCTACAAAATCTCTTTGAATCATAGTATTAGAGCTCTCAAATTCATACTACGCTCACAATTCCATAGAAAAATCAATATGAGCCGAATCCTTTTTTTTGTGTGAAACCCAATGCATTATCTCTCCACTCTCTCTCTTCATTCCTTCAAAATTTCTGTGTTATTGCCTGTAAACTATCCAAAGACATTAATTTCAAAATTCCTATGTTTTAAGATCTTGTAGGAATCCATAATATATGATATCTCATACATGTGTTTATCATATTCGTATGTTTTTTAATTCTTGCGAACTAAAGATGTCCTAAATATGTGGTGCAACTAGCTATCATATTAACAAAAATAATTAGGACTTCCTTTACACTAAATAGGGTTAAGGGGTGTGATAATGACTCAATCCGTCGAACACTCTTGGGTTTAGGCTAGGGTAAATTAATCTGGTCAAAATCATTTAACCTCTCTAACTTAGGGTTAAACTAACCCATAAAAAAGGTAAACTAAGTTAACCCAACATAGTAAACTATCCTAAATTCATTTTTTCTACCACTAACCCTTAATGTAGCTAAATAGATTAATTGTCAAATATAACATTAGAATTAAGCTAACCTATACTAATTAAGATTAGTTAACATAGTTATCTTAACCATAAATCAGACACAGATTACGGTGCACATAGGTGTATTTCCCCCTAATTTGAAACATGACACATACATCACAATTTCTTATTAGTTCATCTTCTCTCACGAAGAAAACTGACAACCTCTATTGCCTTGCCATTGCCACAATGGAGATATTATCAGCGTCTTATTTTATCTTGGGGCAGTTTTACTATATTCTATCTTAAGTTATATCATACGTATTAAATAGTTTTCCAGATATAACTCTTTTAGTAGCTTGTATTTTAGTGCTGTATCTGAATAAACTTTTATTAATATATTTATGATTAATATTAGCATTTTTTAACCTTGTGGTCTATTTGTGTTTTGTATCTTAGAAAGAGAGATACATGGGATCGATTTCAGCTTTAAACTCGTGTTCGTTTCCGCGATTAGAGTTGTATCTTGTTTAAGACACGATATCATTCTTTTTTCTTCTAATTAGACCATCACATCGGTCTTTTTATTTAGTTGGTATATTTCAGTTACAGCTAATATCATTGGATTGCTATTAACCTAACATTTAATGATATACTTTGAACTTCGTAGAATTAAGCCAAGAATTAAAGTAATCAAATATACTTACGAGGCACAGCTTCCCAAAAGCATGCAAAATTAATAAATATATTGCGAAGATACAGCTAGCACATGCAGAATTAACAAGTGTATACAAAAGACACACCTTAGCTAGCTAAGTTGTAACGTCCAATCATGCATCCGCACGCTCTTATACAATTGGCTTCTTATTTTTAACCTCCTCTATCATGTTTTGCACTTTGTGGATGGAATACAACAACATCCTCAACCCAATAATAGAAGCGCACATGCTTACTTTAGAAGGTATTATACGAAAATCATTGTTAATCTAGCAACGTACCATGAAAGTACAAGCATACAGTACATTTTCAAAACGTAACCTCGTAGCATGAAATTGAGTCATGGACCGAGGAATTACGAACATCGCCGGTACTCTAGTGCAAATAAAAACAATGAAAAACCATCTGCAAGCAAAACAGGGACTTAACAAGGGTTCAGAGACAATAAGGTTCAAACATAGCGGCTATTTAACCAATCACAATTTAACAAAATTCACTGCTAAATACACTCGTATCCATAACTATTCTGCTCTGAAGTTAACAAGACAAAGGAAAAGCAAGTGATTAACCCCGACAAAATGACAGCAGTCGCTGCTGTGCCGCTGGCTGTTGCTGCATAGCGGGCTGCGGGTTTGCATCTCCAAAACTGGCGACCCGGATCGGGAGGACGGAGCGAGAAGAGAAATGGAGACGCATGACGGGAAAGGAAGAACCTTTTGCTGTCTTTCCTTTTACGTCAGCCGGCGAAGAACTACTTCCCTCCCCCTCCCTCCCTCCCTCCCTCCTCACTTCCTCAGATCTCTCTCCCTTTCTCTCTCTAAATCCCGCCTCCTCCTCCTACCTCCCTCTCCTCGCATTCCACCTCCCAGATCTCACCAACCCCCTACCTGCCGGCGTTCTTGCCTCTCCCAGTATCCGCGCTTCCTGAAGCGGTTGCTGCCGTCTCTGTTCGGGGGCGATCTGCGGCGGGAGCCTTGTCCGCCGCCTCCGCGGGGCGGGCTGTGGGATGTGTATTAGTTCTTGATCCGTCCGGATCCCGGATCCGCCGCAAAGGCGGCGCCTTTGTGGGGTGTTCTCGGCGCTATCCATGGAGGAGTGTTTGGCGCGCCGGCGGTGAGGTGCGCGCGTGGAGCTCGTGGTCGTGGGTTGGAGTGTTAGGGAGAGAGGCTTTGAGGAAGGACGGTGGGTGGCGAGATGAGGGGCTCCGAGACGCGGAGGCGTGCACCGGAGTTCCGGCGCCAGTCGAGGCGGCGGCTGCCGGGGTGGATCTGGTGGCTCGTCGGTATCTTCCTTGTCGTCGGGCTCATGCTCTTCGTCCTGCATCACAACCAGAAGGAGCAGTTCCGGCCTCCCGTCATAGTGAGTAGCGCAAAATTCACTTGTGCGATTTCCAGCTTGCTGAATTGTGTGACATCATTCGAAAGATAACTGCTTTCCACAGTTCTGAAAACACGTGTAAAAAGTTTATGCTTTTTATGACTGTTGCCCTGTTTTCTGCTACCTCTTTAGTGGATCTCGATTACCATATGGTATGAGAGCTTTAGGCGTACGTTTGCTTGTTGTAATTGTGCAAATTGATTGTTTGCTAACTTAGTATAGGACAAGGTTTCATGACTTGTTCTATGTTAGAAGGTGAGCGCGGTTGTGTGGATGATCAAAGTACATTATCTTCTAGATCTTGATTGTCGAATTTTAGTATTAGATCCTTAAAGGTTAGTGCTTTCTCTCTAGCCATTTGGTCATGTTTATGGAAACTTCAGTTTTCACTTTCTAGTCCATGGTAGAAAGTGTTTTTGATGGCTAATCATGACTAGTTGTTAGAAATGGCAAAGAGGCTGTATAATTCTAGGAGTTGGTGCGGCATTATGGATAGGCTGTCTTTGGACTTCTTTGGAGGTCTGCTCAAGTACTTAGGTAAAGTGTCATTCTCAGAAGGTGGTTTCCCATCTTCCCTATTGATAGCATACACTATTCCTGTACTAGGAAGATGGTTACCTTCTTAATTGGTGTGAGGACAGCATGGAATGATGAAGATTTAATTCATATCTTGAGTCAATATTTTATACTATGGCAATGCTGAACTTTGACTAGTTCGATTGAATTATTCAGGGATAACTCCTTCCAAAGGAATAGCATTGGGGGCCATGATTTTTTTTTCTTTTGATGTTGAGTGACATCCAGTAACGCTCAAAAGTAACATTTTCCTCCTAGGGGTATTCCTGTCTATCTATAGAGATGCAACAGTTGGTTTTTTTGTTAGGAACCAGAATGTTTTGTAACATTTGAATTACATTGATTGGATCATTTTTTTCATTGCATTGCTTACGAGACCAATGCCTGCCTGTGGTACCTGCTCAATATTAGTTCATTGAAACCATCCAATGAAGAGTAATCTTTTTAATAATTGGCATTTGTAGATTACCAGAGAGATCAAGTGAAATCATTAATAGAACAGCGATACATTCAAGGTTTATGAGATTGCTAACGATTCTAATTTGCAATTTTTGAAGTATAGGGTTTTTTTTTCTGGTAAAGGTCTTAAGTGTACAGAATTTTATGTAACTCATATTGAAAGTTAGAATCTGAACTTGCTAGGCAGAACCAATTGAGGGCCTTTGGGAACCAACAGAATTTATTAGGTATTAAATATGGTGAAACTCATAGTGTTTCATGGACTCAAGGAAATCTTAATTGCTAGTGTGTTACCAAATTTACGTGGAAATATGTGGCAAGCAGGTTGGATGCAATAATTACTGTCTAGCAAGGGGAGTATTTTAGGAAACCATTTTCATATATATGTTCAGCCCTCATGTTTGGTATCTATAACTGTGCATAAATGATAGAGAAAACTGAGGAAGGTAGTGTTTTATAATGTATGAAGAGGAAAATGACTATTGAGGTGACTGGACCAGGCCCAGTTTGCTGTTGCTTGCTGTGCTGCGGACTCTAGTGACCTACCTAATTCTGATAAGATTATTCCATTATGGCTCCAAAAAAGTTGTTTTCCAAAAGGTATTTAGGCTTGCAATGAAAAGGAAACAGTACATCTTCAAGCAGCTAGAGGCTTTGATTCCTTTAATTTCGCTCATTCATTTGATAATTATTTTGAACTTCTCTGGTTTGTTCTCAAGCTGTTAATTTGAGAAGTGCAGCTTGTTTTCTCATATAAAAAGCTGTTCGGTATGATGCCAAGAGTTGCCATTGACTGTACATGTGTTTTACTTACAAAGTTTTTACAAGATTACCTTGCCACTGGCATCAGTTAGTTTTCGTCCAAAACTTCAGCATATCATGGGCGATCTGTTCCATGACTAAATCTTGGCATATCTTAATAGGGGAAATTAGACACCAACCAAAAAACCCAGATTATCGCCAAGTGTCTAAGCATATACATGTAGTAAATAGTAAAAGTGCCTGTTAATTCTGTCTCTACAAAACTATGGTCTTAACATTCTTGCGTGAGTTTTTGACACCAAATTGTGTTGGATAATTAGAAACTTCTCCTTATACTTGAATAGTTGGAAAAAGATTGCATCCAGCTCCTGAATCTTGATATAAGGTTACCAATATCTAGTTTGTTCATTTAGATTTCATCTTGAATAGCTTAAGATGATTCATGGAAGCTAGGCACAAATATATTCTTGTTCACTGCCAAGTAAGCTCAGTGATGCCGGATGCAGATTGCTCTATAAGATAACCTCACCTTTATTTAAGCAGTATAGTATGATGCTTTGTGTCTTTGATGGACTGTCTTGAATGTTTACCTTGTGATTGCTTCTGGATTATTGTTCAAAATTGAATATATTTTTGGTTTCTGTTACTTCAACTACATAGATATACTTCTTGATTGGTCTTCTCCACTGTAAAAAAGTCTCAGTTCCTTTTATTAAACTCAGTCGCCTGTGCATGTTCCTCATGTATTTCTTTCTTGTTCCAGAATAAAGGGTCAGAAATGGAGGAAGTCTCTCATGAGAAAGTGAATTTCACGGAAGAGCTTTTAAGCAGTACATCTTTTGCACGGCAATTAGCAGATCAAATGACTCTAGCGAAGGCCTATGTCATCCTTGCGAAAGAGCATGGCAACCTTCAGCTTGCATGGGAGTTTAGTTCCCAAATAAGGAATTGCCAAAGATTGCTGTCTGAAGGGGCTGTTAGTGGGAGAGCAATCACTCAGGAAGAAGCCCATCCTATAATAACTCGGCTAGCACGGTTAATATACAAAGCTCAGGACTCTCATTACGATATCAGCACAACAATAGTGACACTGAAGAGCCATGCCCTTGCACTAGAGGAGCGTGCAAAGGCAGCAGTTGTTCAGACTGCCGAGTTTGGTCAGTTAGCTGCAGAATCCCTCCCCAAGAATCTGCACTGTTTAACGGTGAAGCTGACAGAAGAGTGGCTTCAGAACCCAAAACTTAGGAGTCGTTCAGAAGAGCACAGGAACTCCACACGATTGGTAGACAATAATCTGTATCACTTCTGTATATTCTCGGATAATGTGCTGGCCACTTCCGTTGTCGTCAATTCTACAGTTTCGAATGCAAACCACCCTCAGCAGCTTGTGTTTCATGTGGTCACAGACAGGATCCATTTTGGTGCTATGTCAACTTGGTTCCTGATAAATGACTTCAAAGGGTGCACTGTTGAAGTCCGCTGCATAGATGAGTTCTCGTGGTTGAATGCCACTTCTTCTCCTCTTGTCAGGCGATTATCAGAGATGGAAACCAAGGGTTACTACTATTCTGGTGGCTCGAACACTCCAGAACGAGAAATAAAGTTCCATAATCCGAAATTTGTTTCTCTGCTGAACCATTTGCGGTTCTACATTCCTCAAATACTCCCCAACTTGGAGAAGGTGGTCTTTCTTGATGATGATGTTGTGGTGCAAAAGGACTTGACACAGCTTTTTTCCATAGAATTGCATGGTAATGTTATTGGAGCTGTGGAGACTTGTTTAGAGTCATTTCATCGGTACCACAAGTATCTTAATTTCTCGCAACCAATTATCAGCTCAAAAATTGATCCACATACTTGTGGATGGGCTTTTGGAATGAACATATTTGACCTAATAGCTTGGAGGAAGGCAAATGCGACAGCGCTTTATCATTACTGGCAGGAGCAAAATGCTGATCTATTGCTCTGGAGGACAGGGACACTTCCTGCAGGCCTTTTGACATTTTATGGCTTGATGGAGCCCTTAGACCGCAGATGGCACGTATTGGGGCTCGGGTATGATGTAGACATAGATGATCGGTTGATTGAGAGTGCTGCTGTCGTGCACTATAATGGGAACATGAAACCCTGGCTGAAGTTGGCCATTCGCCGGTACAAGTCTATATGGGAGCGGTATGTCAATTTCTTGCACCCATATGTTAGAGAGTGTATGTTTCATTAGAGTCTGCAATCTCTGTTCAACATCAATGGTCGTGCATGGCATTGAAGCTAGAAGCTTCAGTTTCTTTAGTGGGGTTGCTTTTGAGCACCTCAGTTAAGAAATCTTTCAGGGAGGTAGATTATATACTCAAGAGACAGCATCAAAGAAGTCAACTGTTAAGTTTTCTTTTTGGGTGGGGGGAAGATTCATTTTGAGATGAAAATAATTCAGTTGCAGATTTTTACATACAATTTGGACTGGAAATTTTATCAGTCTAACCAGATTATCTGGATAGATATTGTAAAAGAGATACAGTTATTGGATCAATGGGTCATTTTTGAGATGTTAGGAAATGCCAATTGCCAATTCAGCTGTGCAGAGTTTACTGGTGTTACATTCTTTTCAGGATATCTTATTTTATACTGGTGAAGAATGTTCTCCTTTTCTCTTTGTATAAACAGTTATGTATTCTTCATACAGTATGAACTCAGCTCCATTGGAGAAAGGAATCGAAATTATTTTGATGTTCTGAAATTGAGTTTCTTATAGTCCATATCACTGCACCAAGATAATTTTGCATTTTGTCTGCTTGATTGGTTGTAAAGTTGGAAATACTTCAATACTTTAATTTACGTTATGACTGACCTCCAAAATGTGAGAACTCTGCAGTCCATTTTTGTGCGTCAACTTTCTGAAATTTTTCCTAGGCATGCGTATCATTTGGGTCTCAAGATGAGATGTATGCAAATTTTGCCGTCTGAAAATGATAAGGGGATAAGCTATTCCGTGAACTGGACAAAACTGTTCATATTGCATAGACAGCTCGGTTTGCTAATGCACATTCAGATAAATTCAGTACCAGAAGAAGCGAACTTGCTTCCAGCTTAATCACAATTTGACAAAATGCATTGCGCAGTAGAAAGAAAATCCTGCAGCGCAGACAGGAATGTGATTGCTATCAGAGAGTTGTGTGTTTTATTTTAGCACAACTTTGCATGGCTGAACATGGAGTTAAATTACTCAGGATATGCGACTACCCTAACTTGTATGTCTCGCTGGCATTTAGGATCCACATGTCAGTAGTGGCATAACTTGAAACTCAATTTAGCGGCGTGTCCTAAAAATTCTCTGCCAATTCTCGTTATGGGGGTGAGTGCGTTACTAGTTTCTGTAAGATTTCTTGCCTCGTGACGGCAGTTGCCGTGCCAGAGCTAAAACCCATTTAGACCCCTTAGAGATAACTTATTGATAAAAATAAGCTAAGAGTTAAATCTAAAGGATATTTGAGATAGTGTTTAATTTTTAAGTTTATCTGAATTTCTATTGGTACAAGAAAACCTCAAATTTAATGTTTCTCGAGCTTCTTATTTCCCTCACTTACTCTATCCTAGACATTATCCTCAAAGTTCGCTGTAATTACAAAAAAAAACTACCATTCAAATACTTAAAAACTCTCTCTCCTCCCATTCCCCATCTGTAGCCCTGCTCCTCTCAGATCCCTGCACCCGCCGCCCTCCCCGGCGGCGGCCGCCGCCACCCTCCCGTGCCGGCCATTCCTCCCTCATGACGTTCCTCCTCATCACTGCCCTCCCTCCGCTGGTTTCCCTTGCCGCCGCCCTCCACGTGCCATCTTCCTAGAACTGACACAGGTGTCGACAGCAGCCGCCGCCACTGCCCTACACCACTGCTCTCCTTGCGCTGCTCTACGTCGCCACCAAGTTTTGCCTTTCCCCGCCGATCCTCTACAGTCGCCTCAGAGCTCCACCTCCCCCCGTGTACAGCAGCCGCCGCCGAGCTCCGCCTCCCACTCGACCTCATTCATCGCCGCAGGGATCCCGAGCCGATGCCATCGGAGCAGGTCGTCGCCCAGTGCCGGTCGCCGCCTAACCTCCCTCCAGCTCTGTCCTTCCCGCCGGACCTCCATCCTTGCCGCCGGCTCCGTCCTTCCCGTTGCTGGCTGGTTTCGAAGGTATGGCATGGCTGTTTATTAGTTGTTGAAGATGGATATGTGTGTATATGGCACAGATAGTGATAATTCATCCATTTTGCGTATGGCATGGACAGTGTAACTGAAATGAGCATGTGAAATTGATGCAATATGATATATCTCGCTCCTCTAGGTTTGATCAATATGATATACAATTGATGCAACTAAATTCAAATGAGCCAAGTCAAATTGCACGAAGCACGTCCAACGAATTATCTCCATTTGTTTTATGAATTTTGAGAAAAAACTCTAACATGGATCGAAGGGTAAGTAAAAAAGAATCTTCAGTTAGACACAGTGGCAATAATAGAGCGGCACGGCAGTGTCAACTTCTAGCAACATTTTTTGACATGGATATTGATAATTCATCTTGCTCTTTTGCATCATATGCAATATCGTAATGCAAAGAAACCTAATGCACATGAGGTTGCAGACCTTTGAAGAATGTGAAGATGGCAATGGATTAGCAGTAGTGATATATAGTGGTCACTTCAACTTTGTTTGGTTCATGTTATCAGCAGAAATGATATACGTATGTTTTGGAGAAAAAAATTCACAATCTAAATCGAGATCAATGTGATATGCATTGAGTTATGTATTTCCCATTGTGATGCAGGTAATAAACTTTTATAGTGATCACTTTATTTTACTTGGCATAGCTATTTTTTACGAGTGATATGTTCATAGATGAAAAAGAGAAGGCTATCGGCAAAGCTATTTGGGATGCCATTGCTCATAAAATATTTCTTGACATATGTGTCAAGGAAGTGAAGCAAATAACAGGTCAACTCAATGTTTGAACAACAAGGGATACTCTAACTTGATTGCCAAGTTTAATGATCGTACAAAGAGAGACTACACGCTCAAGCAATTCAAGAATAGGTGGGAGACACTGAAAAAGAGTATAATATATATAAATCATTGAATCAACATGCCTCTGGTCTAGGAAGAGACCCTATCACTGGTACCACAGTGGCTAGCGATGATTGGTGGGAAAAAATATATCGATATGTCTCTCTTTATGCCATTTATGTGTGTTAGGTTATTTTTGAAATGTTTCTTTTAAATTAAAAAGTTGTTCTCATTCTATTTATGCCGAAATGTCCGGATGTTGCAAAGTTTCGACTTGCTCCACTTGATAATGAGGAAAAAAAATGAGGACAATCTTTGATGCTCATAGTGTTACAAATGAGCATGTAATGGTTCTAGGTGAAACCTCTAATGTTGGAGCATCCCACGTTGACCTTGGAGAAGATGAGTCTGGTTCAGACTGTGAGGGTACACCTATATGTGGGAAAGTTGCAAAGAAGAGAACCACAAGGTACTCACCTAGTCCTATGCCCTCAAAGAGAAGAACTAACAAAGATTCTAAAATATAAAAAAAAATTAGACTTTGTGCTGGAAAAGGAGTCAAGCAAAAACTTTGTGACATCTACGTCCATTGATTTTGTGAGGGCTGAGATTGGAGAGATGATGGCCCAGGTGATTGAGGCTGGTGCCGAGGAATGGAGCATTTCTATGCACCACAACTGTTAATGAGAAAAGAATGTCATGATGTTTTCATCACTTTGAAGACACCAATTGAGAGACTTGGATGGATTAGGAGGACATGGGAGGATAAGAAGAAACCTTAGGCTTCATCCATTATCTTGTTATTTTCTTTGAACCAATAATTTGTATTCGAACTTGTGTTGCTTATTTGTTGGACTATTAGAACTTGTAATGTCATGAACCTATCTCGTGAACTTGTGATGTCATTAGAAACTATGTTGTTGATTTATATTCTGATGTGCTTCATGTGAACTTGTGATGTCATTAGAAAATATGTTGTCGTTTTATGTTCTCATGTGTTTCCTATGATTTATGTAATGGCAGATGTTTTTGTCATCAAGTACTAGTGGATCAAGTGATGAGGAGATACCTTAGTCAGAGAAGCCAGAAGAAGAGTAAAATTTGCATCTTATTGTTGTTGTTGCTATTTTGTATGAAGATAATGGAAGGGCTCTAAGAAGGACAAGGGAAATTCCTTTCATGACAGGAATCCAGTGGGTTGAGGTAAAGATGCGTGATCTAAAGAAGTTTTATGATATGTTTAGAATGAGGAGGTTAGTTTTTGTCATGTTGGATGGCACACGTGCGAACAATTATGGGCTTAAGTTAACTCTTTCCATGTATGCTAAAGAATCATTAGCTCTCTTTTTCTGAACATGTGGATCACTTCAGTCTAATATGAATGGTGCTGACCGTTTCGAACATTCAACATGGACTATTGGTGCAAAGTTTGGTGAGATTTTAGAGTCTATCAACAAATTGGCAGGTGATATTATTAAACCTATAGACCCTACTTTTAGCAAAGTTCATGAAAGATTTAGAAAATCTAGATTTTGGCCTCATTTTAAGGATGCCACTGGGGCAATAGATGACATACACATTCTTGTCATGGTGCCTGCATACCTCAAAGGTATGCACATAAATAGGCATGGTTACACAAGTCAAATGTCATGGCAATATGTGACTTTGATATGAGGTTCACTTTTGTGTTTGCTGGATGGCCTGGTCTAGTCATGACACACGTATATTCCTTAATGCTTAATGCAATATCAACATTATCCACATCCGCCTGAAGGTAACTCATTTGTGACTTATGCCTTATTTTATCTATTAGTCATGCAATATATAATGGTCATTTCATACTAAATATATGTAAATACTATCTTGTTGACTCGAGATATCCAAATCGAACTTGATGAGGGCATCCCTAGCTCACCATCATCTTCACCAGCTGCTGATGAACATGCCAACTAGGAGATACACGTAGAGCTGCCACAAGGTCCAATAACTAGAACTAAAGCAAAGCTACTTAATGAACAGATGAATTCACTCCTTAATGCACATGCTAATATTATTGATGAGAGTTGTATACTACATAAATCCAATTTTTTAATGATATTCAGGTATTCAGCTCAAGAGATAGAAAGAGATGTTGATGCGGTTCACAAGTGTTTGCTGATTGAAGAACATGTGGAGTTCCAGCGGGAGGTGAGGGAGGACAATGTGCCGCTTGAGGAGAAAGGACAACATGAGATCAAGTCTACTTTCCAATGAATCAAACGGTCCATGATTTGGAACTCTCTAGAGAAAGTTATGACCTTAAAAGTGAAGGTTACACAAGCTAGTTCGGACAACAGAAGTGAAACGCTATACTTGAAGAGTCCAGGACTTGTGCGTCAAGTATTGATGGGATCCAACTCCTACATGACCATCCATAGGTTCCTAATAACTTCCTTAGATGACTGCACACGGATTTGGGGCGAAAAGGCAAGGAAATAGAAAATGGAAAGGGTTGGGCTCGGTTCAGATTCTGTTCGGACAGCCAGGAGGTCCGAATTTAAAACAGCCGTGGTTTTCTCATACGAACTCCAAATTAGGAAAATAAGTACTTGTTGGAAAGCTAACTCCGAGTACTTTCCAACGGGTATACGCTCATCCACAGGTTCCTTTTGGTCTGTCTATAATCATCAAAACAAGTCGGTGGTTCTATCTGTTCTTTTCCAAATTGAGTCCTATAACTTAGGAATGTTGGAGTTAGGTTGGATTTCGACCCTAACACTAGGGTGGACGTCCTAGAGTCTATATATACTGCTGTACTCGTGGCTTTTAGCTCAGACCACTTTATGCATAAGAATTGAAACATAACTATTGCTTGTTCTTTCAAACCAGCGTTCAGCGAGGATAACTGAGAGAGAATTAGACGATCGTGTTTGTTATGCATTTCAAGGTCAAGCCATTGTTCCATTGAGAATTGGGGACTCGACGATCATTGCTCGTGGTCTTGCGATGATCATCCACTGGTGTGTTTGGGCATTTTCCGAAGAGTTGTGGGTTCGTGCATTGGCGCGGGACTAGCGAGATCATCTATTCATACCATCTATCCACGGTTCATCAGCTAGTTTTAGACATCTAGTTTCTATCCTATACACCCAGAAAAAGCCTACAAAAATATTTGTCTTTTGCCGTAGTTTTACTTCTGCAATTTTCGTGCATCGTGTTTGGTCCACTTTGCTAGATTATATTGTCGAGTTGCTGATCGTGTTCCTTTTGCGTCACTTTAGCCGTTGTTTTTGGTTCCCATCTGTTTGGTCCTTTCGTGTGTATTTGGTGTCAAAATCACGTGTTTCTTGATCTATTCGAAAGCTTGTGTC
The DNA here is from genome assembly GCA_019208055.1 of Stipa capillata. Lineage (NCBI taxonomy): Eukaryota > Viridiplantae > Streptophyta > Magnoliopsida > Poales > Poaceae > Stipa > Stipa capillata. Next base: position 286,522 of record JAGXJF010001435.1, read on the forward strand.
GTCTACTTGCTGTCTGTGTCATCAAAACCAGAAAATACAAAAAAAATATTAGCCACAAAATTTTGGAACCATCTTGCTGCATTGTTAGTGAGATTCACCATCTTTGCGCTATCTTTTTCACCTATTGAGACTAGCTATAGATTTGCTCGAGGAATTGCTCATTGTTTAGGTTGTGCACCCTAAATTTTGTTTCATCAAGTTATTGTGCTCCCTGCTGTTTTGCATGTGTTGTTGGCAAAAGAAGAAGAAGAAAAAACAGAAAAGAAGAACAACAAAAAAGGGAAGCAGAAAAAGAAACAAAAAGTGGCCAAGTTCTATTATCATATTAAGTGCTATCTAGCTAGCATCTCTCCTTGAACTGTTGCAATACGAGCTTTGCCGACACTCTAAATTTTTATAGCTCATTCTTTTGATTACAATAGTCCCATTATCTTTGTGCGTGTGTTGCTGTCCACTCTTCACTTATATTTATCGATCAGCAACTAGGCATTGTGGTTTGGTGATTTGTGATTTAACTTGGCACTCGAGGTTCAGAATTTCATAGGGTTCCCCACCAAGCTCCACCTACATCCGTGTCGTGTGCTATCTTGCTCTCGGTTACGCTCATATATTACTTTGTATTTGTTTGTTCGCTGCCATAAGTGCAAGCTTGCTGTCTCTAATTCACTTCGGAACGGTAAGCTTGTCTTATTTCCACAACTGTGAGTTGTGAGAGTAGAGAGTGGTTTTGTTTCCCTAACTCGGATATAATCTTGCTTGCTGTTTATGAGTTCGTCTACCATGTCAGGACCTCAGGAGGACTCCCGTAACCCGGATGCACCGGTTACATGGACCGAGTACCAAACGCTACATGCAGTACTTCTAAAGGAGATCAAGGATGGAGATGGTCAGGTACGCGATGAACTCGGAGAAGTTCAGACTGGTTTGAACTCTCTCAGAGAGGAGGTCACACAGCTGCGTACGGAAATCAACGCCAACTTTCAGGAGATGCGGGCAATGTTTGCAGCTCTCCTTGCACGTGAGGGTATGCGAGCTGACGCCGTGAGTGTGCATGGACCTCCTGCGCGACCTACGGTTCCTCCTGCTCTGCGCGTCGCGCCATGTGCTGAGACAGACGAGGAGCGTGCTATTCATCTGGATGAGGAACGAAGGTAGCGAGAAGCGCATCGACTTGCGGCACAACAAGACGTCCCGGTGCCAGCCATGGCACACACAGCTGCCCTCGGGCGTGGCCATGGTGTTCAAGGAGGGGGCGTTCAGCTGGGTGCCCATATTGATGCTTTCACCGGTGCGCATAGCTGGGCTGATGAGGTTGAATTTTTTGGCCACGATGCGTTACGTGATGACTACAACAACCACCCGCCTCGTCACCACAACAATAACAACGGGCATCGTCGTCGACAAGATGATGACGAAGATTTTGTCGCTAAGCCCAAATTTTCTATTCCTATGTTTTCAGGTGGTACCGATGTGGAAGAATACCTCACGTGGGAACTAAAGGTTGATAAGCTCTTTTGGATGAATAACTACTCCAATGAGAAAAATTGTTACTTGCATCCAACGGATTGGATGAGTATGCTGCACATTGGTGGGAACAGATTATTCGCAAGTGTATGGAGCGCTATGAGTTACCTGTTATCACTTGGGGACGGATGAAGCAACACTTGCGTGCCCATTTTGTACCTTGCCACTACAAGCGTTCGCTCTTTGAAAAATTGACTAGGCTACGACAAGGTTTGAAGTCAATTGATGAATATCATAAGGAGATGGAGACTATCATAATCCATGCTGATGTCCGCGAGAATGAAGAACAAACAATGGCAAGATTTCTAGCTAGTATGAATCATGCAGTCAAGCGCATCGTCAATTACCACCCGTACAATGATATGATCGAGTTGCTGCACCAAGCGCGTGAAGCTGAGCGCCAAGTTATTGAAGACGCACGGTTTGCTGCTCACTGTCATTTTTCTACAAGCACGGGGCAGCCGTGCAATAACAATCAACCAAGCAAGAGTACAGTCTCCGGGAGCAATTCAGCAGTGCGCAGTTCAGCAAGTAAGAAGCTGGAGGGTCCACCATCACCGGCTCACCGACCAGTGGCACCCACTGCTAGTGCGGCCTCCGCTTTAGCATTGCCACCACCCCCTCCGGTGCCGGCCTACCACTAATCTTGCTTCCCCTGCGATTGGCGCCCTGACCTAATCATCTATTGCCACCACCCCCTCCGGTGCCGGCCTACCACTAGTCTTGCTTCCCCTGCGATTGGCGCCCTGACCTAATCATCTATTGCCACCATCAGTCCGCCGGTCTACCAGCCCCTACTTGTCATCCCTCTAACCCCGGAGGGGCACCGGTTCTTCTTGGCATCGGCGACCCTCCTCTTCCCCACCACCCCAAAACCCCCTCACCCCGGACCCTAACTATTCTGGCGAGGTCTCCAGACTCTACTCCATTTCTATCGCCGTTGCATGTCGACAGTGGCTCCGCCTCACGCTACCTAATGCTCCGCCTCCATTGCCGCTGCACGTCGACGGCGTCTCTGCCTCACGCCTCACGCCACCCTCTGCTTTGCCGCCGTTCACCGCACCGCCGGATGTGAGGAAGAAGAAGATTTGGTAAGAAAAAAAAATTGAGTGTTGCCAAATTGGGCTGTTAGCATATCCGTTAATATTTCCCTTCATAGATCTTGTATGATCATTACCTTGCGTATCCCATGGAAATGTCAGCTGATCAAGCTAGAGACAGACACTAACCCGGAGAACCATGGCTAGTAAAACCGATAACTGGCCAGTTTTCGGTCACATCTGATGTGGTGTAAGCTTGTGACTTTGCATGACGAATCTATAGTTAGGGAAAGTGCATCTTTGTTAGATCGAGATCTGGGTGATCGGCAGCTTAAAGCGCGACATGGAAAGCTCGGTTTTATCCACTATCTGGTTTGCATGCATGACGACGCGAATGACAATAGATCCCGAGCTTTGCCGTGTTCCCAACCCTGCTGCCACGAGGCAATGCTACAATTGCATGCATGCCGTGGAACAATAAAGAAAAACTTTACGTTTTGCCGACGAAACAGTGTGTAAACTGAAAAGGTAGGCAAGTTTCTTTTTCACTCTTAAAAAAAATCAACAGTAGTTAAGGAAAATGCATTGGTTAGCGTGAGAAAAACTAGTCATGCCAAAGATATACGGTGGTGTCGGCTTTCATGATTTGAGACTGTTTAACCAGGCTCTCTTGGTGCGTCAGGCATGGTGGTTTATCTACAGGGAGAGTAATATCACACGGCATTTTCATCTTGGTAGGGGGTTGTGCATGGTCTTAAACTTTTGAAGAAGGGACTGGTATGGCACATCTACACTGGGAAGAAAATTCGCATTTGGCGTGATAACTGGTTGTCGCGCAACGGTGCTCTTAAAGTCTCTGGTAAACTGACGCGATCTCGTCTCAAATGGGTTAGTGACTTGCTTGTGCTAGGTAGCCGGGTGTGGGATGAAGAGACTGTGAATCATATCTTCTACCCGCACGATGCTAAGGAAGTCCTAAAGCTTAAGTGACCTTCCAGAATTGAAGATGATTACCTTGCCTGGCATTACGAGAATAGTGATATTTTTTCTATCCGAAGTGCTTATGAATTGGCATTGTTTGGGCAAACTAACATGGTGAGCATGAATGCATCTAGTACTCATGCTGATGGAGCCGGTCAATATGGAAGCGGATATGGAGTACCAACGTGTAGGGATACGGGTAGGCTACACTAGCGTAAAATAAAATTTTCTACCGCGTAAACCAAGAATTGCTGTAGCAGTAGATCACGAGATTACCCCTTGTTGCGCAGAACCGTAGAGGAAGTAGAGTCGATGCAGCGGAAGCAGCTGTAGTCGTACTACCTTCTCCTCCTCGCGGTTCCCTCGAACAGATCGTCTCCTCCTTGCGGTTCCCTCGAACAAATCGTCTCCTCCTCGCGGTTCCCTCGGGCGGATCGTCCAAGCGTCACAGCTGCAATGCCTCCAAGGTATCCACACGTTCGGGGAGGAACGTCGCTCGTCCGGATTGCTAGATCTGAACGGGTAACCTTAGGCGTGGGAAGGATGACGGCTAGGATTTCGGGAACTCTTAGTTGGCTTACCCTAACACGTCCATCCTCCTCCTTATATAGACGTCCCCATAATGGGCTTCTACGTTAAAGGCCCATTAGGACTCAATGCTTAGTCTAATTCAGATTCTAATCCGAATTTAAGCTCCTGCCCCTTAAGTGTGCGACCCTATAGGTTCACGCACATTTAGACATGAACCAAGTACTCCTACTCAATCACTAATTGGTAGTGGCTCCTAGCAGGACGTGCCAACTCCCAAACGTACGTAAAGATCGTATCGGACGAACCATCACAATGTTATGTATGCAACTCCCTTTGCCTCACGATATTTTTCAAGCTCAAACTCAAGCTTGACAGCTCTTTCTTGATCATGTGTCTCGGATTCCTTTACTAGGTTAACTCTTTAACCTTAAATAGCACGGTCATGCATTTATGGATCCGATCACTCGAGGGGCCCTGAGATATCTCTCTCATCACAGAGAGGGGCAAATCCCATCTCGATTGACCATGACTCGCATCATGCTTCATGACAAACAAGAAGACAACCTTTATGACTACCCAGTTACGGAGTAGTGTTGGACAACCCCTAAGTAAGTCATTTACACATATCAAGTACATACGATAATCTCAGGTTAAAGGACATAACATACACATTGTGTCTTAAGTTGGGTCTGTCCAACCCCATGTTCCCTAACATGTGCTCATACAATTGGTTCGACATCTCTGTGTCCATGATCCGTGAAACATGATCATCAACCAATACATATGCTAGTCTATTATTCATATGTGTCCTCACATGAGTTCCGAGTAAGAACCAATTTAGAATAATCATTCAAGATTAATATGAGTTCCACAAACAAGTCATATACTTGCCAATCAATACAAATGATATTATTCAAGGAACATTTAATAAATCATGGATACAATGAAATATGATCATCCTTATGATTGTCACTAGGGCATATTTCTAATACAACGTGCCACAGAAAGTGCGTGTGTTTGCTTGGCGATTAGCGCGAGAAGGCCTGTCTACCCAGTTTAATTGGCTCCGTCGTACCATAGGCATTGACGGGACGCTGCTCTGTTTGTGGAGTAGAGGAGGAGGATGGCTTCCATGCAGTTGTGCGGTGTAGGAAGGCACGTGGGCTCCGCTATGCGCTTCGCGAACACTGGGATTTACCAGCTGAAAACTTGTTTGAAAGTACCGGACCTGATTGGCTGCTGAATCTGCTTGAGCAGTTGGACGAGAAGAGGCGGATGCAAGTGTCGATGCTGTTCTGGCGGGCTTGGCACCTCAGAAATGATGTGGTCCATGTTAAGGGGGAAGCTACGATCCAAGGATCAGTCCATTTCCTGGTGTCGTATGTTGATTCACTGTTGCAAATTTGACAATTTTCAGTTGATACTAAAGGTAAGGCAGTACCTGCTCAAAGCCTACCCAGGCCAGTGGCTGCTCAAAGGCAACGATGGGAACCACAGCCTGAGAGTTGGGTTAAAGTAAACGTTGATGCCAGCTATCTGGACCAGACAGGTACGTCGACTGTGTGGGAGTTGTGATCCAGAACTGCCGTGGAGAATGCTTGCTGGCTGTGGCCAAAACGCTACCGGGATGTAGTAGCGCCGAAGAAGCGGGGGTCCTGGATATTCTAGAGGGACTCTGGCTACTGTTGGAGTATTGGTTTAATATGCCGGCGATTGTTGAGTCGGACTGTCATCTAGTTCTCAATGGTTCGCGCAGGGGGAAAGAAGATCGATCTCAGCTCGCGCACTTCTATCAGGATGCGAAGGCCAGAGGTTGTTTTTGGTAAAAGATTAAGAGAAAGTGTACGCTCACGAGCTTGCTCAGGTTGCGAGGCGGGACACAAAGTCTGCAATTATTCGGCAAGTCAAGCGCGTGCAAGCAGGGTAATCTTCAAGACTACAATTCTTCATTGCTTGAGTTTGATCTCTAAATCTCCATTATTTTATCTCTAGTCGACTAGTTCTGTATTTTAGTTTAGCATTGCCATGTCGCATTACCAAATCAGTGGGGTGAGCAAGGGAACTAATTGCTTTGATTCAAATTGATGTTAATAGGAATACAAGATGAGGAGGAGCAATTCAATCGCATCTTATTCTTGTTTTGCAAAAAAGAAAAATGCATCAATAATTGACTAAGTCTTGTGTGGTTGATTTAAATATGCAATTTCGTCTTTGCAGCTTCAGGTTCTTGTACTATTAGTTGATGAAGATAAGGTAGGCTCTAATAAAGCAAATCTTCCTTAATTAGGTATTTATTCTTTTCCGTCCTTAATTAGGTATTTACTTCTTGTATCGATCCACGATGGTAACTTAATTTGCCATGTTTTTATTAAGTTTGTACTATCGTTATGAATGGACTTCAAATTACATTTCAGTTGTGAATTTTTCTTGCACTTTTAACATATATTGGTATGGATAGCATTTGACGTGATTTATAGCTGCCTAATAATTTTAACCCTAAGCTTCGGCAAACCCTCGCAAATGGATTGAGTTCTTTTGCGTTCTAAACATGCTCTAGAAGTATATTTGCCGAATCGATACCGATCAACCTTGTGAGAAGTTGAAGCAGAGTTGTTACCGCATCCTCGTGTTGCAGAAGGAGAAAGTCTGTGAACCGCAGAACATACGTCGGACTTTGGAACTCCCAAACACATCATGGACGACGCAATAAGCATCTCGAAGAGGAGGGTGAGACGCATAGATTCAGAGCTAGAAGAAGTATACTGTGCAGCTGTGCTACAGATTGACGTGCAGATTATGCCCGAACTGTAAATTCGTGAGTGGAACAAATCCACATTTTTGCAATCTACAAAATCACTGTTTGCATTATATTCCTCTCACTGCACTGCAGTAATAATTTTTCGGTCCATTCAGAATGCATGGATTTGTGGCAAGGCGATCCTTTATGGCCAATGCTATTCATTATAGCTATGGACCCTCTGCAATTCATCCTGAAGAAAGCGACTGGGATGGGTTTTCTCTGCTCTGAACAACGGGGTTGCCAAGCTGAGAGTTAGCCTATATGCAGATGACACTGCCCTGTTCATTCAGCCAGATTCAGCTCAGCTGCAGCGAGTAATTAGTTTGCTTGACTTGTTCGGCATCGCTTCAGGCCTGACAACCAATCTTCAGAAGAGTGCTGTCTATTTGATCAAATGCAATGAAATCAATGTTAGTGAGGTGGTGGCTGATTTCTCAGGACAGGTGGCCTCATTCCCTTGCAGATACCTGGGTCTCGCCTTGAGCGCTCAAAAGCTGACGAGACTGGATATTCAACCTCTCATTCACAAGTTAGGCACAAGGCTCTCAGGTTGGAAAGGTGGCCTGATGACTAAGGTTGGGAGAGTGGTGCTGGTTAATTCGGTGCTGACGACGATCCCCATCTATCACCCAACTATTTTCAATATGCAAAAGTAGGCAATCAAAAAAAGATGGAGAAGATTCAGCACAGTTTCCTCCGGAAAGGGGCCACTACAACATGGTTGACTTTAGCAAGCATTTTGAAATGCCTTTATAGATCAAGAAAATGCCTCAAAAACCTTTTAAAGGCAATTTAAAAAAATGCTAGAAAAGTTGGAGTAGGGAAAAGTCATACAAGGCAGTTTTAGAAAACGCCTCCAAAAAACCAAATTTCGCGGTGTTCTCTAAAAACGCCTCAAAAACCTCGCGGCATATTTCAAAAACGCTTCAAAAGCGCGCACCAAAACAAAAAAAAAGGTTCTCCTGCCCATGGCCCAATCGTTGGGCTTACGCCCCTATTGAACCGACCCAACACCCCGTCGGCAACCCGCATGCGCAAGCTCAACAAGGATTCGAACCCACGACCTGCTGTTTCCAGCCCAGTGCGCTTACCACTCATCTATCACAGCTTGGATTATAATGAGAAGTGACTACTATATAACCCTATAAGGAAATTTTGAGACGTTTTTTGAATCGCCTTGATATATTAAACTATTTTAGGCTTTTTTTAAATGCCTTTAAAACTATATATTATCTAAGGCAACTATAGAAATCGCCTCAAATGCTAATCTTTTGAGGCATTTTTAATAATTGCCTTTAAATGATAGATTTTGAGGCATTTTCACAAATTGCCTTTGAGAAAATGCCTTAGAATCTCTACTGTGTTATAGGCCATGGAGTGTAATGGTGGGCACTGCCTGGTGCATTGGCGACGGGTCTGTAGCCTCAAGTTCCTCGGTGGACTTGGGACGTTGGATCTAGAGAGAATGAGCAGAGCCCTACGCCTTCGCTGATTATGGTACGAATGGGCAGACAGTGAGCGCCCTGGGCTGGGATGCAGACAACGTGCGACCACTCTGATCGTGCACCTTTTTTCCGCCTGCACAACCTTGCCCTTAGGGGATGGTCAGAGGGCGTCTTTTGGCACTCCAAATGGATGGAAGGGACTGCGCCGTGCGACGTCGTCCCAAACATTTACAAGCTTGCTAGGAGGAAAGGTCTGTCGGTGAGTAAGGCAATGTTAGCAAACAATTGGCTCAAAGGACTGGAGCGGATCACCTCGGAGCAGGAAGTGCTCGAGCTGTTCTCCCTTGCAGGCGGCTGTGCAAGCAATTGTTCTAAACCAGCAACCAGACACGGTAACCTAGAACAAAACTGCAAGTGGCACTTACTCAGCGAGATCTACTTACCTGGCGCAGTTCATGGGATCGATCAGGGAAGATGGGCTTACGAGGATGTGCAAGTGCAAGGTAGAGAATAAATGTTGTTTTTTCATGTGGCTTCTATTGCGACTCTAACTGCAGACAAACTAACCAAAAGATGTTGGCCTAATGGGGTACTTGTGCTCTCTGCGACCAATCTGATGAGACAGCAAACCACATCATCCTGGAGTGTCCTTTTGCCAAGAATGTATGGTTCCGGCTTGCCATTGATAGGCACGATGCTGATCTGCGGCATGCTATATCTGCCAATGATTTGGCCACCTAGTGAGAGCATTCTTCTTGTGGAGTCTCTGGCCATCACTCGAAGAATTGCAACAGATGCTGGTCTACGGGGCATGGAACGTCTGGAAGGCTATAAACAAAATGGTGTAAGATCACATTCATACTTCAGCCAGCGGAGGTGGTCAACTTGATCAAGGCTGACATTTCCTTGTTTCTTCGGTCACCTCCCTCGAGGACGTTGTAATAGATCAGGGGCTTTTCTTTTGGTTTCTGTATATATTTGTTTGTAACTCTCTTTCAGCTGTAAAGTTTGGGCAGTGCTCCTGCCGGGTTCATAAAAGAAAAAAAAACAAAGATTTTTCCGAACCAAAAGGAAAAGCACAGTCCTACGTCAACAAGAGTTGAGAGGCGGAAATTAATAGGCTATTAGTATCTTTTCACCAAGCGCAACGGCCCGATAGTGATACATTTATGCTACTTGTTTAGATACACCAAAAAATATGCCTTTACTTGGTACCATTATAATACAATTTTCATTTGTTAGAACGCGCGCACTACTTTTACTCAATGCTATTATAAAATAGCTTTCATTTGTTGGAACACACTACGTCAATTAGAAAATTATTTCTTGCTAAAGCAAGCGAGAGAACATACTTGAGAAGTCTCGTATTCTCTCTGGGTTAGGACCAGCTGAAACAGATGATTTTTTGCTCATCACATGGTGGAACTGTTGAAAGAATTATTTGTAACAACGTTTTGTACACGGATTCTGTATCCGACTTGAACTCCATACGGTGTAGATAAAACCGTGGAGACAAAAAACTCTATAATCACAGTTTGCCTTGTCTATATAAACCATATGCAGCCTCCAACGGAGGTTAACACGCTTCATACCAATCTACTAATTTCTATATGATATCAGAGACAGCCTTCTCCATCAAACGCATCTAGATGTCGATTATCCCTTCTTCGATTGTCTCTTCTTCTTCATTGACGACGAGAAATTCCTTGGGGCAACCTGTCTCCGAGAAGCTCACGCGTGATAATTACTTGCTTTGGAAGGCCCAGGTCTTGCAGGCCGTGCTAGGAGCGCAGCTGGTCGGCTACCTCCATGGCACCACAGTGCAGTCCCCGAGGACATGCCTTGTTAAGGCTAGTGTAATCAACGCACATCCTCCATTTTCCATTCTTTTTGCGAACAAGAACTGGGTTCGCAAGCCAGTCGAGATGATACACTTCTTTAATAAAGCCAGCTGCTAAAAGCTTGGCTAATTCTTCTCCTATTGCTTGACGTCTATCCTCGGTGAAGCGGCGTAAGTGCTGTTTGACCGGCTTAGCGTCCGGCCGAACGTTCAGAGAGTGCTCGGCAGCCTCCCTCGGAACTCCGGGCATGTCGGAGGATTTCCATGCGAAGATGTCCCGATTGTTACGGAGGAAGCCGACGAGCGCGCCTTCCTATTTGTCACTGAGTGTAGTCCCGATCTGCGTCGTCTTGGAGGAGTCTTCCGGGTCGAGTTGGATCGACTTGGTGTCCCGTGCCGACTTGAGGTTGTCGAGCTCGGCTGCAGCGATTTGAGCCACAGCGAGGTTGCAGTTCTCCAAGTCACATGTGTAAGCGTGCTGAAAACTACTTCGGACCGTTATTACCCCATGGGGGCCCGGGATCTTGAGCTTCAGGTAGACATAGCTGGGAACAGCCATGAATTTAGCGTAGCAGGGACGCCCCAGGATGGCGTAATACGACCCTAGGAAGTCGACGACCTCAAAGGTGAGGGTCTCGGTCCGGAAGTTGTTGGGGGTACCGAAAGTGACGGGCTGGCTGACCTGCCTGAGTTGACTCGCCATCTTCCCCGGCACGACCCCACGAAAGGGTGCGCCAGTGGGTTTGATCTCCGAGCGGGAGATTTTCATATCGTCAAGAGTCTTGACGTAGAGAATATTCAGACCACTCCTTCCATCCATGAGGACCTTGGTGAGGCGGACGCCGCAGACGAATGGGTCCCCCACCAGGGGAAACATTTCCGGGGGGAGGTATGTAGTCGGGGTGATCCGAGCGGCCGAAGAAAATTACGGACTCGGACCATTATAGGTACTGGGGCATGGCCGGTTCTGCTGCATTGACCTCCCGATCTGTGATCTTCTGGCGACGCTTGGACTCGTAGCCGTTAGGTCCGCTAAAAATCATCAGACAAGCGGTCTCTTTTGGGAATTCATCACCTTCGTCCTGAGTAGTCTCTCATTTACTTCACAGACCAATCATTATGAAGTGCGGCGGTCGCTGCAGAGGAGCTACTCGGTCGCTACACGGCCGCCGAGGAGGTGGACGTGAAGGCGATGATTCAGGGGCCACGGGTCACCGGGCGTGTTTGTTCTTCAAGTGGGCTGTGCCCGCTCGGCTACCCCCCGTGCCTACTGGGGGCATGGTAGCAGCCAAGCGCGCTCGCGAGGCAGCCCCGTCGTCGCCGACCGGGGGCGTGGTGGCGGCCAAGCGTGCTCGCGAGGCAGCCCCGTCTTTGCCGGCTTGGGTGATCCGCGCCGCGATGGTTGGCAGGCGTCCCTGAGCCCCGAGCAGGAGCGGCCTAGCCGCCACTTTGGCCGTGCCGAGGTTCCGGCGTTGCCTTCGAACCCACTTGACCGAGATTCGAGTGCAGACCGGTACGACAACAGCGGTGATGAGGACTGTCAGAGTATTATTCCGGCAATACTGAATATGGGGCGGTGTACGAGTAGCAGATCTAGATGGGTGCACACGGGACACAGAGTTTAGACAGGTTCGGGCCCTCGAGAAGAGGTAATACCCTACGTCCTGTGTTTGGTGGCTGGTATTGATGTATCCCGTATGAGGGTATGTGTCTATGCCTATGATCAGATGATCTGAGAGCTCTATTTTTTGTCTACCTATCCGGGGATCCCTACCCGGCCTTATATAGGCGACCGGGATAGAGTTACAAGAGTCCGAATCGGTTTACAGATATGTTTCCTAATCGGTTACAACTACCACCTGGGATTCCGGGCAGGTACGTGTCCATGTCTTATACTCCAAGTCGATGATGCACCCCGTGTTGTAGTCAGACTCTGAGTAGTCGGCCTGGCCCACCCTATGCCTGGATGGCCAGTTTTGTCCTCCTTGACGATACCCGGGTGCTATGTCATCGTCAAGGACGTCGGGCTGCGGGAAGTCCGGAGGGGTCGCTCCTTCCCTCCGGCAGCGACGGACGGGTCGTCAACAGGCAGCTTTAACTTTGGCTTCGAGGGGGGCGGCGAGGCAGACACGGCCGCGTCTGCTGAGGTGCTGCCCGTGCCGGTGACGCCGGGGAGAGCTGTCGCCATAGCGTCTACACCAAGCTTGGAGCCTGCTCGGCCGGCTCTGCTAGTCGGTGGGAGCAGCACCGCGCCACGGTCTGCGTCCCGTGGGGACGCGGACGCGGATAGCGGGGGTGCGCCAGGTGCCCCGTTGATCGGGGACGGCTGCTCCCGGGGCACTTCATCGGCTCTGAGGTCGAGACGGGCCTTTACGACGACCTCGCAGGGCGGATTTGCCCTGCAGACCTTGAGACCGCTTTCTCCGGGCTGTCACCGGCGGACATGCGAGCCGCCTCTAAGTCTGCGCTGATCAAGGTAACGTCTGCCCTTGATTTTTTCCTTTGTGCATGACATCTTTATCGGCGGATCCTAACTGAGACACCTCTTCGTAGAGCTTCCTTGCGACGGAGCGGTTCTTGGAGATTCATGATGCCGAGGTCGAGGGCAAGATAGCTCGTATCCGGGAGGTGAAGGCACGGGCCAAGGTTGCCGAGGAGAAGGCCGCAGGGGCTCAGGAGAAGCTCTCGGAGGCAGAGAAAGTGATTGCCTCCCTTCGCGCCGAGCTTCATACCGTGGGGGCTGAGCGACAGGATGCCATTGTGCGACAGCAGGAGCTGGACGTCCTGGTGGCGTCTGCTGTTGCAGGGGTTGGAGAACTTGGCGTGGGACTTGGAGTCTCCCTTCCACTTCCTGACGTTGCTGACGAGGGCGCACTAGCCGCCCAGCTGCGCTGGGTGGCTGCGCTTAGTGTGGCCGCGTTGGAGGCGATCCCAGCGCACGCCCGGGACTGCGCCCAGGCTTCTGTCGAGCTGGCGTTCACCTGCTTGCACGAGGCCGGCTATGACCCCACAGGTAGGTTCGAGGCGGCGGACTTCGCCCTCCCGGCAAGGACGAGGATGGAGGTTGCTCGCGAGCGCACGTCCATGCTAGTGTCCGGGCCTTCCTAGCGCGCGTGTGGGACAAGCGACTGAAATACGTTGCCGGGCTCTGGAAGTCCCGGTTCCCCCAAGAGACTCCTGGGGGGCTACCCGCGGGAGCGCCCAGCGGGCGGCCTTCACAGGTGTGAGCTTCACCCCTACCTTCGTGTCTTTTGCTTACTTTAGCGCGACAGGGGTTTGCTTAGTTTTTTTTGCTTCTTAGTACTTGGGCCATCGTTGTGTCAGCTCGAGCCCTTTAGCCCAGTACACCGTCTTTTGCTAGGGTTTACGTGATCAGACATGATCGGACTTTTCTTTCTAACTCTCATGTAACTTGTTAGTTATTAATGAAAATCCAGAAGATTTACTGAACTTTGCACTTGCTCCTTGTGAATGTTTGCTATTTGGTATGTAGGGTGACAGCCTTCGATGGAAGGCGAGCGCAGGGCTCCTGGGGACAGCACCTGCTAGGCCTGAGTCCACCAAGCGCTGTGCTTCGCACGGGTTAACAAAAACCGAGCGGGCCGAACGATGACGTGCGCATCTTGAGCGATGTAGAGGTCGCGGTGTTCCTCGCGGGCCTTGCCCAACGCTCCTAATTAGTTTGAGCTTTTCTCACCATAGTTTCGTGGTTGTTTTAATTTTTCGATCGATTGTACTAAGTATGCATACATCTTGTAATAATGGAGGGGGCATCCGTGGGGAAACGACGTCGTGCCCCACCCCCATCCGAAAACAATTAGCGCTCGATGGCGTGCTTGAGAGCGGTCGTTCCTTTGTGATATGCAGTAATCGAAAAATAAACATGTTGCTGAGTACTTGGTACCACGCATTACACCTTATTCAGAAACACTTAGCGTTTGAGGTGGCTCGACAACGCGGGGAGTTCATCGTCGCACGACCCCGGAGGGAAGGGGCACTCCATCCCGGAGAGAGATGGCTCGACATCGTGGGGAGCTTATCGTCGCGCGACCCCAGAGGGAAGGGACACTCTATCCCGGATGGAGATGGCTCGACATCGTGGGGAGTTTACCGTCGCGCGACCCCGGAGGGAAGGGGCACTCTATCCCGGATGAAGATGGCTCGACATCGCGGGGAGCTTATCGTCGCACGACCCCGGCAGGAAGGGACACTCTATCCCGGATGGAGATGGCTCGACATCACGGGGAGCTTACCGTCGCGCGACCTCGGAGGGAAGGGACACTTTATCCCGGATGAGATGGCTCGACATCACGGGGAGCTTACCGTCGCGCGACCCTGGAGGGAAGGGACACTCTATCTCGGATGGAGATGGCTTGACATCGCGGGGAGCTTACCGTCGCGCGACCCCAGAGGGAAGGGACGTTCTATCCCGGATGGAGATGGCTCGACATCGCGGGGAGCTTATCGTCGCGCGACCCCGAAGGGAAGGGACACTCTATCCCGGATGGAGATGTTGGAACCTGTTTCGAAGGGGCACGATGCCATCGTTCTAAGTTTTTTATTGAGGCTTAACAAGACACGAAGGCCAATTACAGAAGGTGGCGACAGCCGACGCGGTGGCCTTAACCCAAGCAAATGAACTAGCGGGGACAGCGACCGACACCAGCGGTTTCTACCCTAGCTATACTACCCAAAAAACAAGACTGTCGACGCAGCGGCCATATTTAGAGGAACTAGAGCTACACGTAGTACTTGCGGAGATTGTCAGCGTTCCAGCTGTGCTTCAGCTTGACCCCGTCGAGGGTAGCCAAGCGGAATGGTCCCGGGCGAGTGGCACGAACCACCTCATACGGTCCTTCCCACTTCGAGCTCAGCTTGCCGTCGGCCTCTGGATTCGCCTTCTTCTTGAGTACGAGGTCACCGACATGGATGGATCATGGGCGAACAGTCTTGTTGTATGCCTTCGCCATGGTGGCCTGGTACCGATCGATGTTGAGAGCAGCTTCCTGCCGGATGGCGTCAAGTGCTTCGAGAGATACTTCGTGGGAGCTTTCATCGATGATCGTCACAATGCGCAGAGACCCAATCTTGATTTCTTCCGGGGTCACCGCTTCGTCCCCGTATAATAATTTGAAGGGCGTGAAGCCGGTGGCCCGACTGGCTGCTGTGCGGGTGGACCATAAGACGCTAGGGAGCTCATCCGCCCAAAGACCCTTGGGCAAGTTGAAGAGGCGTGTGCGGAGGCCGGAAAGGACGATCCCATTAGCTCGCTTGATGGCGCCGTTTGCCTTCGGGTTAGCCACGGAGGCGAAGCACAAATTGATGCCGAGACCGATGCAGAATTTCTGGAAGGGGGTTGCGTCGAACTGAGTCCCGTTGTCGACGGTGAGCTCCCTCGGAACGCCGAAGCGGCAAATGAGGTTCTTCCATACGAACCTCTGCACGGCTGCCGATGTGATCTTGGCCAAGAGCTTGGCCTCGATCCACTTGGAGAAGTAGTCGACGGCGACGACTATGAACTTGAATCCATGGCTCCTTGACCCGAATGGGCCGACAAGGTCGACGCCCCAGCGGGCCAGTGGCCACGATGGTGGAATGGGCTGCAACTCATTCGCGGGGAGCTTCGTGCCTCGCCCCATCCATTAGCACGCAGGACATGTTTTGACGAGGCTTTATGCGTCACGAAGGGCGGTGGGCCAATAGAATCCATGATGGAACGCCTTTGAAATCAAGGAGCGGGGGGCGAGGTGCGATCCACACAGCCCCTAGTGAATCCCGCGGACCAACTCGAGTCCCTCGTCCTTGGAGATGCATCAAAGGTAGGGTGCACATACCTCGTGTTTGTACAGAGCGTGGTCATGGATGACGAAGCCCCTGGCCCGACACTTGAGTCTTCGTGCCTCTACGGGGTCAGTGGGCTCCATCTCATCGGAGAGATAACTCATGATTGGGACCCTCCAGTCTTGCTCACTGATGAGACATATCTCTAGGAGCCCCTTCGTGGCGGGCTCCGAGATCACTTCGTAAAAAGCCCCTAGGGGGTCTCGGTATTCGTGCTAGCGGCTCTTGCGAGGCTGTCGGCATCGGCGTTCGCAGCACGTGGGATGCTGCGAATAGTGATGCCGGCGAAGTGCTTCTCCATGGCCCGGGCAAGGGCTAAGTACTTGATCATCTTGGGGTCTTTGGTTTGGTAGCTCTCGTCGATGTGGCCGGCGATGAGCTGTGAGTTGCTCTTGACAACTATCCTTCGCACGCCTGATGTGCGTGCCTTTCAAAGACCAAGGAGGAGTGCCTCGTACTCCACCCCGTTGTTGGTGGTCTTGAACTGTGGGCGTGCACTATAGGAGGTGACGTTGCCTTCCGGGGATTCAAGGATCGCCCCGACGCCGGCGCCTCCCGAGCACCACGAGCCGTCGACGTAGATGGTCCACAACAGGTCGGAGGGGTTCGGAGGCGCTGGGCGCTCCAACGGAGCCCATTCCGCCAGGAAGTCTGCCAGCACCTGGGATTTGATCGCTGTCCTCGGCATAAATTCAATGGAGAACGGGGCGAGCTCGGTTGACCACTTGCCAACGCGCCCAGAAGCTTCCTTGTTGCGAAGCATCTCGCCTATTGGGAAAGCCGACGGTACTTGGATTGAGTGGGCAAGAAAGTAGTGTCGCAGCTTTCGCGATGCCATGAGGAGTGCATACACGAGCTTCTCCAGTTCGGTGTATCGTACCTTTGCTCCTTGCAATGCCTCGGACACATAGTAGACAGGGTGTTGGGTCTTGTCCTTCTCCTTGCAAAGTACGGCGCTTACCGCGACCGGGGTGGCCGCAAGGTAAAGCAACAACGCCTCCCCGGGATCGGAGCGCTGCAGCAGTGGTGGCGAGGTGAGGTATGTCTTCAACTCCTCAAAAGCGGCTTGGCTTTCATTCGTCCACTCAAAGCCAGAGGATCCCCGCAGAGCCTTGAAGAATGGGAGTCATTTCTCGGCCGAGCGGGAGACGAACCTTCCCAACGCGGCGAGCCGCCCTGTCAACTTCTGCACTTCTTTAACATTCTCCGGTGGCCGCATGTCGAGCACGGCCTGGATTTTCGCCCGGTTGGCCTTGATACCCCTTGCCGATATGAGGAAGCCAAGGAGCTTTCTGCCTGGACCTCAAAGACACACTTCTCCGGGTTGAGTTTCATGCCCGCTTTTTTGAGGTTGTCAAATGTCTCTTACAATTCTGCGGCTTGGGAGCCAGCGAGGACGCTCTTGATAACGATGTCATCAATATATACCTCGATGTTACGCCCTATCTGCAGTGCGAGGGCCTTGTATACGAGCCGCGTGAAGGTTTCTCCAGCATTCTTGAGTCCGAAGGCCATCTGAACATAACAGAATGTCCCGGAGGGCGTGAAGAAGCTTGGTTTCTCCTCGTCTTCTTCGGCCATCCATACCTGGTGGTACCCGGAGTATGCATCCAGGAAACTCATGAGCTCGCATCCTGAGGTGGCATCAAATAGCTGGTCGATCCGCGGGAGTGGAAAGTTGTCTTTGGACATGCGCGGTTGAGATTAGTGTAATCAACACACATGCGCCATTTTCCATTGGCCTTCTTGACAAGGACGGGGTTGGCGAGCCAATCCGGGTACATGACCTCGCGGATGACTCCAGTCTTATAGAGCTTTTCGACTTGCTCTCGGGCCACGGCCTGACGCTCCACGCACATCCTCCAGAGCTTTTGCTTGATAGGGCGCGCGTCTGGTTTGACGTACAACCTATGCTCAACAATCTCCCTGGGCAAGCAAGGGAGGTCTTCATGCTCCCATGCAAATAGGTCACGGTCAGACCGGAGTACATCGAGTAGGGCCTCTGCAACCTTCGGGTCAAGGTTCGCTCCGACGAGCACCGTCTTGGCTAGGTCTTCCTCTGAAAGTGGTGCCGCATGCGTCTCGCCATCGGGCTTGGGCTTGGGCACCCACCACCCGGATGTTGGGGGGTCGGCAGCCCCTGGTGCAATTTTTGCATCCTCGGCTTCAGCATGAACGGTGTGGACATAACGAATGGCCGCTTGGATATTGTCGTCAATCTTGCGGGACAAGTCTTGATTGCCTCGGACAATGATGACATCATGGGGAGATGGGATCTTTACGCAGAGGAAGGCATGATGATGTCACGGACCCGGAATTGCATATGATTAAGGGAACGCGAAGTCGCCAAGGACCGAAGGACTCGTCGGCCCGGTGGCACGGTACCTGCGCCGTACGCACCAGAGCGGAACGATCCAACACCCGCCACGTGCGAGCCGGCCGGAAGCGACCAATCTTCCCAGAACCACATCCGATTCCATGACCCGGTGAAGATTCAGAGTCGTTCCCGAATCCTACCACGACAAACAAGGTCGGAGGAGCCCGGCAGTTCTACCCACACCCTAACCTAGCTCGAAGGCTAGTGGGTCGCTCGAGAGCCCGGTAGAACACGCCCACACCCTGCCTGGCCGGCACAGCATCTCAGCCAGCGGGTCACTCAACCAACACCTGCTCGACTTAGTAGAACAAGGTACGGCTTCGACTCTTCACGGCATACCCGTACACTTCATATCATTCACACATTGTGCAGGGGTAGCCTGATTTAACAACTTGGATGCCATCGCAAAGCTCTACAATACGTAACTAATAACAGTCCACGATGGGACGACATATTACATCAGTCGGTTATATCCGAAAACATATCCGAGTACGGAGAAGTTAACGACAGCGGAAGTATAGTAAATGAGTCCCACAGCGGCACGATGACCGCTGAACAAAAGCCACAGCCTAAACCCTGAACCGACTAGCTAACCGAGGAAACAGCAAATTCAGGCATCATCGAAATAATCTTCGACCACCGGCTCACCTGCAAGCTCCAGGGATAACCTGGGTGAGTACGAATGTACTCGCAAGACTTATCCGTGCTTGATTAAATGTCCTACTCATACTAGTACAACAACAATTAAACATGAATGCTTCTCAGAGTAACAATATACAAATTAAGAAATTAACATTAATCAGGTGAAGTAAAGAAAGACTAAGTAACAGATTAACTCAGGACACAAGCATATCACAACCATTTACCACGAGATCAAATCATCGAATCCAAATCCATTGGGGCAGCTCATGAGTCCAATCCAAATCAATTCAATAAACATCATCCAATTCATTTAGGGCAACCCCTAAGTCAAATCCCAGTTGATCCAATCCATATATAAGTCAATTCCAAATTGATCCGATCCATACATATCCATTTTAACTCTCTCGAACCACTACCGACAACTCAACCCCTGCAGGCATAGTGAGTGCATAACCGCAAGGAGGTAGCGAACCTCCAAGGGGCATGGAGGCTTACCCCAACTATCCTCAGTGTTGGTTCTCGCTAGCGTTCACGTGTAAAAAGGGGTGGTGACACGCTGGCAATAGGGTTGGTATGGCGACAAAAACCTTCATACACCTGGGTCGCCGTCATGCATCAATTCACACCAACCGTACCCATTGTGCACGCCCTCGGCTCTCCCAACTCACTTAACAATTTAGTTGAAGAGCTACAAGATGTTCTCGACGTAAGACACATCCTACACATGCTAGTGTACGCAACTTGCAATGATTCGACGATAACAATCATACACATAGCACATATAAAAGGGCATACACAAGAGTACGGAAGGTAAAGATGCAACAAGCTCTGCTTGCCTGATTCGGGTTGTTCCTGGTCTTGCGGGGAGCAGTAAGCCGGGTGGTCTCCTTCTTCGGGCTCTGTTTCGAGCAAAAGCGATACCGGGAACAAACGAGAAAGAAATAATAAGAACCAGCATGCATGCGTGAATGATTGACGCTAGCTACATGCTCCTACAATGATGGGGAGGTGATGTCGAGGAACTATGACTACATGCATAGCTTGAGTTCAACTTATCGAGGTTACGTGCAATATATGCGTGCATGGAATATGATATGCATGGTTTGTACTAGAACATACTTGGATGTTGTAGCTATGTACTAACCGGAATTAGGGTACCAAACACGGTTATCTTAACTGTTAAGCTAGATTCTCTAGTATCCATATATTTAGAGGTGGTATGCATTTTCTACGAGTTCTACAAGTTTAATTTAACTTAGCATTTCCTGTCTTCTTCTTAGTAAAGAACAAGGTATTGTATATCTCATTTCCAATATTATTACATTATCTAAGACCAACAAGTAGGTTTATCATCTCATCCTTGCAGATATTATATTTCCTAGTTAATCAAGAATTCGTTGCGTGATTTCACATATCACAGAACTAATGGATTTCCTTTGGGGATACTTTGTACCTAGGTGTATACATTGATTGAACGATTAAAGGATGAAACTAACTGTTAGGTTTAGGCATATTTGTATATCAACTAGTTACCACTCGCTTAATTTGGTAATGATGCGACACGGACATTTGTCGGGTCGCATATCATTTCAGAGTTTAATTACTTAGTTTATTACATGAGTCGACATGGTTGTTAATGTATTTTTAAATTGGTGATCATGTCTTAACCCGGTATACTTAACCAAGGAATGCATTACTTGATTAGTCAATCTTAACTAATAATCACAGAAATTCAGAAACTATGCTCATATACGTGATGGTTACACACACAGGAATGGATCGAGTACATTGATCCTATAGCAAGCCATAGATTTGTCAACTTCAATCAGTTCTTTAAGTGCTCACGATTATGCTAACTGATAACAACCGACCTAACAACCAACAATGGTCTTAACTCAGTTGATTAGTTGAACATTCATCTGAGAGAGTAAACGGTGATTAGGGTTAGTACTGTTATTAGCTAGCAGTTAATCGAAAAGGGAAATTCGTTAGGTACATCCATGCATGACCCTTTTGACTGACTTCAACTAAACTAATGGCATGCAACGACATTTACTAACCCTGAGCTATCAATTCCAGTCATTAGCGCATTTAATCGTTCAAGTAGATGGTTAAGGATGTTTTAACCGTATACATATATTCATGGCACCAGCTAGGAGCTTCAACAGCAGCTGCCTTACCCGACGTCAG
Organism: Stipa capillata; assembly: GCA_019208055.1. Lineage (NCBI taxonomy): Eukaryota > Viridiplantae > Streptophyta > Magnoliopsida > Poales > Poaceae > Stipa > Stipa capillata. The sequence continues at coordinate 307,733 of JAGXJF010001435.1, forward strand.
CCAATCAGCGCGTTAACTACTCGCCTCCACACCAACTAACTCTATTAAGGATGTGGTAACCGGATTCAGCAGCTCATTGATTGAAGTCTTGAGGGAGTGGACACAGATGCTGATGCAGGTCACCGGTGAACTCGGACGTAGACGCGGCGCGGCGAAGAGTTGGCGTAGGCGCGCTCCAGTGGCTTGACAGGAGGGGAGACGACCGGAGGCAGCGGCAGCCTCAGCCATGGCTTGCTGCTGCTTGGGTGGAGCGACGGTGGGGTGCTGGAGCTGGCTCGTGGGGGTGGCAAATGGGCCGAGGGCCACGGGTGGCGCTGGCGCGGGCGGAGGTGCGGCAGGACAGCCCGAGCGCAGCAAGCAAAAAGGGGAGGAGGTGGCGTAGTGGGCGGCGCATGGAGGGGTGACGGCGCGCGGGCACGCCGGCGAGCACGCCGGGGCATGCATGCGAGCGGGAGGAGGCGCACCGGTGGTTCGGTGATGGGGCAGCCGAGGCGGGAGGAGCTGCAGCCGGCGGTGTTTGGCTGCCGCGGCACGAGGAAGGGCGGCGCGGTGGCTCGGCTGCATGCCGCGGCAGCGGTCGTGGCGCGCGACGGGGGCGCGGTAGGGAGGCGGCGGATCTGGTGTGGTCCACCCGGCCGACGGCGGCGTGGGCTCAGCCAAGGGCGGCGCGGCGCGTGAAGGGGAGCCGGAGTGCGCGGTGGGGAGGTGGCTCGCCGGCCGACGGAGAGGAGGGGCGGCCAGCGGGTGGCTCAACCCGCCAGGGGCGGCAGCGGAGCACCGGCGGCGACGGGGCGGGAGAGCAGCACGGGTGGCGCGCAGGGGAGGCTCCAGAGGAGGCGTGGCGGTGGCAAGGGGAGGGGGAGAGCGTGCGACCGGCGGGGAGCCAGGCAGCGCGCGGTGGTGTTTCTTGGGGGAGCTCGGCAGCGGGATTTGGGGAAAGAAGATGGCTGCTGGAGAAGAAAAGAGACTGCCGTGCTGTGTTGCGTGTGGAAGATAGAAAAGAACGGTGGGTGGGTGTGCATGTGTACCAGGTGGAGAAAAGAACTACAGGTGGCTTGTACCTGATAGTGTTGGCCTACAGCAATTTATTTTAATTAGCTGACAACCCACTTGTGTCTTTATCCGCCATTATCTTCCTAATTGCGGTTTAGTTGGTAGCAACATGTGGTTAGCAGATGATTATATCCTAATCTTAAGCAATTGGTATGTTAGCTAATGGATTCGCTAGTCATTGAGATTATAGGACATCTAAGGGGTTGAAACTTCATCAATTTAGTGACAACTCGATAACCATCAAATTTACAATCGAACACCTTTCTTTAAACTGATGCATGCGTAACTTGCTATTACACTTTTAGCTCATCCACCGAGTGCTATTAGATGATTAAGCTGGTTATAATTGTGCTTAGTACAGCAGTTTATTCGTGGTGCTAACTAAGGATTAATTATTTCGCTAAGTATTCAGACGTTGTCCAATTGACTTAAAATTTGGACGTTGGCCCGCCGAGGTATTTGGTACTTATAAAGAATTAGTAAGGTGAGATTTGAGGTGAAACTAGGTTTAGAGTTTTACTTAATTAAGATTGCTTTCAGACCATGTGGCAAGGTTTTAATCGACGTCATATCTTGATGGCCTAAATGCATGCATGCATTGGGAAGAAGTCCAAATTATTCACGACGATCTTCACTAATCTCGTGTCTTAAGGTTTGGTCGCTACAGATGAGGTATGGCACCAAACTTATTCAATGTGACCCGGCCAAGGATGATGTTATATTGGTAGGGGAGGTCGACCACGTCGAAGACGATGTTCTCCCGGCGCCTGCACTCTCCTTCGCCGAACTCCACCGGGAGCTCAATTTTCCCGAGCGGGATGCCTGCGGGAGTGAGGCATACTCGCGGTATTCCTATTTCTGCGAGGGTGGATGCGAACAGGATATCTGCCGAGCTCCCTCCATCGATGAAGACACGGCGCACCTCACAGTCATTTATAACCGCTGATATAACGAGGGCGTCATGGTGGGGGAGGCCGATCCCTGCGGCATCCTCAGGGCCGAAGGTTACGATAGCGTCGACCCACGAGGGTAGCTCGGTGGGCGGGGAGGAGTTGATGTGATGCACCTGTCGCGTGTAGGCCCATCGCTGCCGCTTGGACGGGAAGGTGTGGGCATGGCTGCCAGTAATGGCGTGCACGATGCGGCGCTGCAGGTCCTCAGCTTGCTTTGGTGACGCTCCAAGGAGCGGGCGTGGTGGCGAAGGTGGTAGAGCCTGACGTCCTTGAGCTGCCGCGCGGTCGCGTCGCTGGGCGTCAGTCCTGGCGTGGTCCTCACGCTGCTTGATCGCTCGGGTGGAGGCGACTAGGTCGCATTCCACGGTGGTATGGAAGATCCACCCATGGAGCTCGCAAAATATTCATTGTTGGCGGTTGTCTCCTCCGGGCCTCTGTCCTCCACGTCTAGCGTTACCGCCTCTTTCACACCCGAAATCGTCACTATGGCCTTGACCTTAACCACGACCTCCTCGTGGGTAGGCCCGGTCATGGACGTCCCGCTTAGGACGTCCTGACTCGTGGCCCTAGTCGCCATGACGCGCCTGCTTGGCGGGACGACGCTCCTCCTCCTCCACGTGGTACACGTCCTTTTGCCTCCTGTCGCGAGTGCATGCGCCTCTACTTGCCGACGGGTCTTCCTGTCCTCAGATTTGGAGTAGGTGCGCATGATCTCATACAGCTCGGCGACCGTCTTGGGCTCCTTCCTATCGAGCTTCCCTGCCAAGTCGGGGTTATAGATTGCGTGGCGAGCGGCCTCGCACGCTCCTGTCGGTGATGTCCGGGATCTGGCATTGTACTTGAGCGAAGCGTTGCGTGAAGTCACGTATCGACTCGTCGGGGGCCTGTTTGAGGGAGAACAGGTCCGAGGAGGTGGCTTCCTTGTTTCGATGGGCTATGAAGTGGCTGCTCCGCTTGTCGCGGAGTTGCTCCCACGAATATACCGAGCGAGGGGCTAGCCCGAAGTACCATTTTTGAGCTAGGCCAGAAAGCACTAGCAGCAACCCTTTCGCCATGATCGCCTCGCCACCTCCCGCTGAGGACACGGCGGTCTCGTACACTCTGAGAAACTCAATGGCGTCGGTGTTCCCGTTAAAGCTGGTAATATTGGGCGCTCGATACTTACTTGGCCATGGCATTGGTGCCAGCCCTGGGCTCAGCGGATTGTATGCGTTGGTAAGGCCCGAGGTGTTCGACGACGGGGGGTAGGCTCTGACTTCAAGTCGTTGGGGTGCGATGTTGGTGGGCTATCCGGTTGCCCATCCCGGATGGCGGAGCTTGGGGCGCGGCGGAGGCGCTGGGACCCATGTAGGGTAGTGCTCCGCTGAGTGACGCAGCGATGCTGGGACCTCCGCGTCCTGCTGCGAGACGAAGCGATGGAAGGGTTGATTGCTGGGGCCTTCCCCCCACATCATAGAGAGACGCCATGGCCATCTCTCGGTCAACATCCAACTAATGTCGTAGGGCTGCAGCTTCTTCGGCGCATGCTGGCGCGGGAGGAATTGTCCGCGCATGGTTATCGGTCATGGCCTAGCGAAGGGCGGCGGCCTCCTGCGCCCTTGCTGGGGGTGGCAGCCTGGCACGCGCCTGGGCCTCCGCCACCCCCCGTAAGACTTCGTCGGTGGCTTGCGTGTTGCGCTGGGTTTGTTCCCGTGCCTCGGTTAGTGTTTCATCTAGACGACGTCGTACTGCTGCTACTCGACCGATTCGTGGACCAGCGGGAGGACCGCCATGGCCCTTGCGGCGTCGCGCTTGGTGCGGAGCATGCCTGCCTCTGCGCGAGAATTATCTGAAGCCTAGAGGGCATGGAGGGCCTCAGCCTTCGCCCTAATGAGCTCATTCCTGAGCTCGTTCCTGAGCTCATTAGCCTCGCATCTTAGGGCTTCCACCTCTGTTTCGACGCATGCTTCTGAGTTCACTGCATCGATCACGGCTGCGGGGAGCCCCGCAGCGCGGGCATCAATCGACGAGTCATCAGCGCGGGGGTCTGCGACCGATGGGTTGTTGACGCGGGCGCCACTGAGCATTGTGGTGAGGGCCGTGTTGTTCGTCCTGGCTTGACTGGTCGGGTTCGGTGTGCGGGGGACTGTTGTCCTAGCCCCGCTCTTCTTCTTCGGTGCTATGGCTTTTCGCTCGGGTCCCCACGGACGGCGCCAATTGTCATAGATACAAGTCTAGACAGTAAACTTGTGGCACCCCTGAACGGCTACAGCGACCGTCGACGGTGCACGAGGAGTACGAGCGAGTACGACCCTCCGAACGTCCATCGAGCTGAGGCACGAAACACGTACGACAGGGTGAAACGCGAGTCGTGTACGAGGAGGCGAAACCCCTCTGGAGTACGATGAGGTGAAAGTTACTCTTCTATTGAAGTGTAGAATTAGGGTTACAAGAATTTTCCTCTCCCCTCCTCTCTACCCCTAGGGGGGTATTTATAGGGTTTGAGGATGGAAAAGGCGAGATTACAATTTTGCCCTCACACGAGAGGGACTTTTACAAGGGTGTGGTTGTCATTTCCCATGTATAGAAGATATTTTGGAAGAATATTCCCAAGAATCTCTGGGGAATATTCTTTGGCATCTTCGGAGGAAACCCTAAGCACGTCGAGGCAGTCTTTGCCGACGTCGTCGCAGACCTTGACGGTGACGGACGTCGGGGTGGTCCTTGACGTCGTCGCCGTAGACCTTGACGGCGACGGATGACGGGGTGGTCTTTGACGAAGTCGACGTAGATCTTGATGGCGACAGCCGCCGAGGTTACTCTAGACTTCGTACGTCGTCGTCGTAGACCTCGATGGTGATGAACACTATACTGCCCCTGACGGCGTCAGTTTAGTCATTGATGGCGGATGCGGAAAAGTCTTCGAAAACGGACTAGCGCGGGGGCCCCTCCCCCAACAGAATGCATGAGAACTCTTATTTAAACATTGTAGTAATATTTGGGTTAGCTAGTAACCATTTTATTATCATTTAGTTGATGTATCTACCACATGATCAAGGGTCAGTATCTAAATGAATGGATTAGGTTATTATGTTGAGACGACCTGGGAATCGGCTCCATCTGTAACACCTTATTTCTGTTATATGAGCTGATCATTTATTCTCATATATGAGATGAGCAGACCCTGCTAACAAGTATTATCACATTATAAGTTAGACAATTTTGACAAAAGGGGGTCCAAGGATAAAGGTTAGTGACACCAGACAGGTTTATTGGACACTTTAGTGGCATGGAACTCACATGCAAGGATTGATATTGCCCATGGCACACTTAAATGATGGCTAAGTCCACTGGTGAGGTCTCAACTAGGGCTCAATTTTCTCACTTGCTTAAGCTCAAGAATAGATCAGAGTATACCTGAGGGTTTAGTTATCTGTTAAGTGTTCAAAATATAGCTAACTGAATATTTCTTCAGTCAAGCAATGTTTCAGAGACAAGGGAACATGGGAAGTGGCACTGCATGGCATGGTTCCAACAGGTCGACTAGAGTGGACCTAGAGCGTATAGGAGCTATATGGATACATGCACCTGGTGTCTCGGGCTCACCTGACATGCAATGATATGGTCAGCTTCACGCAGACAAGTGGTGGCGATGGTTACAACAACAAGCGGCACTGGCGATGGAGGCCCACGATGAGTAGAGTGAATCGGCCATGGCAACGCTCCATCGGAGACAAAGATGACGAAGGGGCTTTCGTTGGATCTTATGCCAAATATAAATCATTGTATCGGTGTGTTCTATGGAAGCTGAATGACACTGCAGCAACTAGAATAGGAACGACAATAGCTGTGGCGGTGAGCTCCATGGTGACAACGATACTCCATGACGGTGGCGACATTTCGAAGAGAATGAATCGGCTCGACGGCAGCACAGCGGCGGGGACCGAACGGCCAACCGGCACCTGGAGCTGACCACTGTCGTTGGCGACGGTGTGATGAACCTAGCGGCTGCGGCTCCACGCGGCACGGATGGCGTGCGCAGGGAGGAGCAGCAGAGGAGGGCTAGTCAACCGAGCAACAGCTCTCACTAGTGTCGGTGGAGACTGGTCAAAGGAGCCGCCGACAGTGGCACGCTGACCACTGATATGGGCCACCAAGGTAGTGGCGGCACGGGGCAGAGAGTCAGCAAGGATGGTTGGCGGCCTGTCGCACCGGCGAACTATAGCGCTGGCGGCTGTTCCGGTTGATGGTGGCAGCGGTGGCTTGCCACAGCTGTGGGAGCATGCTGCATGGCCACAGGGTGCAGAGGAAGGTGCGGTGTCGGCGCCAGCCCAGCCGAGGTGGCGACCATCTCTAGGGGGCAACGGCAATGAAGATAAGCACGGGTGGACAGGGGCTGGGGAGGCTCGGTTTGCCCACAGCCCTTATCTGCATATATATTTGTTATTATTATTAATATATTTTATGAATTAATCTCAGCCATACAATCAGCGAAACCCTAAATTGAGCGTCCGGCTTCTGAATTGAACGAGTGAATAGTCTATTTCGACTATCTTGACAGCACGAATGCAACTACGGAACCCTATCATCCGTCCGAGGATTAGATTTGAAAATTTAAATTTATTTCATTTCTAAATCATATTTAAATTCAAATTAGTTTTTGAATTCAAAACTAGATATTTAAGTATGGGAGAATTCACATGGTTGTTCATAATATATATAGGATCCATGAGAATTTTCCTAGATCAAGGAATTTGCATTTGACTTTCATTTGAATATAAATTCAAAAATTGTCCAAACTCGTGATTGAATTGTAGGTAGTTCAAATAGTTTTGAAAAATTATATTTGGGTTTAGGGATATAAATAACCCTCAGATATAAATTTTGGTGAAATTTGAATTAGAGGAAATTTACTTAATTTCTATTTGAAAATATTTTTATTCAAATATGTAATTTCAGCTCCAAATCACTTGGGAATTTTTGTAGAACTTATATGTGGTACTTAGGACATAAAAAATTTATTTAAACTGATCCAAAGTCAAAATTTTATGGTTTTTTATTTGAGCCATTTTAATGCACATATGTGATGAAATGAGATGGGGCAAAACCTTTTATTACATGGTGATCCACTTATTTCATGTTCAAGTAAAAACAACAAAAGGTTCTTTACATTCTGTCCCCCTCCCTACTCCCTTGTCCTCCTCTACATGCCCCAATGCTTGCCAACGTTGTGAAGCCTAGCTCCGCTACCACCATAGACATTGAGGTCATCATTGCCATTGTCCTCCACCATAGCTGAGCTCTGGGAGCTGTTCTAAAAGCTCTACTACCACATAGGACTGAGTCGGAAGGCATCATCTTCTCCCAAGTCAGCGTCAGATATGCATTATCATTGTCGACGACCCCTGCGGCCAAAACCATATTCACCTTCGCCTCTGCCAAGATCATGGGAGTACTCACGGTGAGCTCCGGGACCCATTGCAGCCGCTTCCTCCGCTTATCTCCTTCTACAGAGCCGGATGCGGGCATTCCTTCTTTTTTCTCCCTACCGACAACCATGGCGCCGCCATCCCCGACGGCCAATGGTGTCAGCTATGATGCGACTGCACTCACACCATTCTTAGGAGCTTGGTGCAACAAACAATTGTATGTTTCAATGCACTGGAGTGCATGTGTGCCTCTACGCTGCGTCTAGTCACCGGTGGACCTGACAGTGGGCACGGAAAGGATTAGGCGCTAAGTGGAAATTAGTAATCTATAACTGTCGGCGTAGAGACGCCTCTAGCGATGGTCCGGGGGGACCCCCCTTTTGAGTTCGGCCCAGGGGAGTATTGAGTTCCTTACGAACCCCGGTGGCTATCGGAGTTTGGCTAGTAAACTCGGTGGCTAAGGATGAAATGACACAAGGATTTTCCCAGGTTCAGGCCGCCCCGGAAGGCGTAATACCCTACGTCCTGCTTGTTTTTGTGTATATACGCGGATGCGGCAAGTATGATGAGTTACAGAGGTATGCACTGTTCTTCTTCTAGCTCTAGCCCGGAGGAAGAACGGTGCTTCTTTGATAAGGAGTAAACTTAGAGAGATCTAACCTAATGAGAATCGAACTAGGAAAAATGAGCCAACCCTTTGCATGGACCAGGCTCTCCCCTTATATACTCGGGGGAATACCACATAGGTCGGCAAAGGAGAACATGAGCTATACTTGTGCTGTAGACGACGTGGGCGCTACTGGAAGCGCCCACACCTTCAATTAATGCCCACTTGAGACTTTCGGCCGGGCCGTCGCCTCGCGGTGTGTCGGAGCAGGGGCTCTGACACCTTTGCCTTCGGCGGGCCCCGCGGACGGAGACTTACGGGGTTTCTTCTGACTGGGTTGGTAAGACGTCCTCTCGCGGGCCCCATAGGTCAGCCTCTCATGCCGCGCAATTGATCGCGCGGCGGCGTCCCCCATGGGGTGAAAAGGTTGACAGCGACAGGGCGTGCGGGGCGGCGCGCTTGGTCGGTCAAAGAATCTGTCAGCCCGGGCCCACCCCTCAAAGAGAGAGGGATAGCTAACAGAGCTTATCGCCTGCACCGGTGGGACCCGGCCTGATCGTCATCATGCCCTCACAGGGCTTTGGGTTCCCCGTCGGAATGACAGGCATTAAATGCCTCCGCCAGGGCGGAGGCTTGCTGGAGAAGCTTGGCGCTGGACGACGTGCATGGACGAGGGCCCCACCAGAGGACACGTCATCCCCCGGGCACTCGGTCCCGAGCGACCTCCTTCGCTAGGAGGGGCGCCAGTTGTCTTCTACGCGCCCCTGAGCAACCCCGAGCGCTCGGGGAGCACCCGCTGGGGGGCCGCTCGGGGCGCCTTGAGGGGGAGCCCGAGGGAGAGTGCTCGGGGGGCGGACCCCGAGCGCTCCCCTGGGCCCCACATCTGCCAAGATGCCGAGCGCTCGGGAGGGGACCCCGAGCGCGCCCTTCGCCTTCTGGGACGCCGAGCGCTCGGGGACGGACCCCGAGTGCTCGCTCAACGCATGGGCCGTGGATTCCCGGAGGCCCACGATTCCTTCTGGTTTGCGGATGCAGCCTCTGGAGGAGACCCCTGGTTCCTTGGGATTGGCCGCGGGCTCCGTACGACGATCCGGGTGGGGCCCAAGGCCCCAGCGACCGGAGCGCCACGCGTCACCCTCTGCGGCATCTGGTTGGCCTCCGCCGGCGGTTAGGGGTACCCTGGGCCCCATTCCGCCGACAATAACATATGGGCCTCGTGTGCTTAGAAATCTATTTAACTAATGTTTAAGGTTATATGTGTATGACAACTTGGACCACTCACTTAATGGTCAATTAATTCAAATTGATAAAATGATTAAAATCTAACATAAGACCCCCAGCTGTCATTGACACTGTAAATAAAGAAAATAAAAATGTATTTTCTACTGAGTATGGCAAGTGTGTCCAAAGACCAATTGACCAGTCAATCCTTAATAATTTTGCAGGTGGTCCTAGCGTAAGTGAATATTATGATCCCTGTCATGTTGAGAGCGACATCTAGTTTGTTTGTTTTGCTTTTATTGGTGATCCGTGGGTTATATGTGTTGGGTGGGATGGTGGTGGTTGCCTCTCAGGTGTTTTGTTGATGTCCGCTGCTGAACTTTCTCATCTGTTGGAGCTTTTTGACCATCGTGTCAACTTTTTGTGATGTAATTACCTGCTCCAATGTATGAGATGTGGCTAATTATTAGTAAGTCTCCCTTTAGAGATTGAGTTGTGATTTTTCAAGTTGTTCTTCAGCACCCCATTCATCATGCGTGTTTGATTTTGAAGTGCATCATGTTTTGCTTTGCGTGATTGCCAAAGTTGAATGACCCACTGGTTGTGATGCGTTGGCCAGCTGGATTAGGGTGTGGGGACTTGTGTCGGTTGTTCGGAACTTGTTTCAGGTTCCTCTAAAGTGATCATACTCAGCGGACCTTGTAATAGACCCTAAATCTTTATAGGGTATTAGAATTTTAAGTCAGATTATATTTGATATATACTTTTCTCAGCTTCACCAATGGTGATAGATGCATATGACTTCGTGTGTGTATGGTATGTTGGTCACGTGTCAGACTACCCAATGGTGATAGATACATATGACTTCGTGCGCGTATGGTATGCTGGTAGTTTATCGGGTATTCAAGTGGCACATCAGTCGTAAGTCGAATTTAATTCCAGGTACCTTGCAAGTGGAGGTTAGCATACTTGGTATAAATGTAGTAAGCAAACATTGCAAGTGGAGGTTAGCATAATTGGTGTCTCTGAGAAAAATATTTGCAAAAATTAAAAATGAATTGTGAAAACTATAAGTAGAGATTCACATCTATTTCTTATCTCGATACATCTTAGCAATCTGAGCTAGCTCCCTATGTGTTTTTGTCTAGGGAAAAATGCTAACATTCTCCTCTCTTTCTTGTGATAGATGACTTCTAGAGCTTTCATGCGAGCTCCCTGTTGTGAGGATGGGGGTGGTTTTCCTTAGCTCCTGACTTTGGTGTTGCAGCGCCTTGGTTTCTAGTGAATGTCGGAGTACTTTGTCTTTCTCCATGAGTGCCCCTTCGACATGAGCTTGTTAACCGTCACTGTGATCGTTCACCCCCGTCTGTCAGACCTTCACCAGGAGGCCTGCGTCTACCCCAGGTTTAGCACCACCGAGGAGGCCACTCTCCAATTGCACGGAACCTCATCAAACCACAACTTTATACCCTTAGTGGCACTCAAGCCATGCCACCCAACCATGATGTGGATATTGTCATCAAACTTCCACCTGGAACCACTCCTATCTCAAAACGACGTATCGGATCCCTCCAAATGAGCAGGTCGAAATGAAGAAGCATGGAAGGAGTTGGAAGACAAGGGCTATATAAGGCCTACCTCATATCCATGGGGTTTTCCGACTATGCTGGTGAAGAAGGACAATTCCCTTCGTATGGTAGTGGATTATCGTCCATTGAATAAGGCTACGGTTAAAAATAAGTATCCTCTACCAATGCTCCTTCCACCTTCATGCAACTTATGAATTTTTTTTGCATGGAGTACTTGGAAATTTTTTGTGGTCATCTTCATCAACAACGTTCTCATCTACTCCCTCATCCGAACAAGAAAACAAAGCTTGCGATTGGTGCTCAACAAAAGCTACGAGCATCGTCTTTATGCAAAAAAATTCAAATGTGAATTTTGGAAAAAGCAAGTGGAATTCTCAGGTCATGTATTATCAGCGTAGGGTGTCGTTGTAGACCCGAGTAAAGTTTATGCCATTCAAGAATGGAAGCAACCAAAATCTGTCAAACAAATCCGGAGTTTTCTCGGGTTGGCGGGTTATTACTGCCGATTCATCGTGGGATTTTCTTCTCTTGCCAAACATGTGACGTAGTTGGTCAAGAAGGAAAATAATTTTTTCTAGTCTCCTAAGTGTGAAGAGAGTTTTCAAGAATTCAAGAAGGGACTGACCACTGCACCCGTTCTAGTCCTTCTGGATATCAAAAAACTTCAAAAAATCTACTACGATGCTTCTCGTTAAGGTCTTGGGTGTGTTCTCATGCAAGAGGGCAAGGTGGTGGCCTATGCATCATGTAAACTCCACCCTCATGAGCTCAATTATCCACTCACAACCTGGACCTCACAATCATCTTCATGCTCTAATAATTTGGCAGCATTACCTCACTAGTAATTGTTGCAGAATATTTTCAGACCACAAGAATTTGAAGTATTCGTTCACTCAATCAGATCTGAAACTAACACAAATAATATGGTTGGAATTAATCAAAAATTATGATGTAGGCCTCAATTACACCCTCGGCAAAACTAATGTTATCACCGACGCATTAAACTGGAAGGGCTATTGCAACAACTTGATGATTTGAGAGCAACAACCACTTCTTTGTGAAGATTTCAGCGGCAAGACCTTTAGGTGGTCAAGCAAGGTGTCCACGCTGCCCTTGAGGTGAAACCATCCCTTGAGGATCAAGTAAAATCCGCTCAACACACAAGTGTCGGTATCTGAAAAATAGAGAAGATGAAAACCGGTAGCGTCACTTGTTTCATTGAAGATGAGCATGGAGTACTTTGGTTTGGCAATGGCTTTTCATGCCCAAGGATGATGAGTTGAAGTCTCTAATTCTCAAAGAAGCTCATGACTCCCCTCTTTCCATTCATTCTGAGAGCACCAAAATGTATCAAGACCTTCGGCAAATGAAAAGAGAGATTGCAAAATTTGTTGCTGGGTGCGATACATGTTGTCATGTGAGGGCCCAACATCAAAGACCAGAGGGCATTCTCCAACTAATCACCATTCCGAGTGGAAATGGGTAGAAATCTGTGTGGATTTTATCGAGGGTTTTTGTCGAAAGCCCAAAAGGGGCATGATGCCATTTGGGTGATCATGGACTGCCTATCCAAGGTGGCACAACTCATTCCATTCAAAAGCACATCTAAAGTGAGCCAATTGGTGGACTTATACATCTCCAAGATCATTTTTCCTCATGTAGTCCTATAAAGAATTATTTTTGATCGGGGCACCCCATTTGTCAATCGATTTTGGCAAGCTTTGCAAGAGGCTATGGCAACCCGTCTGTCCTGTAGCATGGCATATCACCCTCAAATGGGAGGCCGAACTGAAATGACAAACCATATATTGGAGGATATGTTGAGGCCATGCGCTTTTCTTCAGCACAAATTGGGAAAAATGCCTCCCATATGCCGAATTCTCCTAACAATAGCTATCAAGCTAGCCTTGGCATGTCACCATTTGAGGCACTGTATGGAAGGAGATCTAAGAATCCTTTGAACTGGTCCAAGACTAGTGAACACCAACTATTTGGAACAGACTCGATCAAAGAAGTCGAAGTTGAAGTTTAGATCATTCGGAGTATCTTCTTGCCATTCAATCCCGCCAAAAGAAATATGCCAACCCCAAACATCGAGATATCACTTTTGAGTCCGTGAGAAGGCATACCTCAAGGTCACTTCGTTCAAAGACACTCACCGATCCAAAGTCATGGGCAAGTTAGCTCCCTGATTCATCAGTCCATTCAAAATCCTTATCAAACAAGGAACCATGGCTTATGAGTTGGAGCTACCTTCCATATCTCTCAACTGAGAAGATATCTCTATCCTCCCGCTGCTGAAGCTCAATTGGAGAATCTCGAGCTAAATGATGATCTCATGTCGAGAGCACCCAATTAGCATTCTGACAAAGCCAAGCGTGAAACTCGGTGTCGCTCCATCAAATTATATAAACTCCAATGGAGTAACCATATTGAAGATGAAGCCACTTGGGGGCGTGAAGATCGACTCTAAGCCGAATACCCCTCTCTCTTTTCTAACCGTTAGGAATCTCAGGTTGAGATTCTTTTTAAGGGGGTTAGGTTTTTTAATGACCCAACTTTGTAAACATTGATGTGATGAGTACCTAGAAGGTCATCAACAATAAAATGCATTTTCAACTCATGTCATTTTTGCACTTAAAGTAATTAAAACAACCCTAACTAAAATGTGTGCTAAAATTGACCTAAAATCAACTTAAACAAACTTCTGAAGCAAAAATATTCCAAACGCCTCTTTGAGAATTTCATAGGCCTCCTAAACCTTAAAGAAAGCCTTAATAAAAATTCTCAATTGAAAAAGCTATAATATAATTATTAGGTGAAGTTTCCTTTAATAAAAATGCATGAAATTTATATTTGTGGCTCATTTATTCCCCTAGACATGAATATAAATTTTTCATGAATTTCGGAAATATATTTCACCTACTTGAAGTTCAAACCTAGAGTAGGGCATATATCACTTAGAAAAATATGAGAAAATTCTCATAGGTCACAAATACAATTTGGACGCTCCCTGTATTTTCTTGGATTTAGAAAAATGTAGGTCCAAATCACCCACAAATTTAACTGCCATCTTAGGATAGGAAATAAAGATAAAAAGAAAAAGGGAAAACCCTAACTACCTGTGGGCTGGCTTTTGGCCCACTCCCTTCGCACTCTGGACCAAGCTCACTCCTCCTCACCCCACTCTCTCACCCGCATCCCCAGCCCTTTGCGCTTTCTTAGCAGGGAGCGCCCTCTTCATCTGCTGTTGCCGTGTGGGACCCACCTGTTGGGTCATCCCCACCACGCGGCCATGTCAAACACCGCACGAAGGTAGAGCATGGGCATGGCGCACAGCGATGGCCAACTGCTCGGTTACCTCACCATCACCCTTCTTTGTGCTCCAGTACGATCGTTGATACGCAAAAATGTATCATGTTTTTAGAGTTTAATGATGTCTTCTCGTAGTATTTCTATAATGTATTTTAATTGACTTTTTGCATTATTTAATAAACTACTAGACTATCAAATTTTCCCTCTTTTTTTGGAAACGTTTCGAAGGTGGAGATGCAATAGGCTACCGCGGCCCCACCTACCCTGCCATCATGTCGCGCGAGCCCATGGAGGCTCGCCGCCACCGCTGTTTCATGTACAGATTCACTCCGACTTCAGAAATCCTTTCGTGAAGGCTTTTCTATTTATACAGAACACATTGCCTCACAAAGAAGACAGAGCCGACAGGATAAATTCGGAGGCTCACACCGGGAGCCTTACTTTTCGATCTGCATCACCACCATGTATCCCACCCATAGATCATCCCTTCCAGCAAGCCTCCAGAGCTAGTTTCTCCTTGTAATTCATCTCTGATCATCAAGACCTTTGAGATTAGTTGTATTTTGGATTCAATATATGGATTCAATCTTTTATTCATTCTTATTGATTTGCATAATGTGTGAGTAGTCCATTGAGGCTACGGGGTTGTTAGTAGTAACTATATAGCATTCTCTATGTTTGTGATGGTCATCCATCTTCTCTGCGATCAATTATGTTTGACGCAATCAATTTATTTAGTAGTTGTTTGTATTGTCGTTCCCTTTTGCTAGACAAGGCGATAACAGTGAAGAGAGGATGATTCTTGGTGGATGAGTGACAGAAATCCGCTAACTAAGAGCTATGATTCAATCTATTAGAAGAAGGTATGAAACGTAATACATTATTCCATAACCGAGGTATAGTGGCAGTGGCACAAACTTGGATTAATTGTAGATGTGCATAGTACTTTTTTCCATTGAAAATGTTTCTCCATTAGTTAGCCATTTACCATAATTGCGTCTTATGCTAGCCTAGAGTCCCAATATAGTTATGAAAATTGCTACTAGGGAACCTATATACCCCATGCCTCATTTTTTAGTTATAAAAACACATCTCCTATCACTTTTAGTATTTATTATTTTTTATTTTTATTTATGTTCCAAATATTTTTATTTCCTAATTCAAGTAATCTCTCATTTTAATTGTTTATTGCATTCTCGAGGTTCACATCTATTTGAGAAAGGTAGTTGTGCATCTCAACCTTCACTTTTTATTTTTCTATGTGATTTCAGATTTAGGTCAAGTGAGATGAATCACCGCTTCCTTGTGGGTATAACACTCCATCTCATTAAAAACACTACAACTAATCCTATGCATTTGTAGGTCGTTAAGCATTTTCTGGCGCATTGCCAAGGACTGAAAATTTGATTTCATCACTCTCTTTTACCTTATTGCATAACTTGTTGTTTAGTTTAGCTTTGTTAGCAGTTTATTTGTTTAGTTCTTTTGCTTGCTTAGTTAGGCTTATTTGAAAACACACAAAAAAATTAGTCATTACTTCTTTGAACATGGATGCTCACATAAGAGAATGGTTAGCAAGTTGGAATAGTGCTCTTTACTAGTTTGCAGTGTTCGTGCAATTGAATGTATTTTTTGTAATACAGTGGGACAATTTAGATTTCAATGTAAGAATCATGGGGATCCTATTATTGCATCTTATAATAGATTAGACCATGATGAAGATATTGTTCAACAAATATAATAGATTATTATTTCTGAGGGAACCCATCAAATAATTTGTCAAATTATTTGGTTTCCAAAATGTCATATCTCTCATGACTTGCTTGATGATGCCTATAAAAAGGTGTATCCTATTTATTGCTTTAGTGTAGAATTTTTTTTGTGTGATAATTTTTTGTTAAGAATTATGATGAGCGACTCATGGCTGTTATGCAAGATAATGCTACCACTAACACTATTACTACGAATGAAATTTCCTCTATTGATGATGCTGCTACTTTGAATGCTTGTGGTGATGCTATGAATACTTCTATAAATGTTGTTATTGATGAGGGGAAGCCCGATCCTACTCTTTATGCTTGTGATGATACTATGAATGCTATTGATGAAAATGATAAATGGGTTCTTGATGCTATGAATGAAAGTTATGAAGTTGAGTTTGTCTTGCTGTATAAATATAATAAGGAAGACAATTGTAACTATGGTTCTTTTCCATTTTCATTAGAGCATAAAAATGCTTTGCAATTGATAGTTCTCATGATTTCTCTACTAAATAACTTGCATTGGTGCATTCCTTTAATGTGCATGGATTTATTTGTATACAAAATGTCAATGCATAGGAAGAGGATACGTCTTCAACCTTTTTGTTTGTAAGTGCTCTCCACTATGCGCTAAAAGAAATTATTGAATTAAAGGAATGAACACCTAAGCGATTTTCTAATTTTTACAGAGTTTTGGTGCACTAGAACGCATGTGTGCCTCTACGTCGCCATGCGCGTGCCTTTGGGTTCACTGGCATCTAGTCGCGGGTGGACTTGACAGTGGGCCCGAAAAGGATTAGGCGCTAAGTAAAAATTAGTAAAGTCTATGACAGACAGGCCACATGTGCTTAAATATATGTTTTAACTCATGTTTAAGGTTATGTGTAAATGATAACTGGGACCCACTCACTTAATGGTCAGTTAATAAAAATTGGTAAAAAAGATTAAAATCTGACATAAGAACTCCACCGATCAGTGACTTTGTAAAATAAAAAAATAAAAATATATTTTTTGATGAAAAAATAAAAATATATTTTTTGATGAGTATGACAAGTGGGTCTAAAGGCCAATTGACTAGTAAATATTGACCTTAGGTCCCACATATCATCCTCTGTAGCTTAGTTAGAGCCGAGTAAGAAAAGTTCTATCTATTTATTTTAAATTGAGGAAAAAACAGAAAATATTAAATATGTTTAAACTTGTAAAAATCATAGAAAATTCATATCAACTCCAAATGAGATGAAATTTATATATAAATTTATGGTTTAATTTTAATATTTAATAGTATGTTTTCATGCATGTTACTGTTGTAGAAAATTTTGAAATTGTTTCTATGTTAATAAAACTTAAAAATATCATATAGAACTTAGAAAATTCATAATTTAATTCTTGGACTCCAAATTGAGTGAAACCAATTGCATTAATTTTACAATTTTATTTTTTCATGTTCTAGGATGCATTCATTCATCATATTGCATTTTAAATTTCTGTTATTGATTTATTGTCTTTTTGGTGTTTTTGGTCATAACATTGTTGCTGCTTCCTCCTCTTCCTCCTTTGTTGCTGCCGTGCTCCTCTCCTGCCTCCGACAGGTACCACCGTCGGATCGGCCTCCACCTTCCGCTACCAAGCTAACCACTCGATATCATGGTCATCTCCTCCATTATCATTCCTATCCTTGCCTCCTCCTTCATATCATGTGACTGCCCCCATCAAATTCACCTCCTAACCATAGCGCCACACTTGTCCATCGGCTCCTCTGCACCAAACCGCCTTTAGCACGGCCATCAACATCTACGGCCGGTGGCGTTGCCATGCTGCCTCGCCACAGCACGCTCACACATCGTCTCTACTGCTAGTCCATCGACATCCTTCTCTATAAACCCAAGGAGCACTAGAAATCCCTCTTCCCGACCACCCCCAGAACCCTAATTTGGTGAGGTCAGTTGTTGTCATAAAGGAAGGAGCCGGGGATAAAGCAGAAGAAGAAGTAGGGGATGGAGCAGAGGTAGAATAGCTAAATCGAATGATATCTCTAAAAAATTTCAGTTGCCTGAAGAATAGCAAACACGATAACAAAATGACTGTCTAGCTAATCCTTCCTACTCTCAGATGTCGGTGACAGCAAGTACACCATGGAGTACATTTGGCATGCAAACACACGTTCTTCTGATCTTTTTCAGAAACACCCAGTATAACTCATAGACACGCACGCGCATCACCACACATACTCACACAAGGCCCATCAAAGACTAGACTTGTAGAGCTTGAAGATTGATAGAGCTATTGTAGACATCTCGTTACCAATAGATATGTCGCCTACCACCGAAAGAATATTCGTCTTAACGAGACACATAGGAAGTTAGACCTATCATTTGATCTCTAGTGGACAGGAGGTATAACCGCCTCTGCTAACCATCCAAGCAAGTTTGGTTACTTTTAACCCAGGAATCAAGACCAAGACAACACAAATAAGCTTGCCACGCTGAAATGCGCACTAACTGCATTGCGTTGCACCATCACAGAAAAAAGCAACGAATTTAGCAGTCGTGAACAACCAAACTCAAATTTTCCTTTAGAATCCCAGCAGTTTGAGTCTTTGACACAAATTAAGCAAAACTCAGGCCTCAGATTAGCAATTTCGCATGCATATATCATCAGGTAATTAATTAACGGAAAAACCTATTGGTTACCACGTGAACTCATTTCAGCGTATCAGAGATGTCATCTCATCACACCCTGTCTTGCCGGCCGAGCCCCGACGACGACGAGGACCCGCCTCCTCCTTGATGGCCAAAGCTCCCTCTCCCTCTCATTGCCATCTGATGCTGGTGCTGCTGCTGCTGTTGGTGATGCTGCTGCTGCGGGGGCGGCGGCGGCGGCGAGCCGTACATGGGCTGACCCATCATCATCATCATCCCGCCGGGGCCGGTGCCGGGGCTGGCGCCGCCGTAGCCCGCGTAGCCGCTGGCATTGGCGTTTCTTGGTATCTCGACCTGCTGCTGGTGTGCGCTGGACGTGGCGCCGCCGCCGGTGGACGCGGCGGCCCTCTCGCCCTCGATCTCGCGGAACTTGTGGAGGTAGTGCTTGAGCGGCTCGACGTAGTCCTCGAAGCCGAGGGTGGTCATGGCCCAGAGCAGGTCGTCGCCGTTGATGGTCTTGCGCTTCTCGCGCTGACACTTGTCGGAGGCCTCGCCGGTGATGAAGGAGATGAACTCCGACACGCACTCCTGCACCGTCTCCTTGGCGTCCTTGCTGATCTTGGCGTTGGCGGGGAGCGCCTTCTTCATGATCCGGCTCACGTTGGCGATCGGCAGGAACCGGTCCTGCTCCCGCGGCGACGACAGCTCCCCGCCCGTGTTGCTCGGCCCGCCGGAGTCGTTGTCCGAGTCCGGCATCGCCGCCAGCCCTCACTCTCTTCTTCCTCCTCTGCCTCAAATCAAGAAACAGAGAAGGCCCAAGAGAGCAGAGCAAGCAACTGATCACATTAAACCACGCTGATCAAGCATGGCAAGAGAGGCAAGAACTTGAAGGACACCTGTACACAACAATACGATCAATGAACCAAAAAAGGGGGGAAAATCTCGAGGAGTTGGAGTTCTTGAGAGATTAAGTGCAGCAAGGAGAGTGTGGAGCCATGGAGAGGGTGGTGGGGAATGGCTGGGTCCGTTGGATCGCGCGGATAAGAACGGATCGAGCTGTGAACGTGGAGTGAAGCCGGCCGTTTGTTTCTCGATAAGTGTGTGCCACTTGGCGTGTTCGGCAGCCGTCGATCACCGCCACGTCAGACCTATCCAGGCCGTCCAGGTGGGCCCTGAACACGTGGGACGGCGCGTGATCCCTGAGGTACCCAACAGGCTGGTCTGCCACGGGGGAGCGTGCACTTGGACTAGCCAAGCAGCGAGCAAGGAATCCCAAGTCCGTTCTTGAAAAAACAAGAGCAAATCCTAAACCCAGGACGGAATTTGCAGAACTGATTATCCGTTTTTTCCCTCAGTTAAATTTGCACAGTGTTATGTGCAGAGTAGCGCTCTGTGCTGGTGGCCATTTCTACTGCAAGCTGAACAAGGTTGACACAGATCCTTCTACATACATCGCACCTAGTGAATTCCACGTCCAGCTCTATACATGTCAAGCCAAGATGCTGCATAATTTACATAACAATCTGGCCATTTCTACCTAATATAATTTGAGGCCAGACCTCAGACCCTGCATGAACCCTGCATAAGCTATCCTACTGCAGTTAGGACATCAGTGGTAATTTCTGCCTAAACAACATTGCACAAGCTGGACATCTGTACTACCACTGCCTTCATCTACAACTCTCCCCATCTTTGGCTATTAGGCTTCAGCGTCACTGTTAGTTTTCACATGGTCAATGGTCTTCTCATTCTCAGCAGTACCATCCTTGCTTGAATCTACATTAACTTTGGTGTTTGCATTGTGCTCAGCATCTTCAGCTTTACCATCATCGTCGGCATCGGTTAGACTTTGTTCTGTACTTACGTTTTCCATGGCATCTTTTGCTATGCCACATTTACAACCGTCGGATACAGTATTTTCACCATTCTCGCTGTTACCAGCTTCCTGGCCTTTGCTATCTTCCGCAAATTCTACATGATTACCATTTTTATTACTATTAGACACTTCAGCTTCACAGTCATTGACATTGTCTGCATCATTGCCACAATTTCCGCTTCTGCATTCTTCAGTTCTGCGATCTTCAGTGTCGTCATTTTCTCCATTACTAGTTTCTTCAGTCTTGCCATCTTCAGAACATCCGATGGTGTTACCATTGTCTTTCAGCTTCGCTGTTTTGGCTTTACCATATCTGGGATCTACACCATCATCACCGTTTGCATTCTGGACAGCTTTTTCATTCTTGGTAAATTCATCACTGATATTTTCATTCTTTGTGTCAGTTTTAGCTTTGCCATTTTGTGAACTTTCAGCAGCAACAGTGCTATTTCTATTCTCAGCAGCCTTCACAGAAATCCCACCTTTGACACCTTCGATACTGTTGCTATTTTCATTCTTCTCAGCATCCTCAGATTTGGCGTCTTTACCACCTTGAACTTCATTTGCAATGTCTGTATCTGATCCAACTCTTCCATCCTTTGCAATCTCCTTGGAAGCTTGTTCAGCCCTAGCTTTTGCTTCTATTGCTTCCTCCTCTTCCAGTTCCTTCTTCTCAGCCACCTCTGCTAGCCTAAAGAGCTCCTCCTCTATCAGGGACCTTATCAGTGGCTTTCTCTCAAACAGATCCTTGCCAAAGTATTTGTCTGAAGATATGAAATTCAATGAGAAAGCATTTCAAGCTAGTCATGAAGCAAATACTATTTAGACTTAATACATGCATTCACAATTACAGAACAATAACAAACACATCTCCAAGCATCACATATATGTATATATATATATATATAAAGGCAAGAAAATGAGCAAGCAAGACATACCAACTGCTTTTACAACCTCTCCGAAAGTCATCTGAAATGGGTGAAAACAAAAGAAATAGATCAAAGGAAACTTATTCTCAAGACTTGATTGTTAACATCAATGATGTACAATGTATCTAACCGTGGCAAAATTTGCAGTATCCAAGATAACGAAGATAGCGTGCCTCAGCTCATCCCTACTTGGTTTCACTGCCTGTTTTCGAGGTTTTGCATCTCCTAAAGACACCTTTTTACCTTTAATACCAAAGAAACAAGGTTTTGAAACAGACTAGAGGTTATGTGATCTACAAAGAAAAGCAATATGCTTGCATAATGACGTCAAAACTACAATTGGTTAAAGCCAACCTGAAGTTGGATTTTGAAGACGCATAGCATAACAAAAGAGATAAGTGTTGTAGGTTGTAGCACATGAACTCAGAATTAGTACAAGCTCACTAATATCTCATGTATCAATCAAGTAAAAGTTCACAGTGTCTAACCAATTTTTGGTGAAGTTCCACAATCAATTTAGAAAGAACTACTCCCAACTCTTGTGATTCATTTACTTGGCAGGTAAGCACTTCATCCAGTGAAATATCAAAGTACATACTGTATCTGATTACTTTTTTGGACACAACAATGCCCTTCCATGAGGCCATGCCATCCACAAAACCACAGTAACCTGATCAGCTGATGCATGCGAACTGTGCTATTGCTCAAGTACAAAAGATATTTTTATTATATACCTACTACTTCAACTGACCTTCAAGCACTTGATAACTGAGAATTTTATTAAACCAATCACTTCAACTCCGCTTAGAAAAATTAAGATTTCAATACCTTTTTATTTTCTGGAATTAGTATACACCCTGTATTCTCTTTGCAACTATAATATCAAGAATTATCATGGATTCTTAAAAAAAAATTCCACCATTGCTCCCACAACAGTGTGGAATATGGTCTAGTTGCATTTTTATATTTCCATTAATAATTGAATAAAAGGATGCACACTCCATTGCAGTTGCACCACCATATTGCAAAGCTATCTAACTCGAAAAACATCTTTTCCAGCCAAAATAGTAATAAATTAACAGTTCTACTACATAATAATGATAATGCATTCCTGAATGCTTAACACAATTTTCCTTGTTCAAACGCTTTTTCAACATGCATATATGCGAACAAGACAAAACACACTCAGCCGCAGGTGCACAAGTGAAAGCAACGCATCCAGAATCATACCACAAGATTTCTCCTTGCGATCTGTCTTAGGGGTTGCCTTTTTCTTGGTACCAGAGGAATTTTTCTTTGTTGAAGCCTTCATGTCGATGTTATCGTCCTCAACATTGTGAACCAGCTTTGCAGATGGTGTTGTAGCTAGTGCTTGTTCATTTGTAGGAATTAGAGCTTCAGAGAGAGAAACTACATCTAAATTCTCCGAGACAGAGCCATTTACCCTTACAGAAGGCTCAGGGTTCACTGCATCCTTTGGAAATTGTCCTTTCTTATTATCAGTACATTCATTTCTGTAATCTTTGAGGTCAAACTCAGAATAGTTCGTTCTATCCTCCCTACCCTTTCTCCCATCCACTTCCTCTTCACCATGACTTTCCAGTACAGTTCCGTCAGATTTCTTTCTCTGCAGTAGTTAATAAAGGAAAAAAAATGTGGAGGCAGCTTATGAAAATGGTGAAATAACTTGCAGTAACACAACATTCATGAAATTCTAAGAATTCAGATAATTTTACATAAATAAGTAACTTTAGTGGCACTAGAAAAAACCAACCACAGATGCATGAACATTACTGCAAAAGGAAATATAATTTCAGATATGATATACCTTCGAAGGTTTACCAACAGATAGATTCGCTCCTTCCCTCTTGCGCTTTCTTTTCTTAACTTTCTGCAAACAATATAACATGATCTCATGAAAAAGAATCACTGTGCCAATGACAATAACAGTTAAGCTGGTTTAATCTAATATATACCTGGTATACATAAGCTATCAATTATGATGGAAAAAGGAAAACTTCTGCTATTAGCACTAGGAAAGTGTCTTAACAAACTGATATGACCAAATAGGCTGGCAGCTCAGAACTTGAACCTTATAAGGATCTGTGCCATCAATACCAGAACAGTGTTCCATCATGAACTCCATCACTATTGTCACTAATTCATCCTGCAGAAGAGAAAAGGAGAGATTATCATGTGCATTCAGGTGCAGCAAATAAAAGAAATTTTAAATATTTAGCTGGACCTACCTTCTTAGTACCTGTTGAACCAGGGATATCAAATGAACGACACAGTTCGACTAGCGTATATTTGTTACATTTGCAAAGCTTCTCCAGTAGCTCTGTACGTGATTTTTCCTGTCATATGGTCATACAAAACCGCAGATAGTATCAAAAAAGCTGCTATGAAAGAACAGAACAGCAAGGACACACTGAATCTGTACCTCCAAGCTGTTTCCAAAGGACTACATACCTCAACTTCATGACAAGCAAGGCCAGCAAGTTGGAGGATTTGTTCTCTGAAATCACCTATCTGAGAATAAGGATCACCAAACTAGGAGTTATTTATGATAAATTGAATATTGAAGAGAAAATCAATAACTAGTACCAACTACCTAGGACCTAGCATGCATATGAGGAACGGTACAATCCTCCTCCTGAGAGTTGAGACTATCTTTAACTAGCGTAATAACCGTGCTTTGCCATGGCAATTTTTTTGTCCTTTTATGAATAATTGAAGTGAATAGTTTATACATTTCACTCAAATCGTTAATTAAATAATAGTACTGAAGCCTCGGTGTTGTTTTCTTTTTCACCAAGACAATTCCATACCTCATGAGCATTCTAGATTCTTGTGTTAAGATGAGGACTTTGGAGATATCTAGAATTGTATGATGTGATGAAAACTTAGGAGAAGTAGGCATATGTACAACATAGATTGCACATCTGACGATAATGAAAATAACTCGATGATGTGGCACCATCTTAAGGCTTGTTTTGTAGTCAGCTTTATACAAGTTATAGATTTCTTAAATCTTTTACTAGATGCAATCATTTAAGAGCACTAGATGTGAACCTTATGACAAGGGAACAAAGCTGAGCTCAAGTCACCGAGGTAATGGAAGGTAGCTGCCCAAGAATACGATTCAAACAGAGGGAAACCGCAAGTATCTGAGTGATATCTAAAAGCAATTCTATTGGATAAATCAGCCGGTTTGGTCGGTCTATACAAATATGTAACGGCCGAGATGCAGAATCTATCAATTATGCCTCTAAAAAGGCAACAATAGTCTTGGGGTCTTCATCAGTTCTTCAGAATGTGCTAAGCCCACCCATCCCACACAAGGGGAACAAAGCAAACGCTTTCTGTTCGATCCATGGCTACGAGAATCGCTAACCAACTGCAGGTGGATACAATAACACAAAAAGTTGCAAAAGCATTTCTTGTCATACATCCGGATTTGAGAGGGTTTCCCCAACGCACATGCAGGAGGCAGGATGCCATAAGGTCCTGTTCGCTCAGACATGGACGCACGGCGTCTAGAGATGGGAAGATAGGAATGGGAACGGGGATGGGAATGGTGTCTCGCTCACCTTGGATAAATCCCCTTCGGCGCCGGCGCCGTTTGCGAAGTGCATGTGCGGCGCCGCACTTGTGCTGGTTTCTTGGTTCGGAAACTAGGGCGAGCTCACCGAGGGAGGAGGAGGCCAAGAGAGGTTGAGTACTTCAGTGCAGTGCCTTGGCTTGAGTACTTCAGTTCAGTGCAGTGCAGTGCCTTGGCATTTCTAGTTATTTTCTTTGCTTTGGCCAAAATTATAGTAATGTTTTTCGTGTATAGTAGTTTATTGTTTTTTATTTTTTAAGTGAATTTTCTAGGAAGTTACCGGTAACCTAAAATACCGTTACAATAAAGATATATTTTTTCTTGTCACTGACTCTCTTATAATAATCCTTCAAGTATAATTATCGTGTAATACATCTAAAGAGACAATATAGACAAGCTAAATTACAAATTAATTCGAAGTGAAAAGAACAAGAATTCGACTTCTACAATTGAGAGAAAACAACAAAACCACTCTTTTTGAGGGAACTTCTTCCTCTCCAACTATTAGTTTTATCCAACTATGGCTAAAGCAACCATTGAGGTATTTTAATTATCAGGTACACTAAGTCCTTATACCTCTTATACCATAGCACCTTGTGATAGACAAGACAAATGGCAAGAAATGAGCAATTCGTGGAATTGGAGGTGGCAAGTAACAAGAATGATGACCAATAATAATAAAAAGTATACGTTACAAAGTAGTGAAGGAAAGAGGTGGAGAGGAGGATAGTTACAACAATTTAACATGGTGCTACAAGCTAGTAGAACAGAAGGTGGCTCATTAGCGCAGGGGCAGAAGCAGGGCCTTTGGTGGCGGATGTATTATTGGAGCCTGAGACAAGAGTACCATACGTGGGCACTTAGGTCACCAAGTGCACCAAACGGACGTGATTCCATGTGTTCTTTTTTTCCAGTGGTGGCATGGCTTTGTTGACTCTCCATGTCACTTGATAAAAAGAATAATTGCACCGCAAATTCGTCATGTGTTACTATTGTTATTTTTAAGAGTTTTGTTTCGCCTCTGAAGTTTAAGAATTTCAAAACAAAAACGGTTACTAATGAGTAAAGACAATTTTTACTTAATTATTATAACTGAAAGGGGTGTAATATAGTAAACTTAACTTAACCTCTGCACTTAAAATAGCATTGGTAAGCTAATTGATCAGCCGTTAGAAGTTTAAGGATGGGTTATCCGGTTTTAGCGTTCAGGACTTGAAGTCGGATTTTCTGAAAATTGAGAAGCGTAGATGGATATATTCTTTTCCCAAAAAGATTATGCCACTGTCGGGCAGAAGTAAGAGAGTTAAATTATCATGATACGGAAGGGGGAAAATTGTTCCAATACGAGCTTCTTTTATTCTGTTCTCTATCTAAGTAGTCCAATAAAGAATGAAAATTGATACGGTTGCATAGCGTGCAACAGCAATGTTGCACTTATGTACTGGTTTATGTTGGTCACACTTTGAGACAGGTCTTGACTTGTTGTTGAGCCTGTAGGTTGCTGCTAGAAGGAGCCGTCGCTGCTGATGTCGCCCCACCTGACGTTATAGTTGGCGGCGAGGTAGTGCGCGCCGACGGGGCCCCGGCTTCCGTACGGGTAGAGCTCCGGCGCTACCCTCCTGTCCTCCAGCTCCCTGAGCACCGGCGTGAAGATGGCCCACGCGGCGTCGAGCTCGTCGCTCCGGATGAAGAGCCGGCGCTCCCCCTCCATGGCGTCCAGGAGCAGCCGCTCGTACGCATCGGGGATCTCCCGCTGGTACCTCTCGGAGTAGAAGAGGTCGAGGTTGCTGTTGTCGAGCCTCATCCCCAGCCCTGGCACCTTGTTGTTTATCTTGAGGTAGATCGCCTCGTCGGGCTGCACCCGGAGCACCAGCTCGTTGGTCGCCATGTCGAGGTCCGTGCCGACGTTGCCCCTGTACAGGTTGCCCGGGACGCGCCTGAACTGCACCCTGATCTCCGCGCGCCGGGTGTGCAGCGCCTTGCCGGCTTTCATGAGGAACGGCACGCCGTCCCACCGCGCGTTGTTGATGAAGAGAGCCGCGGCGGCGAAGGTCGGGGTCACGCTCCCGCTGGGCACCGCCGGGTCGTCCACGTACGCCGGGTACGACCTCCCGCCTCGCGTGTGGCCCTTGTACTGCCCCACTACCACGTCCTCCAGCTTCAGCTGCCTCATCGATCTCAGCACTTTCACCTGAACAACACAACACCAGCAGAGAGCATTCAGAAGCTAGCTAGCTCCGTTTTCAGTAATTCGCAGCTAATTTGGAGGAGGCTGTTACAGAATTCGATCACAAATTAACCTTCTCGTTGCGAATGTCCTCGGCGTCGAGGCTGACCGGGGTTTCCATCGCAAACAGGGCAAGTATCTGCAGCAAGTGGTTCTGCATTATGTCCCGGATGATCCCGTAGTTGTCGAAGTAGCTGCAACGAAATAAGCGAAACCGTTGATCATCTATTGAGTTGATAGAACGTTGGATTGGATGAGCATATTGGGAGAATTGAAGGCGCTGCAGACCCTCCTCGACCCTCGGTGCCGAAGTCTTCAGAAAATATGAGCTGCACATTCCGAATGTAGTCCCTAGACCACAATGGCTGGAAGACAAGATTGGAGAAACGGAGAACAGAAAGATTTTCAACTAGCTCCTTGCCCAGATAATGGTCAATCCTGTCATAACAAATTGTTCATTCCATGTCATAACAAATTGTTCATTCCATGGTTAAATCCCAAGGAAGAGAGTCTCTGAAACTGTTGGTCATTTCACATACATACCTGAAGATTTGCTCCTCGGCTAAGTACTTCTTCAAGGATCGAGTGAGCTCCCCCGAGGACTCGTAATCGCGCCCGAATGGCTTCTCCACTATAAATCTCGTCCACCCACTTGGAGACGAAGCAGTGCGGCTGGCAGATCTTACCACATCGACAAATATGTTTGGTGGAATCGACAAGTAAAATAACCTGTTTGGTAGCTTGCCAGCCTGGTGATAAATACTTGCCATGAATACTTAAGTGTAACTATTTTGCTTTTTTTTTCCTGACAATACACAAAGGGATTGCGTATCTTTTCTTTTGATACCAGCCACGCGCGCATGCAATGCATATTTTTCAGAATATATATTATATGTAATATATATTTATATATGTGAAAACTACTTGAAGAAAAAGACTATGCATTAAGCATATGTTAGAAATGTAGATGCTAAATTTTTTTGAAAAAAGAATCACACGTTAAACTAATTTTTTAAGTATGAAAAAAATAGTTCTTATGTATATAAATCAAAATTAGATAGTAATTAGGAGGCAATAACTATATATATGAGTGATTAGGAAGGGTCTAATTTTTGTCCACAATCATTGGATAGAGAACTATGAAATTAAATTGAAAACTTCGGACGATTGAGATTGACAATATCCAATCTTAAGTCGTGCTCTTTATACTGGTATAGAAAATGCGCCATAACAAAGGCATTCGATCAAAGTCGGCCTGAAACCAGCTCCAGCCGAACTGAACGGCCTTCAGGGTTAGCGTTAGCGTTCTAGACAAAAAGACACTCTTATTAGACCCACTATTTTACATCTCATAGAAACTAGAAATATTATGTATTAGTATTACCTCTTTTTCCTTAAGCTTTCTGTTTAATTCACAAAATCCTTCCTCTGAGTTGTACTGCCCAGATTGATAGAAGCACCTTTTCAGAAATTGCTCCATCTTATCATTGCAGTTTTCCCTATTTTATAGCTCGAACAGAATATGCGTTACATTCGGAACACAGCTCTCGTGACTACATAAATATCTGTGAAGCACTTCATGACAACATAAACAGAACAGGGATCGACTGAAGAGGCAAATAATGCAATCACATAGGAAGTGCTTGTTTTAGTAGTGAAAAGTAGAGCCAGAGAGATCTGAGGCTATAATATTATGTGACTACATTGTGAACACTACAAAGTTTCTCAATTTGGGCTCTCCAATCAGATAACCACTACTAAATCGACGTTTGCGGGCTTGAGCAAGGCGCAAAACTAAGGTACTTCAGTTCGTATGGACCAACGCAAAGTATTCACAGAGCAAGGACCCAATTATGCAAAAAAAATCGTATGCAGTACCTCTGATCAATCCGGCATGTTAGAGTCTTGCTAATCATGTTCCTGAGCTCTTCATCGCTCATCTTGCTACGAGCATAACCAAAGACTGTAAAATGCTGCATTAACAGAGGTTAACTAAAACGAAGAACTACCATACTAAGTCCAAACTAAAAAATTACACCCAGGGTAACTGAATTAAAAGAAAGAAACCACACATAGAAATGGCAGAAACCTTGGGGAGCCAGTCCTCGTAGAACAGGGCGAAAAGCGCCGGGAAGATCTTCTTCTTTGCAAGGTCGCCGGAGGCGCCGACGACGGTGATGCTGACTGTGTTCCCTCCCTGCTCCGGCACCCCACCTCCAGGTGGCTTCCCATCTAGCACCCCTGCAACAACCACTTCTCGATACAGTCTTCTTGTATGCAATCAGCAGTGAGTTCATTCAGATAGCCGTGTTTGCTGTAGGTCAGAGTACCATCACTGAAGGAGGCACCGATCTGTGGGTGGCCATTTGAGGACTTGGCCCTGAGAAGGCACCTTCTTCCTGCAGCATGGATCCTCTGAGGTGGGCAGTGGTGGTGCAGTTTGGTGCTTGCATTGCACGGATGAGCCGAGAAGAAGGCGGCCGGACGGACATGGAAACGTAAGCCGGTGGTGGCCATTGGAGCAGCAGGAAAGAAACAAGAATTGCCTGTGAGTATCAATCCATCTGAATCTGCTACGGAAAATTGATTTAGATGTTTGGTTTGGAGGATTGGGCTTTGATGTTCTTGATAATGGCTTCCTGACAGTCGGGCTGGGAGTTTGGGGGTAGTGGTCCAGCGACAAGTGGTCACCAATAATGCCTTCAATCCGTCAAAAAGAAAAATACATTTTAAAAAAGGGCCTTCAAGATATTTCTTTTCCTCTCTCTTAGTCTCTTCCTTTCCTTCTTCCTTTGTTTAGGAATACTAATAAGTGATACATGCTCAGACCTAAAAATTGTTTGCCTTAATTATACGTGCTAATTGCCACAATCTGATTTGAGTCGTACCAACCATGTGTTAATCAAGATTCAGAACCTTAGTCCATGAGTAACCTCTCGGTTATTAGGCACTAGAGCCATTTCGAACACAAGAATAAAAAACACAATAGTAGCCAAAAAAATTGTAGAAATTTTACAGAAAACATTTCTTGATTGGAGAAATAAAAGATTTTTCCTTGGACTTCTCAAATGAATTTTATCATGAGGTTCGAGTTTATGTTTAGAATGCTCCAAACTAAAGAGGGCCTATGTTCCAAAGGTCTCAAATTAAAAAAAGAAATCCTCCATCCATTCCTCAGAAATCTTTGTTGCAACGGGGTGTTAGGTTGGTTATGATCAAGTGAAACCTTTTGCTTTCGAGGAATCCACATTTGCAGTTCATTATTTTTTAATCATGCTAATTTAGCTTTCGAGTAAAAGAAAAATTAGAGATACACTAAGAAAAGTAAATACAATAAACCACATATCCTAAAGCAACTTTAACTTGGGAAGAGCACATATTCTATCCATCATTTTGAGCTACTGCTTTTCCTTCAAACCACAGACGATCCAGCTATTCTTGTGATTACTGCTTAAGCCTTTTGCAAGGTATCGGGAGGCAACTGCTCTTTTCATAAAACAACGACTGCAGGTTCATCAGGATTGTTCTCGAAGAGTGTGAAGAAGATATTTTCTACCATGAATCCGGGAGTGCTCAACCGTCAGATTTACCTAATTTACGGTTGTGATTGTTTGGACAAGAAGTAAATCTAAAATTTCAAAATTGGTACACTATATAGTAGTATAGATATGTCCCACTGACTAGCATGTTTACTAAGTGTATGATCAAGTAATTAGTCCCACATGCTAGTTGGAATCAGCATTCACGAACCCCAAAAAGATTAAAAAGAGGGTAATGATTCTCAAAAGGTTAAGGAACTTTTTATGACTCTTCATCCGTTTCTACCATTGATTTAAATGTAGGTATGCATGAATAGGGGTTGCGCCTAGTAGCTGGTGAGAAAGCTTAGTTCTCAATGCTCAGCTAGCTAGAGACGAATGCTATGTCTCAAAAAGTCTTTGAAATCTCCACACACAATATTTTAGTGTCCTCAGAACCTTTGGACTAGTTGGTAGGATATTCCGGACAGTACAGTGTGTAAGTTTCTAGGCATCTGGAGCCTCTAGATGACCAATTGTGACTTGTGGTCCGGAGCCTCAGAGTGGTTTGTCTGGACCTTTGAGATTTACAAATTTCTGTTACCCCCAAATTGAATGAAGTTTCCAGATCCTCTGCATAAAAGGTATCTTAGGTTCGTTCGAGTTGATTCCGAACCTAGCTTCGAGTTGAAATCTTTGAAACCTCTAGGAATTTCATAGCTTCTATTGAAACTCCTGTGTTTCTCTTGGAACCTCTAGGTTCCTTTTCTAGAGTCTCGGTTTCCGTTCAAAACCTCTAGATGGTGGTCGGCTCTATAAAATAGCCGTCGTGATTTGAACCTCGAATCCTCCGAGTGTTGTCGCTTCTAGATCAATATGCCTTTCTAGTTTCATAGGTTTATCTTTCAGCACAATTTCTGGGACTGTATATTTTTTAGCACAATTTCTGGGAATCGGTAGGCGATCAAGATCATTGGGCTCATAGGCCGTAGCGTCGCTGGCTGTTGGGCTTACTGCCAAGATAGAGGTAAGAGGGAAACTGCGCTTTCCTTGTCGGCCCTGCGCTGCCTTCGAAGCCGGCTCAACAGAATTGGCCTTCTCTTCCTGCATTCCGTGGAGTTTCCCCTAAATCGACAGCGGTAGGGGAAATGAACTCGAAGTCGATCGGAATATCGATACAAAGCATAATGATTAGCAATCAGCATCGAATCATATGGATGTCTGGTGGTGCAACTGAAAGTTGATAAACACGTCGCGAAGCTAACATTGATCAAGCAGAGAATTGCATAGGTTAATGGCTACTCCTACGTCCTAATGCGGCAGAAGGTAAGTGGGATAAAGGTGGAGGTGAAAACAAAGGTGTAAAAGTATTGGGGGCTTGTTTCTTCTAATGCTCATAGTGTTCTAGAACCTTTTTTTTTGACATGATTCTAGAACTTTCTTGCGTACCCTAACTACTTAACTTGAGCTAATTTGAGTCGTCTAATTAATTAAGCAGAAACATAACCGAAAAATCGTCGAATGGCTCGAGGCGAGAGTAGGAGGAGTAGTAATTAAGATATCATGTTCACACACCAAGCGTGCTGCGACGTACCAGCACGACGAGCACGATGGCAGCATAATGTGGCTGGTTGATGCTGCAATTGCAAAGTGGGTAGGTAATGCACAGTTAATTCGGAATCTAATCCACATGGTGAAGACCTTACCAGAAGGTACCGTCGGATGCTCAAGTACGTTGTATATGACAGTTCTTTTTCGTTGCTCGCATGTGGCCGTTGATTGACTTGGGAAAGCGAGTGAGCCACTGGGTCTCAAGGTCAGGTCTCCCACCGGGTCTTCCACGGCAGCCTCGGCCCCTCATGAGCGGCATGTGCGAGTCCGCGTGGTGGTTTCGCCGGTCGCCGGCGGGGCGTGAACCCTGCTCCGGCCCGTGGACTTGACCCGGTCTTCTTCCTTGGCCCCCACTCGCCTCAGGTGTGAACCTGTGAAAGCCCCTCGGTGGCCCCTGTCCCCAACCGCAAGGACTCGACCGACGACGTGCCCCACCGCGATCAGTATGCTATATATGAGTGAAGAAAAGATCGATCCGGTAGTCACTTCGTTCAGCCACTACCGAACCAGCTCAACCTACCCAACCCGCTTCCTCCCGTGCCCATGGCGGAGATGGACGCCAAGATCGCCGCTCTGCTCTTTCTCCTCGCCGCCATCCTCCTCCTCCACACGCTCCTCCTCCAGCCGCCCCTCCTCCGTGGCCTCGTCCCCGACCGCCTGCTATCCACCACACTCGACCTCCGGTTCGACGGCCGCCGCCTCGTCGGGCTCGTCAACCGCAGAAACATGATCCTCCTCTGCCACGCCATCCTCCTCGTCGTCCTCAAGGACGCCGGCCTCCTCACCGCTCCTGCTCGACCTCGACGTCACAGCAGCGCTACCACCGCCGCCTCTGCCGCGGCCGATGGTGATTGCTGCTCTCAGGCTCAGCCTCAGTCAGAGAGTGGCGTCGCGTGGAGGAACAGTAGGAATGCTGGCGCGTCAGATGCCAAGAGCGCGAACAACGCCGCCGACGGCGGTCGTCTCAAGCGCGATCGTCGACGCTCGGAGTCGGCCACGGCGACGGCACGAGTACGGCGTGGGCTCCCATTAACAGGAGCAGTACATCTTGTTGAGAAATACAGCTCCTCTGATTGCTTCAACTTTGATCACGCTGCTGGCAAAGAGATTACTGTGGTGGAGGACAAGGGCTCTTGTTTCCAATTTGAGCAGATAGCTGATGACGAGAGAAGCAGAGGAGAAGAGGAGATGGCGCAACAGGAAACAGAGGCCGAGATTGTTGATAAGATGAACAAGCGGTTCGAAGAGTTCATCGCCAACATGAGGAGGAAAATGCAAATGGAGAGCCTGCAGCTGGTGAAGGTCTAGGCAGAGAAAATGACGTACATGTAGAATTAACATGTATAAAATTGATGGACTTGACAAGCCGGCGATCTTGCGCCTGCTAGCCTTAGCGTGCGGCGGCGCCCCGTGTCAACAGGGAATTTCATGCAAAAGATTGCACGATGCAACAATTTACTTTTATGCATGCACATGAATATGAAAATCAACTGTAATGCATACAAATAATGACATTAATTCCTTATTTTCCTTACTTTCCTTTCTCATATCTCTCTTCTTGTACCAGCAGAAGTGAATGCTAATTTTGAAATTTCAAAATATTTTGTAGCTCAAATTGTTGACCTAATTCATGATCCTTTTTCACCCTCGAGATTGCCTCGACGAGGACTTCAAAACTAGATTCATTTGGATATGTTCTAAGAATTTTATTTGGCGTCATCAGTTATCATGCTTGTAATACATAGTTACCACCATGTACTGATATAATTACCATGTGTAACTGCTTACTAATAGGTTGGTAACTTGCGTATTACTGTCTGGTAACTAGTAGCGCCGAAAAAATTCATTAACACATATCCAAATGGGATCTAGTTTGAAGTCATCGAGATGAACCCAACCGCAAAAACGGATCACAAATCGGATTAATGGTTTGAGAGATAAAACATTTTGAAGTTTCAGAAATAAGGGAATTTTACTGATGTCAGCAATTTTGTTTTATTGCTATTTGCATGCACTTGCTGATGTCATTAATTTTGTTTTCTTGCTATTTACATGTAGAATGCACATCGCCACGGTGAAATATTTTGTGTCGTACTGTAAGACTAGATGGCACACGTGTACAGGTTAGAATCGTTGTAGTTTTTGTTCCTCTCAAGTTTCAATAGAATTATATGCCTTTTTGGCCTTTCTTGAAGTTTTGCTTTTGTTCGGCCAAAAATTAATGAAGCACGGGTGCAATTCATTTTAAAGAAGGCTAAAAAATATATTATGAAAATGGCAACTTCACTAAATATAAGGTTCACGGTTTTACATGATTTATTTTTAGTCAACAATTAGTTGAATATGTAAATTTTGTAATAAAAAATTGATATCTTACAATGTGTTTTTAGATTTGAATCCCACCCAAACTGTTTTGTCACATAATCCGTATGTCAATAAATTGATTGTTCACTAGTAAACCCTCCGATGTTTATCTAGCTTCTGTCCAGAAGCATATCTTTTGTCCAAAGCCATCATGTGGTGCTCATCCGGACTCTTTGAGAGCTCAAATGTCTTCTATCCAGGAGACATTTTCTTTTGTTTGAAGCCATTGAGTGATGTTGATCCGGATCCTCCAAAGTTCTTCAAGCCTTCTGTCTAGAAGCATTTCTTCTATCCGAAGCTTCCAAGTGGTTCTATCGGAACGTCCAAAGGATGTCCAGAGAGTTATTTGTTGAACCCAGTGCCTTCGAGCTCAGTTTGTCCAGAACCTCTGAGTTGTCATCTTGCCTATTTCCAGAGGCATCTTTTACTGGTCTAGATTCTTTGAGTTATTTTTGTCCCAAGAAGCTAACTGGTTTTCTATTTCGCTAAGTGTTGAGCCTCCGGACACTCCAAGTGAGTTCTGTTTGAAGCATCCAAACCATGTTTTCTTCTCGGGACAGGAGGTTGTTTTTTGTTCAGTTCCTCCGAACGTATCTTGTTTGCACCCTCTGGGTGTTGTAGTGCCTTTGAAGTTTGAATCGTTCGGAACCTCCAGGTAGTGTGGCATCTTGCTCCAAAGCAACTCAAATTAGTCATTGTTTTGAATCCCAGAGCCTTCGGGTCATGTTCATCTGGAGCCTGGGGGCAGTGCAAAAAGGTGCATAAGGGTTAAATTTTGAGGGCTATTTATAAATACACTCACCCACTCCGGTTGGAATGCTCTTGCTTGCCCATTCCTTTACTCCTGCCATTCGAGATCTTCTCCTCTTCACTTCTAAGTTCTATACCTTGAGAGGAAAGAAAAGAGAGGAAAATGTTGAAACTAGTTGAGTATCTAGAAAGAGTTTCTCTCCAAACTCCGGTTTTCTTATTATTCTTGGAGGTTAGCATCTCTAAGACTGGTAGGAGTTCTTGGAGAGCATTTAAGGAAGTTGTGAATCGCCCCAAGAGTTTGTGAATGTTGAAGCTCGCCTACTGCAATGTGAAGAGTTACCATGAAGATAAGGAAGCTTCACATCGGCAAGCTGGTGGAAATAATCAAAACTTGTATAACTCTTAATTGGATTAGGAGAGGGATTAAGAGTAGGATTAGGACTCCTAGCTCTAGTTAATTTATATCAGTTTTTTCACTTATATAAAGGAGGTAGGTTGTAAGGATCAAACACAACGAAAATGAGATTTGTGAGAAGAAATAAAGAGAAACAAGGGTATGTGAGGTGCCTTGGACAAAGTATTCATGATCATGTATTTTGCGACTTGTTTCATGTGATCGATCCTTAGGCTAAAACCCAATAGTTCATATCAGAGCAAGGAAGATTGAAGCTACGCTTGTCTGGGGGAGAGGCGACCCCTGTTGTGCCTCGGGGCAGGCCATCGTCATGAACGGAAAAGCAGCAGGCTATCGCTGCTCAGCGTAGCAACAAAGAAGGAGAGGACAGAAGCGCCATCTCACACTGAAGGATGTTGATGATGAACCAACGCTACTCTGACAGTGATGTGGCAGAAACAAAGTTAAGAGCCGTGTCTTAGTGTTATTTTGTTGAGTTTGTTTGGGCACAACACTGAAATGTGACCAGTGTGTGCACATGTAAGTCTAGTCAGGATCGTCTGTGTGTGTTGATGAGGATTGAGCTTAGCGTGTAGTGGGACGAGGACCAGTGAAGGTGAGTCTCTCTGTGAGACTGCATGAGGTTAATGGTGCGTCTAGCCTGCATGTATCACAGAAATCCAGATCATGCGTTAAGTCGAGTCGATGAGACAGCAAGTTTAGATTAAGGGGAGGAAATAATCAAAAATTATCTGACTCTTAGTTGGATTAGGAGTATGATTAGGACTTCTAGTTCTAGTTAATTTATATCAGGTTTTTCACCTATATAAAGGGGGTAGGTTGTAAGGATCAAACACAACGAAAATGAGATTTGTGAGAAGAAATAAAGAGAAATAATGGTATGTGAGGTGCCTTGGGCAAAGTATTCATGATCATGTATTTTACGACTTGTTTCATGTGATCGATCCTTAGGCTAAAACCCAACACAAGCCTCTTTAGGGAAGAGCACGTTTTAGTGCCGGCTTCGGTCGTTGGACAATGCTTGACTTCACCAAAATCTGAACTTCAATAACAAATCGCCGTGTCCCTGCGTGTTTACACATTCACATACTCTACTCCATACATTTTGATACTTGCTTGTTTGCTTGTTAGGTTGCTAACCTTACTTGTGATTTCATTTTGATACTAGTACACATAGATTGCTTCTAATTTTGGTTAGGATTAATTTTTTAAAAGAGTCTATTCACCCCCCCTTTAAACGCCATCCTCGATCCTTCAATTGGTAGCAGAACCTTATGCTCTTATCTTTTAGGTGTAACCACCTAGAAAGCGAGGATGTCTTTTAGCGAGGGTTTCCATACTGGTACAGGTCCTTACTTTGATGGTTCAAATTATGCTAGTTATAAACACAAAATGAAGATGTATCTCATGGTCATTAGCCCAAGCATATAACGTTTTGTGCTTCATGGTTTTGCAGTGATCAATCCGGATGAGACCACTGATGCGTACTACGAGAACATTCACTTCAATGCTCAAGCAACCAATGTTGTATTTAATGCATTAAGCTCGGATGAGTTCAACCGTGTGAGCACACTTGAAGAAACCCAAAAGATTTGGAACATGCTTGAGGAGATTCATGAATGAGCTTCATCCGTCAAGAGTCAAAACTTGACCTGTTGATGATCAAGCTTGATCAACTCATGGTGTTGGAGAACAAGAACGTGAATGACATGCACACCCACCCCAACCACATTGTGAACGAGCTCAAGGGACTCAGAAGCACCGAGATGACCGGCCACTTTGTCAATACCCAAGACCAAGCTCGTTCAATGGGAAAGGAGAAGCAAGTGCAAACTTTCATGTTTGAGGGTCATGAGGCTAAAAGGGTCATCCTGACTTTATTGGACATTTTGATATTTCCTATGTGCTTCGAAAACGCAAGAATGGTAAGGCCCATGCCAGGTATGTTGGTGCTAGGATTCGGGATCATATGAGGAAGAGTGCTACTTTGGTGCTTACGTTGAAAATGGATCACATTATTCTGAGTTTAATGATGAATTTTTCATCCTATTCCATTATATACTTTACTTATTTTTCTGATTTATTTGATAAACTGCAAGACTATCTATTTTTTTATTCTTGTAACTATATCTATTCAACGGTCAAAATCTCATTAATTGTGATCTTACTTTTATACCTTTTCCTTTTATACTTGTATTCATATACTATACATTTTTGTAATTACATTTTCAATTGAATTGAATTCCAATTTTTAGTGTATATGCAGATGTGTATGTAATGATTGTAATGTATGGAACATATGCACAATACAATAAACCGACTAGTACTAATCAGCAATGCGGCACGGCAGAAATCGACCAACTTAACAACACAAGTTGAGTCCACCTCTATCCCACATTTCTCTCAATTAGGTCTAAAAGTTTGGGAGCTTACAGTGTCTTTCTTTTTTCTCTCTCCCAAATGGTAGACCATGAAGTTTTGGGAGTAACCATACATGAAGTGGTATTGAATAGATGTGACATACACTGTATGAGGACGTATTGGGTACTCCCTTCCTTAGGTGCATCCGGTACTCCTAAACCCAAAACATATACTATAAAAGTTGTGAAAAATTTCACCACATATGTATAATGCGTGTCTGTTTTAGTATAAATTTTTTAATCCAAATTTGACATACAGCTCGAGAAATAAAAAGATAAATTTAATATTAATAGTGATAGTGGACTGAATACACGAAGCAAGCATAGAGAATAGGAGGAACATGGGGTTGCGGGCTTTGGCTGCTTGTTATTGTCAGGCCTTCAGTGTCGAGATTTTAGGCCTGGATGGGCGCTGGGCCGCCAAATCTGGGTCAATCAGATGTTACCGGTTCCCTTTCATTATAGTCCACTATGATTCCTTTGCTAATCCAGTGCTGCCTCCGTTTTACTCTCACGTCTTTACAGACAGTTGTCTGCTGAGGTATGCTATATCACTTCCTCTATACCATTCCTTGTTTGAGTGGGTGTTAAAAAAAAATCCTGGTTAGAGTGGTATTAGATGGACAGTTCATTCTCCTCTTTAATGAGTAGGCAGTGCTCTATTTTTACTCATGCTTAATTGCTTCCCTGAGGTAACGATTATAAGTAGCTTTAGAGTATTAAAGCATTGTTTGTACCTAGTTTATACCTGCTGGAATTTAATTACAAATGTGATAACTTCTGATGTAATGAGTACTGAATACTGATATCCGACTCCCGGGGATCGAAGAGGGTGTTACAACGGCAATGATCACGGTGCTGACACTGCTCCTCGATGATCTTCCTCCTCTTCTCCATCTCCTATGTCACCGTCTTCTTCGGCTTTGATTGGACCAGCTCTTCGGCTGAGCCGCCGTGATGCTGTCGTGCCTCGTCATCCTGCTCGTCACTGTAATCGGTCAAACTTGAGTGCCAGGTGACACAGATGTACGAACACATCAATGTCTTCTCCTGCAGTGCCCTGTTGTTAATTATCTGTGCAGGGTGGTGAGCTGTTCTTTCAAATTGAGCTATGTACCATCCTCTATGCAACAGATGTGCGATTGGATTCTGAACTTTCGTCCTCAACAGAGGAAGCTTATACAAATAGGTGTCACTGCCTTGTGTTGGACGATGTGGAAAATGAGAAATTTATCTTGTTTCCATAGAAACTTTCCTACTGATCCAACTAATGTGGTGCCCTCAATATGTTACTGGATCAACTACTGGCGTAGACTGCAGAAAGCCGAGGTGTGGGACAGAATGTTGCTGGGCTTCAAGTTACTGCAACTGGTAGCGGCTGATGCTTTTAACAGGAGTCATGGCTGGGGCTGCGTGTACCGCGCTTGGAGAATGGCTAGTCCAGTTCCCCTTAGTTTGATAGTTTTGTTTTGGTTGGCTATTCTGTAAGTTCATTAGTGTGGTTAGTAGTAGTGCTGCGCTTTATGGAGCTTTAGACAGGATGTGCTCTGTTTTGGCTTGATGACCTTGAGAACTTTGTTATGTTGCTGATTTCTTTAATGAAATCGGGAGCTTTGCTCTCTTATTTCCATGTATGCTCTGTAATTATATCTTGCTCATCCGTCATCTCGTTTTAATATAAGTTTCAGGTGGTTCGTTAGAAAACAATTGACCATATGGAAACCGTTGTTCGTAGTTCGTCAGACTCCAATAAATTGATCTGCAAAGTGCAATTAACCAGAGACGTATGTACATAATTCATCATCGTCAAACTGAAACATACGTATGAAGGAAATTCTGCGACAGTTTCCAACAAGAACTTACAAACACCTTTTGTTCCCCTCATAAATAAATACAAAAGAGAAGATCAGATAAAGGAGCCTACAATACGTTGGTCGATCTTTACATATATATATACTAGACTAGATACTACTACTATATGATACGCTGTCATCTGTCCAAAACACAGAAACCAGGCAACAACATGAGACCGCCATATTCACAGCCCCCAAACACCAAGAAACAAGAAGACCAGCCTAAGGCAAAAACTCAGCAGTAGAAGGTTTTCCCCGGAGAAGAAAGGCAATGGTCCAGCATCATATCCGTTTATCACATGACGCTGCACCCGGCACTGGGCTCTTCGTCGTAGTACTGCAGCTGGTACGGGTTCCCACCGTACCCGCCGTACGGCCCCGGCCCGTACCCGCCGTGGTCGTACACGTGCCCGCCGTAGTACCCTCCGTACGCCGGGGTGCTGTACCCCCACTCCGGGCCCGGCACGGCCGGCCAGATCGACGGCGCAGAAATTGCCTGCGGCATCATCGTCGGCGTCGGCATAGGCGTCTGCGTCGGCATCGGCATCGGCATCATCGCCGTCATCGATGACGGCGGCTGGGCGCGCGGGGCCTCCAGCCGTGACACGGCCGTGGCGTGGCCGTGGCCGTTGCCATGGTGGGCGCGCTGGTCGATTCCCTCGTCGTCCATGTCGAACTTGACGTGCTTGATCTTCTCCGGCTTGCCGCCGCCGCCGTGGCCGTGGCCATGGCCATCCTTCCCGTGCTGCTTGGGCGCCGTCTTGGCGCCGGGCTTCATCTGGTTTCCCTTGGCAACGTGTATGTCGGTGATCACCTTGCCGGCGTCGGAGCAGAGCCTGTCGGAGACCTCCTCGGCGTCGAAGGGACCGGACACCGTCACCGTGTTGCTCTTCTCGTCGTACGAGATCGCCTTGATGCTTGCTTTGTCTGTTGATACATAACATGCACAGAGTGAGGTGCGCACCACAGGCAGAAATTAATGAAATGAGATTGTTACTTCATGGACCAAAAATCTTTCAATTACAGTTTGCCAATGGTATGTAAACAAATAGAGATAGTGATCTGCGATCGAGAATGATTTGGGGGCAATTAACCTTGGAGCTTACAGAGGACCTTTCTGATCTTCTTGTAGCATCTGTCGCAGTCAAGGTCGACTCTCATGACGATTGTCGACATCTGAGAAGAGATCAACAAGTAAAAGAACCTTGTAAGTCCAAATTTTGTTGCTCTATTCCCTAAAAAAAATTGTTGTTTCAATTTCATGCTAATAAAGGACAGAAAGAGAGACTTGTAAAGAATCTTGTAGGAATTATTCTTTTCTTCCCCACAGAAGCAGAGGATGAGTGAATTAGCATCCTTATTGCTTCCGAATATTAGCTACTTTTCCGACATATCCCCGGATCAACAATTAGGTAGTTGGTCAATTTATTTTAAAGAAAAAGCATTGCTCGTTGCCTTGATCTCTACTTCACGTCTCCTACTTTGGTGGCCAGAGCACAAAGCTATCCTAACAAAAGCGTAGTACAGTCACTGTACACCAACTGATCATCTGAACAAATTTGCTAGTATGATTTTCAGAGGAACTAAGGGTCGAAAAGGGCTCAAATAATCCTAAGAATGCAGTTTTTGTAGATTAATGTGAAATTGTAAATGTTATACTATACATGACAAAGATTTTCGTAAGATCATCTAAGCTTTTGCGTGTTCGGAGGGTAGAGTTCTCTTTCCTTTTCTTTTTCATGGCCTCGGTTTTGACAATGGAGCCAGAAATCTCAACTATAAAGTAGAAAGAGCAAACTACTACCAATTAAGTCATTGCATCTACTATTCGGAAATCGTCTGCTTTCAATATTGATCTTAGTCGACGTCACTTCACATCATCGCCAATTGACTGCACACGAGATGGAGTCATCGGCGACACAGGAGTAACGATGGTGGCGGAGACCTCGCTGGAGTTAGGGGTTAAGGTCGAGGGTGGTTAGGGCGGGAAGTTCACCGAAACCGGGAGGGTTTAGAGGAGAGGCTTGATCTGGCGGTGGTAGAAGTTGGACATGACAAGCCGAAGACGACGACGCTGATGTAGGCGAGGTTGGATAAGAGAGGCGTGGTGGTGCTGAGAGGAAGACAAAGAAGAGCGGGCTGTTGGATTTGTATCCAACGTTTTG
Organism: Stipa capillata; assembly: GCA_019208055.1. Lineage (NCBI taxonomy): Eukaryota > Viridiplantae > Streptophyta > Magnoliopsida > Poales > Poaceae > Stipa > Stipa capillata. The sequence continues at coordinate 350,016 of JAGXJF010001435.1, forward strand.
AAAAAATCGACTATATAATTTTAAAAAAGCAAATGATTGAGGTACAGGTGGACACTTGAGTCATAACTGTTGCTAAACTCTGGATCTTGCCTATCAGGAAAGCTCAACATGCTAGCTATGAACCTATGATGAACACACACATACACATACGGAAGAAGACGAAGACGAAGATGGAGGAGGAGGCTATGCATGGTGATCTTACCTTCTCTGCCGTGGATGCTCCAAGGTTTTGCCACTTCGATTCGTCACTGGCAGAGCAAGAGGGCCGAGAGGCCGCTAGGAGGAGGAAGAGATAGGGAAAGCTTTAAGACAGAGGGAGGGAGAAAGGGAGGGTGTGGTAGCGCTGCTTTTAAACCGGTGGCACGCGTACGCGCATGACGAATGATTACGCGCTGCGACGCTCTCGACGGACGGACCATTACACTAAACCACCGACAATTAGCTGCCACGTGGACCCGCCACCTTAGATGAGCACGTTGAAATCCTGATTGGCCCAGTGCCACCTTTGCCACCCGTTACAGTTGCTGCTCTGCTTTTCTGCCCCAGCGCGTAGCCTGTCGGCGAGCAGGGACACTAGCACTACTATCGTATCCGATAAGATTGATGGAGTTTTAGGCACCTACCAACTCACAGGTGTTTCACAACTAAGTGACGTGCTGTCACACAAAAAAGAAGATTTCCAGTGACGTGGAAGCCACATTTGGAACATATACAAAGAGTAACTACGACAGTCTCCCGTTAGTGGAGTGTTTGTGTCTTGGAGTCTGGCGAAAACCGGGCGACTCGAGAATGGTTCGCCTTCCTAGTATCCTTCGCGCGCCTTCGACAGTTCTCCACCCGCCTTGCCTCCGCCGCCTCTATTCCATCGACCCATCTCCGCCGCCTCAACTCCGCCCGCTCCATCTCCACTGCCGTTTCCGGCCGCCTCATCTCTGCCCATCTCTTCTTCGCCTGTCCCATTTTCGCCCGCCGTAGTCCCGCCTCATCTCCAATGACTGGACTCCGGTTTTTTTCCCTTCTCCATTCCGCTGTCTTATCCATCACGGTGTGTTTTCTTTCATCGCGATGGGAGACTATGACGCCGGTCTCGGAAGAATGATGAATGCGCTCCAACTTTCAGACGCAGAACGTAAGGGGCTGGTTGTGCCATGTCGAAAGGAGGGGTGCTCTGCTGATGAAGGATGGCATGCTGTGTGCAAAGTCCTCTCCCGAAGACCAATTCATCCGGATAATATCATGAATTCATTAGGCAGAGTGTGGTGTCCCTCCAAGGGCATCCTTTGCAAGGTGTTGAAGGAACATACGTTGTTGCTCTTCTTCAATCAGGCTGACGGGCGCCAAAGAGCGCTGGAAGATGGGCCATGGTCAGTGGGAAATGCCCGTGAACTCATAATTCTCGCTCCATATGACGCCTACAAATCTATTGATGAGGTAAAATTCACTGAAATTCCCATATGGGTTCGGGTTAACAATCTTCCATTTGGCATGATGACAAGAGAGGCAGGGGCTGCTATTGGTTCCCAGTTGGGCCTCTTCTTAGATGTCGATGTCGGAGAAAATGGTATGGCAACAGGGGGTTTCTTGCGGATTAATGTCCGGATTGACATCCGAACCCCGTTGCTTCGTGGGGTTACGATTTGTAGGGATGCTCCTCTTGGTGACCTCTGGTGTCCTCTCGAATCACTACAAGAAACTTATCACGTAGAGACGTCAAATACGAGACGCATTTGTTTTCGTCTCTAAGATAGGGGGCAGCTCAACGTAGGGACGTTTCTTTAGACGTTCCACATAACGTCTTAAAATTTCTATTTATTGGCTAGTCAAATGAATAAATTTGCTAATTCGTGGGCACGTAGGGACGAATCTTGGGACGCTTTGGATTTCGTCCGTACAATTAACATTTTGAGACTGGAGAAATTAATTTTGCGCTGGGTCAAAAATCACTACGATGATAATACGCGTGTGAAATACAAACTGGACGGAGAAAAAAAAATCCCGGGATAAATACACTCCGGACAAAATATGGCGGAAGCAAAATTCGAACTGCTAGAACAGAATTATGTTTCACGCGAGGCTCCTGGCCATGTGAATGGCAGCAGGTTCCTGGTCTAGTATAGTTATGAAGGTATATATAGCACAACTCTGTACAACCTATTTGCCACTCTGTACAACCTGTCTGTTTTTTAGAAAGAAAAAAACCCTTCTGTATCTCCCGTATCGGACAAACTCTTTAGATGATATATATATCCACCCAAAACGAACGAAACCACCCTGAGTTTCCGATCTGATTCTATCTCTTCTCGGTGCAGACCAAACCTAGAATATTTTCGCGTGACCAAAATCTCTTCCGTGCGGCCGGCCGCTGTCAGGTTAATTTCTTCCTTCTTGGCATGCCTTCTTAATCTGAATCTATCATGTGGATCGCTGTATACACCAAGCTTGTCCGTTGCTTTCCTGTAGAGACCGGACAGGATGGATCTTCTTCCTTTTTACATAGTTTCTTCCTCATTGCTCTCTTGTCTCAATCACGTGAAGCTTTGTTGCCTGTACATTGCTTAAAAGTAGAAGAGATCAATTGTTTAAATTTGGTGGTACATAATTCGCAAATCTCCAGATTATTTAGTGATTAAGTGCCTCTATTAGCGATATGTTCAACCCAATTCGCATCTGATGATAATCAATTTTAGAGATATATAGTGTTCTGCAACTACTGCTAATTCAGTATTTGGTGAACTCTAGTACTTAACTGAATCTTGTTTCAATCAATAGGTCGTGTGACAGAGTAAAAACACCCTATCTAAGCTTGGTAGTACTAGTTAGTACTTACAGCTTTACCTTTCTAATTTAAAGCTAGACATGGTGACAAGGGTATTGCTAGTGTCAGGCCTGAGTTTTCAGAAAAGAGAATGAAAGAGCTTAGTTTAGATTTGATTAGACAACATATGCAGGAAAGTACCAAAAGCGACAATAAAGTCAAGTAAGCCAACAAAAGTGAATTTAGAGAAAAATCTACAGAAAAGGCTTTCTTCATGTATTTATAACATAATGTTTCAGTTCTAGTATTGCAAGGTCTTTTATCAGGGAGAAAACTTAGACAGTTTCAGTAATAATAGAACAACTCATTGCGTTTTTTACATGATTTCAGAGAAGACGACAGGGGGGAGCTCAATTTTGCAAGGCTGGACGCTGACAGGTTAATTTCTATTTTCTAGGTCTGGTTTGTGTTTAATGTGAAGCTTGCATGTGGATTGAATTTTACAACTTGCATGGGTGTTGCTTTCTTGACATGATTTTATTTGATTTGCTTTTATCCCCGCAGCATAGTGAAGTGTGATGGATCGGGGATGGATGAGTAAACCCAGAGCAAGCGTTGAATATAAACATGGTGTCGAGGAATTCCTTTCTTTTGCATACCGTGATGTTACACTTGGTGAAAAGATCCTTTGTCCATGCATAAATTGTGCAAACAAAGCAAGACATAGTTTCGATGAAGTGAAAACCCACCTACGGTGTGATGGTATTCTTCAAGATTATACTAGATGGGTTTTCCATGGAGAGGAATGGGATGCACCATCCGTTGCATTTGCGCACGTATCAGAGAACAATAGGAATTTTGCTTTTCCTGGTATTCCTAGGAATAATGTTGTACAAGATGGCCACAGAAGAATGGATGACATGCTAGGTCTCATAAATGCTGTATATGGTACTACTTTCAGTAACAGCTATGAAACACTATCAAGGCCATCTGATGTTGCTCAATCTGAATTTTCCAATATGGAACCTGATGTGGCTGATAGTTGGGATGCTCCATATGAAAAAGGTGATGCAAAGAGAGAAAGCTTCTTACAGGATGCGAACATAAAGTTGCACGACGGATGTGAAGCCTTTTCAAGGTTGTCATTTCTAGTCACCATATATCACTTGAAAGTCTTGCATGGTTGGTCACAAGAATCATTCACGGATCTACTTGGTGTATTGTCTAATTTACTTCCTCATGAGGCAAAGTTACCAAAGAAATACCATGAAGCCAAAAAGATCATCCGTGGTTTGGGGCTTGGGTATGAGAAAATCCATGCATGCCCTCAAGACTGCATGCTTTTTAGAGGGGAAAGAGCTAACCAAGAGTCTTGCCATGTGTGTGGTACATCTCGTTGGTTGACTGATAAGGAGGGAGATGCTCCAATTTTATCTAAGAAGAATAGGAAGATACCAGCAAAGGTGTTACGGTACTTTCCTCTAATACCAAGGCTCCAAAGGCTCTTTTCAACTACCAAAACATCTGATGACATGCGTTGGCATGATGAGGGACGCACCAAAGATAATTTTCTGCGACATCCAGCTGATGGTGAGTGTTGGAAAGATCTCGATATCAGATATCCCAAATTTGGTGAGGATGCCCGTAATGTGGTTGGAGGAAACATGCTTGGAGATGAATTCTACGGAGTTCTTATTAAACATCTTACACCGATTGCGCATGAAAAATTGCCTAGACCATATAAAGATATTCAAACTGTCAGAGACGCCTTGGGTCATGTTATCGCTTGGCCTAGGTTCTATGTAAGTACATTTTTATTTGTACAAGCATTACATTCTCTTGTCAGTTTTGATGCTTGCTTAATTATTTATTTATAAACTTTGTGCGTTCTAGGTCAAGAAGAAGAAATCTGGCTCAAACCAATCAAACAACAACCTGGTATGTTACATTCTTCTGATTTTTGTTTTTCAGGAAGACTAAGGAAATCAGCAATGATTCGGTCTAGAGACCCAATCACTTAACTAATTTTGCACACTTGTACTATACATATATCGACTGTTTCTAATAGGACAAGTTACTAGTATACCATGCCTCTTCCATTTCTTCTCTGTCACAGACATGGAACTATTGGTACTGTTTCTCCATCCCATGTACATGTGAGCAAAACCAACAATCAAGTAGGCAGCATGTTTAGTACTCCGGTGTGGTTTCTAAGGCACTTCCTCTTGGAAGCATGAATAGAACGGATGTCAACACAGATTTATCAAGTGACTTCAGAGTTGATAGCTCCAGTTAAGTTCAGGAGTTGAGCATGGAATTCCTAACCTGACAACACATGTACATAGTCCATCTTTAAATACATCTAATGATTATGAAGATATTGCCAATACATGTAAGTCAGGCAATATCAGGTTCTAGACATTTTATCCCGCCGGCAAAAGGATGCAAGTTGTAGCCGAGAATAGCAGATCTTTGTAACGCAGGATTACTACTCTCAGATCCATTTTTATTTTAATCAACTGAACTTGTCATCTTGCACTCTACTAGCTTATTCCACAGAATGACTCACTTGGGCCGTGACTTGCTTTCAGGTTAATTCTGGAGCTAAATAGGACTGAAATGAATGAAGATGGAGGGGGACAAAGCTTTAGTTTCTGCCTAGATAAATCTCTAGAGGGATTTTTACTATCATTTTTGAGATACAATTGATGCTATATAGGATTTTTATGATTTTTCTGTTCATGATCTTTCCCGATGTATCTGTGAATTATTTATATGGATATTTGATTCAGTTCCGAATTTCGTTTGGCATTAATGAATTTATTTCGGTTTGCTCTATAATTTTCGGTGTTAGCTTGTTATAATGGTCTTGCCTTGTACGATCAGTAGGTGCATGAACCTAAGTATGAAGAAAAAAATCAGTTTTATCAAATAAATTTCTGAATAAAAATAGATTATCTCAGCACGTATCAAATGAGAGACGCTATGTCCAAAATACAAGTAAAATACATACTGTGCATACTGCCGTGAATACGTATGTACATACAGCCGTGAATACATATGTACATACTGCCGTGAATACGTATGTACATACTACCGTATATACGTATATTACCCAGCTATACGTAATGTGTATGGACTCATGTATACTGTACACACGAATAAAGCATCTCAAAACATATATTGAGACGCAAACTTGGCGTGTCTATTAAAACGTCTCCACACGCATAGACATGCTTTCGAGCGTCGCTACGGAGCGTCTTTATGTATTTAGACACGCTTAGCAAGCGTCCTTATGTTACTTGAGACGGTGCATAAGAAGACGCTCCAATGACGCTTTATGAAAGCGGCTGTACAACCCTCTAAAGATGAAATATCACATCTCTAGCCTCCAATCTTAGCGTCTCTACATGTCTGCCGTGTTGTAGTGAATATGAATTTCTGCCTGAGTTTTGTTACCTCTGCGGTGTGATCAGCCATATTGACAAGGACTGTTCGAAAGGCGATTGTAACACAAGAAGCAAACCCTACAGAGCTTGGCTGAGAGTAACTCCTCCTCATCGGCGATCTCCCGAAATGCTACATGCTAGGGACGCTACTCATCAGTGGCCGGATTTACGCCCTGACAAGGACAAGGTAACTGAAGGGATCCTGAAGAATAAGTTTGGTGACTCACCGGCTATGGCTGCTGACAACCCCAGCGGATCCAATTTAGCGGAACCAACTCCTAGGTCACCGCCCGTACCCAATTCTATTCCGGCCTCTCCAAGTAACTAGCTAAAGACGACCCCTGAACAAATTTCCCAGAACTTGCCAGTTTCAGACTTGTTGGATCCTACTTCCTCACAACTTCCTTTAGCAATATCTTCTTTCATACGCAAAGCTCCACGCAAATTTTCTCGCAAAAAACCTGTATAGTCCTTCAACGTTCCTGACAAGCTCTCCTCTGATGGCAAGAAGAGACCAGCTGAGGCCATGGCTTTTGAAGATAATGAGGAGGCGAAGAAGAGGCTTTGTAACATGGGAGTTGATGCACAGGATACTGGCCATGAGCCTAAACACCATTTAAAGGCTAGGCTATCAGAACAGCCCGGCCGGGCCCAATGAAGATAGTAGCTTGGAACTGTCGGGGGTTGGGAAACCGCCCGACAGTTCGTGGGCTTCTGAACCTCTAGAAGCGGGAAGATCCGGATGTTTTGTTTTTGTCGAAAACAAAGTTAAATGCTAGGAAGATGGAGAGGTTCCGTTGGTTGCTTCATATGCCTCATATGGTGGTAAAGGAAAGTGATGGACGTAGTGGAGGATTAGCTCTTTTGTGGAAAAGGGAAATTGATGTGCATGTCAAAGGAATCTATCGGCTGTTTATTGATGCAGAAATCAGTGGGGAAAATGGAGTAAACTGGTGGTTGACTGGTTTCTATGGGGAACCGAGATCAGATAGGAAGGAGATGTCCTGGAGGGCTCTTCGATCCTTACGCCACCATTCCGATCGTCCATGGCTGTGTCTAGGGGACTTTAATGAGATTTTTTCTTGTCAAGAAAAGCAGGGAGGAGTTCCTTGTTCTCAAGCATGTATGGATCGATTCCTGAATACTCTGATGGAGTGTGATCTGCAGGATCTTGGTTTTAAGGGGGACATTTATACGTGGCGGAATCATAGCTACCATCATTACCGGTATATCAGAGAAAGGTTGGACAGGGCGGTTGCGAACTCCAGATGGCGTATGCATCACCAAACTTTGTTGTCATCAATGCGGAGCCGTGTCACTCGGATCACCGGCCAATTATAGTTCAGACAGAGGAAAGTGAGGTGTTTTGTACCCCTGGTCAGCGGCCTTTTCATTTTGAGGTTGCTTGGTTAAAGGAGGACGGCTACTCTCAAGTTGTCCAGAACGCCTGGGAAGCTTCATATCCCGGGTTAGCAAACAATGTCACAGACAGGTTGAAATGTGTAACAAAAAACCTTATCTACTGGAGTAAAAATGTTCTGGGGGATATAGATAAACGGTTTGAACAGTCTCAAAGGAGAGCTACAAGCCTGTTTGCAGGGGGATCTCACTCAAGAGAATACGCATCGGGAGCATGTCCTCAGATCCAAACTGGAGAGGCTCCAAGATCAGCAGGATACTTACTGGCGCCAACGCGCTCATGTCAATTGGTTAAGCCATGGCGACAAAAACACAAGGTTCTTTCATGCCTGTTGTTTGGAGAGGCAGAAAGTTAACAAGATTACCAAATTGATTCGTGAAGACGGGACGTCCGTACACTCGCTCCCGGATCTGATGAATTATATCACGGCTTACTACCGCGACTTATTCTCTTCTCGTCAAGGTTCTGATCTTGAGCCGGTCTTGCAGCACATCCAGCCGAGAGTTACGGTTGACATGAATAATTATCTATGCTCGCCATTTTCGGAAGAAGAAGTTGTCGTAGCCTTGAGTGCCATTGGAGATCTCAAAGCCCCTGGACTGGACGGAATGCCAGCAGTGTTCTATAAGAAATCTTGGGCAGTGCTGCGGAGTCGAGTCTGCGAAGAAGTTCTCCAAGTCCTCAATGGTGGTCCCATGCCAGATGAATGGAATGCTACTACTATTACCTTAATCCCTAAAGTCAAAGATCCCCAACGCCTTAAGGATCTTCGGCCTATTAGTCTGTGTAATGTGATCTACAAGATTGTGTCGAAGGCTCTGGCGAACAGATTGAAAGGTATCCTTAACGAACTGATTTCCCAAAACCAAAGTGCTTTTGTGCCAGGGAGATTAATCACCGATAACATCCTTATTGCTTATGAGATGTCCCACTACATAAATAACAAGAGAACAGGGAAAGACGGATACATGGCCCTCAAGTTGGACATGAGTAAAGCCTATAATAGAGTGGAGTGGAACTTTCTGGAAACTGTAATGACCAAGCTCGGTTTTAACAATTCATGGGTCAATCTCATTATGAACTGCGTTCGTTCGGTCTCATATCGGATCAAAATTAATGGCGAACTCACGGATACCATTGTGCCACAAGGGCTTCGTCAAGGTGACCCCTTATCCCCCTATCTCTTCTTATTCTGTGCTGAGGGTTTTTCTTCTCTTCTTTATAACAGTGAGTTGCAGCGCCGCATTGAAGGAATTCATATATGCCCCAATGCTCTGACCATTTCCCATTTGCTATTTGCAGACGACTCACTGATTTTACTCAAGGCTGATCGGAGGAATGCGTTGGAGTTGAAAAGAATCCTAGATTTGTATGAAAGCTGCTCTGGCCAGCTGGTTAATCGGGATAAGAGTAGCGCTAAGTTCAGCCTCAATTGTAAAGCTCAGGTCAAGAGTGACATCATCCATTGTTTACAGCTGGGTTCTGAAAGTTGCAACGACAGATACCTCGGTCTTCCTACATATATTGGCAGATCAAAATCTCAGACTTTCAGCTATCTCAAGGAGAGGATCTGGAAACGGATCCAGGGCTGGAAAGAACGGTTGTTAAGCAAGGCTGGGAAAGAAGTTCTGATCAAGGCAGTGGCCCAAGCTATACCGACCTTGCAATGTCCTGTTTCGATCTAACTAAAAGCCTGTGTGATGATATCACGGCCATGATGTGTAGATTCTAGTGGTCTCAAATGGATAATGACCGCAAGATGCATTGGCTCCCGGTCACTAAATTGGCCAAACTGAAAAAGGAAGGTGGTCTTGGCTTTAGGAATTTATATTTCTTCAATTTAGCCATGTTAGCTCGGCAAGCTTGGCGGTTTATTCAGAGCCCTCACACCCTATGCACTAGGCTCCTTCGTGCCAGATATTTCCCGGATGGGAATATCCTGGCGGCAGCTGCGAGCCCAGGCATTTCTTTCACCTGGCGGAGTGTGCTGAAGGGTATGCACTTGCTCAAAGAAGGAATCATTTGGAGGGTTGGGAATGGTGCGGACATTCGCGTATGGGAGGACCCTTGGCTGCCCAGAGGGACTACTAGACGTGTGTCCTCGATCCACCGACACCAATCAATCCGTACAGTGAGTGAGCTTATTCGTTCAATGGATGGGAAGTGGAATAAGGAGTAGATTTCTCAGCTTTTCCATCCAGATGATGTCAACCAGATCCTTCGCATTCCAATTGGGCAGGGTATCGAGGATTTTATAGCCTGGCACCCGAATTCGAAAGGTTTATTCTCAGTCAAGTCGGCGTACAACTTATGCCTCAGGTTGGAAACAATCCAGGCAGGACAGCCAGCTCCTAGTTGCACTGTGGCATTTCCGACTGTACAAAGGACTGCAGTTTGGAAGACAATCTGGGGCCTCAGCTTGCCCAGGAAAATTGGTATGTTCTTGTGGAGATTTTCGCACAACAGCCTGCCTTTGAGAGTCAATCTCCGGCGTCGTGGTATTCTCCTTGATCCTATATGCCCCATGTGCAAGAGATTGGATGAGGATGGTGCTCACTTATTCATCAAATGCAAGTTTGCCAAGCGCTGCTGGAGAGAAGCAAATCTAGAATTTATTCGAACTCAATTATTGCAATGCTGTTCTGCTCAAGATGTCATCTCTGAGCTGCTTTCGTTCCCGTCTAAGTCCTCTCACCATGCATCGCTGTTGCTTTGGAACATTTGGAATGCCCGCAGTGCTGTTATTGCTGGGGATCAGGCCTGCCATCCACCTGATCTTGCCTCCAATTGTTTGTGGCAACTGCTGGATGCTCGGGGTGTGCAAATTCAGAATTCAGTTCAATGTTCTTCAGCCCAACCCCCGGTCAACCTGCGCTGGTCTGCTCCCCCTCAGCACTTTCTAAAAATTAACTCTGATGGAGCTTTCTCAGCAGCGTCTGGAGATGGAGGCTGGGGATTTTGCATTAGGGATAACCAGGGCATCGTCCAGGGAGCTGGGATGGGGCGCCTGCAGAATCTTGCGAGTCCTTTGCACGCAGAAGCTCTCGCTTGTCTCGAGGCTGTTCAGTTTGCAGTGGCAGAAGGAATGAGTAGAGTTATTGTGGAATCTGATGCTTTAATTCTCAAGCAGGCTTTACAATCTCGTGATCACGATTTAGCTCAGCTAGGAGTTTTATTCCAGAACATCAAGTCGCTGCTTAGCACCAGGTTTCTAGAGTATAGGACTTCGCACTGTAAGCGGGTTTGCAACAATGTTGCTCATGTTCTCGCTAAGCATGGTGCTGCTCTGCTGCCTAATTCTATCTGCATTTGGCAGTCAGATGTACCAAGTCATGTAATCAGTTTAGCGGCCAGCGATTTCGTTGTGTCGTCACTTTAGTAAAGTTATTTCATGTTCCCTCAAAAAAGAGTAACTACGACGCCTTTTGTACAATAGATAGGTTATATATATTAGTGTATAGGTGAATGACATTACTACAATCTACACAAATGTACTTTTGTACGCTGGCTGCCGCTAGACAAATTTTGATGAGAGGAGTATCCCATGGAAATTGATATAGAAATCCCAAAATCTATCGAGTCCGTGCGCCCTCATTTGTCTTAACGCATGTTTGGGTTGGACACAGGTTGCTACAGCGAGATGCAGCAAAGTGTAGGCTGAATCAAAGCGGAGGCTGCCGGAGCAGAGCCGAAACCAACGTCAAACACATACTGAAGACCTTGGCACCGAGGTTAGCGCTTCGCCGGAGGAGGATCACCGCTGCACCCCCGAGCTTAGGAGCCAAGGGAGCAAGACAGTGCCGCAGGCGCCGAAGGATGCCCTGTTGGCAGTGCTGGCCGGGACTTTGGCGACGAACCCCTGTGGTTAGGAGGCGACGAGCAGTGGATCCGACGGTGACGGTAGCGAGAGGTGAGATGGCGGCTGTCGGCGGAATGGGGCCCAGGGTACCCCTAACCGCCGGCGGAGGCCAACCAGATACCGCAGAGGGTGACGCGTGGCGCTCCGGTCGCTGGGGCCTTGGGCCCCACCCGGGTCGTCGTACGGAGCCCGCGGCCAATCCCAAGGAATCAGGGGTCTCCTCCAGAGGCTGCATCCGCGAACCAGAAGGAATCGTGGGCCTCCGGGAGTCCACGGCCCATGCGCTGAGCAAGCACTCGGGGTCCGTCCCCGAGCGCTCGGCGTCCCGGAAGGCGAAGGGCGCGCTCGGGGTCCGCCCCCCGAGCGCTCTCCCTCGGGCTCCCCCTTCAAGGCGCCCCGAGCGGCCCCCCAGCGGGTGCTCCCCGAGTGCCCGGGGGATGACGTGTCCTCTGGGCGGGGCCCTCGGCCATGCACGTCGCCCAGCACCAAGCTTCTCCAGCAAGCCTCCGCCCTGGCGGAGGCATTTAATGCCTGTCATTCCGACGGGGAACCCAAAGCCCTGTGAGGGCATGATGACGATCAGGCCGGGTCCCACCGGTGCAGGCGATAAGCTCTGTGAGCTATCTCTCTCTCTCTCTGAGGGGTGGGCCCGGGCTGACAGTTTCTTTGACCGACCAAGCGCGCCGCCCCGCACGCCCTGTCGCTGTCAACCCTTTTACCCCATGGGGGACGCCGCCGCGCGATCAATTGCGCGGCATGAGAGGCTGACCTATGGGGCCCCGCGAGAGGACGTCTTACCAACCCAGTCAGAAGAAACCCCGTAAGTCTCCGTCCGCGGGGCCCGCCGAAGGCAGGGGTGTCAGAGCCCCTGCTCCGACACACCGCGAGGCGACGGCCCGGCCGAAAGTCTCAAGTGGGCATTAAATGAAGGTATGGGCGCTTCCAGTAGCGCCCACGTCGTCTACAGCGCAAGTATAGCTCATGTTCTCCTTTGCCGACCTATGTGGTATTCCCCCGAGTATATAAGGGGAGAGCCTGGTCCATGCAAAAGGTGGGCGGATTTTCCTAGGTTAGATCTCTCTAAGTTTACTCCTTATCAAAGAAGCACCGTTCTTCCTCCGGGCTAGAGCTAGAAGAAGAACAGTGTGTACCTCTGTAACTCATCATACTTGCCGTATACACACATATATACAAAAACAAGCAGGACGTAGGGTATTACACCTCCGGGTGGCCTGAACCTGGATAAGTCCCCGTGTCTCCGGCATCAAGCATCATAACCACCCTCATCCTTGAAGCGCCACCACCGGCTCATAAGAAAAACTCTATATCGCCCCCGGCCGAACCAACAAGGGGGTCCATCCGGACCACCGCTAGAGACGTTTACTCGTCGACAGCTGGCGCGCCAGGTAGGGGGCGTCTAGAGTTTTTTCGAGCCTGCTCCCATGGCGAATCCCGATCTGCCCCAAGATGATCTGCCTCAAAATGAGGTGAGCTTGGGCGGAAAACGAAGCATCGGACGAGTCGGACCCCGCCGGCCTCGACGATCTGCTCAACGACACCGGCGGGGCATCATCGGCTGCTGCCCGCTTTGAGTTCCGGCCACGCGCGCAGGCCTCTGGAGATGTTGCCGGGCCTTCTCGGCCGCCTCCGCCTCGCCGTCGGCTGGACTTCGCGGATACCGGGGAAGGAAACACGCTACAGGCGGCGCAATACCTCCTCCGGCATCCTCCCGTCCCGGTGCCAGTGGCGTCCCCCGTGGGCCCGTGGCTCCAGGACCTCGCTAACCTGGTCGACACCGCCCGACGCGAAGCAGCGGCCAGGAGCGTCCACGCTTCTTCCGGGCGCGCCGGTGCCCGCACCGTCCCCTCAGCGGCTTCGCCGCCGGTGCCAGCGCGTCTGCCGCGCGCGCCTGCCGGTGGTCGGCGCGACGGATCTCCACCCTCGGTCGCCTCTCCGGCACGGGGGAACCCTCAAGATCTTCGCCACCGCCTCGGTAGGCGCGAAGTGGAGGACGCACGCACCGTCATCGAGCGCCAGCGCGAGCGCGACAGGGCGGACGAGGTCCATTCCTCCTCCGGCCCTGTCGCCGGCCGCGCGCGCTCCCGGGCGCATCACACCGCCCGGCAAGACAAGGAGACCGGCAACCCCCGTTATGGGGCGGGTTGCCAGGCCTTCACGCCCGAACTTCGACGCGTCACCTGGCCAAATAAATTTCGCCCAGAGTTGCCGCAGAAGTACGATGGGTCTTTCCACCCTGAGGAGTTCCTCCAGATCTACCCCACCGCGGTGGAGGCCGCTGGAGGCGACGAGAAGGTCATGGCCAACTGGTTTCCGATGGCCCTCAAGGGCTCGGCCCGGTCCTGGCTCATGAACCTCCCCTCAGGATCCATTTCATCCTGGGAGGACCTTTGTCACCAATTCGTGGCGAACTTCCAGGGCACTTCGAGCGTCCTGGCACGGAGAGCGATCTCCACGCTCTCCGGCAGCGAAAAGGGGAAACGTTGCGGCACTTCATTCAGCGTTTCAGCCAGGTGCGCAACACCATCCCCAAGATATCTCACCAAGCAGTTATCGTCGCTTTCCGACAAGGAGTCCGCGACGAAAAGATGCTGGAGAAGCTGGGCACCCGGGACGTCCAATCCACCGCGGACTTGTTCGCTATCGCGGACAAGTGCGCTAAGGCGGCGGAAGCCCGTGCTTGGCATGACCCGCGCCCCGACCAATCGACGGTCGAGGGCGCCGGCCCCTCTCGCTCCTCCGGGAAGCGGGATAAGAAGGGCAAGAAGCGTAAGTCCGAGCCCGTCGCGGCGGCAGAGGCTAAGCCTCGTAAGCCCTCGCGCGGCGGGCCCAGCGGCGGCAAGAAGCCACCCCGAGCTCCTCAGCCGAGTTCGGGTCTGTGGTGTCCCATCCACGAGACCGAGCGGCACGACCTTTCCCAGTGCAGGTCGGTGAAGTTCCTCGCCGAGAGGAACAAGAAGCAGAGGGAGGAGCGCCAGCGCGACACCGGCGAAGAGCCCAGCGGAGGAGGTGACGATCTCGGCTTCCAGGAGCCCGAGGCCGTCGCGTGCATCAACGGGGGCGCCTTCACGCCCACCTCGCGCCGCCAGTTCAAGCTATTGGCGCGCGAGGTGTGCTCGGCAACCCCGAGCGCCAGCGCTTCGCGACCCCTCAAGTGGTCGGAGATCCCGCTCACCTTCGACCGTTCGGACCACCCTGAGAGCATCTCGGGCGTGGGCCGCTTCCCGCTCGTGGTCTCCCCCACCATCTGCAATATCAAGGTAACCCGCATGCTCATCGACGGGGGCGCGGGGCTCAATCTCCTGTCCCCCGAGGTGTTCAATAAAATGCAGGTTCCCCGGGCGGAGCTGCAGCCGACGCTTCCCTTCTTCGGCGTCTCCCCTGGCTACACCACGCCTTTGGGCCAGGTGCCCTTGATGGTCACCTTTGGCACCAAGGACAATTTCCGAACCGAGCGCATCATCTTCGACGTCTCCGAGTTCGAGCTACCCTACAACGGCATCTTGGGGCGCCCCGCGCTCGCCAAGTTCATGATGGCATGCCATTATGCTTACTTGACAGTCAAGATGCCGGGCTCCAGCGGCGCCATCACGGTGCCGGCTGATGTCCGGGGCTCCGTCGCCTGCGCCGAGCAGCTTTTCTCCAAAGTCGCTGCCGCCGGTGACATCCCCGAGCTACCCAAGTCCCCGGGTCCGCCCCCGAGCAAGGTCAGAGTTGTCCCCGATGATTCTGTCCCTGTCAAGGAAGTGGCCCTGGGAGAAGACGCGTCCAAGACCGTCAAGATCGGCGGCCGTCTGGCCGCCAAATAGGAAGGCGCGCTCGTCACTTTCCTCCGGGCAAACGCTGACGTGTTTGCGTGGCAACCGTCCGATATGCCCGGGGTCCCTAGGGAAGTGACTGAGCACCGTCTTGCCGTGCGTCCCGACGCTCGGCCCATCCGGCAGAAGGTGCGCCGCCAAGCACCAGAACGGCAGGAGTTCGTCCGAGAGGAGGTCGACAGGCTCCTCGGGGCCGGCTTCATCCGGGAAGTCCTGCACCCCGAGTGGCTCGCCAACCCCGTCGTCGTGCCCAAGCCGAACGGCAAGCTGAGGATGTGCGTGGACTACACCGACCTCAATAAGGCTTGTCCTAAAGACCCTTTTCCTTTACCTCGCATCGATCAGATAGTAGATTCCACCGCGGGGTGCGATCTTCTCTGTTTTTAGATGCCTACTCTAGTTATCATCAGATTAGTATGGCGGTAGAGGATGAAGAGAAAACTTCATTTACAACCCCTGCGGGGACCTTTTGCTATGTCCGCATGCCTTTCGGGTTAAAAAAACGCTGGCCCGACCTATCAACGGGCCATGCGTATGACTTTGCAGTCGCAGCTGGGTCGCAATGTGGAGGCCTACGTCGACGACCTCGTCGTCAAGTCAAGACGCGAGGAGACGCTCATCGAGGATCTCGCCGAGACTTTCAATAGCCTCCGCAGTACTCGTATGAAGCTGAACCCCGAGAAGTGCATCTTCGGGGTCCCATCCGGCAAGCTTCTCGGCTTCTTAGTCTCAAGCAGAGGCATAGAAGCCAACCCCGAGAAGATCCGGGCCATCGACCAGATGCGCCCGCCGGCTCGTCTCAAGGACGTGCAGCGCCTAACGGGCTGCATGGCCGCCTTGGGGCGCTTCATCTCCAAGCTCGGGGAGCGGGGCCTCCCTCTGTTCAAGCTTCTCAAGAAGTCGGGCCACTTCGAGTGGACCCCCGACGCCGAGCAGGCCCTCGAGGGCCTCAAGAAGTATCTCACCTCACCTCCGGTCTTGGTCGCACCGAGATCCGAGGAGCCTTTGCTCCTTTACCTCTCGGTGACGCCCCGGGTGGTGAGTGCAGTCCTCGTGGTCGAGCGGGGGGTCGGGTCCGAGCTCCCGGCGTCCCCCGGCCAAGTAGAGGCGCTCGGGTCCAAGCTCCCGAGCGAGGCCCTCGGGGACTTGAAGGGAACGCTCGGGTCCGAGCCCCCGAGCGGTTCTGCCCCCGAAGGTACCTTAGGGCCCCGAGCCCCGAGCGACCCCGAGCAACCCGCCTTGCTCGGGAACGAAGCTAGTCGCTCGGGGGCTGGCCCCGGGGAGTCTTCTACTCAGGTGCGCATACAGCAGCATCCCGTGTACTTCGTCAGCGAAGTATTGCGGGACGCCAAGACGCGCTACCCTCAAGCACAGAAGCTCCTCTACGCGGTGCTCGTCGCGTCGAGGAAGCTTCGGCATTATTTCCAAGCGCACGAGGTCCGGGTGGTTACGGCCTTCCCCCTCGAGCGGATCCTCCGCAACCGGGAGGCCACTGGACGAGTCGTCGAGTGGGCCATCGAGCTCGGGGAGTTCAACCTCCGCTTCGTCAGCAACCATGCAATCAAGAGCCGAGCTCTGGCCGACTTTGTCGCCGAGTGGACGCCGGTGCCAGAAGACGAACGCGAGCAACTTCCCTCCGACCCGGGTCAGGGAGGAACCGAGCACTGGACGCTGCACTTCGACGGTTCCCTCACGCTCAAGGGCGCGGGGGCTGGAGTAGTTCTCACCGCTCCGACCGGTGAGACCCCTCCAGTACGTCGTGCAGTTACTCTTTCGCGCCACCAACAACATGGCCGAGTACGAAGGCCTCCTTGCAGGGCTGCGCGCCGCCGCATCCCTCGGGATCCGCCGTCTGCTCATCAAAGGCGACTCCCAGTTAGTCGTCAATCAAGTGTCAAAAGAATACCAGTGTTCGGACCCCCAAATGGCAGCGTACCTGAGCGAAGTCAGGAGGTTGGAACGGCGTTTCGATGGCCTGGAGCTCCAGCACATCCCTCGCCGCTTCAACGACGCCGCCGACATTCTATCGCGACTGGCCTCCTCACGGGAGCCGGTCCCGGCTGGGACCTTTGAAGAAAGGCTCTCTCGGCCGTCCGTCGGGGCCGCCGACCAAGACGAAGGGGGAACCTCGCGCCCAGGCGAGTCTACCCAGGCGGCACCTTCAGTGGGAAATCCTCCCGTCAGGCCACCGCCGGGTGAGCACCTCGTGCTCACCATCTGTCCTCAGGTCGTCCCTTGGATCTCCGAGATCCAGACATACCTGAAAGAAAATATCCTTCCCGAAGACGAAGCCGTTGCAGAAAGAATTGCGCGGCAATCAACAAGGTACGCGCTCGTAGATGGGGACCTCTATCGGCGCGGCACCAATGGCATTCTTATGAAGTGCATTTCTTGGGAAGAAGGCCACGATATACTCGTGGACATCCACGAGGGCGAGTGCGGTAGCCATGCATCGTCTCGCACGATGGTCGGTAAAGCCTTTCGGCAAGGATTTTACTGGCCGACAGCCCTCGAGGACGCCTTTGAGCTGGTTCGACGCTGCGAAGCCTGCCAATTCCACGCCAAGCAGATACATCAGCCCGCTCAGGCACTCCAGACCATCCCCCTCTCATGGCCTTTCGCGGTCTGGGGGCTGGATATATTGGGGCCGTTCCCCCGAGCAGTCGGGGGCTACGAGTACCTCTACGTCGCCATCGACAAATTCACCAAATGGACGGAAGCCGAGGCAGTCGTCAAGATCAACAAACAATCGGCGATCAAGTTCATCCGAGGCGTCATGAGCCGGTTCGGGGTGCCCAGCCGCATCATCACCGACAACGGCACACAATTCACGAGCGATGCTTTCCTCGAGTACTGCCAAGCCCTCGGGACAGAAGTTTGCTTCGCCTCTGTCGCACACCCCGAGCCAACGGGCAGGTTGAGCGTGCGAACGCCCAAGTCCTTCGGGGGCTCAAGACAAGATCTTTCGACAGACTCAAGAAATGCGGCGCTGGCTGGATAGAAGAGCTCCCCGCCGTCCTTTGGTCCATCCGGACGTCCCCCGGTCGGGCGACCGGTGAAACCCCCTTCTTCCTCGTTTACGGGGCAGAAGCGATGCTTCCTTCCGAGCTCGCCTTCCGCTCCCCTCGGGTCGCGGCATACTCGGAGGAAGATCAAGACCGGCGCAGACTCGAAGACATCAACTTCCTCGAAGAGCATAGATGCCGAGCGGCCCTTCGCGCTGCCAGATACCAACAAAGCCTTCGCCGCTACCATGAGCGTCGTGTCAAGCCAAGGTCTCTCGAAGTCGGGGACTTGGTCCTTCGTCGGGCGCAGACGCGGGAAGGCAAGAACAAGCTCTCCCCTATGTGGGAAGGTCCATACCGAGTGACTCGAGTCACTCGGCCAGGCTCGGTGAGGCTCGCTGCCGAAGACGGAATGGAGCTGACCAACTCCTGGAACATCGAGCACCTGCGCAAGTTTTTCCCGTGAATAGCCCGGGTAAGTTTTTGCTTTTAAGGCCGGCTCCCCGAGTGCCAAAAGCGAGTCATGGGAAGTGTCGGGTTCGTCACCCCAAGCCCCGGTCGCTCGGTCTGGTTCCCGAACCCCGAGCGCCGGTCCGGCCAAAGGTCACCCAAGTATCCCGCGCGCTCGCGCCCTCGCTCGGGGGCTCCCTTGTATTCCCAGCTATTTACATAGCATTATGGTCTATAAAGATGCTTTTTTCCTTGATATCAATCCCCCGTGCAAAGTTTATATTCCTTAATTCAGTATCAATATCAACGCTTCCTCCATAGTTAGCAAAAGCGTGGCTTTCCGCGAGGTGCGGGGCTCCCGAGCCCCATCTCTCGGTGCGAGTAGGTCCCACCGCTCCGAGCCCGAGCAGTCAAGCTTACCCAAATACTTGTTGTCGGGCCGTAAGACGTTCGGGCAATTAGCTGTACCCCGAGCACGTCCGAGTCAGGGCAAATAAGCCCCTGGCCACCGTGCTCCGCTGGTCAGCAAGACCCGAGCGCCACCCAACTTCATGTCAGCCGGATAGCTTCACTCCTCGCGCTCGGGACAGGTCGGCTGACCCGAAAACCCGAGGGCCGCGTTAACAGGCAAACCCCCCTCGGGACCTGTGGAAAACCCCTTTTTTTTGCTAAGAAAACCATATAATCATTCGCAAAGTGAGCAGGTTCACCATGATGAAGTTCCCGGGCACCGCCCGCCAGATCAATACCAAGTCACCGGGCGCCAAGTCACCCTGAGGCCCGATCTCTAAGCTAAGCTTCTAAATCGCATTTCTATGATTTCAAAGCTCCCGAGCACTATATATGAACGACTAGTTTTTCCTCGCCAATTTTTCCCAACTGCCTTCTGTGCTCGCGATGGGTTTATACCTGAAGGCAGCGATGAAAGTCACGGGGAGTGCTTCGGGTTGTCCGCTCAAAGCCCTGGTGTCCTGCCTGGTTTCTTAACCCTGGACATCAGCCTGGTAAATAAGCCGCCCAAGTACCCTACGCGCTTTCACGCGCGCCCGGCGGTGTCTTCCAGTAGCGTTTCCAGAAGCATAAGGAAGCATTGCCGAGTTAAAATGAAAGTTCTCAAAGTTAGGAAAAATCATGTAGATACAATGATTAACGCAATACATATCAACAGTTAATTGTTGCGATAATTGTCCCGAGCGCAAAAACTTGGGCAAATTCTGCAGGAAAAGTCCGAAGTTGGAGCTCGTCCTCTGAACCCCTGCGGCCCCGAGGGCCCGTCATCCCGAGCCTTAGTCTCAGCCCTCCAAGCGCTCGGGGGCCGGGGGCCTCACGCCAAAGAGGAGCGCTCGGGGGCTGATCCCGAGCTCGGGCAGGAGTCCTTCCAAGTAGCGGCACGTCTAGCTCTCGGGGGCTGGGGGCCTCGGGTCTGTCCCGAGCGCCGTCCTCGGCTGTCCGCGAGCAAGAGCCAGACGCGCCACCAAGGCCGAAGGTGGAAGCCGTTCGGAACTATTTTCGAACGGAAAAAGTTGTGAAAGTAAGGCGTCGGAGGCCAAGTCCACGCCCGAAATCACAACTAAAGCGAAGTGTTCGGAGCCAAGTCTGGGCGAAGAACCCGCAAAGACAAAAGCAAAACGCTGCTGGAGCCAAGTCCAGTACAAATGCAATAAAAGGAAAGCAAGGAGCAAAAGGCCTTCCGGCCAGCAGTTCTTTGCACTACAAAAAAGCGCCAATAAAGCACAAGTTCTTACAAAGGGGTTTCTAGCCCCCGGACTAAGGATGGCAAAATATAAAACAAAGAAGGAGCTACCCCGAGCGGTCGCCGTCGTCGTCGCCGGCATCCGCCTCGCGGACGAAGCGCTGGGCGATCTGGTCGGCCACCTTTCGAATCTCCTTCCGAGTTTCGTCGTCGGCGACCTCGTCATTCCCCTGCGCGGCGGGCTCCAAGGAGAAGCTCGGGTCGCGGCTGCAGTAGCACGCCAAGGTGTGCTCCGCCACCGCGAGCGCCACCTCCTGGCCTTCTTCTTCAAGCCGGCGGGTCATGGCGTCCCCAAGTCCAGCAAGCCGCTCCGCGACCTGTTGGAAGCCCAAGGCGACGCCCCCGGGGGTGTCGGCTTTGAGCCCTTCCGGCAAGTTGACGTCCCCGAGCCCGGCGCTTCGAACGGCCCTCCGAGCCTGAGAGAAGATGTCCCTCATCAGGCGCGTATGCTCCGCGCGTTCGCCAAGCAGCCCGAGGCGGGCCTCCTCCACCTTCTGCCATGCGGCGGCGGCCTCCGAGCTCTCGCGCTTCCTCGCCTCCTCCACCTCCTGGATCTTGGTTTGGAGGGTGCGCTCGGAAGTGCGCGAGTCCTCAAGCCGCCCCTCGAGATCTCGGATGCGGGTGCGGAGATCCGCCATCTCCTTGGCAAGCTCTTCACGAGCAGCATCGACGCGGCCCTGGACTTCGGCGTTCAGCTTGTCGGTCGCCTCCTCCAGGTCCCCTTCGCGCTTGGCAAGCACCGCCTCCTTCGTTTCAGCCTCCTTTTCGCGAAGGGCGAGCTGCTCCTCGCGTTGCTGAACGTCGGCGGTCCGCGTTTTCAAGCTCTCCTCGCGCGAAGCCAGCCGGTCTTCGATGTTACCTTCGCGAAGGGTGAGTTGTTCGTCGCGTCGGTCCGCGTCGGCGATGCGCTTCTCCAGCCGCGCCTCCGCGTCAGCGACGTCCTTCTCCCGCTGCTTCAGGCCCTGCTCGCGCGAGGTTACCTTCGCTTCGATCCGAATGAGGCGGGAGGTTCGCTCATTAAGGAGGTTTTCCTTCTCAATGAGCTCCCTCTTCAGCTCGTGCATGGCTTCCCGCAGGCGATCGACCTCGGCCATGCCCTCCTCGTACTCCCGCTTGGCGATGCGGGAGCGAGCCAAGAAGGACTCCGCCGCCTCCGCAAGCAAGGCCTCCCGATCCTCCAGCGAGGCCTCCTTGTCCGCCAAAGCCGCCTCCTTGGCGGCGAAGTCCTCCTGAAGCTTGTCGATGGCGGCGCGCGCGGCGTCGAACGCGTCGGGGGGGATCACCCGGGATGCTTCGTCGCGCCGCGCAGCGCGCTGCACCCGCGGCAGCAAAGTCAAGGTGGAGCACCCGAGCACCTCCTCCTGAGACTCGGGGCACTCCACCACAATAGAGCCGCCGGCCCCCTTCTCGGGCCGAAAGCTCTCGGCTCCCTCCGCAGGAGCCGTCTCCTGCTCGGGCTCCGCCACCCGCTCCTCAGCTCCGGCGGCGCCCAGCTCCTGCTCGGGCTCCGCCGCCTGCTCCTCCGCTCCGGCGACGCTCGGCTCCTGCCCAAGTGCCGCCGCCTGTCCCTCGGGCCCGGCAGCACTTGGCCCCTGCTCTTCCTCCGGATCGGCGCCCGGCGCCTCTGCGTCGGCCCGCGCAGCCTCCGGCGGCCCCTGCGCGGCCGTTTCCGCGCTCGGGGCAGCTTCTTCCCGCGGGACAGCCTCGGCTCTCGGGGCCGGCTCCTCGCTCGGGGTCGGAGTCGCGCTCGGGGCCGGCGGTGCGCTCGGGTTCGGCGCCGCGAAACCGCTCGGGACAGAGGTCCCGCTCAAGGCCGAGGTTTCGCTCGCGGCCGCCTGCGTGCTCGGGGCCTCGCCCGCTCTCGCGTCCCCACCCGCGCTCGGTGCAACCGGAGCGCTCGGGACCGAAAAAGGGCTCGGGGACACTTTGGTCTTCTTCGCCCTGAAAAGCCAACAAAGCCAGGCTCGGGGTCAATTCCCGAGCACAATGCTCAAGCAAAATAAGGCAAAGGTGAGGTTTGTTCTTACCGCCACTTGCCCTTCGGGACAACCGAGTCCGGGTCGGAGGATCCCGGCGGGTTTTTCCTCTTCTGACCGGTGGCGGCGTCCGCGCCGGCCGCCGGCGAGCTTCCAGTCGGCGCGGTCCCAGTGGCTCCTCGCCCCGAGCCGCCGCCTCCATTCCCTGGCGCCTGAGGGTCCGCGGGCGGAGGGAGCGGCGGAGGCGGCGCAGAGGGCCACCGCCCGAACTTGAGGCCGGCGTGGGCAGAGCTTCCCTGCCCAGCGTCTCCCACCGCGGCCGGCTTCGGCGTCTTCTTCTTCTTCGCCGCCGGCGCCTGCGGTGGTGGAGACGGAGGTGGCGGGGCTAGCCCCTTGCCCTTCGGATCGGCGGGGTCGGCAGCAACATCTGCCGCCGGGGCGCTCGCGGCTCTGGCCGCCCGCGCCTGCGCCTCGTCTTCATCTGAGAGGATTCGAATCCCCCCAGCCGGCGCGCGCGGGCCAGCTCTCGGCGCGGACACGAAGCCGTGCGCATCGCACACCGGCATCATGTCCAGGATACTCTGCCGGTCCGCGTGCACGCAGAGTGGCAGGTCCGGCCGGGCGAGATCGGCCTGCGAAGGATCTTGCTCCCCGGGCAGCACCTTCAGCAACATCGCCACCACGGCGGGGGTCAGGTTTTTGCCAGCGCCGACCTCCGTCCGGCAGAAGTCATCGTCGCCGGTGTACATCCACGCCGGTCGCGCGCGCTCCCGTAGCGGCGCCAGCCGGCGTCGGAGGAAATCGCCGACGACCATGGTGGCCGTCAGCCCCAGCTCCTGAAGTTGGGTGATGCGCGCCACCGCCAAAAACAGCTCCTTGTCGTTCGGGTCCATGTACTCCCAGGCCTTCGTGTGCTCCGCCGGCGCCTCCGGGATCAGCAGTTCCGTCGCCGGGTCGGTGTTGACGTAGCACCACTGCTGGCGCCAGTCGTCCCATTTATTCCGCAACTTCTGCGGAATGTAAGGATCGGCCTCCTTCCCTCCCCGGAGCTGGAAGTTGGCGCTGCCGGTGACCTCCGCTCGGCCGGAGCCCCGCGTCCTCCCGACCGATCGGAGGACGAAGTAATGCCGAAGGAGCGCCACCGACGGCATCACCCCGACGAACATCTCGCAGAGGTGGGCGAAGATCGCCAGCACTACCACGGAGTTGGGGGTGAGATGGAGAAGGTGGACCCCATAATCCTTGAGGACCTCCATGAAGAATGCCGAGAATGGCGGCAGAAGCCCCGCCCCCAGGAAGCTCGTGAAGATCACCGCTTCGTTCGCCCGCGGGTTCGGCGGGTACGTCGCCGCTCGTACCACCGTCGGGTTCGGGCGGCCCTCCGGCACCACGATGCCCCGGACCTTGTCCATCGCCTCCTCGTTGAGGAGGCGGGACTTCTGGAGCACGCTAGGCGAGCTCGGGGTCGGGGAGCCGCTCTGCCGGGTCTTGCGGCGAGTCATTATGGTGGCGAATTGGTGGCGGAGAAAGCTTTCGGAAGGCGAAAATGGCGGCGGCGGGAGGAAGAAGACGGAGAAAGCGCAAGTACTTTGGGAGACAGAGCGTTTGCGCAAGGAGGCGAAAAGTTCAAAAGAGAGAAGTGGTTTTCTTTTCAAAAAAGAAAACCGCAGAAGATCAACCGCAAGACGGTTTCCAAAAACAATGATGGACTGTCAGTTTACTGCCGTTGGCAGTGAATTTGCAGTCGCGCGGAATCCGGGGCACGCAACCGTCCGGAGCAGCGCGCTTTTCCCGCGCGGGCGTAACCCGAAGCGCCGCGGCCAGGTGGCGCGGGCGGATTGGGCGTCGCTCCCGCTCCGCGCGCAGCGCATTAAAAGCACCCCTCCGCGGGGTGCATCAGAATGGGCCGGCATCTTTTGCTTGGCCCAAGAAGGAAAGGCCTTATCCCCAGTCGCAGCCCTTCGGGCCGTTGCTGGGAGATAAGGCCGGGGGCTACTGTCGGCGGAATGGGGCCCAGGGTACCCCTAACCGCCGGCGGAGGCCAACCAGATACCGCAGAGGGTGACGCGTGGCGCTCCGGTCGCTGGGGCCTTGGGCCCCACCCGGGTCGTCGTACGGAGCCCGCGGCCAATCCCAAGGAATCAGGGGTCTCCTCCAGAGGCTGCATCCGCGAACCAGAAGGAATCGTGGGCCTCCGGGAGTCCACGGCCCATGCGCTGAGCAAGCACTCGGGGTCCGTCCCCGAGCGCTCGGCGTCCCGGAAGGCGAAGGGCGCGCTCGGGGTCCGCCCCCCGAGCGCTCTCCCTCGGGCTCCCCCTTCAAGGCGCCCCGAGCGGCCCCCCAGCGGGTGCTCCCCGAGTGCCCGGGGGATGACGTGTCCTCTGGGCGGGGCCCTCGGCCATGCACGTCGCCCAGCGCCAAGCTTCTCCAGCAAGCCTCCGCCCTGGCGGAGGCATTTAATGCCTGTCATTCCGACGGGGAACCCAAAGCCCTGTGAGGGCATGATGACGATCAGGCCGGGTCCCACCGGTGCAGGCGATAAGCTCTGTGAGCTATCTCTCTCTCTCTCTGAGGGGTGGGCCCGGGCTGACAGTTTCTTTGACCGACCAAGCGCGCCGCCCCGCACGCCCTGTCGCTGTCAACCCTTTTTACCCCATGGGGGACGCCGCCGCGCGATCAATTGCGCGGCATGAGAGGCTGACCTATGGGGCCCGCGAGAGGACGTCTTACCAACCCAGTCAGAAGAAACCCCGTAAGTCTCCGTCCGCGGGGCCCGCCGAAGGCAGGGGTGTCAGAGCCCCTGCTCCGACACACCGCGAGGCGACGGCCCGGCCGAAAGTCTCAAGTGGGCATTAAATGAAGGTATGGGCGCTTCCAGTAGCGCCCACGTCGTCTACAGCGCAAGTATAGCTCATGTTCTCCTTTGCCGACCTATGTGGTATTCCCCCGAGTATATAAGGGGAGAGCCTGGTCCATGCAAAAGGTGGGCGGATTTTCCTAGGTTAGATCTCTCTAAGTTTACTCCTTATCAAAGAAGCACCGTTCTTCCTCCGGGCTAGAGCTAGAAGAAGAACAGTGTGTACCTCTGTAACTCATCATACTTGCCGTATACACACATATATACAAAAACAAGCAGGACGTAGGGTATTACACCTCCGGGTGGCCTGAACCTGGATAAGTCCCCGTGTCTCCAGCATCAAGCATCATAACCACCCTCATCCTTGAAGCGCCACCACCGGCTCATAAGAAAAACTCTATATCGCCCCCCGGCCGAACCAACAAGGGGGTCCATCCGGACCACCGCTAGAGACGTTTACTCGTCGACAGCGGCGGTGGTTGGAGTTGAGGAAGGAGGACGGACATCTCAACTCCCGTCCCTTGCTGAAAATGGAAAGGCATCGCATTCCTTGCCCTGACCTAGTCCATATATAGATTCCCGTGGTTCATCTCAACTTGACCAACCATTGAGAATGGAACAAATAGGAGAGATGAGATTCTTCTATATTGTCTTTCAACCCTTGCTTTTGTCTTGGCTTCGCCTTCCACCTTCAGCTAAGCACCTAACCCGTGGGATGGGACATTCGGTCTAGCCTTTGTTCAGGTATGGGACCGATCTGTGATTCTTTGATCCGAATGAGTACCTCCTTTCTGATTTGGTTTGAGCAAGAGCGATCTTCTCTTTTGTTTGTAATTGGGGTTTGCCTGAAACAAAGGAACAAAGGAACCTTGGTGTGAGAACCCACCCAAGTTGGTAACCCAACGTTTTCACCTATGATTTCTCCCTTGTCTTCTTTGCCTTGCCTTTAGCTTCTTTCTTGTCTAATCTTAGATTTCGCTAATAGGAAATAGGGCACTACCTGTCACTCAACATTTTTAAGAAGGCCTTCGCTTAGTTGTCATTTCTACTAGAACTTCCTTTTAGCAGTTCTGGAACATCTATGCTTAAATGTCAGCAATTTTTTCATATTCTCTTCCTCCTTAGTGAAATCTGCCTCCCCCTCCCCCCCACCACCATCTTTCGAGAACAACAAGAGGGCATTCTCAAACGGGTGTATTCTTCTTCACTTCCTTAGAAAGCATTTTCTTGTTAACAAGCCATTCTGGCAAACAAAAGAGTTACTTCTATCAAATAGGGGCAAAGGCTAAGCAGAACTCCTTCCTTCATGTCTTCTTCCTTTCCAAGATTGTTGCTGGGAATCTGGGCTCTTTTTCAGCCCCTAAGGACTGCTACTTTGATGAATGAGGCTTGATGGTCTTAATTCCTAATGTTGCTCCTACTGTTGTTGCTATTGTTACTGCTTTTGGGAATTGGCATCTTTCTTCATAGGGGCCTAGCCAAGGAAACTTTCCAATTAAATGAATGTGTTTGTGTACTCTTTGATTCTTGTGGGAAGTGTGGGACTAATTGAGTTTCATTCTTGTCTGCTAAGAGAATTATTCTTCCTTACAACTTGCATTCGATGCATCCACCGTACTAAGAGCTCCTTCTTGAAGAACCAATTATGTAACAACCCCAAAGGTGAATCTATCTAAAGAAACCTAAAACTCCTGTTATGATTTTCGATTGCCTGCTATTCCTGCTACTCCTACTCCAGTGTAGGCTTACTTTTCATAGGCATAACAAGTCGTTTGAAAAGCATCTCTCAAGAAAAGGTTTGGATTGTATCTATCTTTATCCAGGTGTTCACCCCTACCTTATAGCATGTGAAATGAATGCAGTCTAGCTAAGCCCTGAAGTCACTTTACTCTCTTTATCCTCATCCCTTTCTAGTGAAATGCAAATTCCACTGTGCTTAACAATTTGAGTTTGAAGTGGGATGGAGATAATGAGCTCTTTAGTTGAACTGGCTGCTATCTTTCCAAATAGTGGTTTTCTCTTGCATTGTGGGTGGATACAAAACCATTTCATATCACTTGTCTTTTTGGTCTTTTAGAATCTCATCGAATACTAGTAAATGCTTTCGAAGATAAAATAGAAGCACTAGAGAGCTCAAGGTCACTTCATTCATCACAAGATGCAAATGACAAGAAAAATGGAGCTAATGAGGAACAAATCACTTCTACTTTCATAGTTCAATACCAACCAACACATCAAGCAATAATCAAATAGATAGAATGATCATAGGTAATATGAAGATATCAACACAGCCGGAGTCACGAGCCTCCATAATGACCAACGGGTTAAGAACTAGGGAAGCTTAGCTTGGATGATGGCATATTCGCTGTTCTGGTTGTTGAGATATTGCAAATCAACTTATCCAATAATTTCAGTCCATTTTCCTACTTTTTTTGCAAGGGGTTCAAGGGGAAAGCATTAGCCCTATCCTTAATATGACTCTCTGTCACACTGATGCAGCTGGCTACTACAAACCCCCTATAGTCGAAAACAGATCAAAACAGGAATAAAACGTAGATAACTCAGATCACTCGGACTACCTGAACTCTCTAGAACAAACACAACCTTTGACTAACATTTTGGCACATTAGACTAACCTAAGACAACTTCTGGCTACATTCAGTCCTACCGAGATACAAGCTGTTACCAACCTAATACAACGCAAGTCACAAGCTTGACATAGCGAGAATGGCTGCAACTAACAACTCCTGCATCTGAGATTGACAACTCTAATAACTAAGAATGACAACTCCTACGACAAATTTGACAAAGTATGAAACTCTAAACTGAGCTCAATCCAGCTATGAACCATAACAACACTAAAAGTAAACAACACAGTTATCACAAAACGTGGATTTCAGATTACAACACTAGGAAATGGACCACCACTAATGGCCCATAATGTTAGCTAATAGCCACTGACTATGGAGTACCTGTCGATCCATCAGCGAGGACTGTATCATTTAGCGAGCTAGCCTCCTTAAGGAACACGTATGTGAGGTTTCAACTTTAGCTCCCTCAAGACCAGGCTGGACGAGAAGCCCGAGGACTGTATCATTTAGCGAGCTAGCCTCCTTAAGGAACACGTATGTGAGGTTTCAACTTTAGCTCCCTCAAGACCAGGCTGGACGAGAAGCCCTATACCACGTGTAGCCACACTCGTTTGTCCTTTTCTACTTAGTTGGACAGATCACTTCAGAAAATCATATAAAAATAAAGAAAGAAAATGGATGTGCTAACGCGCAACAGCTTTCATGCTAGTTGCTCAATCCATCTTCAGAAAATCATATAAAAATAAAGCAAGAAAACAATGTCCAAAGGTGCAATGGCTTTTGCGCTAGTTGCTCAATCTTGGAAAAGTGAGGATTTCCTATCTGATCCAAGGGAAGGAAGAAAGGTGGAAAGTGCTGCTATGTCAAATAGAGATTGTGTGGGTGCTTAGTCTATCGCTCATGTTCGACGCTATCGAAAATCATGCATTGGATGGATGCACAGGCATTGAGAAGGAAGGACACTTTCAAAGGCAAAAGGCCATGGGGAGAGAGAGTGTCTATGATTGTCACACCCCGATTCTCTAAAACAAGAAAAATTAGGGCAAACAAAAACTTTTTCGCTAATAATGTCAGTTAAAATACACCAAGCTAAAACTCTGGTTCAACTCACGACGTAACTACGTATCAAACACGAACACACCCTCAACACCCTTTCTCCTATTCCTAGTCGGTTTAACCTAGATCTATACCTGCAGACCCAAAACCTTCTTTTCTGACCAACGGGTAAAAGCTCTAACCGACCATTCTACCTGAAACCTTTCTTACAGTTTTGATCCTCGCACCCATGTTTCCCTATTTCCGCCATCAAGTCATATATCTCGTCTCCAAATAATCACTCATCTTGCTCTTCCCTTCTCCCTCTATACATTGCCAAGCTACACTAACTCTCCCTCCGCATTTTAATCTACTAGTGAACAAAAAGGTGCACAGACATACACTGCAGGTGTAGGTATGAGTCTTAACTTTCTTCCCTCCTACCAAAGTGAGAAGTTGTAATTAAACCCCTGCACACACACAGCCTCTCTGTTGCTCTCCCGTTGCTGCCAAGCACCAGTGCAGGCAATGCCGCACCTGCCACATCACCCCTCTATTACCGATTGGTGCCTAACTCCCCTGTTTCTTCACAGCTCACCTGAACCAATGCGACACCTCAAAGCGTCTACAGCTCCCTCCTATTCAACCCACCACCTTTACTCCATAGTAGTAAATGGCACCAAACTCTTTTTACTTTCCTCTAGCTGCTACAAACCGAGCTCCACACTCTTTGCCCCATTCCTTGTCTTCCTCCTCTCATCAATAAGAATAGCCGAGCTGCCTTCTCCCCTAGCTGCCCTTCCTCCCCATCCACTCCCCTCTTCAAAGACCATCCCGAGCTCCATCTGCTCCTATTCCCTCTCTTTTCCATAGCTCGCTAAGCTCCCCAAGCCGAGCTGCTATCCCAGTCCCTCCAACAGCAGGTGTCTTACTACTCTCCAGCACCGTGGTCGCCGCCCCGCCTACCGCACCTACCTATGCCCCAAGCGCCGTCGTGCTCCGCCTCCCTCCGTTTTCTCCGCGGCCGAGCCACCTTCTTCTCCAAGACCAGCGCCCGGAGCACCGCAGGTTTTCTCTGCCGCCTCGCTCAGCCTGGCCGCTGACCGGCGGATCCTTGCCGGCGCGCCTCCCATTTGGCCGCCTCCAGCACCCGTCCGCGCGCCCGCTTACCCCTAACGCCACCGCCATTCTCCCAAAGTCCGGCCACCTCAGCCCTTCTATTCTCCGTCCACCCACCGGGACCTTCCTGCACCTTGATCCATTGCTGGTGAATTAGTCCCAACGCAGCCACCGCCGGCGAGACCTCCTGTCTACTACCGCTCGTCTTCTTTGCCACCTGGAAGCACCACGGCCATAGCCCCGCGACTCCCCTCCATCTCCGGCCGTGAGCTACCGCAGCTTTTCGGCAGTCCAGCGCGTCCTCCTCCGCCACCTGCCAGATTTAAGCAGCCACGCCACTGCCCAGCTTGCTCCGGCCGCCGCTTCCACCATTCCTCAAGACCAAGCGCCGCCGGGTGGACTGCCTCCCTTGGCCCACGTTTTGCGCCCCAACCAGCTCACCTCGCCGCCGGTTGGACTCCTTCCCTCGCCGCCCCGGGTCCTCACCAGCCTAGTATTACTCCGCATCTCAACCACCGCCCCTTTGAGCTCCGGCGGCACCACCCCTCTTCCTGGCTCCCCGCTCCTCGCCGCCACCCAGCGCCGCTGCTCATCAAAACCGACGCGGCAGCCCAGCTCCCCAGCTCGTGCGCCCTCGCTGCTCTGCCACCGAATCGACTCCTCGCTGCCGGCCACTGCACCTTAGCCCCACCACTGGTAAGACAACCCCAGCGCCATCGACCTCCCCTCGGCGATTACTATCGGTCACCGCACGAGAGCTCACCACCGGTGAGCGCCCTGGGCCGTCTACCCGTCTACTCCTTTCCCTTCCTCGGCAAGCCCTCTCCAATGTTTATTCCTCACTAAGGCAGTTAACTGAGTTCGTTTATTAAGCACATACCGGACTTAATCACCTGCGGACAGCCGGGGCCCACGGGTAAATTAGTTGCATACGAGTGTTTCTTTTCCTAACAACAAAAGAAAAGGTATGATATGAACGATGGGTATTTTCAAGTGATTGTTATTCCAGAGAAAATTTCTAACAACAAATCTGACATTTTGATCTCAACAGTATTCTTGGAACCCTTGAATTCGTTGAAGTATCGGATCTAGGGTAAATCGCAATTAACCCATAACATGAAACATGTACATTGTAGTAGGATCAGGAACTTTTTGACTAACCCCATAAAACATTTCCGAACCTAATTCATCCCCGAAATCGGATATAGGTAGTTGATCAAATAAGCCAGGGTTTCGGTTTTTGTGAAAAAGGTCAAGCCTTCTAACTCATTTGAACTTCGATTGTTAGCAAAGTCTACACCTACATATCATATGCACATCTCCCACAACCTGGGCCCAAGCAAAACGACTTCCCTCGAAGTATCATCTAAATCGTATGCTACATTTTAAGTTCTATTATACCATGAGATCCAAGGTGTTTACCATAATAGAGTAGTATGAAACCCTATATGAGACCAGTATCCCCTTTGAAACTCTGGAAAAACTATGGAAAACGTTAGGTTTAGAGTTGACCCTAACAACCTATGAGTTGAAAACATATGCAGCCTGTAAAATAACTCTAGAGCCTGACTCTTAGTCTATAGAGTACTTTCAAATTATTTTTGCGCCCCTAGTCCCAAGCATATGTTGAAATCACCGCATGTCCCCTAAAAATTATAGGGCATGAGATGCAGGCATACACCCCTAAAACCTTGAAATAAAACTTGTAATGGCTTCCATAGCTTATAGGTAGACTCACCAACTACCTTGTACTCATAGTAATCTAGTGTTAATTAAGGTCTTAAGCTCTTGACAGGTTGGGCTCCCTAAGGAAGAGAGGATGACAACCTATTGTGTCTAATATCCCGCTCCGTAGACATATACGTTGCTATGATCATCAAACCCTAAAGCGCATTCACCCTAACTCAATAGAAGCCACAGAAATCCTATCTCGACGGAAAGCCTAAAACCGAAAACTTTTGCCGTGACAACCCAAAGCACCCCCCTTTTCTCGCTTTGCACAGTTCTTATAATCAATTAGCTAATCACACATGTTGTGATTTCATGTGTTGGTTCTTCTGGTTGTTACATTCGATGCTTTGGTTTTTACCTCGCACCGATGATTTATACGACGTCATTCCGACGTGTAGATACCGACGTTACGGAGCCTTGCGCGAAATATCTCGGATGGGTGCCGTATCAAGTTCAGACTCGAGAGCTGGACAGTATTGCCAGGCAAGCATTCCCACCTTGATCATGTTGAATCCCATATGTACGAAATTTAATTATTTTGTTTGTGAAACTTGCATGCTATGTGGATATCAATAGTATTTTATGTAGACCTAGTTATACTCTATAGATGCATAAGTCCTAGGTCTGAATATCCGATTCTTGTAACCCTAGAAATATTAGTTGGTTGTTCTGCGACCAACAAAAGTATTAAGATTATAGGCATTAGCCACGCTTAGACTTGTTGTAGTCAAAAACTAAATTTTGTTCGGACATCACAAACTCCTTTGAGACATGCGAAATAAAACCCTCAGATAGCATGTGTTATCCGAGGTGGCATTTGAAAGAAATGTTTGTCAAAACCCAAATAAAACTAGAGATGATTTTGATTCGGGTGAGAATGGTAAGGGTAGCCTGGGGCTGTAGAGTATCTGATGGTGGCATGGTCGTTCGGGACGAACATGGAGTTGAAAATGGAGTCTTGCTCGAATCAGTTAAGGACCGAGCCTAAGTGCCGCCAAACCAGTTCCTCACCGTACGTCCACATGTCCTTTATAGGAAGGACTTGGCTTGGTACCCCGGCAAGTATTAGGGTATGGACCCGTGGGAAGTAGGAAGTATGTGACTAGGTGGTTAAAGTCCTAGAGATCCCCCACCGCTGGACGTTTGGATGTTGACTCGACACAAAGGTGGGGAGTCCCATTTTCGGGGTCCGGGACGCGAAAGTTGGGTCAACCACCTAGCGGGTCTAGCTCCAGTATGGAAGCGGGCGAAGGTTTCGTTGCGATAACCCT
Source organism: Stipa capillata (assembly GCA_019208055.1). Taxonomy (NCBI): domain Eukaryota; kingdom Viridiplantae; phylum Streptophyta; class Magnoliopsida; order Poales; family Poaceae; genus Stipa; species Stipa capillata. The sequence goes on from JAGXJF010001435.1 coordinate 383,123, forward strand.
GCCAGCACACCTCACGAAGTGTGCCCACTGGTACCTAGCAACAAGGGGGACTTGCATCTTGTGGGTAAAGCCGTACAACCTCTACAGAGTGTTAAAAACTATTCGAATAGCCACGTCCTCGGTCATGGACATGAACTAGCAAGGCCACACATTGGTTAGACTAAGTTTTGTTTGCAAAAGCTAGGAAAGGGATTAAGGACATGGGCATGATGTGTCCACAGGGTGTAATTTACGCTACACGGTTGGTAGTAAGGAATTGCAAGAAGAGGAGGAGGCCAGCCGTGCTATCCGGGATAGCACGGGCTGAGCACTGAGTTGAGGAGGCCAGCTGTACTATCCGGGATAGTACAAGCTGAGTAATAAGATGAAGAGGCTAGTCATACTGCCCGGGGTAGTATGGACTAAGCTATCACGAGAGTTAAAAAGGAGGTAGCTGGGTCTACCTCGAGAGAATTTTGTTGCTTCGAATTGCTCTGGTTTACAAACACTACTTTGGAATCTACTATTCTCGTATTTAAATTGAAAACTTACATTTCCACACAACAAGCAACTTAGGATAGAGCCATTCCTTGAATTACACCCTGCATGAAATATTGCCGTATAATTCTCCTGTGGGAATAGCTTACGAGTACATTCAATGTACTCACCTGGCTTATTGATTTGGCTAGACGAAGGAGACATCAATTCTGAAGATTCGGTTACGAACGCAAACGCTAGGGCGTAACCCCAGTCAGTTGCCTGTTGGGTAAGGCATATTGCAGGGTCACGTCACCGCTGGATTTCCACTGCAAGTTTATAGCCGTTGGGCTACAGGTATCAGACAATTGACCTTGACGGTCTATTTACATAGTGTACTCTGATATTCGTGTGTATGACAATGATATACATGTTAACTTATGTGTACCGGCTACTGATCCAGGGACCGGTACAGTAATCACAGGGGAGTATCCGGCCTTAAAACCGGGTACGCCACAATGATCCATGGATCTCCGATCAGGAAACTGTATAAAAGATCCATGGCTACTCTACGCTCCTTAGACTTTTCAAACTTAGCAAACTGAAACATCTAAGTAGCTAAAGGAAGGAAAATCAACTGTGATCCTGTTAGTAGTGGTGAGTGAGAGCAGAAAAGGGTTTTCATCAAAAGAAATCAGACCGTGATCCTGCTAGTAACGGCGAGCGAGAGCGAAACAAGGGTTTTCATCAAAAGAAATCTGAAGCAGTTTCATTCGATTTGTTGTGGATTGGATGATAGAAAACCGAGCAAGCAGCAAGCGTAGGCTGTGTTGTCGTAGCACGCCCTATGGAGTTGTACAAAGTTAACAACTGTTTTGATATGCAAGCATAGGCAACACAGGACTGATGATGGGGCGGGGCACGTAGTGAACTAGTTTTCTAAAAATATTGGAAGATCCGACCAAAGAAGGTGATAGCCATGTTCATTCGTTCCCATGGTTCGATCCTTCCCAGTAAAACATGACATGTTTGAATGATGATCGCTTTTACACGAGAAAGGGGTACTACCCTCTAAGGGTAAGTATTCCTCAATGACCGATAGCGTACAATTATCGTGAGGGAAAGGTGAAAAGAACCATAATCGGGCAATGCAATAGAGAACTTGAGATTCGATGTGAAAAATTAGTTGAAGGAGGGGAGCACAGGTGCACTTACTCTAATGGCATACCTTTCGCATGATGGGTCAGGGAGGAAATGGGAACAACACTTAAGCCATTACGTGTAGGCGCTTTCCAGAGGTGGAAGATTTACATTCTTCCTATTTGACCCGAAACCAATTGATCTAGCCATGAGTAGGCTGAAGAAAGCTCTAAGAGGCCTTTGAGGACCGAACCCACGTATATAGCAGGGGATGACTTCTGGCTAGGGGTGAAAAGCTAACCAAGATCAGATATAGCTAGTTTTCCATGAAATCTATTTCAGTAGAGCGTATGATGTCGATGGCCCGAGGTAGAGCACTCAATGGGATAGGGTGGCCCTTATTTCACTTTACCAACCCTAGGAAAACTCTGAATACAAGTCGTCATCCTTAGTGCAAATAGACTGATTGGGTGCTAAGATCCAAAGTCAAGAGAGAAACAACACAAATCGTATGGTAAGGTCTCTAAGCAATCACTTAGTGGAAAAGGAAGTGATTGAGCAATGACAACCAGGAGATGGCCTTGGAAGTAGTAATAGCTCACTAATCTAGCTCCATGGCACCGAAAATGTTCCAGGGATCAAGTGATTCACTGAAGCGACGAGACCATGAAAGCAATTTTTTCAAGTGTCAGTACCAAGACGTTCTGTCAATCGAGGAAGGTTACTAGTGACAAGACCTAAAGATATCAAAAGTGAGAATGCTGACATGGGTAACAAGAAATCCTATGAAAAACACTATCGCCTGCCAGTGGAAGGCTTTCTGCGTTCAGTCAATATACGTAGAGTGAATCGGTCCCTAAGGAAACCCCGAAAGCCGTCCAATGGGTACAAAAAAGTGACAAAGTTGCTTTGACTACTGAACCATCTGTAGAACATCGGAGCGAATTGGATAATCGGACCGAGGGCTGCCCACTCTTCCCCTTGCTCTCCTTTCCTTCATATTCATTGTCGAGTCATGAAAGTCGTCAACTAATTCAAAGGGGCTCGGCTGGCCCGGTCACCCTACGCTACTGGCGCTTCCAAAGGCGAAGCTCTCATCTTTGGCGACCAGCAAAAGGAGGGGTAAAACCTACAGCTTGAAAGCAAAGGATGAGCATGAAAGATGTTGCGCTTCCATACATGCATATATGTGTTCTTGCTGGGGTGATCACAGATTTCTCTCTAAAGGCGAAGACTCTGAAGTGGGCGAACACTCGGCCCAGTGGGCAAACATGCAACCGAAGTTGTCTTGCTGAACTCATTCATTTCTCATTTCAGTCCGCGCCTTTTTCATCTTTTGTAAGGGCCTTTAGTATTTTGATTAGAGTAGAGGTCACGAGAGAGAAACTTCTTGGAAAAAACTTCGAATTGGGAGGGCGATCCTCTCGGTGAACTGACCGTACCCCAAACCGACACAAATAAACAAGTAGAGTATACTAGGGCGCGTACAAAGAACCATGTCGAAAGAACTCGGCAAAATGACCATGTAACTTTGGGAGAACAGGTGCTCTCCTATCTTTTGATTAGGAAAGGGCACATACTAGGAGGTAGCGACTGTTTATTTAAAACACAAGGCTCTGCTAAGTGGTAACATGATGTATAGAGTCTGACACCTGCTTGGTGCTGGAAGGTCGGAAGGAGAAGTGTGATAAGCTTTGGATGGAAGCCCCGGTAAATGGCGGTAGTAACTCTAACTGTCCTAAGGTAGTGAAATTCCTTGTCACATAAGTAGCGACCTGCACGAGTGGTGTAACGATTGCCCTGGTGTCTCTGATATGGACATGGTGAAATTGAATTCTTCGTGAAGATGCGCAGTACCAATGGGTAGATAGTAAGACCCCGATGCACCTTGACTATAGCTTTGTGCTTTGTAGTGACAACCTTGAATGAATGTGTAGGATAGGTGGGAGGTGGTGACACACAACAACCAATCCTGAAAGACCACTCTTTTGTCTAAGGATGCCTAACCTCCACCGATCATTCGGGAGGGGGAGTGACACTGTGAGGTAGGTAGTTTATCTGGGGCAGATGCCTCCTAAAGAGTAACAGAGGTGTGCGAAGGTAGGCTCAAGCATTGATTCTGCTCGTGAGTGTAATGGTATAAGCCTGCCTGACTGTGAGACCGATTGGTCGAACAGAGACGAAAGTTGGCCATAGAGATCTGGGAGTGCCGTATGGAAGGGCTCTCGCTCAACGGATCAAGGATAATAGGCTGATGACTCCCAAGAGCTCTTATTGATAGAGTCGTTTGGCACCTCAATGTCGACTCATCACATCCTGGGGTTGAAGAAGGTCCCAAGGGTTTGGTTGTTCGCTAATGAAAGTGGTACGTGAGTTGGGTTTAGAATGTCATGAGACAGTTCAGGTCCTATCTATTGATGGTGTTAAAGGGAGAATAATGAAGAGCCAACCCTAGTACGAGAGGACTAGGTTGGGTCAACCTATGGTGTACTGGCTATTATGCCAATAGCAGCGCCGGGCAGCTATGTTGGTATGCAAGAATTGTTGTGCCGCGGGAAATCTTTCTCTATACATGTTCTCATATGAGGTTTTTGAATAGAACTTTGATAGGCGAGGGGTGTTAAGCACCGTGAGGTGTGAAGCGATCTTGTACTAGACGAATAGAACTTTCCAACGTCGAATGATTGACTAGAGGACTGGGTGGTGGATTAGCCTCAGAAGGTGGTTCGCCAGGGCTCAAACCGAATCGATTATCCTATACCTTTTTGAATGGTTCGGTCTTTTCTATTTTCACACTCTATCTAGACCCGGTAAGTAGTCTTGTACAATAAGGACTCTGTTCTTAGTAATTCCAAAAATCCGCCCTTCTAGTTCATACCAGCATGGAATTTTGTCTGGCAATTTGGATTCTAGGCATATGGGCTAGGCTAACTACGCTTGGCACCCGCTGATAAGATTCTTTCTTTGTGTTTGGATGCATACTCCTTATCTTCCCCAAATCCCACAGTAGCCTACAACCTTAGATAAACCAGTTCCTCCTTGAGGGGGATTATTAAGCATCCATAGGAAGTGTATGAAACTTCTATCACAACATAATGGATGTAAGAATTAACTCCTTCTATAGGTCCCCGGCTGGTTTGATGGATTAACGACCATTAGGATGGACAGGAGCGAGTTGTAAACAGAAAGGGTTTTCTTATTCGTGTGTTTGGAAGAAATGCTAAAAACACGGGATTTCTTCGATGAGAAGGTGATGAATCATCTAATAAATAAATAAGAAATACATTAATGGCACAAGCCAGAGCAGCGCTTTTCCGCTTTCTGTTTTCTATAACAGTTATATAAATAAACTATTCGAAATGTACAGAGACTGTTTGACATGGAGCTGGCAGTGCGTACGTGGAGTAGTATAAAGTTGCCGTATGTTTTTTTATTCTGTCCCACCACAGGCACACGCTTGAAGTGGCCGACCCCTTACCTTGGTGCCTTGGTACCCTGAAAGCAACTGCCATTTAAGCAATCGAGCTCAAAACTACAAAATCTTTCTAGTGCACACTGACGTCTACCATTTGCGTTGCCTAAATCGTTAGGCCATTTGTAAAGCTTATTATCTACCCAAAAAATAAGGAAGCAACAGAGAAAAACAATAGCTTGCTTTCAAGGGAGCAGGTTAAGTTCAGAGGGGTTTGTTGGCCTTGGCCCGTCGAGTGGGTGCACGCTAGGATTACAAATCCACCTGTACGAGTAATGGCTGCTATTGTCAACTGCTCACGTGATATCGATTTGATATGTTGTTGTCGTTGCTGTTGCCCTTTCCTTCTCCAGTGCAGGAATTCACCGATGCTAGCTGTGTGAAGGAAAAAGCCCGACCAGTGCTATATAACGTCGTTCTTCTCACAGGTAACAACCGGAACCGCATGTAACTAGTCAAGCTTTGCTTACAAGCAAGTTAGCAACCTCCCTTTCCGGTATAGCGTGTGCGCTCGTGCCATCTCTTACGGTATCAGACCTAGCAGATATAGGGTTGCGATGCTTGTCATAGAAACTATGCACTGGGGAAATTAGCATTTGAAATTCTGCATTCACATCGGAAGGACGATGCCCCCAAAAGAAACCGTTGGTTCTTGCTGTGCATACTGCATATACCAACCGAGACACAATGCCTCAAATATTCAGTGTAACTTTGGCATCAAACATGCACATGCAAACAGGTATTGGAGGATTCTAGATAAACTGAAACAGTTTCCTGGACGATTGAGTCGTCATTGATTTAGTTCCTTTGTGATGACGTCCAGGAGGTCCGTGGTACTATAATCAACACGAAATGAAAGCCAACAATAACAAGTGAGATGTGATGATGGCAATTGGCAGACAAGATGATGCAGCGACATTAATCGTAAGACGGACACACTGACATAAGGAATGGATACAAATCTACCAAGTAATCAGGGACGGACCCAAGATGGGGCAACGGGGCTGGAGCACAAGCTACCGCGGGTAGTGGGTACCCCTACCACCGGCATTCATCCATGAGGCCACGCCGTCAAGCTCGGATGAGTCTCATGTTAACAGAGTTGGCGAACCCTTTCTCTGGGGTCCTGGGAATACCACAGCAAGTAATGCTTCAAATCCTATGTCGATGAGCGTTATCCATTTTCACCCAGTTAAGAAGATAGCCAGAAGCCAGAATAATGTAACGCCAAAAACCACAAGAAATGGTGATTTAAAAACACAAACTTTTCCATCCAAAGCAAATCCATCTTTCCATAGAAGCATACCCACGGTTGAGGTATACATGCCCCTGGGTAATAAGTAGACCAATGGCAACCAAGAATTTCCATTATAGTGATCATAAATCAAGTGATCATAAATCACCAAACTTTCACTTTAGTCAAGCTGTTGATAGGAGATAGGCATCGCTGAGAAAGAGCCCACTGTAGGGAAGGTCAAGTGGATCTTTTGGACGGTTCCTTGACATGATGGCCAGCATTGTTGTGACGGTGGAAGTCCCGGGCGTTGCCTCCTTTGTTGTCCCGGTCAGTTCCAAACACCTTCTGATCAGCTTCCTTCACCTTGACGTTCTTATCACGGTGCCCGGTTGTAGCTGAAGTCTCCTCTTGCTTCTTTCCTCGAGATGGTGGTGCTCCGTGAGGTCCGAGATAGATGTTCTCCGTGTCTTTGGTAGGTTGTTGCTGAAGTCATCAGACATAAAATTAGGGAAAGCAAAGACAACGATTATCTATCTAGTGGAAACCAGATACCTGGATTTGCTGCTGCACTATACAAGTTACTTGTTTTGTGGAATTATGTTTCTTATAGCAAGGCCTTGTGTGTCATGTCACTTTACAGTACAGTTGGTCCTCATTCATGCACAAGCAAATAAAGACATGCTAGTGTTTGCTTTGGTAAAGGGTTTCAGAAAAGAATAGCGTGATTGGAAAGAGACCTTTGGAGGTGGTCGAGGAGCAGAAGCCTGTGAAACTTCCCAGTCACCAATATCAGATTCTTCAACACTCAAGCTTGGGATCACAAAGCCATCATTATCTGTGACATGTAACACATCGCATCTGAGAATATGTTTTCCTAGAGAACAAATCTGGCATTCCATCCACACAAAAAATAAAATAGAAGTTGTAAATTGCTCAACAGTTTCTCACTATTGCATCTGTGGACTTATATAAAAGAAACACTGGAATGTGGTTGATTGGAGGTCAGTAAAGCACAAACATACCTAAAAAATCCATAAATATATGGGGGGCGCAGGTAAACTCAAAGACAAACTTAAATAATGGAATCAGCCAAAAAAAAGGCACAAAAATCTAAGTAACAAGAGAATTGCATAACTATATCAGCATAAAGATAGCTCAAAATCTAACTAATAAGAGACTTACCAAGCAGAATCTGGGAACAACAAATCTCATGCATAGAAATCAGAGGGTGAACAATGCTACTCAGACTTCCACATTTCTATGTTTTGTCAACACATCATCATTTCAATTTTCACATTTTTAGAAGGCAATGTACAACAGACAGTTAACTTCATATTGTGTAAAACACTATTCTGATTCTTGAGTATCCTCAACTCTTAAAGTTTCAAAAGTTTTAGCTGTTGGTGTCAGAATCTGGGAACAACAAATCTCATGCATAGAAATCAGAGGGTGAACAATGCTACTCAGACTTCCACATTTCTATGTTTTGTCAACACATCATCATTTCAATTTTCACATTTTTAGAAGGCAATGTACAACAGACAGTTAACTTCATATTGTGTAAAACACTATTCTGATTCTTGAGTATCCTCAATTCTTAAAGTTTCAAAAGTTTTAGCTGTTGGTGTTCACCTTTAGGAATGTAGCAGATAGCCGTGATATAGTAAGCCTAGCTAATGTAATATTAGTGTCGTAGCAAATGATACTATACAGTAAACTTGTCGCACCCCTGTGCGATTACACAGACCTATGAGGTGTGAGCGGGAAACTTGGGAAAGACACGCGCTTGCGTACGAGGACAGCTTGACGCGAAGACAATAGAAACAACTAAGGATCATGCAGTAGAGATGAATGGAGCAAGTCTCTCTTTATTTCAGAATTGGGAGCCCCACAAACGGAGGGGAGGGGGGTTTCATCTAGAGGGTTAGAGGAAGTTACAATCCCGTCCTCAAGCAAAATACTATTCTACCCATACACGCATGCATGCCCTGGGGGGTGTGTCAATCTTTTCCTCCAGGAATATCCAGGAATCTTCAGTAGGTCCCACTTGGCATATATCTTCCTGTTGATGCGAGCTTCCTGTTGATGCAGGCCTAGAGACCCGGTGATTTCCTTAAGTCTGAGAAACTGTCGCGTCCGCACAGCGCGGGGACCTCTTCCCCAACAATTAGGAAAGTAGGATAAGGGTAACTATTGTCCATTTGTTTATCCATAAAAGTATCAGCCTATTAATTGAACTTTTTTGTGTAAATGAACAGATTTATACTAGTCCACAGCCAGGAGAATTTTGACGAGTTCACTTACTTCTGCAAAAATATTTATGTTTTCCTCTTTCGGTTAGATAAAATATGACATGTGCCATGCCGTTGGAGTTAGTCCTATCAACTCTTATATCTTTATTAAGGCTTGTGGAACATGGCCAGTAGCTCAATAGGTAGACAGGCTGCACTGTCAACATATGAGGTTACAATGGTGTATCTCATTCTCATCTAGTAAACTCCATATTGAATCTAGTATGTGCATCCATCTACTTATCCTCATTTTCTTTGTTCTATATTTCTGAAATACAGCTGCTGTGCTTTCTGCAGCATCAAATATCTAAAGCATCCATGATATTTACACAAATAGTTTCATACTCGTAACATCAAATATTAGCCTTTGTATCAGATGTGCAGCCCAACCTCTAGTTTTCAGGGTAGAACCTAAAAAATTGATCGAGTGAAACCACTTGAGACACATGAAACCACTTCAAATTATTTACACAATATTATCAAACTGTAATGTGTGCACCAGTGTTTCTAATGACTTGGCTTTGAGTACACAGAGTATAGATCACCGAGTTTTTGCATGATTTCAATACAGAATGTGTGAGCAAATCTGTGACCACTATGTAATTGGCTTGAATAGATAAGATTCACAGATTGACTACAAAATGCCAAGGTGACACTACGGCCTATCATATTCAAATTCTTTCTATGGTTCAATCTTTTGTACAGTATACATTAAAATGCACCAACAATAAAATGATTTAATTAGTTCTCCTAAAAAAATCCACTAGTGACCAGGAGAGATTGAATTTCTTCAGTTGTCCAAATGAACAAATAACTCCGCCGTGGCCGGTCCCAAGTTCGGGTAAAGGAGGAGGGTTGTGTTAGGCTTGGCGAGCCAACGTAAAAACCCAGCCATTCTTATGGATATGAAACCCAATAGAAATTCGTTGGGGCGTCACTCTCTTAGCGACGTGCCATATTGGAACCCGGGTGTGGTGTTAAATGAGCAAGGGCTGGGTCGTCACTCCCTTAGTGGCTTGCTACATCAGCGTCCGGATGTAGTGACAAGTGTGCAAGGGTCTTCGCATTTTGCTCGACGAATGCGAATGGTAAGGAAGCTAGTCGATGCAAATAGGGTTCGTGTGGGTAGTTGGAATGTAGAGTCCTTAACTGGAAAGCTACGAGAGTTAGTTGATGTTACGATTAGGAGACTATGTAAATATTATTTGTGTCCAGGAGACTAAATGGACGGGCCAGAAGGCGAGGGAGGTAGAGAATACTGGTTTCAAGCTATGGTACTCAGAGTTTGTTGAGAATAGGAATGGTGTAGGCATTCTGATTGATAAGAACCTCAAGAACGGAGTAGTGGACGTCCGGAGACAGGGATATAGGATTATCCTAGCCAAGCTAGTCATTGGGGATTTGGTCCTGAATGTTATTAGTGCTTTTATGTCCCACAAGAGGTCTTGATATGAGTATGAAGAGGCAACTCTGGGAAGACTTAGAGGACATGGTTAGAAGTGTACCTACTAATGAGAAACTCTTCATAGGAGGAGATCTCAATAGCCATGTGGGTACATCAAATGTGGGGTTTGAGGGGGTGCATGGGGGCTTTGGGTATGGCGATAAGAACCAAGAGGGCAAGGACATCTTAGATTTTGCTCTAGCTTTCGACCTGATGGTAGCTAACACCTATTTTAGAAAAAAAAAGCAATCCCATTTAGTGACCTTTAGCACTGCTCAGCACTCCAGCCAAATTGATTTTGACCTTACTAGGAGGGTGGATAGACGTGCTTGTGTAGATTGCAAGGTGATACCTGAAGAGTGTGTTGTCCCACAACATAAGCTAGTGGTGGTTGATTTTCGCTTTCTTTTATGGGTTCCTCGGGACAAAAGTGACAAAATTATGAGAACAAAGTGGTGGAAGCTCAAAGGGGAAGCGCAACAGATCTTTAAGGATAGGAGGATTGTAGGAGGACCATGAAACGAAGAGGAAGACGCGAATAGCATGTGGATGAAGATGGCAACTTACATTCGGAGGGTGGCTAGGGAGGTACTTGGAGTGACCAAAGGAAAGAAATGCGAACCTAAAGACACTTGGTGGTGGAATAAAAATGTCCAAAAGGCTATTAAGGAAAAGAAAGAATGCTATAAGTGCTGGCATCATGATAGAAGCATAAACAACACAGAGAAGTACAAAGATGCCAAGAAGAAAGCAAGGCGAGCTGTGAGTGAAGCAACGGGGCGGGCTTATGATGAGCTATACTAGCGATTAGGCACAAAGAAATATGAAAATGATGTCTACAAGATCTTTAAAATTCACAAGAGGAAGACAAGGAATTTCTACTAAGTTAAATGCATTAAGGACGAGGCAAATCGACTTCTAGTGAAAGATGAGGAGATCAAGAACAGATGGAGAGATTACTTTGATGAATTGTTCAATGGTGGGAATAAGAGCATTATTCTTGAGTTAGACGACTCCTTTGATGACACCAACAGGCGTTTCGTGCGGAGGATCCAGGAGTCTGAGGTTAAGGAAGCCCTAAAAAGGATGAAAGGAGGCAAGGCATTAGGCCCTGATGATATCCCTATTGAGGTGTGGAGATGCCTTGGAAACATGGCAGTAATATGGCTAACTAAACTATTCAACCGCATCTTTCGGTCAAATAGGATGCCCGAAGAGTGGAGAAAAAGTATATTAATACCTATCTTCAAAAATAAGGGAGATATTCAAAACTGTACTAATTACCAAGGAATTAAGCTTATGAGTCATACTATGAAGCTATGGGAGAGAGTGATTGAGCATCAACTAAGAACATTAACAAACATCACAAAAAATCAATTTGGTTTTATGTCCGGGAGATCGACCATGGAGGCGATTTTCTTACTACGTCAACTTATGGAGAGATATAGGGAGCAGAAGAAGGATTTATATATGGTATTCATTGACTTGGAAAAGGCGTATGACAAAAAAGCAAGCGTAGTCATGTGATGGGCGCTAGAAAAACATAAAGTCCCAACAAAGTACGTTACCCTCATCAAGGATATGTACGATAACGTTGTGACAAGTGTTCGAACTTGTGACAGTGAGACCGATGCCTTCACAATTAAGATAGGACTACATCAAGGGTCAGCCTTGAGCCCATACCTTTTTGCCTTAGTGATGGATGAGGTCACGAAGAATATACAAGAAGATATTTCTTGGTGTATGCTCTTTGCTGACGATGTGATGCTAGTAGACGAGAGTAGGATGGGCGTCAATAGGAAATTAGAGCTATGGAGACAAACTTTAGAATCGAAAGGGTTTAGACTTAGTAGAACCAAAACCGAGTATATGAGGTGCGATTTCAGTGATGTTAGGTGTGAGGAGGGAGAGGTTAGTCTAGAAGGACAAATAGTGCCTAAGAAAGACCTTTTCGATACTTGGGATCAATGCTACAGAGCAATGGTGGTATCGATGAGGATGTTAGTCACAGAATCAAAGCAGGGTGAATGAAATGACGACAAACATCTGGCATCCTTTGTGACAAAAAGGTCCCGCAAAAGCTAAAAGATAAGTTTTATAGGACAACAATTAGACCTGCGATGTTGTATGGAGCAGAATGTTAGCCCACTAAAAGACAATAGATCCAGCAAATAAGTGTCATAGAGATGCATATGCTACGGTGGATCTATGGACATACAAGAAGGGATCAAATTCGGAATGAGGATATACGTGATAGGGTAGGAGTGGCACCGATTGAAGAGAAGCTTGTCCAACATCGACTAAGATGGCTTGGACATATCCAACGGAGGCCTCCAGAAGCACCAGTGCATAGCGGTATTCTAAGATCTATCGATAATACTAGGAGGGGCAGGGGGCGACCAAAGTTGACATGGGAGGAGGCAGTAAAAAGTGACTTAAAAGATTGAAATGTATCTAAGGATGTATCTCTAAATAGGACCGCGTGAAAACTAACGATCCACGTGTCTGAACCATAATTTTCTTTTTAAGTTATTTTCTTTTATCTTTTGACTTATGAATTTTTTATTGGGTTTCATCTCTAGCCTACCCCAACTTGCTTGGGACAAAAGGCTTAGTAGTAGTAGTAGTAGTAATTGTTGTTGTTGTCCAAATGAACAAATAACATACTGAGAAATCAAGTGCAAGTAAGATTTTGCAACATCTACATGGGCAAACAGTAGGAGACATAGAGAAGTACAGAACATATCATGATTTTGCATAAAGTTGAAGATCGATGCAGCTTTTCATATCCAAGGGCCCAGGATAACAACTGAGGGCTGCAAACTTTCCAGTCTTTCCTCACTAGACCAATTCTATCTGTCAACATGACTGTCAGCAAGCCTACTTCAGCAGTTCCTAATGGTACAGCCTGTTTCGATGCGTCATAATTTCGATTGCTACAGTTTGCAAATCATATTTGTTCTCCGATGATCATACGGCAATGGAAGTAGCCTTGCATTACCTGCAACTACAAATATGCAAGTTGAAGTATTTCCCAACCAGCACCACGTCCAGTAATGTGAGTGCTTCGTTACCTATCTCTAGAAGCTAGCATTGCCAACTAAATTTCAACCTGCCTGAAGTCTCAACAAAGATATCAATATAATTCTCTCTTGTTGCTGCTGCTACAACGGAAGGTTCTTTGGTTTGCCTCAAGACAATAGTTCATAAAGGCATCAGAAACTAAATCACGCTCACAATGCTCAGCTCACTCCAAGAAACATTCGCACATCAAAACTCCAAGCCCTAGAAAAATTCAAAAAAGGCATGGAGCGGAAAGAAAAGAGCGAAACTGCGAGATACGGCAGAGTAGGTTCCCGAGGTTACCCCAGTCATCGGTTTCGGTGGCGTCAGCGGCGGCGGGGGGACGGTTCAGGTGGTGCGGATCCATCGGGCGCAAACGGACATCGAACTCCGGAGGCGGCGGGGCGCCGAGAGCACGAGCAGCAAAGCTTGTTGCGCTTACCGGATGCCGGAAGCGGCGGGGAGAAGGATACGGCGGGTTAGGCGGCCGCCGGCCTCGGAAACCGGGGGAGGAGGAGATATAGCAAGAGAAGGTGAGAAGACGCTGGAATTTGGAATCTGTGGCCTCTATGGGTGATCTCCCAGTTTTACCCCTCGAGTTTTCTGATATTTTTATTCAGGGATGTATATATATATGATTGTATGGGAACCGATTGATCTTTCTCGAGATTCGTTTGCCAGACTAATCTCAGATTTCGAGTTCTTTTTGGTGTCTCCACCGTCTTCGAGTTTTCCTGCCATCGGTCTTAGGAACTCCTGTGCTGTAGTCTACTACGTACTTTCTTCACGCACTCTGTAGTCTACTACTCTTCCTGTGCTGTAGAGTCTCAGAGTTCGATTTACATTCTCGTGTATCAGAATCCCATGCTTGAAACTAGTGGCCTAGGATCGAGGAATTCAACTTTGCCTCTATGATCAACTTGTCAATGCCGAAGTCTAGCAATCTGAAGTGCGCGGACACATCCAATGGCCAACGCTCATTTTGCATCTCGGCTCACGACCGTCTATCCAAAGTGGAGTAACCCTTAGCTAGTCCCCTAGGGTTTTAGACCTAGGGTTTTCTTGTCCTCCGGCGGCTGCCGCCGTGAGTTCCTTTTGTGATCACCCTGCAATGGCGATCCCTCCGGATCAAGTTGGCGCGGGTGCGTGGGAGAGGGACGACCCGAGTGCCCTACTCGGTCGGTTGAACCTGGAAGACGAAGAAGTGGATGATCTGATCTGGGAGGAGGAAGTAGAGGAGACGACGGAACAACCGAAGTGGCTTGCTCTTGCGCGTTTGTTAACAAGCAAGCGCTATAGTCAAAGTGCCCTAATCGCGGAGATGAAGGCTGCATGGAATCCGGCCCGTGAGGTAGTCTGGAGGAGGATCGACGCTAATTTGTTTTCGGTGCAGTTTAATTGTCTTGCGGATTGGAACAAAGCGCTTCATCAAGGTCCTTGGGACTTCCGTGGCTTTGCGTTGATTTTGGTGGAATATGACGGCTTTGCGAATCCGACGTCGATCAAGTTGGATAGGATTGAGACTTGGAGTCAGATTCACAAATTACCGGACGGGGTCCTGAAGAACGAGGGATTTGTGGGAAATTTGGCACGGCGTATTGGGGAGGTTCAAGAAGTGCAGATCAGACTCCCTAGTGGATTCATTGGCGAATTCATTAGGGTTCGGGTCAGACTGGACGTTAATAAGAAGTTGACGAGATTTGTGAGTTTCACGAAAGGGGGAAGACGGAGTTTTATCAGGTGAAATATGAGAAGTTGCCGACATTTTGCCATGCATGTGGAAGGTTGGGACACTGGCAAGAAGAATGTGGCAACGGTGAGCATGAAATTGCAAATCTGGGGTGGGGGCCGTTTATTCTGGCGCCTCGGAGAGGCAGAGGGGGCGGTCGTGGTATTGGAGCTGATCGGGGTACGGATGGAGATGGGAGTAGAGAGATCCCGGGTTCTCATCGGAACCGGGGGGAGAGGGGAGCTGATGACCGGGAGTGGAACAGAGGTCAGAGCCGGTTTGAGGAGGATGCGGGGATGGAGCAGGAGGATGGAAACGGCATGGGGTTGGATGGTCATGCGGATGCGTGGCGGGAGAATGAGGAGGTTTCGGGAGCGACCTCTAGTCGGCTGGGGAAACGATTAGCGATAGCTGCTGGTTCACCACCGAAGAGCTTTCTGCCTGGAGGTGATGGAAGTGGGGATGATAACTCGCGTGGCGTTGCGGCAATGGTGAGTCAGTTTGAAGAAGGGAGCGAAGAGGGCTTGGATGGGATCGGCAATGACCGGACGCCTCAGAAGTCCAAAAACAAGAAGAAGGTGAAGAGGAGTATTGGAGCAGGAGTAGTGAGATCAACCTTGAATATATCGGCGGCTTCCGTGCAGGAAGCTGACCGGGCGCAATGAAGCTTTTGTGTTGGAACTGCCAAGGGTTGAGAAAGCCTGCGGCAGTGAGAGCGCTCCTGGTTCTCCAGGGGCGTGTGAGAGCGGATGTGTTGTTTCTGTCTGAGACGCACCTCGCGAGAGCTAAGGCAGAGTGTTTGATGAAGCGTTTGGGGTTTACACATATGGCCATCTCTGAAAGTGATGGTAGGAGCGGAGGTTTGCTGATGTTATGGACAGATGATATTTGTGTCTCTTCACAGGTTGTGCATACGAATTATATTGATATTCGTGTGGAGGAGAGCAGTGTGAGAGGTTGGCGCTTCACTGGTCTGTATGGGGAGCCTAGTGGGGAGAGGAATCACTTAACGTGGGACTATGTCAGAAGTTTGCATGCTGCTGTTGATTTGCCGTGGCTGGTAGCAGGTGATTTCAATGAGATTCTGTTCGAACGTGAGAAGGAGGGTGGGAATGCACGACCTCAACAGTGTATGCAATTGTTTAGAGACTGTCTGACCGAGTGTGATTTAAATGATATGGGATACTCAGGGGATATGTACACATGGAGAAGAGGTCGAATCCGCGAACGGTTGGATCGTGGTGTGTGTAATGGGACGTGGAATCTCATGTTTCCGTACGCGGAGGTTTTCCATGAGGACTTCTCTAAATCGGATCATCGGCCGGTGCTAATTAATACTGAGCTGAACGCGGGTGTTCAGCGCAGTTTTGGTCAAGGACAGAAGCGTTTTGAGGCGAAGTGGCTGTATGAGCAGGAGGTAGAAGACGTGGTGGAGGCGGCTTGGACGGCGGCGAAACAACGGGGATCGGGTGTGCTTACTCAGAATTTAGCAAGTGTGCACGCAGCGCTTCATGCTTGGGATCGTCAGGTGCTGAGGGGTCCGCGGAGAAATGTGCAGGTTCTACTACAGAAGCTGAACCGGGTGTTGTCTGGCCCTCTGTCTGACGAGGCTGCTGCAAAACAGAAGGAGTTACGTCTACGTATTGAGAACCTGTTGGATCAGGAGGAAGTGTATTGGATCCAGAGAGGGCGAGTCAACTGGCTGAAGCAGGGGGACCAGAATACTGCGTTTTTTCACCGATTTGCTACAGCGCGTAAGAAGAGGAATTTCGTGAAAAGATTGAGGAATGAAGCGGGGGATTGGGTTGATGATGAAATCCAGCTGACTGATATGGCTGCTGGTTACTTTAAGAACCTGTTTAGATCGGAGGTTCCTGGGAATGATGACGAAGTGATCAACAGGATAGCTCCTAAGGTATCTCAAGATATGAATGATATGTTGTTAGCGCCTTATACACGGGAGGAGGTAAAGAAAGCCCTATTCAACATTGGGGACTTGAAGGCACCTGGACCGGATGGTCTTCATGCCATCTTCTATAAAAGGTTCTGGAGCCTTGTGGGAGATGATTTAGTACAGGAGGTTCTGCAAGCGGTGAACTCTAGGATCATCCCGGAGGGATGGAACAGTACGATGATTGTGCTGATTCCGAAGGTCGGAGAGCCTGAATTGTTAAGCCAATTCCGTCCGATATCTTTATGCAATGTGGTTTATAAGGTGATATCCAAACTCCTAGCTGCGCGACTGAGAAATCTACTGCCAGAGATTATTTCTCCAACGCAGAGTGCTTTCGTCCCTGGGCGGATGATTACTGATAATGTGCTTGTGGCTTATGAGTGTTATAATACCATTAAGAAGAAACGGCAGGGGAAACATGGAATCTGCGCGGTCAAGTTGGATATGCATAAAGCGTACGACCGAGTTGAATGGTGTTTCCTCCGTGGTGCCCTGCTGCGAATGGGTTTTCATCAGGACTGGGTGGAGTTGATTATGGCCTGCGTCTCTTCGGTCACGTACAGAGTTCGGCTGAATTCACAAGAGTCAGAGGTGTTTCACCCGACAAGGGGGCTTCGACAAGGAGATCCATTATCCCCCTACTTGTTCTTGTTATGCGCAGAGGGGTTGACTAGTGTGCTGAAACATGAAGAGGAGCTAGGGAATTTGGTGGGTGTGAAAGTTTGCAGAGATGCGCCGGCGGTATCAAACTTACTGTTTGCGAATGACTCACTGATTATGATGCGTGCAGACAGGGCAAATGCATCCAGTCTTCGTACGGCGCTCAACTTGTATTGTCAAGCCTCTGGCCAGGTGGTGAGTGAAGCGAAGTCAAGCATTTTCTTCAGTCCGAGCACCCCAATAGAAACAAGAGCAGAAGTGTGCAGTGTTCTGAATATCATGACGGAATCAATCACGGATAAGTACTTGGGGCTGCCCACTCTAATAGGAGCTGATTGTTCGGATTGTTTCAAACATCTTGTTGATAGAGTTAATGCGGTGTTGTCGGGATGGAAGGAAAAGAAACTATCGTTTGGGGGGAAGGAGGTGTTGCTCAAAGCGGTCGCTCAGGCGATTCCGACGTATGCGATGTCAGTCTTTATGCTGCCCATGCGAGTGTGTAAAGGGATTTTATCTGCTATGTCCCGGTACTGGTGGGGAGACGAAGATCAACGCAAGCATATGCATTGGTTCGCCTGGTGGAAGTTGTGCACTCCGAAGAGTTGTGGAGGAATGGGGTTTAGAGATATTCAATGTTTCAATCATGCATTGTTGGCGAGGCAATGTTGGCGCCTGCTGTGTGAACCTGAGTCTTTGTGCGCAAGAGTTCTGAAGGCGAAGTACTTCCCGTCTGGCGATCTTCTGAATGCGGCCCTTAAGAAAGGGAGTTCTTATACGTGGAGGAGCATCTGGGAAGGAGTTCAATGCTTCAAGAATGGCTATATTTGGAGGGTAGGGGATGGCTCAAACATTGATATATGGACTGATCCATGGATCCCCGGTAGCCTCTCTAGGAAAGTTATCACAAGACGGGGAGCGGTTGTCCTGACAAAAGTGAAGGAACTAATTGATGAGGACACTAGATCGTGGGACGAAGAGCTAGTTCGGGACATCTTTTGGCCGATTGATGCGCGGCCCATTCTGAATATACCGTTGGCAATGGGTATGATGGAGGACTTCATCTCTTGGGGGCTTACAAGATCAGGGTCATTCTCAGTGAAGTCTGCCTACTTTGCCGAGCTGAATGTTAAATATGGAGGTTTTACAAATGGTTCATCGGAGCAGTGCAGTTTGTGGAAGAAGCTTTGGTCTGCTCAGTTGCCGGCAAAGGTTAAAATCTTCATTTGGTGTGCGCTCAAAGGTGCTATCCCGTGCAAGGGTGTTCTTGCTAATAGGCATTTGATTCCTAGCGGCCAATGCCCTCTCTGCTTGAGCGCTTGTGAAAGCATTGATCATACATTATTCCTTTGTCCGCGGGCGCGCGAGAAATGGGAGTACCTGGGTGTCTGGCCGGCGATATCTGCTGCTTGTTTGTGTAATCAGGAGGATGGGTCGCTGTTGGAGATTTTGTTGTTTCAACGACCGGAGGTGGCTCTGATTCCTACAGGGACGGCGTGGGTGGAGCTGCTCTCTGTCGCCGGTTGGTACATCTGGTGGGAGCGAAGGAAGGCAGAACGAGCGGAATCAATTCCATCCTCGGCTCAATCTGCGCAAGCTATCTTGGCTCTGTGCATCAGCTTCTCGAGAGCTAAGAAGAAACGAGCTGGAATTAGCCGGGATGGGTGGAGGAAGCCGCCGGAGGACTTTGTGAAATTGAATGTAGATGCTGCCTACTATCATTTGGAGGAGAGGGGAGCTTCTGGTGCTGTTCTGCGGGATGAGCGTGGCTCTTTCATAGCGGCAAGCAGCTGTGCAATTGACCATGTCGATTCAGCTACAATGGCGGAAGCGATGGCGCTTCGGGATGGCTTGTTGTTGGCAGGGACACTCGGATGTTCTAGGTTGGTGGTGAACTCTGATTGCTTGGAGGTGGTGGAAACGATGTTGAACGGAGGGAATTCAATCGGGGCGGCTGCTGCTGTTTATGAGGAATGTTCGTTCATCTGTCGGGGCTTCACTTCGGTTAAGTTTGAGTTTAGTCCTAGAGAGGCGAACATGGTAGCTCATATATTAGCTTCCCATGCGAGTAATCAGTATATTGTTTGGAGACAGGATCCCCCTGATGTTATCCGTATTCAGTTAGCCTCTGATGTAAGCCCTTTATCTTTCGAATAAAGTTGAATGCATTGAGTTTCAAAAAAAGTGGAGTAACCCTTTCATGGGCCAAACCGTCTTGTTGGGCTCCAACATGTATTGAGGCCTGAGGGATTATCTAGCATGAAATCGTATGTCCAACTTCGGCCCACAAAAAAATACCCAACGTCTACTGCACAGAAACCTCATCGATGTTTAAGCTATAATACAGCCATAGGATCCTATGTCCCCATTTATTAAAGCTCGAGCTTGTGCATAAACCAACTATAAGGATAAACTCTAGTTAAGCAATTATAGAGATAAGCTAACTATTTATTTGTTAGGGCTTAAACAGTAGCAGTTTATGATATGAGAGTAAAGAACAAATGTCTGAAGTATCCTTTGTCCAGTCCAGTTTGATGTATATTGATATTGATATAATTTGGATTGTACCCTACGCTATTCATATAACTGAGCAAGTTTAAAAAATTTAAACAAGCACGACATCAATAATTTGATAATGGCACATCAAGTTGGAGCAAATTTTTGACATGTTTTCTAGCTAACAAAAGAGGTAGCAACAAAGTTCTTGTATCATAAAATATAACATAGACGCATTCATCGTTCCACCATCAAAGTCTAGGCAATCTCATCACGTTTTTGACCCATAGTACCATTATCGTTGCTGAGGAGCATTGTGCACACCAACTCCATTGGCCATGTCATCTTAATAGTACTTTTCTGTCACAAATCTGTCGAAGTGTTCATCACGTAGCGCACTATCACGAATGAAATTATGCAAAGTCATGAATGCAGCAATGATCATATTTTGCTTGTCTATTAGGTAGCTTGGTAAGTCACGCAGAATGTGCCACTTCATTTTGAGACAACCAAATGTTTGCTCAGTGACGTTGCGTAGAGAGGAATGCCGATAGTTGAAGACCTCCTTCATCCCAACACGTTCATGATGTTAAAATTCAAGGACATGGTATCTTTGTCCCTTGTATGGGGTTAGATATCCAGTTTAATTCGGATATTATAAGTCCACAAGACAATATTTTCCTACAATTACAACCAAATGAATATTTAAGTGTTGCAACACATAATAGAAATAATTCATATTTTAGTTAATAGGACACATGTGGGTTATCTGCGGGAGGGTGTGGATAATTTGGATATGTCACCTTAGCATCATCGAATACGCATGTGTCATGAACAGATCCAGGCCATCTCACAACCACAAAAGTAAACCTCATATCAAAATCACATATTGGCATGACATTTTCACTTGTATCGCCATGCCTATTAATGTGCACAACCTTAATATCTACAGGCACTACGAGTTTTACGTGTGTTCCATTTATTGCTCTAATGGCATACTTGAAATGAGGTCAAAATCTCTGATTCTGAAATTTAGGATGGGATGTGCTAAAAGTATGATCTGTAGGTCTTATGACATCACCAGCAAAGTTATAGAGATATTGTAACATCTCGCCAAACCTTATACTAATGGTCCACCCACAATATCTAAAACGATCGACAGCTTGACTGTTAGATTGAAATGAGCCTACGATCCATAAAAAGAGTGCTAATGCTTCTCTAGAACACATGAAATGATTTGACTTTAGGTCATAGTTGCTCACTAGCGTGTCATGCAATATACAAAAAATAGTCCTCATAATCTTGAACATGTTGTAAAATTCTTTCGGATCCTGTAATTTCTTCTCAACCCATTGGATTTCTGTGGAGTACCCGGTTTTAAGGCCGGATAAACCCTTGTGTTCACTGTATCGATCCCTGGATCAGTAGTCGATACACACAAGTACTTGATAACATAACCATGCCATACATCATTTATTACAGACATCGACCATACTTGGTCTTTAGTTCATACAAACTGGGCCTATTGGCCGAATTAAACAGCAGCGGAATCAAAATACGGTGGATAGCCCATCAGTATGCCGAACCACAGGCAACAGACTGGGGAGAAACCCTACGCCTCGAAGTCGCTGCCACTATCGCCAGACTGGTAATCCTCCTCTTCGTCTGGCCACACAACAAGCCAGGTGAGTACATTGAATGTACTCGCAAGCACTCCGCCGGAGAGTTTAATACGGATATGAACATGCTCAGAATTTATCAATAACATGGCTCTATCCTAAGTTTCATGTTGTGCGAGAAAGTAAGTTTGCATTTGCAATAAATACATAGATGTAAAAGCGATTTTATCAAAAACATCTCGACGCGGCGAGATAAAGTATTTGCTCAGAACACTCCACCCGTTACAACGGGGAATTCAATTTTGTGCTTACCGTTACGACAGCAAAGCACGGTACTTGCCCGGTTCCACTGGGAGACGCTGCTCACCTTGTACTTACGGGGTTCCCAATCGCCCGGTTCCATTTGGAGACGCTGCTCACTTTGTACTTACGGGGGATTCTTGGTTTTGCCCGAGCCCACGGGAAAACCCTTCTTCACACGTCCCGCTACAATGGGAACTTGGCAAACTGCCCTGCGAACACGACGGTTCGCGTCCTTAAACCCATAACCCAGAAATCCTTTTTGGGGCTCAGAAAGCCAGACTACTTTAGTGTGGCCCGACCAAGTTCGTCCATGACCGCGGACGCGGCTATTCGAATAGTTTTTAACACTCTGCAGAGGTTGTACGGCTTTACCTACACGATGTAGTTCCCCCTGGGCATGCTGCGCACGCATGTGTCCAGAGCTTGTACAACGAGACTCTTCGCCGGTGTGAACCCAGCCATGAACCCGTCAGAAGGACATGTCCCACACCTAGCTCGAGTCAGTATCATCGCTACGAGAAGGTTGGTGTTCCATCTCTGTGGCGAACCAAACCTCGTCACCCACGGGTTTAGCCCTCTTCGGGGTTACCCACCCCATCTGCACTCTACTAACTGCCCACGGGTTCATGCTAGTTCAGGCCGGTTACTAGATCAAGTCCTTCCCACAAAGGACATGTGGTCGTACGGTAAGACTTGGCCAAACGGCACTTAAGATCAGTCCTTAGGTGATCCGAGAAGGACTCCACACCACTCCCGTAAACGGGCAGCGAGAACCACGACGGGCCTTACCTCGCTCTTTAACATCTCCCTACAAACACCCTTCATTACCAACCCGGATCAAAATCTTCTCCCTTTTTAGCTCGGTTCCACAAAACCATTTCCGGTAGAATATCCCAACCCATGCATATCCTACCTTCCATGCACCTCTACAACCGGACGCGACGGTCCGTTTCGATATTTCATCACATGAAATATGGGGTGTTGCTTTCCTTTTTCCTTTTCGAAAACCTAATTCCTCTACTGCGGTGTGTCGGAGTATTATTCCGGCAATACTACTTATGGGGCGGCGTGAGCACAGCAAATCTGGATGGGTGCACACGGGAGACAAGATTTAGACAGGTTCAGGCCCTCTCGGAGAGGTAATACCCTACGTCCTGTGTTTGGTGGCTGGTATTGCCGTATCCCGAGTGCCGCAAGCCCTAGAGAATTGATCTCGAAGGGGCCTGAGCTATGAAACAATGGAGATTAAGCTAGATGAGATGTTCTTCCCGATCGGAGGTCCCCTACCGGGCCTTATATAGTCGGCCGGGGTAGGGTTACAGAGTCCGGATCGGGTTAACAGATATGTTTCCTATTCGGTTACAACCAATTCCGGGTATGCCGGACAGGTATTAGTCCTTGTCTTGTACTCCACGTCGGTGAGGCGCCCTCGTGTTATAGTCGGACTCCGAGTGGTCGGCCCGGCCCACCCCGTGGCCGGGAGGCCGGATTCGTCCTCCTTGGTAGTACTCGGGTGCCATGTCACCATCAGCGGGCTAAGCATATGTATATATATATCTACACTATCCTAAGTTTCCAAAAAATCTTCGGAACACAATAGTCCTAAGGCAACAAGGTTTACGGGGTCGGACTAGGGTTTCCTATCATCGGTGATATCTACTCTACATAAAATAACAGGGATAAAATATAGCATGCATGGTTCGAAAACAAAATAATATTTCGTAAAACTGGGATTCAACATGATCAAAGGGCGGAGGGCTTGCCTGGCAGGTCTTGGCTCGGTTCCGGACGCGGGGGTGCTTCGGATTCCTCCTGACGCACATACCTCACACTGTCAACTACACGATTCGAAAATAACGCCAATAAGAACCAAGCAACACGAGGCATCGAGAGAAAATAAATTAAGACTCATGCCATGCTTGTAGGACCACGATGACGACAGAGGGGACTGATGCTCCTGGACTTATATGCGAGGAGTTTGTGGACTAAGGTTTCCAGGTTTTAACAGTGTTCCTCACATAACTAGTTCATGCGTACCTGTGTGCGTGTGGTACCTTATATGCTGTGCTGCGGCTCGTGCAATTTATGTATATATATATATGCACCTACACCTACTCTTGCTTTTCACACTGAGTGCAAAAATGCTAAAGCCCTAACATGAGTGGGTGCTGTTTAAATATATGCACATGAAGTGGATACTAGGGTTTCTAGTTCTTAACATGTCCTTTAACCCTTTGACACATGATCATGCATACGTAAAGCTTTCAAGCTAACCTCCAACACAAACTCTACATGCTGGACATGTGGGAATGCCTACTCGGCTTAGAGCTATCCTAACACTCATATGCATATATGCACATGCACTCTAGGTTTAACATGCTGAAATAAAACTTAAAGAACTACTGCTCGGGCATATCAATTCACTTGGGCTGGTTCAAAGGTTGGAAAGAACTTGAAGGAGGTTGAGCTCAATGGAATATGGGGGAGTTCACTCCTGGACCAGCAAGTTCACTGAGGTTTGAAATCTGGTTTGAATCAAAATGATAGCAAATTGTCTTGGGAGTATTTCTTGCTTTGAGAACTCTTAGGCAGCTGAGTGTCTAAACCAGATTAGTGCTCACAGCTGAGGATTAACTACTGCTGGACTGTTCGAGTAGCTCAGCTAGTTGATCAAGTGGGTGCGTGGTAGGTGGCTAAAAACTTGCCACGGCAGGCAGAGGCAATAGAATGCTTGCCACAGCAGCTGCGGCAGGGAGGTTTGAGCTAGGCACAGCGGCGGGTGGCAGCCAAGGGCTTGCCACAGCAGCTGCGGCAGTGGAAAAGCTCACCACGGCAGACTGCGGCAGGGAGAGGGGCTTGGCACAAAGGTTGGTGGCAGCCAAAATGCTTGCCACAGCAAGCTGCGGCAGGGCTGTGGCAGCTCCTGGTGTGCTGCGGCAAGTGGCAATGGCTAAATCACCCACCACAGCAGGCGACGGCAGGAGGATCTCCTGCCACAGCGGGTAGTGGCAGCGGGTAGCTTTGCCACGGCAGATAGTGGCAATGGAAATGCTTGCCGCGGTGGCTGCGGCAGCTGGTTGGGGTTTGGTTCAATTGTGGTGGCAGCAAAAGGGCTTGCCGCGGCAAGCAGTGGCAACGGAAAAGCTTGCCGTGGCAAGGAAAGGCAAGGGGAGAGGGAGCTCGGTGGTTAGCAATGGGAGCTCGGGCACGGCTTAAGAAGGGCAGTGGTGGGGAGCAGGAAGGATGGCGGGCTGGTGAGTACTGGTGACCTGGGAAGAGCTGTGGCGCATGGATTGGCTGGTCGGCCGGTGACTGGACAAGGCTGGGCAAGTTGGTCGAGCAGCATGAAAAACGTGGGGAGGCAAGACTTGGCTGGGCGAAGACTAGGGCAGGGAGATGGCTAAGGACTTTGCCTCAGCGAGCTGTGGCAACAAAATTCTTGCCACGGCAGTGATTTGCGCTGGTTTCTCGGCCGCGGCAACAGAGGGCAGAGGGAATTAGAGTTTGGCACACAGGCGGGCAGCAAAGGCTTGCCGCGGCAAGCTTTTGAGCTGATTTCTTTGCCGTGGCAGACTGCAGCAGAGGAATTGTGAGCTCGGGTGGCTAGTATTGAAGCTCGGCAAGGTTTTAAAAGGAGAGCAGCAGGGGGCAATGATGGACAGCGAATAGTGGAGCATTAGTGACCCTGGAGGAGCTAGTATGTGCTGGTTGGCTGGCCGGGGCAAGCATAAGTTGACCTCTAGGGTTGAAGACTGTGGATAGGACATTGCACTGGAGAAAAGAAAGAAAAGAAAGTGTGCTGGACTGAGCCATTAGACTAGGATATTCTGGTGTAGGTTAGATTAAAGAAAGTGCAGCCAGGAGGGCAAGGAAAGAGCAGCTAATAGGAGGTGTCCATGCTGATTTGAGCTGACATATAAGTTGACTATAGGAGCTGGAGGCTTGTACTGGAAATAGAGAAAGAAAATAAGAGGAGCAGAGGGGTGTGCGTGCGGGAGAATGCCTGCCATGCATGCTGGAGTGACTAGAGAAAACAAAGTGTGGCAGGTCTTGGCATGGGCTCATGTGGCAGCTGCCCCCTTGCTTGCTAATAAGGGCATGATTAGATGGGGGAGTTTAAGGCTGTTTGAATGAGACTTGGTACTGCAGTGGCAGCTGAATATAGTGTGTATTGGAGCTGTGGCAATGTGTTGGCAGGGTCTGGTACAAAGTGGTTGGGAGCTGGACTTGAATATAGGGGAAGAAAGAAAATTGCACCAGGTGTTTGATGCATGCCCTGGTCGAAAATTGCACTGGAGGCATAGATATTTTTGGATATCTGGAGCATATATGTTGAGAGGAGTGTTGTGGAATTTTTCTGGAATTTTAGGAGCAAGGATTAAATGGGTTGCAGTTCAAGGTGTCAAATTGGCTTGGATCCCATTTTGGATGTAATCCAGAAATTTTGAACTGGGCCCTCATGGTTTATTTCATAAATGGGTGAGGAATGGCTTTAGATATTTTATGGAATTTTTCTAGAATTTTTGGATGGAAGAAAATGCATGCGATATTGATTTTGATTTTCTGCCCTATGGTTTAATAAGTAAGAATTGGAACGGCAGATAGAGTTCTGGGGTTTTGGGTTGCGGCAAGACTGCGGTAGGGCATGGGGAAGGTTAGTGTTTGGGTTTTGGAGATCGGGAACAAGAATGGGCAGGTTACCACTAGGGTTAGGGTTTGAGTTCGGACGGAGTTACGCATATAGGGTACGTGTGTCTGGTTAGGACTCAGCATTTTATGCACCTGCGATGGTCCTTCATATAGTGGAGATTGCCAAGAGGATTAGGGAGTTCTGGAGATTTATTTTTGAGGAGAGAGAAAAGGTGGCCGGGTGTATGAGCATGCACTGGCCAGAGATTTTCAGCGCATGTGTGGGCAGTTGAGGTGATAGGAGTAGGGACAACACTGCGTGGGATTACGGTGTGGACTATCACGGTAGATCGTAAAGATGGAATGGTTATCTGGTAATAGGATAAAAGAATTAGGTATTTTATGCTCTGGTAACATGGTAGAAAGATAGTTTGCAGCTTGGTGATATGGTAAAAGGGGTGAATAGGAAATAGATATTTTGTTGACATGGTAACACGGTGAAAAGGATCATAACTATGGTAAGGTAATAGTTAGGGTTTTACCATGCAGACGGTAAAAAGGTGACATGAGGGGTAAGGGTGTAGAAAAGGGGTGTATATGTATATATACGGATAGGTATATGTGTCGATTTCGTAGAAATACCATGTGGGTACTTAGCGACAGGTGGGGGTTTAGGTTGCATCGGCTAGAAGGAGGGAGAGGGATTACCGCGGCAAGGCTGGAGTATCAATGTGTTGCCTCGGTGGGGAATTGATGGCACATTAGCTTGTCGCGGCAGGAGGTGATGGCGATTTGGCTTGACGTGGCAGGAGGTGGCAAGGAGGGGAAACACAACGTGGCAGGAAGGGTTTGGCGCGGTAAGAAAAGGGGTAGTGGCAGGAGACTTGGGCTGCCGCGGTTGGTGGAAGTTTTACCGCGGCGGAGGAAACGGTCAGACGGGCTGCCGTGGCAGAGATTTGTTTGCCGTGGCAAGGATTTGGGAGAAAGGGGATAGACAGGTGTGTCTTTGTGCCGGGTTTCAGGCATGGTTAGGGACGGAATGCCGAGCAGGGTTCCGTATCCTTTGCCGGATGGAGTTCTGACAAGGTCGAGGCCAAGGGGGAATAGAGATGGAGATGAGGGACTCCGGTTGGCTCACACTAAGGTTTTGGCAGAACAGGTTCCAACCCGATGCATTGCTAATTGGCCTTATTAGCAAAAAGTTTTTGTTGACTCTGATTTTCAGGTTTCGGAAAATCGGGGTGTTACAATTTCTGGCATGTCAGGTATGTTCATTGGTCTTCATGAAGCCTTGTCAACACTTTCATCTACATAAATAGCAAGTGCAAGTAGAGGCAGAGGCAGTGACCGATTTGTCTATCTTTCTTCATTACCAGATAGTTCTTCCTCCTCCTTAGTTGAATCACTAGGACTGGACCACATCTGTCATTAAATTAAAAAATAAAACATGAGACCAACACATAAATATGTGCAAACAATAATCTCACAACACAACTTCAAGCAACATCATGAATAGATTGAAGCAATAATCTCACAACATCACGAATAGGTTCAAACAATACTCTCAGAATATAATTCAAGCAATATCATAAATAGGTTCAAACAATAATCTCACAAGAATGTCAAGCAACATCACGAATAGCTTCATACAATAATATAACAACATAAGTTATACCAACATCACGAACAAGTTCAGACAATAGCATAACAACATAAGTTATACCAACATCACTAATAGGTTCAGCACACATAGATGGAAATAGAATGTTTTATGGAAAAACACATATGTATAACATAAATTGACAATCAACGCTTCTTTTTCTCCTCCCATATCCTCCTAATCCATGCTAGCCTTCGGCGTTGTCGAATTGATAAAACATCATGACACTCTTTTTTCATGAAAAGTTGAGAGGCGAAGAAAAATGCATCGGTCTCTTCATCCGCCCCAGCCTCTAACACCTGTGCCAACATCTCAGAGATCTCCTTCCTCACTGAATCAATAATCGTATGAGATGTGGAATTCATAGCATTTTTTGTTTGTCTCCTCCCTGTCCTTCTCCCACATCTCAAGAATACGGTCAAATCGGGAATCTTTGTCACTACTCCTCTTTGGAGGCTTAAGATTAGGTGAATATACCATGTACCTCTTCTTTTCTTTCTTGCTACTAGTTGGTGTTGCATCATCACCATCGAGCCCCTCATACCCTGAACCAGCCTCACTTTCTTCAAGGTTAACATGTGATGCATCAATCATAGGAGTTGCCCCTGGAACCATTGCATGTTCACTTGTGACACTATGTTTGTCAAAAATTTGTCTCATCTTGTCCTCATCGGCAAGTGACGCAAGCATAAACTTCGCTGCATCTGCATATTTCTGCAACCAAATATGACAATACAACATTAGCGAAATTACACAATTACAAAATTAAAGACACAAATACTAATGACATGAATCATTTGCGTACCTCTATCTCTTCTTCCCACCATTCATCACTGGCCGCAATGTTTCCAGTGTTAGGATCCCTTCCGAGTTCTGACACATGTTGATTCAATGTCATTCAAATGTTATAATCCTTCTTGAGTGTCTATCACCTGTTTTTTAAACTGCTTGCGCATGTATCTCTCTTCACACGCTCCTTAAATTTCGTGATCAAGTTGTTGTAACCCAGTCGGTGTCCAAAAATTGTGTTGGCCTGTTGTTAGCTTGCACTTCCTCAATACAAATGTCTAGGAAAATTTTATGAGCAATCGGGTCCTAGGTAGCTTTTGTTGCCCTCCCTTTTCCATCTAATATGAGAACATTTAATAATTTTATTATTCCAGATCACATATGTATACATAGCTACTTCAATTGAGGACAATTATACAAAATTATATGTACAGATGGTTGCCTAGTCCATGGTATGCAAGCATCATGTACATGTGGAATTATGAGCACACTGTACAAATACTTGGGAGTTGAAAAATTGCACAAAATCATCTACTGGGGTCACTCTAGTCATGTCCAACTAGTAAACTAAAAATTCTCCCATCCCATATCCATCATTCAAAAGCATGATAAACATTAAAATTGTACCAAAATCAACTAGTGCATTCCACAAAATACATAAATTTTGCATCAAGTTTAGATATTACATTGCTCCGAAGCCATTCCATTGTACCAAGTTATCAATTACAGCATCACACAAAAACATATATAAGCACATACGCTACTAAATGGTAATCATATAAACATAATTATGTTAACAAGCATAAGGATAAGCAAGATAGCAAGACATAATGCATATTCGGTACTTAGTTGACACAATCAGCATAGGTTTACAATCAACAAAAGGTGGCAGCGTGCACACTTAAAGTAGACAGCAGGGGCGACAGCATGCTGGAGGAGACGAGGTGGTGACGTCTGGCGTGAGGTGGCGGCATCCACACCCGAGCTGGACAGCACGGGCGGCAGCGTGCTAGAGAAGCGAGGCGGCCGCGTCTTGGAGGAGGCGAGACGGCGGTGTCCTGGAGGAGGCGAGGTGGCGGGGGGACGCGATGGGGGGTTGAAGGGGCTGGCGAGGGCCACGCCGGGGGCTGGAGGGGGCGGTAGGGGGCGTGACCAGGGGATAAAAGGGGGCAGCGGGCGGTGCGACGGGGTGGAGGGGCCGGCAGGCGCGGCGGGGGGCTGGAGGGGACGGCGGGGGGCGCGACAAGGTGGAGGGGGCGGGACCGGGGGGGAGGTGGAGTGGATTGAGGGAAAAACCCTAGACATATGTCTTTTATATACGGTGGCATTCCGGGTAATTTCGCGTAACTTCAAGGGCAGGTTGATAGCTGAGGTTGTGGAGAAACTTGGAAAACTGCTCTCTTGGAGTTTTTTCTACATACAAGAAATGAGATGGGTTTTAAACCATAAGTTAGACTTAAAATTTGTGTTTGTTGGAGCTTATGGCTTATTTAGGGGCATACGCTGCCCATAAGCTCCAACAAAAGAGCCCTGTATCCTTCTATCTAGGTCTCAAGCGGGAAACATGAAAACAAGATGCATATAGAATGTGTGGTGTTCGCAATCCATACACTTCTAGCATTTTAGAAAAATACGAATGGAAATATTTATGCGAGTAGGACGTGCTACAACATGTGAACAAAATATACATCTTATAACATGCTCTGAAACGATTATGTGAAGAATCTGTATGAATTGGTTGTTGTTTCTAAGAAAAAGAAATAAAGCTTGATCGTCGTTGACGACTTCACGTTTTGGTCGGACGATGGATGGCCGGCCGGGGAAGGCACGCAAGCCGCACAACTTTCAGTTGAGCCGGAAACAGGCCAACAAATCGTTCTAGGGAGTAATTTGTTATTTCCGCATGGCGTTGATTAGTTTCAAGTTGGGACCCGAGAGAGTGATTAAGCAATCTCCTGGATCTTGTCAGATTAAGCGATCTTTTTTTGCGATAGATTAAGCCACCATTTTAAGGATGTAAACGGCATGCACTAAGCACTCCACTGAACATTGGCGTTACAAAAATTAGTCTATCTTTAGAATAAAAAAATACGGTTTTAATACAGGAGTAGTACCAAAATTGACGGGGAAAAAGGCAAATCTAGCCCCCACTCCCCGCGAGTTGCAATAGCAGATCTAGCCCCCGGCGCGGCGCAAAAGCATTTTTGACCCAAATTCGCGGGGCGGGCCCGCGACGGGCCGAAATCGCACCCCTGGGCCGCGACCGCCGGCTCGTCGCGCTCCTGGAGGGCGAGGCAGCTAACGCCACGCACCATGGCGTGTGACTGGGTGAGCCAACGCCACGGTAAATGGCGTTTGCCCGGTGAACAAAACGCCACGATTACTGGCGTTTGCTAGGTGAAACGAACGCCACTGAGACTGGCGTTTGCCCGGTGAGCCGAACGCCATGGTGTCTGGCGTGTGCTCGGCGAACCAAACGCCACGTACTCTGGCGTTAGGCCACCGAAGACTTCGGCGGCGCGAACGCCAGAGCCCGTGGCGTTTGGTTCACCGAGCAAACGCCAGTCGTCGTGGCGTTTTGTTCACCGGGCAAACGCCATTGATCGTGGCGTTTGCTCACCCAGTCACACGCCACGGTTCATGGCGTTAACAGCCTCGCCCTCCAGGAGCGCGACGAGCGGGCCGTCGCGGCCCGGGCGCGCGCTCAGCCTGCCGTCGCGGCCCAGGGGCGCGATTTTGGCCCGTCGCGGGCCCGCCCCGCGAATTTGGGTCAAAAATGCATTTGCGCCGCGCCGGGGGCTAGATCTGCCATTGCAACTCGCGGGGGGGCTAAATTTGTCTTTTTCCCAAATTGACGTAAATGACACCAGAGTCAAAGGCCAAGTCGTCGGAGACGGGAACACTCCGGCGATAACAGATTTTCCAAAAACCCCGTCCCAGTCGTACTACATGCGATTTGCAGCTTTACACCGCCCACTGTAATCCATACCCATTGCAAAACGGGACCCACATATCAGCGACAGACTACAAGAAATACACCGGTAACTGTAATAATCGCGAATCCGCCGCGGCAAAGCAGCGACCAACCGTCAAATACCGCTACCACCAGGGCCCCACACGTCAGCCACCTCCAAACTTCCCGCCCCCGTATAAAATCCCCCGGTCTTCTCTGCCTCCGCCCAACCATTTCGGCATTTCCCAACACGCCACACCACCGAGGCAAGACCGGCGCCAGCACTCATGGCCCCGGCCACCAGCTCCCACCTCCTCCTGTTGCTCTGCGCTGCCGCCGCGGCAGCGACCACCGCGTGGGCCCATGGAGGCGGCGCAGACGACGACGGCTACGGCGACGCGGACGCGGCGGACGGCGGAGGGAAGCCTGACCTGCGTGCGCCGGGGCTGGTGGCGGCGAAGCTGTGGTGCCTTGCGGTGGTGTTCGCCGGCACGCTTGCCGGCGGCATGTCCCCTTACTTCATGCGGTGGAACGAGGCGTTCCTGGCTCTGGGCACCCAGTTCGCGGGCGGGGTCTTCCTCGGCACCGCCATGATGCACTTCCTCGGCGACGCCAACGTGACCTTCGGGGACCTCGTCCCCGACAGCGGCTACCCTTACGCCTTCATGCTCGCCTGCGCCGGCTACGTCGTCACCATGCTCGCCGAGTGCGTCATCTCGTTCGTCGTCGCGCGCGGTGGCCGGACCACGCCCGCGGCCACCGCAAGTGCAGGTGAGCAAGTCACGTGTTCTTGATTTTGGCAATGAGCTGGCGGTGTAAAGGTAGCAGCTCGGCGTTGGGTTAAATGCCACTATTGCAGTTTGGTGGGGTTCTTGGCGCAATTGGCACATTTTTACTCTGCTTTTTCACGGTTTTACCAGTGCCCAACTTTACCTGCTAGTAGTAGCGAATGTTTGCGCGAGCACGTACAAAGACAGGGTAAAAGCACTTCTCTTGTTGGGATTTATGACTCGATATGATCGACATGTGTTGTTCGTCTGAATCGAAAGAAACACATCGGGCTTATCTCTTCCTGTATTAATTCCGAATGGTAACGTGGCGTGAGTGGTTTTGTTATCGACGAGTGCTTTGTCTTGATTCCATATACTCGACGATCTTAGGCTCTTAGCATTGTATGAATCAACACAGTGATCAGAATGTCACAGTATATTGAATCTTATAGGAAACAATACCACATGAATTATTTATATTAAAATACTGCACATGAAAAATATATGAATTTGAGATTAGGTGTTACTATTTGATTAGAGAGAGAAGGAGGAGAGAGAAACA
This sequence comes from Stipa capillata, assembly GCA_019208055.1. Classification (NCBI taxonomy): domain Eukaryota; kingdom Viridiplantae; phylum Streptophyta; class Magnoliopsida; order Poales; family Poaceae; genus Stipa; species Stipa capillata. The sequence continues at coordinate 416,347 of JAGXJF010001435.1, forward strand.
GAGAAGATACGTTGAAACTCGAATGAAAATTTCCATGAGGTTACAATTCATGTTACGATTCCTCCAAAATTTGTAGGAAAAATTTATATCCTATGAAACTACTATGATGCAATCATATGATCCAAAGGGTATGTATAGGAATTTTCTTACCATTGCAATCATTTATTTTGCTTCTAAAATTCCGTTGCTCCAAAGAGCCCTAGCGTTCATGATTCTATTTTACTATTTTTCAGGAGCGCTGGAGGAGGGCAAGCGGAGCAGCACAAATGGCAACAGCTCTGAACCACAAGCAGCTGTAAGCACAGTCCCTGAATTCACTGTTGAACTCTGTCCTCCATACTATATATGTCAGTCAGATTACCAAACTGTTGCGTCAAAAAAGGATTACTAAACTGAGTATTTAACTTGTGGTATCGTGCAGGGACGCGCACGGATCGTCGACTGATCACTCCGTGGCATCCATGCTACGCAACGCAAGCACCCTCGGCGACAGCATACTCCTCATCGCCGCGCTCTGCTTCCACTCTGTCTTCGAAGGCATTGCCATCGGAGTCGCCGGTAAGACACAGAGAGATACTCGATCCCGCCTTCTTCGCATATGTTGCGTAGAAATGTCTTCAGTTTTGGCTTCCATGAGCATATATTTACATCTGACATGTGTAGTTGTCGACTTGGTTCAGTACGAGTACGTAGTAGCATAGATAAGATGCTTGTAAGAATCCACTAAGACTGAAACTAACCTTTGTTAGCTTCTGTTGATAGATGTCACACTTCTGATTAAGACCAAGTGGAATCTCCCTTGCTTATTTGTCAAGTTGCGTTAGTACGTATTCCAAAATTTCGTCAAAGCGATAGCAGCCTAGAGATAAAGCACAGCCGGAATGATCTACCCATCTTTGTTTCTCAAAGACAAAGCTTTTATGGCTTCTACTGTCCTACCTGACCTTACCTTCATTTTGCGACATTTCAGTTCAGGCATTGCCATGGATACTTTTACTCGTTCCAGTCTTACAATGGATGCTCACCCAGATGTTCTAGGCTTGCTCGCCCGTCCATTGACGTCCACATCAATTAACATTCAGAATCCGTTCGATTTAACCAAAAAAAGTCCTTGTGTTCTAAGCTAGCATCTTGATGCAGTTTGCACTTGTCAAAATGTACATGCAGAGACCATAGCTGACGCATGGAAGGCGCTGTGGACCATCAGCCTGCACAAGATCTTCGCGGCGATCGCCATGGGCATAGCGCTGCTCCGGATGCTCCCCAACCGGCCCCTCCTCTCGTGCTTCGCCTACGCCTTCGCCTTCGCCATCTCCAGCCCCATCGGCGTCGGCATCGGCATAGTCATCGACGCGACCACGCAGGGCCGGGTGGCCGACTGGATCTTCGCCGTCTCCATGGGCCTCGCCACGGGCATCTTCATCTACGTTTCCATCAACCACCTCCTCTCCAAGGGGTACAAGCCCCAGAGGCCCGTCGCCGCCGACACGCCGGTCGGCCGGTGGCTCGCGGTCGTGCTCGGCGTCAGCTTCATCGCCGTCGTCATGATCTGGGACACATGATGGTGAGGTTTGTGCAGTTTTGGACGTTTGGTTCTTAGCGCCAGCATACGTTGTAGACTATCATGCATGTGATGTGATACATACTCGATCGAAAGAATGCCGTGACAAATTGATTTCCAGTGTAGTATTCTGAAGGTGTGTATAGGGATTGTCCGAGTGATTTTATCTTTTGAAATCAATCCAAATTTCCAGCCGTCCGAGCGGCAACCGTTTGGTTTAGTGGTTACAACTTACAACACTAGATACCCACCTCGTACACGGCTACACTCCCGCTCTTCTCTTTCTTACACAACTCAAACCACGGGCTTCACCAAACCGCACCTGCCGAAATAACCCTGAAAAAATTTAAATGCAACTGTCCTTTGTTTCGTTTGTGTATTGTCTTCCCTAACATATAATAGATGACGCGTATAGTACGCAAATGTTTTCAAGAAAAAAAGAATGCCCATGCCGCACATCCGCCTCCCTTTACGGCTATTGGAGCCAACCGACGGCCACCATTCCTGCGGCCAGCGACACTCCAGGAGGTCCAAAAGAGTCGGTCTTTTGCCAACCACCGGAAATCCGAACTTTTGCCTTACCCCGCCGGAGAAGAAGATGAATTCGGTAGATAGGTTGACAACGACGATGGTGGCAGCAGAGCACGAATCGTGACGCCTATCCAAAGGCTCTATCACCCATGAAAATCAGGAATGTTTGGCACAATTTGTTCTATGGGTATGAAATTGTTTAAAGACTCGTCCACAAAAACTAGCATGTATGAAGCCAAACTGAGATGTGTGATGTGGCCATCGTGAATTATTCCTTACAGGTAGGTCAACTCCATAGGTCCATAGGTATCAATCTCTTTTATGATACATAGTGTGGCGTGGTGTTCCTATGGTTGCAAGCGGTTAGGATAATTATTGAACCGAACTATTTTGGAATCTAACGGCACATGATATAGTAAGAGATTTGACATCCAAGCACTATCCCTTCTGATTTTGAATTCGTTGTATACAATATGGTATTGTTAATATCCGATGATATCCGATGGAATTTGATTATTTGATTTCTTAGCCGGATTATCCGATAGAATATGGTTATTTGATTTTTTAGTTGGATTATCCGACACTCCTAAATAGAATTATCTGATTTTATTGTGAAATTCCCATTATGGGCTTGTAATATATGGTTGTTTTATTTATGAGATGGTTGTTGTGCACTTGTGCTCATGCGGCTGCCAGCTATTATCTTTTTCATGGATGTTTAATGTCTTGTCACCGTCTAATGTTTAACGTGTGCTTATTGATTATGTACTCTTGTAACTTGTTGATTATTAGATATTATTGTGTGATTTGTGAAGCGGACATATACTGTTTAATACTTAAAATTACATATATTGTTTTGTTGAAAATGTATTTCTATATGTGTGTGCTATCCGCTGACTTTTATCCATTTCCGGTCCAAGTCCAGTTCGTTTCAGTACCTTGTCCAACTCCGATATAACTTCTATTCTTATCCACATACAAGCATTATTCGGTTCACGTTTGAGTCAGACAGAAAAAAAACATAAGATAAGATTTAAGCACTATCCAGCCAAATCTGATCTGTTTTGACGTAGGCAATTTACCATGTGTAAATCCTCATATTAATCTTCATATCCAATTGAGGCAAAAAAGATCCTCCCAGGCTAATCTAAGCCCAAACGGGGTTCCGCTTAGAACCGGAGACTTTCGAATCCGTGGGAATTTTTTTTTGAACGTAATTATGCATCGATTAATTAAGCCGAAAAAGAATTGCCCAGTTAATTAAGAAAAACCGGACGAAAAACCACTATTACACGTCCATAGCCACACATGGCTCAGGGCACCTGACCGACATGGCCACCAACATAACACGTCACACCACCACAAAGAAACAAAACAACGAAGCCAACCACGACGTCATCGTCATCACCCATTGCCACTGCGACCTGACGACTTCGACTTCGCTACCGAGGGCACCGAAGCCTCGAAACACCATCGCAGACGCGCGAAGATCAAGCCAGCCCATGCCAAACAGCCAGTTCTCGCGTCGAGGACAAGGCAGTTCCAATTGGGGACAAGCCTCACAGAGGGAGATTGCAAGCCTCGCCCCGACAAAGCCCACCGTGGCAGCAAAGTATCGCCCACTGAAGCCGCCCTTCACATGTCATCGTCGCCGCCGTATCGACCCCCGCAACATACAGCTCCGACTTCACCACCAAAGGAGGGCCAGCGCATAGAAACCCTACCGGCACACCAGACCGTCGACGTCAGAAGGCCATCAGCGGTCGAATCCGTGCAACGCCCAAGCTCCGCTCACCACCACTGTTGTTGCCGCACAAGTTGCAACGCCAACATCCACTAAGACCCGGAGACGCCACCCCGGCATCCACTCGCAACCACTGGGATGCTGACCCGGGGGCGCAGTCCCCCAAGCCCCAGGTCAGCCACCAGCTGGCTACCCGGTTGAGAACACCAAGACGACGCCTCCAAGGAGGTAGCAACGTGAAGAACGCCGCCGTCGCCTGATCCAGCAAGCCGGACCATAGGATTTCTCCTGGTGTGCAAGACCTCGAAGGAGGCCACGCCAACAACTGCCGCAGCCTAGCTCCGGCCAACCATGATCTAGTGGCGAGGTGAACTTTTCGATGACGCCTCCAAGAAGGGGAAAGACGCCCATGGACGCCTTCGTCGCCGGTACCGACCCCCGTCGGCCAAGGCTTTCGCCCAGAGTCCAGCACCCTCCACCTTGACAAACCTCTTGGGAGGAGGCTCAACCACCGACGACTCGCACCGCCACCATCATCCCCATCCCAGCGCCGCCGCCGACCATGCGCTGGGTCCCGGGCGGGCCAACAGGCTGAGTAAGATCTAGCTAGCCAAGTGATAAAGTGGTTATTCAATATGTCAACAATATCATGGTTCTGTACATCTTGTAGCAACCGCTTTTCCTCTTCCGCCTGTTGTCAAGAAGACGCTTTGAACGAGGATGCAAGCTAGCGGGCCGACCCACTAATCCATCTCACTTTAGTGGTTTATTCGATCATCAATCGATGTATATTATATCTAGCCATGTGGAAGGAAAAAACGACGCCGTCACTCGAAGACGCCACATCAACCAATCGAACAGATAGACGGCAGATGGATGTCACTTATTTTGAAGAAAAAATTGATGGTATATTAACATTTGACATCTTTCGATGATATATATATATATATATATATATATATATATATATATATAAAACTTTGCTTCCATCAATTCATTAGCGAAGTTAGCATGTTAGCACCCAAGTAAATGTTTACAATAGATGCTTAAGTTGTTTCTGAAAGAAAAATAATAACATTAACATTTGATTGATCTTCTCTATTTTTACGTTACTACACAGCAAATCGCAGCATGACATTCTTAAACAGAGCCTAAGAATTGCATAACACGATGCTTTACTAGTAAAAATGTTTGTTTGCATCATGGCAAGCTTTTGCTTACCCTTTCATACGGAAAACTTTAGTTCACATCAAAGCTTCAACGTTCAGCTGCTGATATTAGTTGTTCGCAATGAATCTTCAGGTTCTACTGCTTCACTTTTGAAGTACCATGTTCATTATTCCTGATGTTCACCACACCCTCTTCCTGCAAATAGTTACTGAGAATGAGAAAATCATACTAAAACACCCAAACAGTTCAACACGCTATATACATACCAGCAACAATATAATAATTAGTGAAGTTTGGCAGCAAACTGGTTGGTTCTGTAGAAACAATACTTCTGGAATCTTTTTGGGAAGCTTGTCTCTATATTTGTAAATGATATTGCTATACAATTTGTTGAGTTGCAAGAATGGTTCGAGATCATTCAAACCAATTCACATTTTGGTGTAGATTGACCAGTTTTATATTTCATTTATATAAAAAGACAACTTGATCAAGTAGGAAGGTTACAGAACGAACTAGATGGTTTCTTTAATCCTGCCAAACAGGTAGAGGCATTGCATTCCAAAAGGGAAAATTGGCTCATTAGAACCCCACGGAAGCAAAATTAGGAAAATGACACTGCAATCTGGCTCGACAGGAAAATAACATCAACAGGAAAAATTACGGCACATAGCATTACCATTAGGTTTACAGTAGCTTGTTTTAGGAGGATTTAAATCAATCAGAAATGACAAATTTGCCCTTGTCTCAATCACATCCACTTGCATAATGGGTCAAGTTCTGGCTCCAAACGTGGTCGGGATGGCACCAAGAGGAATAATGCATAAGGGTAAATGGTCAATGTAGAACTCTGGTGGACAGCAAGTTAACGCCAATGCTATCTTCCATAACTTGCTTCTTTCTTATGCTATTTTTCAATCAAGTCAGGTTGCCATGTCATTCTTTTAAACTTTGCTTCTTTGGAGTGTTATTGAGCTAATTATATGTTCATTTTGTACAAGAGAATGTATGGAAAATTTGACCAACTAATTATCTCAATTTGCATGATCTCAACTTCAAAAGAAATGTTGGGTGCTGTATTAAAAGAAAGTACTTCAAAAAAGAAGAAGCAATTTGCAGCTGAGCAGGAAATTGCAATACATAACCTTCAAAGCATCATAATTTGTGGTTGTGTACTGCAATTTTAAAAAGGTATGGTTCAGGACGGTCAAGGATCCTAGTTTTTGAGTTATCAATTTTGTTAGTCGTTTAGGATGCCCTTCTCCAGAGTCCTGTTCATTAGCTGAAGCTCAGCATCCCATGTGGGTTCTTGGTAAAAATCATCCATGAGGAGAATACGCTTCCTCCTCACACTCAATTTCCTTTGCACAACCATATAAAAATCCACCACATGATAGTTACAACAAATTCTATGCAAATCTAAACAGTTGTGAATAATTCACTTACGAAAGCATTTTATGAGAATTGCTAAAATGAAAAGTACCTTGCGTTGAAATTAGCATGTGATGTTTAATTTGGATAAATGTACAAACAACAAGCTATGCATGATCACAGGTGCAAACTGTGTTATTAGGCCTATATCAAACACTAAATCTCCAGAATAGTACGAGCTCTCATTGTACTGGTATGAAGTGGGATGGATTGATATGGTAGAAACGTGGCAATCAATCGTAGTGAAAAATGATGACCAACTGAAGGGCCGGACCGAATGCTTACAGAATAAAGCAAACAAGAATATGCAACTTATTTAGAACATAAGGGGAGGAATTGTTGTGCATCAACGAGGTTGGAGGGTGCAGTCTGTTTCGATGATTCGATCGTACCTTGTTCCCATTCACTAGCTGCTCAAGCTCAAGTCTGTGGGCTGACATTCGAGCAATCTCAGAGATGGCCGCTTCACGGACCTGCATATCATCACCAGCAAGCTCCTCATATGCAGCCTCAAACGCTTCCTGCCAGAACAGTGGAAGCCGTACCTCATCGCTGGTGCGTGTGTACATGTCCCACATTCGACCCACTAATTTCTCCCTCTCCTCCATCTCCTGCTCCAGTTATAAAAAGGCAAACTTCAGTTGCCTATTTTCACACATAATTTCAATAATCAAAAGCTGGTGTGCTTTAAGATGCCAATATCAATACAGAGAACATTTTCAATAATAAGGAAATTGTGGTGCAGAATTTTTTTTGGGTTATTTGGCTTGTTGCCACACTCAGAGAAATTTGACTTTCTAAGGCTATCATTTGGTCCGCGGCCAAAATTATGGCTTGCCACACTTCCGCAAGAAAATTGTGGTGTTAATCAGCCTTCAAAATGAAGAACATGATTTGTTTTCTTCGAAGATATGTAGATAAAGTAATAATCAGGAAGCCTTTACAAACAAGATTGTTACGCTCCAGGATTCAGTTATGCCAAAGCGCCTACTAACCTGGGCTTAAGTACTACCCCAACAAGAAGAGATCCTTCACAGAGCCCCCATATTTATTTATTTGACAGAACAGCCCCTAATTTTGAAGACTAGTAGCACTAACAATTGAGCCCGTTGGGTATCGCTCTCTACACACATTAAGCTTGCGCATCACGAACAGATCATATACCTAGCAATTGGCAAGTAAGAATCCGAGGGGGAGAAACGAATAAAAGGGAAAGGAAGCGTACGAGGGAGTCGAGGTCCTCGCGGAGTGGTGCGTCGAGATCCTTGAGGGCGGCGGCGGCGGCGAGGTCGCCGGCGGACCAGCGGAGGAGACGGAGGCGGCGGACATGGACCAGAGCGCGAGGAGCGCGATGGCAGCGAGGGCCCACACTTGTACCGCCCCTTCCCGAGGAGCGCGGCCTCCGAGGCCACGCCAGCGTAGGAGGCCGGGATGGTGATCTTGGTGGCCGGCAGAAGCGGTGAGGAGGTGGTGCTGTCGCCGTCGAGGCCTTCATGCCGGCGGCGGAGGGGGGTGGTGGGGCGAGGTGGTGATCAGTGAGCAGCGAGCCGGTGAGATGGGGTTGGCTTCCGTTATCTGTAGTTAGGCCTGTTTGGTTCGGCTGTGGCTGTTGGCAAAGCTACTGCTGGCTGGCTATCTAAAAATGTGATTATGAGAAAGTGAATATATGATTTTTGATTGATACGAACCATCTACAATATTTTAAAAATTAAACACTAAAATTTTAGCACATTATAAAAAGTTAGCAGAAGACAGTTTTTCTAAACAGTTTTTCTTCAGTGAGGTTGGCCGTTGGCCGTGTGGGACCCCGGTTCCGATCCCATTTATTAGTGGAAGGATACTGAACACCACACTAGCTAGCGGCTCAGTTGAGCTTGGGGCATTCGCGTTGTGTTGGGAGCTGAACAAGAATATCATCCTGATTCCTGCAGGCACAGCAACATCATGGTCAAATGATGTAGTACCACAGGTCTACAGTTACCATCTGTACTGTTTCTGCTGTCTTAAGACACTGATACTGGGCAACATGATCAACATAAATGTTTGTATGCACGGCACATTTTGTCTTGGGTTGCAATCGCCAAAACAGGATTTACACTTGTCATGTCACATCGGTAGCGAAAAGTGCGCCTTGGTTTGGCACAATCTAACTGGCATGCTGACACCCTCAAGGGTCATCTAGGTCTATGCTAAATACTCTTCACTGCTAACATTATCGGCGCAGTATATTCAACACCATGGAGCTGGTGCGACGTCACTCACAGCCGCAACAAAATCCACAAGAGGCAAATCACACTCAATACAGTGATCGAAATCTTGATGATCCCAACTTCCTGCCGATCCCTATGAAACTGGATGAACGGCAACCGTCTAAATCGAGCTCCAATTTGCAGTCCTTGCATCAGCAGCCTCTGCTAATAAAACGTGGCTACGTGTTCATTTGCTTAGTATCTTGTTTCCAGCAAGGCATCGACTAGTCCAAAGTCCATGGCCTACGTAAAACAAAGAGGGAGGTGAAACATAAGATAATAGTTCGGCATGACAGGTTGCTGCTCTTCTTTCTTGTCCTGCATAGCATATAGGAGAGGAAAGGTTACCTCGGAAGAAGACATGAAGCGATCCCTCTCTGTCCACTGTTGCACCATATCAATGGGTTGCCCCGTGAAAGCAGCAAACATTTTATCTACTTTCTGCATGCAGATTTTTTTCATGAGCTTTAATCCAGCTTAGTAACCACGATTTAGAGTCTAGTTCCTTCTTAGAGTCATCAAACATCTGACCGAAAAGCATGGTAATGAAGATATAGAGTTGCTAGCAACCGTGAAAAACTTACATCACGAGCATAAATGGTTTCCCCAACCTGTCGCCTCACCTCCTCCACATTACCCTGCGGGGCATCCGATCATTAGTTTCAAAACAAACTTCAAGTATACTAGTGCATGCAAGCACATGCAAACTGGATCTTTTATTGCAAGTTTGGTGCTGCCAACCAAAGGCTGGTAATTGCAAAATTAGTCATACACGATTAAAAATTCATCCTGCTACTTGATTCATGCAAGAAACCCAGAATTGTACCTCCGATCCACCTTGAGGTTGATGAATCATTACTCTAGCATTTGGCATTGCATAACGCATTCCCTTCTCGCCACCAGCAAGAATAATCGCTGCTTGACTAGCAACGACACCAAAGCACACTGTCCCAACTTTGGGTTTTATCTGTTTGTGTTAACACAAAGATATGTTTCATGCATTGGCACAGAGCATCAGAATGAGACTAATTCTCTGGGTCTATTTATGAGCATATGTTATTGCAGACGAAAGTCTTTGGTGAATGGCAAATGGAAAAGATGACATTCCGGGAAAGAAAACAACCACATCTAATTTACATGCATCACTTAAATAGTAAAATTCATTAGAAAGAACTAAAATATCAACCTTCAAAACAAACAAAATCAAATTTATGCGAATGATGATTAAGCAAAAACAAAATGTAGAAATCTATATATCAGCATTTAATTTTGGGACTGCTTGCAGAAAGTTCATAAAACAACTATCTCTCACAAGTTGTAAGGAAATACAAGAATGTTCTTCAATATTGTTATGCAGCATGTAAGCCCAGTTGTAGGAGGCTCTCCAGGCAAGATAAATACGATTTTACATTTAGGCAATGGAAAGCCAATTGCAACATTTGATTATGTTGTAGGAAATAGGAATGGCTAACAGTAGCCATTGACCAAGCACAATCTGAAAACCTGTTTGGAATACACAGTTTTCTCCTGTTTTTGGACTAAGTTCACAGTTCATTGTTTTACAACATTATCTTTTCTATTAGATATGCAATGACACTGCACTAGAATTAGAAATCTAAGTGCCTATGATACAAGAATAGAGAATCTCAATCTATACCCTAAGAGAGGCTAAATAAAGTAAAAGAATCATAATCATGAAGCCCATGTCTGATGTATGCACAAGACATAAGCATTTTTGGCCCGATCAACCCAAAGTCAGTTTTAGGGCTAGACTAAGGCCAGATTGGAGAAATGAAGCCTGTCCAAACTGGTTTTAGGGCTAGACCATACCAAGCTCGCAAGAGTAGTTTTTGGATTACATTATGATTTCCTGTTAGTACTCAAAGTATGCTGCAGTTTATATGTAAGCTCACTAGCTAAGGATGTATAAAACACACGAAACAAAAAATATTTTGTGATGGATGTACAATGTATACGAGTGACAACACATAAATCTTAAATTAGATGGAAAAACTCTTGTGAGGCATGAACAAAAACCGAAATATAACAGGATACTTCGAAGATATGAAGGATGTAGCATGAATTTTAGGGCAGAAAATACAGTGAATATAGATGACGTACCCAGGACATGCAATCATAAATCGCTAAGATGGAATAGAGACTTCCACCAGGGCAGTTAAGATAGATCTGGCAAAGCAGAAAAATACTTTTGAGTGATACAAAAGCAGGTAGAAGATATAGAGCAACAATAGAGGGGCCTTCTATAGTACACACTAAGGAAAATTTAAGTTAGGAAGATATATTTTTAACCTAACAACAACACAAAATGTACACTAACCAGAATATCACCCTCTTCATCAATAGCAGAAAGTGTGACAAGCTGTGATATTACACGTTGTGCCACTTGTGAGTTAATATATTGACCAATGAAGATTATACGGTTTCCCAATAGTACCGTCGCCAGATCAAGAGGGCCACCAGGAGTCATGATAGCAGGCATTAAAGGTGGATTTTCATTCTCCGATGCTACAATTGTATTTTGCCTATAGAAATAATTTACAATGTTATGGAAAAATCTCAGTACACATACTATTGACTGGAAAAGGAAATAACCAAACTCTAATGCACAACGTAAATAAAAACTAGACAAGTTCTTATCGGCCTAAATTTAAAAAGATATCGAGCATGGTAGCATCAGATATATCACCTCAGATAAGAATGACAGCGTATCCTCTCATCCAAACCGTGCAGAAACGCCAGGTGTTACAAATTGCAGCCCTATATGTAGAATTTGAGTGAGACAGCAATTCAAAACATTTTCAATAATAGATAATGAAGAAAGAAACATGAACTAAGCAGAAACAAGAGTCCAAAAGTCTGTCCAACGCAAAGTTAGTACCCTCCATTGTTATTGCTTGCGGCTTACGGAATGCGAGAGGGGTGGAAGGAGATGATCTCGGGAGCTAGGATCAGAGGCTTAGAGCGCAATGGATATCGAGCGGGCGAAGAAGCACCCTCCTGGCGCCAGCACGGCTTGTCCCCTCTGTTGCGCATGAGTCTCCGAGTCTCGCAGGTTTTGGCTTTGGAAATTCTCATTGCTTGAACAAAAAACTACAAAGCCTTTTGCTTATATAGTACCCCTTATAACCTGAGATATGGAATCTAAATGAAACCTTTCCAAATACAACCACCTACAAAGAGAAAGGGAAAGATCCAACTTAGGACTGGACTCAGGCTGGACTGGCCTTTATCCAAACTACTCGAAGTTGGGTCGACACCAGCCGAACTCGACTCGATTTCGCCAACCTAGCCAAACTCGAATCATCTGCTTGGCGTGTACAGTTTTGGTGCTGCGGCTGTAAGCCCGTCCCCAAAACAAGTCTACAACATCTATACTATCTCATTAGTCATTACGCTAAAGCCAGACTTTGTGTCCTCTTCAGACCATGTTGATTTCTGCGAATACACTGCAGTGCCAAACATACATAATGCAGATACAATCTGAAACATTCTAGTTCAACAGTATGCTCATCTTCCTACTTGGCAATCAGCAAGTACTGCAACAAGACCCTAAACCAACTTCAAGATCAGATCAAATTGAAGTAATATGCAGCACTGCTATGAAAGTTATCCTTTTGCTACATATTGTTTCATCGGCACACATCCATTCCTTAACATAATTTGCACCCTTGTTGATGCATTCTGATTTTAGGCCCAAGCAAGATTGACAATGACTTCCAACTGCCACTGTTCAAATAATTCAGCATTCTAGTGCTGCAGACTCTCAGGTAATCCCAGCATTCCAGTTCTCTATACTCTAGGAGACAGTAAGACAGCCAGGCAAGACAGACCGTGAACCCATCGCAATAACCAGATCAAAACAACTGGGAAGTTATTTGCATGACTCTGCAATAGCAAAGAGCCAAAGACTAAAGATTCCACTGATTATACAGCTGACTTGCACAACTCCATCATCAGTCTATGCAATGCACTGTGGCTTAATAAGCAAACATCCCCGAATCACATCAGCTCGCACCCACAGTACTGTCCCTCACTCGACCTTGGTTTCAGGTTTCGACAACAATCGCTCGATGCTGTAATCATTAGACCACAATCTACGACAGCTTGCTGAACCCGCATCAAATCGAACGATGCAAATTCCAAAACAGTCCTTGCCTACACGACTCAATATTCCTTTGCTCCACCCGGTTCATAAAGGAAGAGGAAGAGGGAGGAAATCTACATTAACGATGCCAAACAAGTACAGAAAAAGATCACCTCGGATGCCCAGGCATGCACTGCTTCCGCTCCGCCTAAAGACAGGAGACCAGACAAAAGATGAGGGTAAGAACGAGCAGTCCATGGATGGAGAAGCGAGAGGGAGGGGGGAGTTAGAGAGGGGATTTTGACCTGTGCGAGGGAACAAGGGAGGGAGAGGCGCGGACGGCGAGGGGGGTGGAGAAGGCCATGGGCGCCATTGGAGGCGGGGGCGGAGGTGTGAGCGTGGGAGCGAGTAGAGAGGAGAGATGAGGAGGAGATGAGGTTGGAGTAGAACGGGCTTGGGTTGCTGGGCTGGGCTCCTCTTGCGCCAGGGACGGCTGGGCACGATGGCCCTATAGGTGAGACAACAAGCCCTAAAAGATGTTTTGGGAGAAATTTTCGTCTACTTTCACAAATAGGATTATAGGATTCGGTTTTATACAAGAGAAAAACAAAAATAAATCCGAGGAAACACGTGCAACCTAAGACAAAATGCAAGAAAATTTTCGAATTCTTTTCTCATACAAATTTTGTAATTTCTAAGCTGTTAAGTGAGCACGCAAATCAGGATTCACAAAAATGTGTCAAAACAAAAGTAGGGACTAAATTGGAGCACCTTAAGAGACTCTTGATTTGGATTCACAGTTAATGGTTCAGTTTCTGCAAGAAACGGGAAAAATCGCTCAAATCAGAGAGGCCCTACAAGCTCCATAGAATAATTTTGCTAATAGAAGTGCTAATTCACAATCTTTTAGAGATTCTTTAAATTGTAGTCAATTATTTCTGAATTCAGATTATTTTGAAATTAGAGAGAAGGGTCATATTATGGGATCTAAGGTTGATAAAAATCGTCTAGAAAATAAAAAAAATTCAGTGGCATATGCAATGGACGCTCCGTTTTGCTAATTTGTCGATGGCGTTTGCGTTAAACTAACACGATGGGATTCCTCAATCAATACGTTATACGCAGAATAACAAGCAAGCGAAAATTAGAGTGGTACCCACTGAACAGTGAGGTTATTCAGTAAAATATTATCGCAAATAACCCTTGTAGTTAGTGCCGTCAAGAAGGTCAGAACTCCATTAAACACCACTTGCCTGTTAGAGTTACCATTCGAGCGGCCATAGAGGGCTTGGAAAGTAAACGCCAGCATATCTGCTTTATGCTCTCTCTATTTAGAAATATAAAATATATTTTAATTAATTAAAATAATATTTTGACCACTAATTATTCTATAAATATATGATTTATATGATATAAAGTCATAATCATAAATAAGTATTTTTTAATACGAATCTAGTGATATCAATTTTATGTTACATAAATCACATATGAATAAAGTAAGTGTTGATCAAAACTTTGTCTTAATCAATTAAAATACGTCTTATATTTTTTAACAAGAGAATACATATTGATTCCACTAGACCAAGAATTTTAAAAAAAGAAAGGCTCAAACTCGACCTAGACCTAAGCGTAGCCAAGTTCCCTCGCATAACCGTAAGCCGTTTGTTCCCGTAAGAAAATCAATATGGTAGTGGTGAGGATATGTAGAGGGCGGTCGAAATGAAAAGGCCATGGGAAAAGATGGGTGTCAAGAGCTCCTTGGATTGGCATTGTCCGGTCTTTTTGTGATGGCTCATAATTACAGCTTTTTGTTGTGGATGGATGGGGTATATTCAACTTCTAACCAGGATGCAATTGAATCGATGCATTCCTTTACTATGGAAGAGCTGAAAACAGTGATATTTAGTACGGAAAATAACAAGGCTCCTGGTCTTAATAGTTTAGATGCTGAGTTATATCATAAGTTCTGGAATTTGTTAAGTGGGATTTGAAAAGCTATGCTGGATAATTTCCACAATGCCAGTTTAAGAGTGGAGGGGCTTAGTTATGGTATAGTTACCTTAGTCCCGTGTAAAGATGCAAAACAAATCCAGAAATTCAAGCCTACCTATCTCTTAAATGTTAGCTTACTGAAGTCCTGATGAACATGCTAACTAAGGTGGTCAGATATGTTGTTTCCTACCCAAACTGCTTTCATCAAAGATAGACATAGCATGGAAGGCGCAGTGGTGCCACATGAAGCTCTCAACTCAATCCATCAGGAAACAGTCAGCTTTGCAAATGGATGACGGCGATTTATGTGTTCTATAACAAGTATTTAAGCTCCCAGACCAGACCTTATTCGATGTGATAAGGAGATTCTCATTTCTTGAGTGATCGACGGAAGTGAAACGTTTATTTTACCAGTTCCGCGTCAGGAAAGTGGGTAACTTGTTTTAGATAACAAAAGATGTTAGATATTTGAATCTAAACCATATTAATAATTTCAATAAATTTTAAAGGGCCACATTAAATGAGAAGTATTGACTGATTTTTTAGTATTATATTGTTAGTGAAAGTGAAAAGGCACCAATTTATAAGATGAAACATACCACACCTCCTTATAGCATAGAAAAAGAGACCACACACGCGTGTGTGCTCACTCCCTCTCGCCCGCCTGAGCATGCTAGCCAAGCCGTGCTATGCGGACCTGTGTTTTAGTGTGTGAGAGTGTGTGGAGGCACGTGCCAACGTGTGCGGATAGCCTATAAAAGGGGCGCCTCCCTCACCTGAGAGTTCATCTTTCCATTCTCTTCTCCCTTCCTCGTGTGCTGGGTTGTCTCTAGAGCTACTCCGTCGCAAAGCCCTGACTGCATCGGAGTTTGAGCTGATTGGTTTTTAGATGGGTCGACTATAGAGCCATGGTGCCTGCAGCTGTAAAACGGGGCTTCAGCTTTTGTATGGGCAGTTGCTTTTTCATGAGTTAATAAGAAAACCAGAAAACGTCCCATGTCCAGGATACCAGCATTGTATTTGGGTTGCTGATCCGTGAGGGATCCTATTGTTGTTGTGCATGGAGTTGATCCCATCTACTCGGCGCAAGTTTTTCATGCTTCTGTTCTTGCATCTTTGCTTGATCTGAAGTTCTTTCTCTCTACCTTTGTTGCTGTTGCGAGTACCGTGAAAGATTGAACCGCCGACACGCGCACAGATTAGGTTTCGTCTAACATGTGCCTCATCACACATTGTTAAGCCTACAGCAAAAAGTTACGCAACTTTAGGTCTAGAGATGTGATCGGGGTCGGCTATGAAGCCATGGTGCGTGCAGCTATAGAATAGCCGGGGCTTTGGCCTTTGTACGGGCGGTTGATTCTTCCTGAGTTAATAAGAAAACCAGAAAAACATGCTATGTCAGGGCCACCAAGCGTTGTGTTCGAGTTGTTGATCCATGAGGGATCATGTTGCTGTTGTGTGTGGAGTTGATCCCTATCTACTTGGCACAAGTTTTTCATGCTTCTATTCTTGCATCTTTGCTTGATCTGAAGTCCCTTTTCTCTACCTTGTTGCTGCTACGAGTACCATGAAAGATCAGACTGCTGACATGCGCACAAATTAGGTTCCGCCTAATTTGTGCCTCATCACACATCATTAAGTCTACAGTTGCACAAAAAAGTTGTGCAACTTTAGGTCTAGAAATGTGCAATTGATCAATTACACATCTATAAATCTAAAGTTACACACAATTTCGAAAATATGCAACTAGCCTAACCATAAGATAAACAAGCAATGTCTAATATTGTCGACTTAGAAATAACAAGACTTAGAAATAGACGTTCATATCAGTTGTTTTGACGCTGCCTAGCACGTTTTGCATGGAATCTGGTTACATGTGCCTTTAACTTGAGTTTCATTCCTCATATATGAAGTTTAACGATATGGCCTTAAGTTTACAGGCTTTGCCCCTGGCAGTAAAGGTGTCTTAATGATCAAAGCTTCGAGTAGGAGGCAGTCCCCCTTATTCTTCAAATAGAGTTTTGTATTCCTGAATGAGATCTTGCACCACTACCGAATAGAGCTAGGATTCTATAGCATGTTCTCCTAATGCATTGAGCTGCAGCAAATGCACTATGTCATCTCTTTTATCTAATCCCTTTAGCCGAGTTGCAAAAATCAGTGGGCACTCCAGAGTATTGGGCACCACTCCCTATAAACAAATGCCTTCATCTTGATATGTTTTGAGATTGTGTCGAATATGTGTATGAATATGTTACGAGTTGGACTAGAGAATGCGTAGTATTGTATTAGGATACTACGGGAGAGTCCTAGTAGGATACAGATAGAGTCTAAGTCGGACTCATGCATTATAAGCCTCCTATATAAGGAGGGGGACACCACACAATGTAACCAAGCCAACTTGAAAGAGAGTTATCAGGGGGAGGAGCGTTTCGTAGTCATGCCCCGTAGATGTAGGCCTCACGACTAAACCACGTTTAAAAAGTCGTGTCTCTTGTTGCCTATTCTGCAATGCTCTCGGTATAGATATACGCTTCCGCGTGTCGCCTCGTGGGAGATCGGCGTGCCTAGCGCTGGCTTTCGTAACAAGTAGTATCAGAGCACGAGGTTGATGGTAGATCTTGTGGCGGTACAGAGGAATCTAGCGGGTACGAGACGGAGGACTGCGGTGCATGCACAAGGCCAGGTGGAGCCTGTAGCACGTCATGAAAATTTGCTTCTCAAGGGTGTGGACATTTTCAGAGGTTTTATGTGGATAATTTGGCGCGAGGTGGAGCGAGGAAGAAAAAAACGAGACGAGGCGCAGCGGCACGCGGCCGCGGGAGCCTCAGCAGTAGGTGCTGGCGGGCGGCCACCAGCTGAGGCACCGGCCGAGGCGCGCCAGCCTGGCGGCCCAAGCGGGGTAGCACCGGTGGCCTGGCACACGGCCTAGGCAGCCAGGCGGGGGCGGCGGCCCAGGTGCGCGGAGGCCCAGGGCGCGGGGTGGCGGCCCAAGGCGGGCAGCCAAGCGTGGCCTAGGGCAGGGCAAGGCACAGCCCAGGCAGGGTCGGGCAACCTGGCTAAGGTGTGAGCAAGCCTGGCGGCGGCGGGGGAGGTGGGCGGCCCTGGCGGGGCACCGCGGGCCTAGGCTTGGGAGGGGTGCTGGTGGCCCGAGGGAGGCTGGAGCTGGCCCATTGTGGGCGGGTGGAAGCAGCCCGGGGAGGCCGTGTCAGGCCCAGGCGGGTTGGGTGCTATCCTAGGTGGGGCGAGGCCGGCCCAAAGGGGTGCTATGGTGGCCTAGGAGGGCCCAGGTGGGGCTGGATGCAGCCCAGGAGGGCCCAGAAGGGTTGGAGGCAACCCAGAGGCCTGAAAACAGTCTAGATTTCGGGGAAAATTCTTTTTTTTTCTCAAATTCGAATTGGATTCTGAATTTTGGAAGGAGAGGGATTTAGAGTGGGAGTTCGGCTTGGATTTGAGGGTCCAAGGACTGCTATATAAGTAAGGGCTGGGGGAGGCTTCAAGGCACGGGATCTCAGAAGTTGAAGCTTGCAGCCAATATAGAGAACACATGATCCAGAAGAGAAGAGTACTCGGTGGTTTGGAGGTGAGGCATGGGATTAGGCATCAATCATGGACAAATTGATGGAGGAAAAGACAGCGAGGTTGGAAGAAGTGTGAGCAAGCTACCCAGGAGATCTTCGACCAAGACTGCGAAGGCTCGACACGAGAATTATGACAAGGGTGAGACGGCGGGCGCACGACAGACAGAGATGGTCTGGAAAGACTATCTAAGAAAAAGATGAGACAACTACGAAGTTGACACAATGAGATGACTCAGGGTGTGCCTGTGAAGTTCCTTCGGTTCCAAGTAGACAGTCAACAGGAGCGAGGATATTGGATTCAGGTAACTTTTCTATGTGACATCTAACAATGAGTCGCTCAATTCTGTACAAGTCTGACAAGAGGGCTACCAAAGTGGTGACATGGTCCATAGTGTTGTCAGGACATGATGACTTCAAGATCAATGTACAATGGCGTTGAGCGAATACTCCGGGAAGTTGGGCATATATCAGGGATACAAGAGGAATTTTAATTTCGCCAGATCATTGACTGTGACGAAGGAAAAAGGAAGTACAGTTGCAGGTGGAGTCATGGTGGAGTCAGGGAGTAGCAATGGAGTCTCATTGGTGGTTCATTGAGCTGCAAAGGTGAATCTTAATGTTCAAGGCACACGGAGGTTCGAACAAGACAGTTTCAATATGGTGGAGGACATATTCACCAAGGCGGAGTTTGTTGAGATTGTGTCGAATATGTGTATGAGTAGGTTACGAGTTAGACTAGAAAAGATGTAGTATTGTATTAGCATACTACGGGAGAGTTCTAGTAGGATACAGGTAGAGTCTGAGTAAGAGTTATGCATCATAGACCTCCTATATAAAGAGGGGGCACCATACAATATAATCAAGCCAATTTGAAAGAGAGTTATCAAGAAAAGAGCGCCCGTAGTCATACCCTGTGAATGTAGGCCTCACGGCTGAAGTATGTTAAATATTTTATGTCTATCGTTACCTATTTAGCAATGCTCTTGATATAGATCTATGCTTCCATATGTCCTCTCGTGAGAGATCGGCGTGACTAGTGCCAGCTTTCACAACAATATAAAAATGATAGCCACTTGTGAACCCAATCAATCTGCATAGGGCTATGAAGTTCTAACCAATCCATTCCCAAGATTATATCACAGCAGTCCAGAGGTAAAACCTTCATTCAGGTGACGAATATTTACCTTGACACTTCCATTCACAATCAGGAAGTTCCTTGCTGCCTGACAAAATTCCTTCATTAGCAGTTTGCACTCGAATTGGTTGCTTCAGGTCAATCACCCCCTGCAAGTTACTTGCTAACCTTTCACTTATAAAGTTGCTCGAACTTTCCGAGTCAACCAACATTAAGACATCATGATGCTGACAGTACCTTGCAGTCGCACTGTTTTAGCAAATTCCACCCCATGATCTGCTTGCGTAGAGATTGCCATGAGAACCCCATCTGTTTCTTCAGAATCTTCCTTTTTCTCCTCATCATCTGAGCCTTCGGAACTATTCACACTACTGCAGAACAGGTCAGTACTGACGGTCGCCAAACCCCCTCTACTGACGGACAGGGGGCCCGTCACCCTGGAAATGTCAGTGGAGGGGGTAACTCCACTGGCGGTCATACGGGTCCGTCAGTACTGTTAATTTCTACTGACGGTCACACAGGGGACCGTCAGAGGCGATATGTATTCCTGCTAATCGAAGGGCACCTGGTGTTATCAGTACTGACGGGCGAGCAATAAATGCCCGTCAGTATAGATATATCTTCACTGACGGGCTGTCCGTAAGGGACCGTCAGTAGAGATATATCGACGGGCTCCTAGTTGTATCAGTACTGACGGGCTCTTAATAAAGGCCCGTCAGTAGATGTACAACTCCACTGACGGGCCGTCCGTAAGTGCCCGTCAGTAGAGGTATGCATTCCTGCTAACCGAAATGGATCTGTGTTAGCTCATAATCACACTTAGATTATTCATAATAATAGACTATAGTATTACATTATTCCTAATCACAGGCTATACGAACTATTCATTCACAGAGTCAAATCTCTTAATCGCATAACATTTATAATCACATATATAGTATGTACACTCCAACGACGGTCACAAGTATGAAACAATTGTTTATTCAATTACAGAAACAACGATTCTATTGATTCCCGCTTAAGTTTGGCTTCGGAAATTGGGGGCCGGCGTAGAATTCACCCATCGGATTGATGACTTCAAGGTTGATGAGTCTGGCGAAGACTTTTTGGATCCGAGCAAAGTCCTGTCGCCAGTCGTACATATGACTTCCCAGCTCGCTCCAAGCCTTCAGTTCTTTCATATCTTTCCAATGCTTGTTCTTGTACCGGACAAATAGGTCCATATGGGCACAGGTGTAGTACCCACATGTCACGGAACCTTCCGGCTGAACTCTGCAAGGGAACTTGTAATGGTGTACCAATTTTTTCGCTTTCACAGGTATTTTTTGATGGCCCGAGAACTTGGCTCTGAAAAAGGCTGCATCCAGAATCTTAGTTATATTTGTGAAGTCCGCTGTCTTGTTCGACGAGGAGTCAAAGTAAAAAGCCTTGGCCCAGCTTGGAACGATCGCAATTAGGACCCAGTGGTCGCTGCGTAAATATGAACAACTGAACGTAAGCAGGCGGAGATACGTACGTAAAAAACAAAAATAAACTCCACGGTGCTAAGTTTAGTACTTACGGAGGGTTATAGGGGGCTAGTATGCAGTCCTTGTCCTTATGAACCACGAATGCATTCGACAGGTATTCTTGAAGAAATCCTTGACCCTCTGGGGTCCCGGCATAGCCTTCATTCATGCATATCGGATCGACTATGCCAATATGGGAGTCCCGAAGACGTCTGCACTCTTGGGCTTGGTACAGAGCCCATAGCCTGATCATGGTGGTGTCGAGCCTATAGAGGTTGTACATGTTGAATAGGTCTTCAAAGTTGATGTCGAAGGTGTCTTGGTCATGTTGCATGAAAAAATTGTATTCCTTTGGCACCTTCACCTTCCAATATTGGCAGAATGTACCAGGATCTCTGGACATCTTCAGGTAATCTTCATGCAGCGTCTTCATGTCCTCCGACAGATTGTCCAGCTCATCCTGTGGGAGCAAGTCCTGACCTGGTTCGTAATGATATCGCCAGAGGCCCTTGCTCCGTGTAGATAATTCTACTGACGATGTTGAGAAGGATAAGGTTTTCTGCCTCTGCTCCTTTCTTTCCTTCTCGCCGGTGCCGGCCCGTCTCTTTTTGCTTTTCTTCCTCTGGTGTACCGGCTCCGGGCTCATGCCTGCCGCCAACGCTGCTTCCAGCGTCCCAGCTAGCGTGGCGGGAGAGAAAATCTTCCCCCTCGGTTGATCCAGGGGGTCGCCTTGAACCTCGGAGGGCGGGGACCGCAAAATCGGTGACATGTGCTGGTCCCCGACAAGATGGTCCTCCAGGTCTTTAAAGGACGGGGGGTGATTGGCTGAGCCCCAACGGAGATCGTCCGATTGATGGAGAGGGGTTGTTGGACGAGGGGCCCGTGCGAGGAGAGGCCGCCGCGGTTATAGTGATCTGGCTCTTCGGCCACTGGATGAAGCAGTTTCTGCACTGCCCTAGCTTCGTCAGCTCCTCTTCGGGGGGGACAGGGACTAACACCTCGCTGTAGTCATTGAGGACGAGGTCGACCTGGACCTTCGCGTGGTGCTCCCGCATAGGAACACAGTGCAGGACTGCCCCCTCCGCCGTTGGGAAAACCTGGCCGTGCGCCACCGGGACCTTCATGCCAGGAATCTGCACCGTGAGTGTGCATCTGGTGGCTTCCTGCGAAACAGAGGATAGACGTGCCGTCCGCACTGGAGTCAGGAAAATGAGAACAGCTCGTACTATAACGACACGTTTAGCGGACGAGACTTACGGTGATGCTGTCGACGGGATTCACCGAGTAGGGGCCGCCGTCCGAGGTGGATGCGCAGCTGCTCCATCCTAGAGGCTGGTTAGCGGGAGGCACGCTCTGCTGGCCTTGCGCTGCGGCCACCTGCATACGTAGCCACGTCTGCTCGGCAATCTCGCGCATTTGCTCCCGCAGATTGTCCATGAACTCCTGGCTGTCTCTCCGGGGGCGGCGGCTCCCCTCGGGGTTTCGGGGAAATACCTTATCCCATTTAACGCCATCCCCGACGCCTACTACACGGCCCCGATGCTCCGGTTTCTGTCGGGCCTTCGCCAGATCGTCGTTCCATCTTGGGAAGCTCGTGACGGAGTCCTGCGAGCTTCCAGGCTGCTGGCTCAGTTCGGCCTGCAAGTTAAATTACGTGATGAGAAGACAGCGTATTTGGATGCAACGTAACGAAGTACGAAAAGAGACTGGGTTGAGTCGTTACCAGCCGGTCGGCCACCACCTGCAGTTCCTCGGACTCATAAATTGGTGACCCCGTCACAGGGTCAGACCTTGTGTGCGCCCTCATGTACTCCCTAGCGCGCGGCTCCCTGAGATGCGCGAAAGGAGGTGCTTTCCCAGCCGCGGCTAATTTCTCGTCCTCTTTGGCCCACTTCGGTCTCTTCCCCAGATATCCACGGCTGCCGAGCTTGTGGTCTAAGGTGTTCTTCCTGCGAAGCTCTTTCCCCCACCGGCTCTTCTCCTGGAATTCTGGGCTCCTTATTTGAGCAACGAATTCGTCCCAGTCTTCCTTCTGTATCTTCGACCATCTTTTACTGATCTTGTTGTCCCAATCCTCGTCTACGACTTTCTGTGCGTCGTATCGCCAGGTCTTCAGAGCCCTAGCCATGATTTTGAGGGCTTGCGCTTCGACTCTTTCCTTGTCGGCTGCAGGTATCTGGTACTTGTCCCACAGTTTCCTCAAGAGAGTATCTTTCGTGGACTGCGTCAACTGGCCGAACTCTTTGCAGGTAATCTTCACTTGTTCGCGCACTAAGCACCCGCAGGCGTTGCTAAAGGTCTTAGCGGCCTTATGTGGACTCGCCGGGATGTCTTTGACGTCGTCGACACGGGTGATGACGTACGTCTTGTCCGGCAACTGGTTGCCTTTCCTCCTATTCAGAGACCTGGTCGGGGCTGGAGTCGGTACCTCCTCCTCACGCGCCTCGTCCCCTTCAGAACTTGACCCGGAGGCGGAGCCAGAGCTGGACTCCGAGGAAGCATGGTCTTGATCAGCTGTTACGGCCGGTAAAAGAGGTTGATCCTCGGCCAGCTCGAGGGCGGATTCCTTGGCCGCCTCGGAGGGATCTTGCGTGGGTGCCTCCAGCGCCGGTGCATCAATCGGTGCGGCCACGCCGAGGGGGGCCGTGCTGTCCTCAACAGGCTCTACTGCTCGGGTCGGGGACCCAGCGGGAGTACTACTGGCGGCCATTGTAAAACTGAAGAAAGGGCTAAAATAACAAAATAAAATGAATTGGATAACAGGCATTATCTAGCAAGAACTGAGAAAGATAGAAAGAAAAGAAGTTTTATATCTAGAATGCTATGACTTGTGCTCTGCAATCTAATTACTTTATACAAATTGAAACAATCTAATTACTTTATACAAATTGAAACAATGTAATCACTTTATACTAATTCTTATACACACAATAATCCCCAATTCTTCCTTAACACAAAAGCTATCATTGTATTGCAGTGCACGAAAACAATACATGAGCAATGTGTAGAATCTGTTCGTGTTTTTCTAGATACATGTCAAACTGATTATGTTTTAGAGAAAAGACAAAAGGAGAGAATCAGCTTTTCATATGTCTCACCTCTGGCTATTTGATGTGTGTAATTAGATTTGATTTTGCAAAAATCATGCGCTACTAATGAATAATAGGACCTTTTAAATCTAAAAGCCAGCTCTCTACCATTTCATTTTAAAATTTCCGGCTGAAGCAATACATTCAAGATCTTAACAGGGTTACATTCATTGACAATAGGCAGCATGTGACAATGTCACTTAAGTTCAAATCTGTCCAAGTGAGATGAATCAGCTAGCTATAAGCTGCTGATGACAACCTAATTGCCACCTCAAGCTTGAGAAGGATAAGGGTCAATTGAGGGCTACCATGCAAGCAGCTTACTAACCATTTCATGTAGTGAATCACCCATTAGCTGTCAAACAAAGAGGCAACTCAAAATTCCAGCACAACAACCACAAACACCTATAAATAGGGCCTTAGATGCTTCATGGCATCTCATCACACCAACCAGCCTCCAACAATAGTAGTAAGGAATTCAAAAATCAACTATATGTGTATATGATACAGCACTATCAAATTATACCATGTTACAAAGCAAATAATAATCATCACAAAATCATAGTATAGGATCTGTTCTTATCTTCTCATCAACATATCAAAAATCAAAAGATTCATCATGCACCGTACCTAAATCAAGTCAAATGTAATTCTCACCCCGACGAAGCACAAAAAATGGGCAGCGGGAGTTCGAGTCGGCGGTGAGGTCGACGGTGGTGCCGTTGGAGGCTTCGGTGGTGGTGTTGGTGCGGAGGGGCGCGGCGGCGTCGGGGGCTTCGGGGGCCGGAGGAGGGGGCTTCGGGTGCTTCGGGGGCGGAGGCCGGAGGGGGCGGCGGCGTCGGGTCTTCGGGGGCCGGAGGAGGCGGCTTCGGGTGCTTCGGGGGCGGAGGCCAGAGGGGGCGGCGGCGTCGGGTCTTCGGGCGGCGGAGGCCGGAGGAGGAGGTGGCGGGCTCGTCGGGTCTTCGGGCGGCGGAGGCCGGAGGAGGCGGCGGCGGAGGCTGGAGGGGGCGGCGGGCTCGTCGGGCGGCGGGGCAGCCTGGCGGCGTCGCGGGATGCGAACGGTCTCGCTGCTGGTTCAAGTGAACGCGCGGGACTTGGCGAAATTTTCGCCAAGTCCCGCAAGTGCCTTTTAAAGGGTACTGGTTACCACTGACGGGCACTTAGATGGAGCCCGTCAGTAGATACATCGCTGACAGCACTGTGCTATCTCCACTGACGGGCAACACTTGAGAGCCCGTCAGTGGTACACGGGATGGGACGGTTAGGGTTACACCACTGCTGACGGGCAACCTTGGCGCGCCCGTCAGCAGAGCTGCTGTCAGCCTAACACTTAGTGAAATTTCGGTGCCCTGGTGTCCCCTCGTACTTTCGTTTTTGATATTTTGCTTACGACAAAAAAAATATTGGCTAAGCAGCCTATCCCGAGCACAGCTCAAAGGCCCACGGGCCCAGGCCGCGCAAGGGACGAGCCAGAGGCCCATCCCGAGCACAGCACCCAGGCCCACGAGCCCAAGCCGTGCAAGGAACCAGCGCTAGCCCCGAGTACAAGTAGCAGTTATAAGGAATTCAAACCCCCCGGCAGGAGCTCCCCTTTTAAGCTGGTCCGCACGCACTTCGCTCGGCGAGGTGGGACTAAATGTGTGCGGTACCAGCGCTGGGGGTTTCCACTGACGGGCTCCTAGTTCTTGCCCGTCAGTGCTGGTGTTTTACCGCTGACGGGCCGCAAGGTATGACCGTCAGTGGTACTTACGATGGGGCTGTTAGGGTTACGTCACTGCTGACGGGCAAACTTTGCGCGCCCGTCAGGAGAGCTGCTGTCAGCCTAACACTTAGTGAAATTTCGGTGCCCTGGTGTCCCCTCTATGTGCCCGTTGTAGTTTCGTTTTTGATATTTTGCTTACGAGAAAAAAAATATTGGCTAAGCAGCCTATCCCGAGCACAGCTCAAAGGCCCACGGGCCTAGGCCGCGCAAGGGACGAGCCAGAGGCCCATCCCGAGCACAGCACCCAGGCCCACGTGCCCAAGCCGTGCAAGGAACCAGCGCTAGCCCCGAGTACAAGTAGCACTTATAAGGAATTCAAACACCCCGGCAGGAGCTCCCCTTTTAAGCTGGTCCGCACGCACTTCGCTCGGCGAGGTGGGACTAAATGGGTGTGGTACCAGCGCTGCGGGTTTCCACTGACGGGCACAACTAGTTTGCCCGTCAGTGATACTAACAACCACTGACGGGCCCCACGTGTTGGCCCGTCAGTGGTGGTTAGTACCACTGACGGGCCCCCCGTGTTGGCCCGTCAGTGGAGGATGTTTTTTATTTTTCTTTTTGTGCTGGATGTTTTTCTTTTAGGTTTATCTTAGGGTTATTTCTATATGCTGTGGGTGTTTTTGTATTTTTGGTTTAGGGCTTTTACCCTTTTTGGGTTAGTGTCAAAGTTCAGCATTTTTCTGAAATGATTTGCTATTTTTCAGGCATTAAATTAATATCTAGTTATTTACTCGGTATATTTCAGATTTGAACTACAACTATCTTCAAGAAGGCCTCTAAATTGAAGGAAAATTCATATCTACGTACCTATCTATCGTTTTAGCTCGTATCTAGAAAATATATCAATAATTCAAACGTTTGCTCCGAGAAATTCAAAAGTTTGCTTGCGCCTTTGTAGTTTTTGATTTTTTATAAAATCTTAATGTGGTCAAAAAAAGTTGAAAATTGGCATGGGGTAATTATATGTCTTTCTGAGGCTATGTTTAAAATTTCAGATAATTTCGTGGAAGTTCAATTATACGTTGCTATGTAACTGAACTACCTGTGAGAAAACCTCATAGCATTTGAAGGGGAAATATGAAGATTGAAGTACACGTCATAAATTCTTCATCATTTGAACTTGAGATTTGGACTACAACTTCATATTACAATATTATACGTTAATAATTCATCATGTTCCATCTTGTTATGTAATAATTCGAATTTTCTATTTTTTTAAATACCAATTTGAGGTACCTTGTGTAAAACCTTTCAAAAAACATTTTTAGCTACGCTCCAAACATTTTCTACATGTAACGTACTACATTACATTGTTCGTGTCAAAGTTAAGCATTTTTCTGAAATCAATTGCTATTTTTTACGCATTAAATGAATATCTAGTAATTTACTAGATATATTTCAGATTTGAACTACAACTATCGTAAAGAAGGGCTATAAATTGAAGGAAAATTCATATCTACGTACCTATGTATCGGTTTAGCTCGTATGTAGAAAATATATCAATAATTCAAACGTTTGCTTGTCGAAATTCAAATGTTTGCTTGCGTCTTTTTGGTTTTTATTTTTTATTAAATCTAAATGTGGTCAAATTTTTTTGAAAATTGGCATGGGGTAATTATATGACCTCGTGAGGCTATACTTAAAATTTCAGACAATTTCATTGAAGTTGGATTATACATTGGTTTGTAAGTACTTGAAATTCATCCACAATTTACACATACCGAAGTACACACGTTACATGAAATCATTCAAACCAAGACACTTTTGTACACACACATACAAATATCTAGGTTTCGCCGTCTTCGAAAATCTTCTCATGAATTGTGATTTTCTTGGTGGTATACGTTAGTCCTTCGGCGTGACTGCGTCTGACGTAGGGCTCAGCATCCTTGCTAGCTTTTCTCCTTTTTATGGGGCGTTTATCAACGGCTTCTGGCTCGGAGTCCGGGTCGTCGAATTGGTCGTAGTCCTCTTCGTCAACAACACCATCGATTCCGACAATACTCCTCTTCCCTTTTCTGACGACATGGCGCTTCTGTGCCTTTGGGTCTTTTATGTAGAAGACTTGTGAGGTTTGTTTAGCTAAAACCCATGGCTCATCTTTCGCACTGATTGCTTTGACATGTGCTGACTCAATAGATGTCGGGGGAGGTAGAGTCACGGTAGTGACTTTGTCATCATCGATATGGATATTTTTCGCCCATCTGACACGAAACATGGGGATCTTTGTGACGGTGTAGTCCAGTTCCCAAATTTCTTCGATAACACCGTAGTATATGTCCTTACGGTTACCGGTTTTAGCCTCCATCGTCACCCCACTGTTCTGATACGTGCTTTTCCTGTCTTGAGCCTCTGTATAGAATGTGTATCCGTTGATATCGTATGCTTGAAATGTCAGGACCTTGCTCGCAGGTTCTTGTGACAGCATTTTGACCGTCTCTTCTTCGAAATTTGTCGGAGGCCTTTCATACCAGTAGTTCTTTAGCCATGTTGCGAACTTTCCATTGTGCTCTTTCGAGAGCCACGCTTCTCCCTTCTTCGGGTTCTCTTTTTTAAGCTTTACCATGTGCATCCAAAGATAGGGATGCACCACCGTCAGGTGTTGCAAGACCACGAGATGTGCTCTGTCATAGTCATCTGACCTACTGGGTACTGAATTGTAGACATGTAAAGGCCTTTGTCCGCGTGCATGGCCTTCACCATCGAGCCTTCCCGTGTGCCGTGAAACAGGAACACCTATGGACTTTTGATCAGCCAAGTAATCAGTGCAGAACTCGACACACTCTTCGGCAACATAGCCTTGGATGATGCTACCTTCTGGTTGTGACCTGTTACGAACGTAGCGCTTCACAACCCCATTGTACCTTTCCAACGGGTACATGTTGTGTAGGAACACGGGACCTAGGTCCAGTATCTCCGGGACGATATGGATCATGAGATGTACCATGATATCGAAGAATGCTGGAGGAAAGTACATCTCAAGTTCGCACAATATGACAATGATCTCCTCCTGCAGCTTGTGGCAACGCGTAACGGATATCGACTTCTGAGATATCGTGTTGAAGAAGTTACAAAGATTCAAGACTGTCTTGCGGACCTCCGGCTCCATGAGACCCCTGATTGCAACAGGAAGTATCTGCGTGATCATCACGTGGCAGTCATGAGATTTCATACCAATTACTCGGTGACTCTTCATGTCAACTATTCTCCCGATGTTTGCCGAGTAACCAGAAGAAACTTTGACACCTTGGAGGCACTCCAAAAAGCTAACGATCTCTTTTTTGCTGAGAGTGTAACAAGCAGCGGGACAGTCCGTCTTGATTCTGACTGCACCCGTCCCCAACTTGGTCGTTCGCTTCGTAGCCCACAGCTTCTTTCTTATACCCAAGAATTCCATGTCAGCTCGTGCCTTCGGTCCATCTTTAGTCTTTTCTGAAATGTTGAGCAGGATACCAAGCAAGCTCTCGCACACGTTTTTTTCAACATGCATGACGTCTATGCTGTGACGTGTGCTTAGGAATCTCCAGTAAGGCAAATCCCAGAATACGGATTTCCTTTTCCAGACGCCGTCCTGCATGGGAACAGACGGTTGTGTCTTACCTGGCGTAACAAGGGGCATTGTGTTCACGATGTCATAGATTTCCACCCCGGTCTTCTCCCGAGGCGCCGAACGGACCTCAACAGTATTGTCAAACAATTCCTTCTCTTGCCTCCATGGGTCGTTCTGTTTCAGCCACCTTCGGTGGCCCATGAACACGATTTTTTTGGATCCCTTTAGGTGTAAACTTGTAGTAGACTCCAAACACTTCACACATCCTTTGTACCCATGAACACACTGGCAGGACTGATATCCGTACGCGGGGTAGTCTTGGACCGTCGTGAACAACAGCGCTTTCAGATTGAAGTACTCTTCTTCGTATGCGTCCCAGACCTGGGCCCCTGGTTCCCACAGTGTAGCTAGTTCTTCGAACAATAATTGTTGATACATGTTCAGATCGTTCCCAGGTTGCTTCGGCCCTTGTATGAGAATACAGAGGTGTATGTACTTTCGTTTCATGCACAGCCATGGAGGAAGATTGTACATCCATAGAACCACGGGCCAAGTGCTGTGTCTGCTGCTCATGTTGCCGAATGGATTGATCCCGTCCGTACTCATACCGAACCTGATATTCCTCGGATCTTTTCCGAAATCATCGTATTGGGCGTCGATTGCCCTCCACTGCGAAGCATCGGCAGGGTGTCTCATCACTCCATCATCAGTTTTCCGCCCCTCGGCGTGCCAACGTAGCAGCTTTGCCTCCTTCTTGTTAGCGAATAAACGATTCAAACGGGGAAGGACCGGAAGATACCATACAACCTTTGCTGGAGCCCCACTCTTCACTGGGTCCTCATCATCGGCTTGCTTTCTACCCCTCTTGAATCTGGACGTGTTGCACGTGGGACACTTGTACAGCTTCTCGTGCTCCTTGCGGTAAATAAAGCAGTCATTCGGACACGCGTGGAACCTCTGCACCTCTAACCCAAGAGGGCAGACAACCTTCTTGGCTTCTTCCGTGCTCGTAGGCAGCAAGTTGTTTTTCGGAAAAACTTTTGCAAGAAAAGCCAGTGTCTCATCGAAGCCTTCGTCCGGACAGTTGTGGGCTGCCTTGATCCTTAGAAGTTCCAGCGTGACCGACAGACGCGTGTGCTCTGGATCGCAACCGGTATACAACGGGATTTGTGAGTCTTCAACTAGTCTCGAGAACTTGGCAGCCTCTCTTTCATCCTCGGGATCTATCACCACCTGCTCCACCATGTGAACGTCCTGCACCATATCGGCCAAATTGTTTCCCGTTTCTCCTTCGGCGTCAGGTTCGATACTCCCCTCGTCTTCTTCGTCATCTCCGTGTTCGGCAGCTTGCTGTAACACCTGATCTTCCTCCTCCTCGCCGTGACATGTCCAACGTGTATAGCCTGACATAAAACCCTTAAGCGCCAGGTGTACCGTCACCCTCCCTCTCGTATCGAACATTACCAAATTTTTGCAATCGCGACATGGACAGCAAATCTTCGTGCCACCTTTTGCCCTCATATCTCGTTCGGCGACATCAAGAAACTCGTTCAAAGCCATAGCCCAACTCTCTGTCGCCCGGTTGTCGTACATCCAACTGCGATCCATCGATCAACACCTACGACACGAAACTAATCAGTTCGATAACCGAAAATCACATCAAATACATATCCGACATGAAAAGTACACTAGCGAGCATTATTACCGAAAGTTTACTAGGGAGATGTATGGAGAGGGAGGGAGAGAGTGAGAGGTGGAGTGAGAGATGAGGAGGAGGGAGAGAGTGAGAGGTGGAGTGAGAGATGAGGAGGAGGGAGAGAGTGACAAAGAGAGGAGGAGTGAGAGGTGAGGAGGTGGGAGAAAGTGAGAGGAGGGAGAGAGTGAGAATGAGAGGAGGAGTGAGAGGTGAGGAGGTGGGAGAAAGTGAGAGGAGGAGTGAGAGGTGAGGAGGGAGAGAGTGAGAGGAGGAGGAAAAGAGGTCTAGATCTAGATCTAGATCTAGATCTAGACTCTCTAGCTTGGGGAGGAGGGTTTGGGGAGAGGGGACAAGTGTTGGTGGGTTGGGGGGGGAAGGGGGGGCGGCGGCGACGGCGGCAGCAGCTGGGGCGACGGCGGCACTCGCTGCTGGCCAGTGGGCGCGCGAGCACTGGCCAGCAGCGAGGGCCTGCTTTGGCTATAAGGAGATAACACCACTGACGGGCCCTTAAAATGGGCCCGTCAGTGAATATACAGCCAACCATGCAGTAATTACCACTGACGGACGAAGATCTATACCGTCAGTGGAGTTAACATCTCTACTGACGGGCCGGTACAGAGGGACCGTCAGT
Organism: Stipa capillata; assembly: GCA_019208055.1. Taxonomy (NCBI): domain Eukaryota; kingdom Viridiplantae; phylum Streptophyta; class Magnoliopsida; order Poales; family Poaceae; genus Stipa; species Stipa capillata. The sequence goes on from JAGXJF010001435.1 coordinate 448,079, forward strand.
AAAATTAGTCGTCATACGTTCACACTTACACTGACGGGCCGAGTTTTAGCCCGTCAGTGGAGATGCGATCTCCTCTGACGGTCCTTTAAATTGAGATCGTCAGTGGAGTTAACGCGTCATCTATGCCACCTCGCGTTCATCTCTACTGACGGATGTATTTCGTGCCCGTCAGTGGTGCTCTGCGTGTCCATCTTTGCTGCCCTCTCCGCTGACGGTCTCTTTCGTGTCCGTCGGCGGTGTTCCCCTCCAGCGACGGACCTCTTTGTGCCCGTCAGTGGAGGGGGTTCAGGAGAGGGTCAATCTGCAGTAGTGTCAGGAACTCCAACATTGCATTTGTGAGTCGGTCCCCATTTCTCACCGCAAATGAAACACAAACCTTTGGCTCGCTGATACGCCTCGAGAGCAGCCATCTTTCTGCCACTGTCAGAAGCCCGAGCACCCTCGGTGTAGCGGTCATCTTCGCTGCCACTAGAGTTCACTGATTTGAGCACAGGTGGAGAGGATAGTTGTAGGGATGGCCTCATAATAGTCCGAGATGAAGACGCTTCAGTTATTCGCCCGCCTGACCCCTTCATGGTCTCGACGATCTCCTCCTGCAACACAGCCAGCGAACAAGCAGTATCCAGATCGTTCGGACGATGAATCATAACGACCGCTCTAATTTCCTCCTTTAAACCATCAACAAAACGAGTAACAAAGAACATAGGATCTAAGGTAGGATTGTAGGCTAGCATGTGATGCATCGACTCAACAATTTTTTTGATGAACTCTGTGACTGAACCTATTTGACGAACGTGGAAGGACTGATGGTACAGTTGTTGACATAGATCACGCCCAAACCCATCCCAAGTCATGGATTCTACAGCACGATCAACACCGTAACCAGAATGCTGCGTGACCAACAAAATGCAGAGTGTTGTCTCAAAGCGGAGTGGCCCTAGGAACCCAAAATTCAGGTCGCACCCCCATACAACAATATGAGAGATACTGGGTCTATTTGGAAGAGAAAGGAAGAAAGATACAAGAACACGAAGCAGCCAGCCGTTCGCCGTTCGCCGTTCTCAGCGAATCACCATTCACCCATTCAGGCCCACTCAGACGGACGGTCGTTCATCGAGCCTGCGAAGACCGTCGTCTGGTGTCAGCTTCATTTGCCATGTCAGGTTCAGGTAACTTAGCAGTAGCAGCACCAACCTCCATGTCCGGTTCATGACAGGGTGCAGTTGAAGAGTGACGCGTCTGTTTCTCATCTCGGCAGTCACTAGTGCCCAATGTGATCTCTCGGATGTCGGGTGCTTTTAAGGGAGATTAGGAGCCGTTTTATCTCTGGTTTTGATTTTGTAATGGCACTTTTGTGTCCGCGTGATTGTAACAAGGTTGCACATGAACTCGCTTGAGTTCTTTGGAGGCCCTGTCTGAGCAATTCTCGCTTGACGAGGCTCTGAATTTTGTATCCGGTCTTGTTGCTAGCGATGGTTAATGGAATTTTCTTTCCCTAAATAAATATAAAAAAATAGATGCTCACCGGGCCTCACATGTCACCGTCTCCAACGTGAAAGCCGTGTGCGTTCCAGGTTCCAGGCGCTGTTTGCGTTGCTAACTTGCTATGCGATCAAATCACAGCCATTTGCGTGGCAGTCCCATCACAAAACATCGAGGTGCACGTGTCATCTCACCACGCACACAAAAAAGGAAAAGAATATCCCAAAGCATCACCCCACATCAACGCAGATAAACATCGCTACAGCAGGCCAAAACCACAGCGCCCATCACACACAAGGACACGCCAATCCAATTCCACTCCACTCTCCTGCAGCTCAAGAAGCGAGTGTTCGACGACGACGACATGAGCGTGGTGATCCTCGACGGCTCGACGGTGCGGTCCTTCGTTGCCGACGAGGCCGCCTTCGCGCGCAGCGTTGACGCGCGCTTCGCCGCGCTCGACGCCAACGGCGACGGCGTGCTGTCCCGCTCCGAGCTCCGCCGCGCGCTCGAGTCCTTCCGCCTCCTCGACGGCGCGGGCTTCGGCTCCGCCGAGCCGTCCCCGCTCCCCGCCGAGGTCGCCGCGCTCTACGACGCCGTCTTCGAGCAGTTCGACGCCGACCACAGCGGCGCCGTCGACCACGCCGAGTTCCGTGACGAGATGCGCCGCATCATGCTGGCCGTCGCCGACGGCCTCGGCTCCCAGCCGCTCCAGGTCGCGGTAGACGACGAGGGCGGGAGCTTCCTGCTCGAGGCCGCGGAGCACGAGGCCGCCATGATCGCCGCCAAGGTCCAAGACGAGCGCAAGAAGGCGGCCGAGGAGGCTGGCGACAAGTGACGTGGGCGGCCCGGGCGCAGCCGCGTGCGTCGGTGGGCTTGTGTCGACGTGCTGGTGTACGTGTGAACGAGTGGAGTGGCACGTGTAAGTACGAGAGGGGTGGCGTGTGTATGTGCTGGATTGAGAGTCAAATAAGATGGTTTTCTAATAGTCTAAAGTACGACTATTTGTCATTTCGTTTTTCCTGTTGGATATGAACGCCCAAGTGGAGAATAAATTGCAACGAATAGTCTTTGAATCTTTGTAATTTGCGAAGATGATGTTCTTTACGACAACAGGCTCCTGTTAGTATAGTTTTACTTCTTTCGTCCTAAAAATATAAGACACGCACGCATTCTAAGATTTATTATTTTAATTATGTGATATAAAAATAATATTGTTAGATTTATTTTTGAAAGTATTTTTTAATAATATTATTTTTATATTATATAACTAATATATTATAGACCTAATTGTAAATCTTAGAATGTGTGCGTACCTTATATTTTGGAATGAAGAGAGTAGTTCACGGTGACATCGGACTTGGGCGCGTCTTTTGCGCCAACCCTCCGAACATGGCAGTAGGGGCAGATCTTAAGCAAAATCTTACGGGGCGAAACCAAATTTAATAATCTTACAAAAATCTAAGAGGACGTGTTATCTAACGAATCTTTTTACTAAATGTATAGCATATCTACTGCTTCCTCTGTTTTAAAAAATATTTTATTTAGTTAAGATAAAATTTAACTAAATAAAATATGTTTTATATTTTAGAACTGATAGAGTAAATAGCTAATCTGAAGAAAAATTTGTGGGGGTTGCCACGGTGCACGGCAGGACTCACCGGGCATTCACCGGACCGCGTGGTGCGCGTGGGCGGCATGGCAGCTCAGGTCGGCACGCCTCTACAATGTTCCGACGATGGCACGCCCTATTAAAAAGCTAGACGTGTGGTGTCTGATATTTCACCGACCATTAGCTCTGCTAGTGTTTAATATTTCATTAATAGTTAGTATTTTATGCGTGAGTTAACTATTAGTGAAAGAGTTTTCACTCGAATTTTTTTAAGGCAAAAATCCCCTCAGCTGTATTATTTATTGATTAGGATTGCATATTACGGTACAAACATTGAGCCCATAAGGAACAATACATAGGATTGAATTTAGAGGGCATGGGTTATGCTTCAGATTATTGCAAATAATAGTACATGAAGTATTGAAGTACTATGCTGCATCCTAGCATTTCTAGGTAGATTATCTGCATTCACGTTTTCTTCTCTCTTCATGAATCGATATTTTACTTCCATGCCTCGGCCTTCATTTTTTATCAGGAGAGTGGGTCTGACCTGGCGTTATATTTTGTAGCTTGCAGTATCTTCAGAGTTGAGGGCCTGAACAACTGGATAGTTGTCTGACAGAAAGAGGCATTGATGAATGTTGAGCTTGTGAGAGATGTAAGTGCGCAGCAAGAGAGCCTGAGCTTCAGCATCAACAGCAGAGGTTGCGGAGGGAAGTGCTGCTTGAATAGTGAGTTTGCCAGAGAACAAGGGGGAGCTGATTGAGAAGTATAGACCGATGCCCCCCTGACTGAGAGGGAACGAAAGAAGCATCAGAGAAGCATGTAGCCCGGGGACCTGCTCGTTGTGTTGCCAGAGGTGTCTCCCATCCGATGATTTTGGTACCTACACTGAGATATGAGAGGGAGGGGGACAAGCATCTGCACAAGTAATGTCAGAGTGAGATTTTTGAGCAGCAGTTGCAAGATGGATAATCGTGTGTATGGGAGTGTTTCTATTTTTGAATCTCAGATTATTCATTGCTTTCCATAAAAACCAGAGAAGTTAGAGTAGTCCACCTGAGTGATCCAGAGATTCAGAGATAATGAATTTTAGAAATTGATCACACGTGTAATTTTAAAAAGCAGGCATGTCAGTTTTAAGAAAAAAAAAGAAGGATGTAAACCAAAATTGCTTTCGCATAAGGGCAGAGAAAGAATAAGTGGTTGTCTGTTTCCATTTGACCACATGTGTCACATTTTGGAAAGCTCTAGGAATTATGTGGTGAACTTTGGTGGTTGTAGCAAGAGAATTGGAGAGAAGGCGCCAGATGAAGGTTATAATTTTTGGGATAACATTTTTGTTTTTCCAGATATGGTTCATGATGTCCAAATTTAGATGGCTCAAGTTCATAGAGGCAATGGTATTGTTGATTATTTTTCTTTGTGAATTTCTCTATAGGCACTCTGGGTGGAATAAATACCTGACTTTGCAGGTTTCCAGCATAGAATATCTTGTTCTTCTGTCTGGCAATGGGTACCTGCAAAATGATTTGAGTAGCATTGGCACCAAAGAGTTGTAATAGGAGTTCTTCATTCCATCTTTTGGGTTCTGTATTCCAAAGCTAATTCACCTTCGCGGAGATTTGAAAATGTGGAGGTTGAGGTAAGAGGAATTCATAGATGGATGGTCAAATGGGGCACCATGGTTTATTCCAAATAGATATGTCTCCACTATATAGTTTCCATTGGGTGGAGTTAATCAAGTGTTGTCTGACCTGTAAGAGTGAATACCAAGTCCAAGTTTTGGGGGTATTACCTGTAGCTCGCCAGTATGTTGTGGTTGGAAAGTATTTTTCCTTGAGGATTTGTGCCCAAAGAGAGTTTGGTTCTTAGCTATTCTCCAGGCTAGGTTGATTATTAGGGCTTGATTAACAGCTTCAAGGTCACTTATACCAAGTCCCCCATGCCTTCTAGGGATGCGGATGTTATTCCAAGCTCTTAGGTGAAGGGGCTTCTTGGTACTGTCTTGTTGAATTCCTTGCCACAAAAATTGTCTGATAATAGCTGTTAGTTTTTTTCTTGAGAAAACATTTGGGAAAGAGAACATTAGTCATATAGTAAATAGGCATAGAGGAAAAAACTGATTTAATGAGTGTAAGGCGACCATAGTTTGTCAGCTTTCCAGGTGCCAAGTTTTGCTTTCAGTTTATCTTCAAGAAAGCTATGGGATTTAGATCTGGGTTGCATGGAGAGAAGAGAGGGTGGCCTAGATAAGAAAGTTATTATCCATGGGTTGAACTTGAAAGATGTCAATTATATCCTGTTGCATGGGATAGGGAGTATTTCGGCTAAAGTAAATACTAGATTTATTCCAGTTGGGAGTTTGTCCAGATTGTGTGCAGAAATTCATAAGGATATTTTTAAGGTTACAAGCTTCGCGGGTACTAGCTGTTCCACAAACAATGAGATCATCAGCAAAGAGGAGGGAGTAGAAAGTAGGCGCTTGGGGAGCCAGAGTAATACCTTGGATGTAATGTTGCTGCAGAGCCATGTTAAGCCTGCGAGAAAGTTCATTAATCACAATGATGAAAATATTTGGAGAAAGAGGACAACCTCGACGAATGCCTCAGGAGCTTTAAATGCGAACGTAAGGTTGACCTTTAATTATAACCGAAAATGTAAGGTCAGTTATACATGCATGAATAAGGAAAATGAAATGATCATCGAACCCTTGACGTAGCATGGCTTGAGCAATGAAATTCCATTCAATTCTATCAAAAGCCTTAACTAGATCAATTTTGAGAATAAAAGCATTATTTTTCCATTTCTTTTATTTAAAGGAGTGCATAATTTTATGGCAAATGATGATGTTATCGGTATTGCGTTTTCATTTAGTAAATGCATATTGAGATGGAAGGATGCAATTAGGCATGTGAGGCTGGACTCTGAGAGCGGAAGATTTGGCAATAGTTTTATACACCATTATAAAGACTAATTGGTCAAAGTCCAAAGGGGTTAAAGAGAGTTTTTTTGTTAGGAACAAAGACAATATTAGTGTTGCTAGCTAGTGTCTAGTGGAGTATTTCACTAATGGTTAGTACTTTGTGCGTGACTTAATCATTAGTGGAAGAGTTTACACTTGTACTTATATATAAATACATGTACAACAAAAGAACAGTTGTGCTAGTTGAAAACAAATCTTGATACCTTTTCACGGGCCCAACGAGGCATGGCCATGATGTACAGCTTACTTCGTCTACGTCGTGTCCTCTCACCATAGTTCCTCTATTTCGATAAAATATTTCCACAGACCAAATATGAGGTGGCAAACTTTTGTGGATCTCACGTTTTTGTGTCGAGCAGTACAAAATAACTCATGGAACAAAAAACTATAGCGAGACTTCTATATACAAAAATGATGTTGGAGATTTTTTGATGGAATATATTTATATATACAAGTGGGGTTTTGTTTTAAAAGTTTCACCACGAGGAACACGACATTTCAAACGGAGCAGTTTTTTTTTCTAGAAATGTGCATATAGTGCAACAAAAAGTTAGCAGGATAAATCAAATATAGAAATGGAGAGGAAGAAGAAAGAAAATGAGCCGCATCATCCAATGGAAGAGGATGTGAACTATGTTTGGATAGTGAGCCAGCTCAACTTGACTTGACTCACTTCCATAGCTAGTTCAAACTTAAGTCGTCCAACTCGGTAAAAACTTGAGTTGTCTCGTTAAACTCGGTAAGCTCGTTACAAAAGTGAGCTCTATACACTCAATCTAATCATATGTATAAAATTGAATGAAAATTGAATCATGGTACCATTCTGCTTGTCGATAAATTTTTTTTTGAAATGACCCTACTTATATGCATGTCACTATCAACAAGAGCACAAGACAACAGTAATCCATAATATATAACAAGTAACTCAGAGTTACTCGGTAACTCAGCTCATTAAACTCTTTACATTAACGAGTTTAAACCCCAACTCGACTTGATTCGTAAGGGGTGAGTTTGAGTCGAGTCTTCAAGTACTCGATTAGCTCGAGAGCTTCGAGTTTTACTTTTACCCCTAATATGAAGTCCTTGGACGTAGCCAGCACCCCGTGACCCTATCAGCTACCCGGGCTCGCTGACGTGCTACCATGGAGTAGCGATAACGTCGGAAGAAAGATTCCCTGCCATAGCTAGTATAACGGCACTGCCGTGCCTTTATCCATCCAGAACATTTGTTAATCTTGGTCAAAATTAAACTGATATCCAGGAGGTCTATTAGAGAAGCAGGCCCACCTAAAGCCACTACGAAGCATAAGTGAGCTCTATTGAGAAATCAAGATGAACTCTGAAGTTAGATTAAAAGAAAAGATAAACTCTGATGTTTTGAGCAAGTTTACGAGTAAAAAGTGAGCTACCTGACCGAATGGAACGAGGATGAGATGGTGCCGTCGTTGTCATCCGCGTCGGAGCGGCAGAGCGTGTAGCTCGCTGGAGCAGCACGCCAACTATGGAAATGGAACTTGCTTGGCGCTCTTCGTCGAACTGACTCGCGGCCACCATGCCTGCTCGCACCGGTGCTCATGCGCTGCTGCCGGAGCTGTGTCCTCACGCTACACGAGCTCGTGTTCACTAGCCGCCAAGCGAGATTTCTGCAACAGCGACCTTGCGCTCGTTCTCTCCAGCTGGGGGCGCAAATTGAGACCGCTTCTACGGCGGCTATTTGCTTACAGAAAGAGGAAAGTGAGAGGCAGCGATAGAACGAAGAATTGGTCGAGCGAATGGATTTATTGGGCCTTGGGGCCCAAAGTTGTCTGTTTCATTTCGGAGGCATTTGGTTTGGCTGTTGGAATGGAATGTGCCGATAACGAGTTCATAACTTCTTATGCTCAAAAGTTCATAACTTCTTATGCTCAAAAGTTCAAACTAGTGAACTAGGAAGAATACAGGATACGATTCATAACTTAATTTTCGTCCAATGTAGAAGACTAGTCTTCCTCTCCCAGATCTTTTACATGCACAAAGGGATCTTGATCCGGTGGAACTCCAAATATGTTTGTGTCTTCTGTTCCTTGACTTCTTTCACATATTGGTTTGACCAGTAATGGTGTAACATCAAGATCAACTATAGCAGGCAATTCTTCTACAATGGATAATATAGTGGCGTACAATGTTACAAGAGACTTACAGAAATGAGACGAGATGCGTTGTTGATGGTGAGACTCGGCCACTCGGAGTCCTCGGACGCTTGAATGACACGGATTGGTGTTGAGGGCTCGAGGCTGGTCGGGAGAGATGGATGCGCCGTCGCCGTAACTGCCGTGCAGTCGCCATCGTCGCCATGTCCTAAGTTACAGCTAGGCTTATTTGCTTTGTTTTTTCTTCTCCGTCGTGTGCTTTCTCTTCTTTCAGAGGCCTCGTATTGGGTTGAATGTGGGTGAGCTTTTTCTCCGGAGTGGTCACTTGCCTTGCTTAGTCATCGGTACCGATATTCCTGGAGCATAATCAGCCCGGAATGGCTGGAATCAGCCGGAATGACCAGAATTTAGAGCATCCACAGCAGTTTTCTAAATCTTATTCCCTATATCTTCATATGGGGAGCTTCTCCAAAAGATTTCTTCCCTATATCTCTTTACACTCCATCAGCTTTCCTAAATCTCATTCCCTATATCTCACCATTCTATATTTTATTGATATCTTATAACTATCACATTATTTTCAACGGCTATTTTTTCACAACAAAATGCAACAGATATATTTCCAACATCGCTTTTTTAACGGCTATATTTTTACAGTTATATTTGTAACGGCTATATTTTCAACGGCCAAAGATTTCAAGTCACAAACAAGCATACTATCAGGGTTCAAAAAGAGTGCATAACTTTAAGGGATCAATGATAACTATAATAACACACAATACAAGCAAGTGATTGTTTTTTAACAAAGTCAATGATAAACTAAATAACCAAAGTTAAAAAATGATTCATGAAGATGGCTAAATTTCACATCTATCTCATAAAAAATTTAAAAAGGAGACTTAAGTCTTGTCATAAGACTAAGAGCAGCAGTGACCACAAATGTCATTGACAAAGATGCCATTAGTTTGCTACTATGATACCATCCCAAATCCTTGTGATACCATCGGATGAAGCCAAAGCAACTAGAGTGCACAGTTCTGATCCATCATTCCGGTTATCAAAAACGACAATCCTCTATCGACGCTTCCTCCCTTTCCAGTTCTACAGTACAGAGAGGCGAAAAGCCGGCGACCTCGCTTTCGTCGCTTTTCCTCCGGCGAGGCCGCCTTTTCTCCTCTCCTCCGGTCGCCTTCGGGCACTGCGAGGAGGGGAGAAAAGCGGCTCCCGCTGGCTGTACAGTTAGATCTAGGTCTAGGGTTCGTGTTCGGCGTGCCGTCGCTTCGGCAGTGGTGGCGGCAGCGCTTCGCCGTTTTGGTCCTCCGGCTCCAACCCTGTCGCGGTGGCGTCCCTCCTGGCGGCACCGAGGAGCTAGTGAGTTTTAGGTTTCTGTTCAGCCCGTTCTCGGTGTCCTACTCCGGACCGGCGGTGGCTTCGGCGACGTCGACCTCGAGTTTGCTCCGACCAGCGGCTTCCCTCGAGCCCCTTCGTGCTGCGGACGCATTCTTGTCTGGCGATGTGGCGGCGATGGCCGAGATCTGCTCGTTCTCCTGTTCAAGATCGGGGCTGCGCCCCTGCCGATGTTCTTCTCTCCGGTATTTAGTTCCGCCTCTTGCGGCGGACATTTTTTTGCGGCTTTACTCCGAGGATTCGTCCTTTGTTCTCCTGTGCAGGTTCCCGAGCGTTCTTCGATCCGTCGTCTTCCTCAGATCCGGCAAGCCGGTGCGGCAGCGCGTAGGATCGGCGGGCTTAACCCCCAAGGACCTATCTGTAATTTTCCTTTTTGCAGGGGGTTTTCTGCTAGCTTGGAGGGACAGCTGTCCCCATCTAGATTCTTTGCAAATTTGTGGGACAGCTGTTCTTCTTCATCTTTCTACTATGTTCCTGTCTCCGTGTACTTTGGCAGCGGCCAGCGTCCTAGCTGAGTCCGCATATCAGTAAAGTCTTGTGTTATCTCAAAAAAAAACGACAATCCCTTTTACTCATTCATGATTCCCTCGTTCCCTTAATCTCAAAGATAGCTGGACTCGCTCGTTTATTCCGGAGAAATGAAACAGATCGCTCGTTTTATCTCAGAAAAGGAGAAACAACCTGCTCACGGTTTTACCATCTGATCTGTTTCAATTTAACTTTAAGAACATGACAAAAGCCTTTGTTACAGTGGAGAAACAACCGATCAATTGCAATTCAAGATGAAACAATCTCTTACATCTGACAACAAAAGTTTAGAACAAAAACAAATGGGAATCTCCCAGCTTGGCCTTGCAAAGTCAAGAATACAAGAACACATGAAATTCTACTGAATACTAATTCCACACAACACCAAGTACTACACATTATCTCTGCTTGATAAGCACACACCAAAATCATCATCACACACAAGCACCAAGCATCTTCCTTCAATTCCGTGCTCTCAGCCATCCCTGCCTTTTCTTCCAGCGACTTGAATCAGGAAGCGTACTTAATCTGCAAATTAGACAAACTATCAAAATCTGAAGCCAGCACCGCCTACTACGCTGTGGACCTCGACAGCGAGACGCGGGTGTGGGCGTACAGCCTCGCCGGCAAGCACAAGAAGATCGAGGTCGTCGAGCACCTTCCCAGGTCGGAGCCATGCAAGATACTGAACACCTCCATCCAAGAAACCATCTCTGCTCGAAGAACTAACACAAGAAATTGACGGAGCCCAGCACAATTCATGAACTGCATGCTACAAATCAAGATCAGATCCAGGAAAAATCAAGAACCAAGAACCATCCTCTAGTTAGTTTAATCATTTAATCCATGTTTTTAAGACTCAAGTTCTATGAATTAGTAGTCCTTAAAACAATTTATCTTGTAGAGTCTCTTTAGGGTGCATTACTGGGCATTTGGATATCTAAACTAAGAGCAACTCTAGCAGATTCCCTAAATCCTCTCAGTCTTTAAAAAAACTGCTATTATAAAGAATAGAGGGTAAAATTTCACTCTAGCAGATTCCCTAAACCTCCCTCTATCCCTAAAATTTTTAAAGGGCACTCTAAAAATTGGGGTCTAGCCTTTATATTTAGAGAAAGGAGAGAAGAATTTACAGTGCACTGTATCCATCCGATTTCTGGCGCCAGGGACATTTCAGCCACGCCGGAGCTCCCGCCGCCACGCCGCCACGCCATTGCCGGCCACCTCCGGCCACTGGACCGCCGCCATCTGCCACCTCCGGCCGCCGGACCGCCGTTCCTCCCTTCCCCGGCTTGCGCGCAGTGGGGGGCGGCGGAGGGCCGGAGCAGCGGCGCGCAGCGCGGGGCGGCGGCACGCGGGGCTGGGCGGCGGAGGGCCTGAGCGGGGCGGCGGCGGGCGGGGCCAAGGGAGCAGCGGCAGTCCGGAGGCCGGAGGTGGCCACTCCCGCGCCTCCCGAGCCGCGCCGGCAAGGTGGCTGCGGCGGCCCGGCGTCGGCAAGGCGGCTGTGGCGGCCCGGCGTGGAGAAGGCGCGGGGGCTTGGGCCCTCTGCCGGACCGGGGCGGCGCGCGACGGGGGTGGCGGCGCCGGAGCGGATCTGGAGCAGGGGCGACGCTCAGCGCCGGCAAGGTGGTGGCGGCGGCGTGAAGATGGGGTTGGGGGAACGGGCGTCGGGGGCAGGGGAAAGAGGTCGGGGGCAGGGGAAAGAAGAAAAAAATTTATAAAGTTTGAAGTTTAGGGAATCTGACTTTACATGTTTGCTTTGAAGTCTTTAAAATTTTTTACAGGGCACTTTAAAACTGTTTTAAAGGCTCTCTTTTTAGGGAATCTGCTAGAGTTGCTCTAATGTTGGCGAATCGTACTATCCAGTGTGCTATTAGTTCTCATATCTCGTTTTAGTTTCCATCTATGGACATTTATATGCATACCGTATCGTTGTTTGACTTAAAAGTTATTGTGGACATCCGATTCTCAAATTTGATGCTTATATTTATATGATGTGTATCTAAGTATACGGTTATGGTTCTTGTATTGTTTTACTTAGCTTGCAGCTTACCAGGGCTCCAAAATAGTTCTGGGAGTGGCTCTACCACCCGTTGTTCTTCTACATCCTGTGCTAGCGAACTCATCACTGTTCTTAAATAAAAAATAGATTAATTTTAAAGGTTTAAAAAAGTTAAATGAGTTACCTATTTAATAGGTGAAAATCCAGAACTTTTGAGCGCACTGTTGCTAAGACACACCCTTTACAAAGCAGGTTATTGAATTGCTGCTTCGTCACCAGACCAGCGAAAAGGAAGACCAAGAGCACGAAAGGACGAAACTAGAGAACAAGAAACCAAAATAAATTCGACATCACCAACGCCGCCACCACTTGCAATTTAGGCCAAGGCACTGGCCAACAATCCGCCGAATCAGAAGCCGCCGTTCCACGGGACACCACTGGCTCCCGACGTCGTCCGAGATGGCCACGTCAGGACGGGGATGGAGCTGGGATGCTTTTATTCCATACGACATCCTCTCCACCACCATCAAGATGCCGCCGTCAAGGACACATAAACTTAACATAGAGGAAAATATAATCTACACACTAAACGTTTATCTGGGATATCCCACCTCCTGGCGTTAGATTGAGCGGCGGAGGCAAGGAGAACTGATGGAAACGTAGAAGGAAGAAATGGCGGCTAGGGTTTGTCTCATCGGCACATGCCTGCTACTCAGATCAGATGCCTGCTCTAGGTTATTAACCTGCTTCTTTTAGGGAACTTCTGACGATTTATTACTCCAGAATGCTCAAAGGTACAAAACAGGGGTCCGACGGCTGGAGTAGCCAAATGTGACGATCCAATGAGAAAGATAAAGCAAGCTTATCTATGTTATGAGCTTCTACATTGCACTTCTTGTTCTCGTGACAAAATTACACCTCCTCAAAAGACTTTATACTTTCTTTGATTTTCTTGAGGATTGAACTGTATTCATATCGAATGCTCATCAAAATGTTTTGGACTACCGGCTGGCAATCTGGCTACAACACACAAGCCTGCCGTTGTGTATCGTTGTTGCTAGGTCTAGCCCAGTTAGACCATGTACAATGCAGGGTGCTTATAACCCGGTGCTTAAAAAGAGAGTAGCGTGGCATCTCAAAAAAATATGTAACTTACAATGCAGAGTGCTTCATATGGGTGCTATAGTTGCTTTAATATTCGTGTAGCACCTACTCTAGCACTTGTTGTCTCCAATGCAGCGCTTCATATGAGTACTATTTGGTGCTTTTTAGAGTACTATTTACTAGGCACCGGTTGAAGCACCTGTCACCTGTGTCACCCTAAGCACCAGCCTAGCACCGGGTGTTAAATTTTGCTTCCGTCGCCCTTTCTAAGCATCTGTGCAAATCGATTTCATAAAAAAAATAGGTTTTTTTGTCCCTAAGACACCTATCTAAGCTGTACTGGGTCTTATCGTCTAGCTACCTTATAGCCCGATCCAACTATCAATTATATCCGACTTGCTCTAGCTCGATTCATGTGGCAACCAGACAAAGCCTTGTATGTTCTTCTCAGAAGAAAAAAAAAGATCGAGCCTTCTATGATCTAAAAGAATAAAAATGAAAAGCTTTCTTCCTATATATGAAATAAAAAGTTCTATACCTTCTTAGAGCATCCACAGCTGGTTCTGAAAACCGATCCATATAGCTATTATTTGGCTCAAACAGTAAATAACGTGCTCCCAGCAGGTTCCCTAAACCGTTCCCGTCCGTATCTCCTTCCGCAAACGAGCTCGGGCGTTCCCCAAACCTAGCACACATCCGAGGTTCTCCATATCCCAACCGCCGGCCTCGGAGGCCTCCTCCCCGCCATCCTCGTGCTCCTCCTCTCCCCGTCGGCGCAGATCCCCTCCACGGCTGCTCCCCCTTCGGCTGCTCCCCCTCCACGGCTGCTCCCCCTCCACGGCTGCTCCTCCTCTCCCCGTCGGCGCAGATCTCCTCCATGCCTGCTCCCCCTTCTCCCGGTGGCGCGTAGATCCCGCCGGCGGAGCGCCCCCACCACCCGCCGCCCCTCCGGCCCTCCTCCGCCCCGGCCGCCGCCCGTCCGCAACTCCTCCGCCCCGACCGCTGCGCCGCTCCTCCGCCCCGCCGGCCGCCCGCCGCGCCGCTGCCGCGCCTCCACGCCCCAAGCTCGCCGGCCTCTTCCGCCGACGCCGTCCCCAAGCTCGCCCCGTCCTCACCCTCCTCTCCAGACTCCAGGTCTCCCCCAAAAACCCCATCCATCTCTTGAACCTCATTTCTTAGCTTAGATAAATGAAGTGCAATCATTGTACTAATCATGTTTTTTTTCTCTGAATGCTCATGTTTAAATCCTTTTTTTGAACAATCTCATGTTTAAATCGAGTATCCCATTTGTGTTCTACCAGAGGCACTGTGATGTACGCAACAATTAGCCTAACAAATCAATACTGATATATGAGTAGGATATTTTGGATACATTCATAGTATTATTTCTCGTACATAACTTTAGATATCTGCTACTAGCAAGTAATCATGTGCAAGTAAATTAGATAGCAACTCTATATATCTAAACTAATCATGTATAGGTCTTGTTAATCTTTGATTAGCTCTGTGAATCAATTGTGGTATGGTATTGGAAGCTAATTTTGTTGCTACTGCTTCGTAGAACTGAATCAGCTATTAGATATAGTCCTGTGTTACGATTGTGAATTAGAAAATCTGTAATGTAGCTATTAATCGGATTTTTAATCGAAACAGCATGGAGAAGGATGGTGTGAAAGACCTCCAAGGATGGTCATGGACAATTGAACGAGAGCATTTATTCAGACTAGTCACTTGAGCATCTTATTCGTTACGGAAAAATAGCGGTTGAGAATTATGGTGGTAGTTATAGGAAATCAATAAAATATAGGATGGTGGGATATAGGGAACGAGATTTAGGGAACCTGCTGCAGTGTAAAGAGATATAGGGAATGAATCTTTTAGGGAAGCTCCCCATATGGAGATATAGGGAACGAGATTTAGGGAACCAGCTGTGGATGCTCTTACTCTCTTTCTCCCTCTTCCTCCATTCTTACACCTCCACCGAAGCCGCCGCCGGCCACCGGCGGCAGCTGTCCCCCGCCAATTGCTCCTCCAAAGCGGCTCGGCGCGACGAGCTTCCCCCTCATCTTCTCTGCCAGAGATTTTGGCTTGTCACCTAACGGTAAGCCTCGGTTCCATCCTTCCAGGAAACCCTTCCCTAACTCTCTACCAATCTCGCCCTCGCTCTCGCAGTCACCTCGTCGTCGTCCTCTCCCTCGGCCCTCGTCTCGTATCCTCGTCCTCACCCCCCGGTAAGGTCGGCCTCACTAGCGCGAGCGCCGAATAGCCGAGCCTCAAGCAAGGGTAGCATTCGATTTTACCCCAGGATCGTAATCTTCTTCTGTCACTTCTTTCTGGTCTACTAGGGATTCTTGATTAGGTCTAATTGATTTGGGTAGTTTGTCTAATTGGATGGCTGCTGTCCTCTGTGCAGCGCCAGGCACCAGCCGAGCCGACGCATTACAAAAACGGAATCAATGTCTAAACTTGGGCTTATCTGTGTTATTATTGTGTGTATGTTAGACTGTTAGACTTGGACTTCAGGACTTACCTATGCCTGCTTGTTTGCTTGCCCAATTTCTGTGTACTTCGGCCAGCCGGCTATGCACCGAGCTACTCATGTTCTTTCATTCTTTGATAGTATGTTTGCCGTCGAGTGTTGACTGTTGAGCAATGAATACAGACAGTAGAGTAGTATCATTTGCAATGTCATTACTTGTTAAATGTTGCTTTGTTGCTTCACTACAAAGACTTTGTATCATTCCACACTTCGCGTTTATTCTGTACATATTGTATTTACTGATACTGAACTGAAATAATTTTGGTATTTACTGGTACTGAACCGTACTACCGAACAGACCGAATGAACAGGGCCCTCGTCCTCCCTTTCCCCTTCCACTATTACAGATTTCTGAAAGCATTATTCCCTACCCCAGCTATTGGAACCTAACTTTAAACCCAAACCCTAGCAGTCATTTTGAGTTGCTGGTACTACATACCAGATTGTGGAAATTAAATCATAAAAGATGGGGAAGAGAAATCTATGTGTCTGATCAAAGTGTACCTAGAGGCTGCAAAATTAGGGACAGTTTTGGTAGACTTTGAAACTGGACGATGGGTAAACAGCGAATTTTATGTGCCTCAAATATAAATTTGGTAGGTATTTAATAGGTCAAGTCGTTTTATAATGGAAAAAAAGGACTTGATGGATTCTACTACGTGTAAGTTCCTTGGGAAAAGTTGTTCCTAACCGCAGCATCCAAATAGAATAACTTGGAACTTTTTATTTTGATCATGCCTTACGCCATAGTGCTTGTCCTCAGTGACCAATTTTAGGTATCAGTTAGGATCAAAGCTTTGTCCATCATGCTGTTAAATGGCTGCTTGGATTGCGCTCTCACATAGAACTGACCCTTATATCGTGGTCTAAATGATAGTATCCACGTTCCTGAAACTGGAAGGAACAAAAGATCATTCAAGATAATGACATAATATGCATAACAAAAATTTAAATTAAATTATTATCAGGCGAAGTACCTCAACTGCTCTCTGCGTCATGGTGAATTTTGACTCAGTAGTTGCTAACTTAGATGCGTTTTGAATTTGGAAGTTCATTAGTAGATGTAGAAGTTGAATTGCAGTTATAATTTGGTTGGAAAATTTAGCGAACCGACTAGACAGACTGAATACTTTGCGCTGGTCAAGTAATTTTGAAAGTTTTGTTGGTTGATATTAATCTGGTTGCAAATATGTTCCTTTTTTTGTCCTGTTATAGTTTATTTATTTACTGCTGTAAGACCTAAATTTGTGCATTTCCATCATTTAATTATTTCTTCTTGAATTTGTTTTTGCAGATGGATGCCGCAGCTCTTCAATATGAGAACCAGAAGCTGGTGCAACAATTGGAGGCACAGAAGTCTGAAATGCATATATTGGAAGGCAAGTTCAAGGAGCTGAGGAACGAGCAATGTTCTTACGACAATACTCTAATTTATCTGAATAAAGTGTGGAATCAGGTTCTTTCCTCTGGGTCTTATGTAAACTTTGTTTAATGGATCTTTTCTGGTCCGTCATGCTTCTCATTAATTTATGTAAATTATAGCTGATTGATGATTTAGTCCTGCTTGGGGTTCGCGTTGGTGGGGATTTGGACAATTTGCAAGCGCTTGACCATGAAGAATTATCAGAAGGTTGCTAGTGTATTTTTTTAATATTGCTTTCTGAGAGTTAGTCTTTTACTTCACTAGAGATGTTGCCTTAGCTGATTGTGTGTTATTCTTTGTTGCTCAGAATCTGTTGAATCGTGTCCTTCTGAGGAGATATTTCTCTTCATGCTCTTGAAGTCCAAAATATTTAGAAGTAATGATGACAGTAGCCTGTTGAAATGTGTTGAAGAAGCTCTTGCTTTGCGCCATTCGGCAACTGTTGCTCTGATGAGGTCCCTGCAAGAGGCTATTGCTGCACAGCAGGCTAGAAGCGAATCTTTGTCATTAGCATTAAATGGACAAAGGTCAAATGAAGGTAAAGACCAAATAAATATTGTAATTTTTCACTATTTTCTTTACAGTGCACCTTTATTATTTGCTAATTACCCATCTGCTTGAACTGTATCTATTTAATTTAGATGTTATTGTTGCCCTTCAAAACCATAATGATCACTTGAAAGAGGTGGTTGGCAACGTCCGTCAAGCTATTTCTATTGTCAATGAGAAGCACAAAAGGTATCTGGATGAGATTGAGGCTTTCAAAAGCAACTACTCAAAAGAACTACAGGAAATCAAGCGTCTTTCAGGTGTTAAAAATGTCACTCGTTCCCCCACTTGGCTTTTATTTGGTTAATTGCTTTTCCGCATCTGCATTTGTGAGGATCGGTTCACAGTTTGTTTTTTCCCTTCTGATGCACATGCACATATGTGAATGCATTTGGCTAAATTTGAACATACCATTTCTTTCTGTCAGTTGGATAATTAAAAGCTGCCTTTGTTTTTTCAAATAAACCCCATCGTTCCATTTTTTACAAGATTGACATCACGTCGTACTTTGCATATTTGTGTCAGAAATAATTTGTGGGACTGTTTCATGTTTGTGCTAAAATTTGGCTGCCAATAAATCTGGAAAAATAAACTAGGACCCAAATGTAAACAGAGTGCCAAATCAACAACGTTACGCATACTGAATCTTGGACAATGCTACCAAGTATTGAGATATAAAAACTTGACAAACCTTAGCTCTAAACCAAAGCAATCCATATGCATGTGTGTACATTGTATTGCAGGTGAGCTAGAGGAAACCATGGCAGAGCTCGAGGAAAGTCGACGGAAGTTGGTTGTTCTCCAGTTGCAGAGGCATGGGGGTTCGCTAATGAATACATCTGGTCCTAATGCTGTGAATGGTGGTGTTTCGACTGATAAATCTTCAGACAAAAGTATAGGCTGGCGAGACCTCAAAGATGCTGTTGAGGAGGCTAAGGTACATGTAACCAGACCAATTCCCAATTTTCTTCACATGGATGCTCTTTATATGCCAATCTGCTCAGCTTTTATCTTATCACTGCTAATTTGTCCAATGGAGGCAGACTCTCGCAGCAAACCGTCTAATTGAACTCCATGAGACTCAAGAGGATAATCTAATACTGTCTAAGCAGTTAGAGGATCTTCAGGTTGGCACCTTCTTTCCTAGCGGAGAGTTGGCATATTTACTGCAGTTTTAAGTGGATAATGGTTTTCTTATTTCTTTAATTTGCATTTCCATGCTATGTGTGCAGGGTCAATTAAAAGATGAGAACTACATTTTCACATCGAAACCATATGCAATTCTTAGTGATCAGTTACATCATCTGAATGCTGAGATAGAACGATACAGGGGGTTAGTTGATGTATTACAGGTACCATGCTTTTTCCTCTGTTCTGCTGTTTTGCAATGATATTGTTTCTTGATCAGTTTTTCTTCTTTGATTTTAGAATGAAAAGGTCCAGTTTATGCAAAGGGAGAAAGAAATTGTTGCAAAAGGAGAATCTATCGACAATATTAAACAATCCATTACCACTTATGAGGCCAAAATCGAAGAATTGGAACACCAGATTCTGAAATTCATGGCTGAAAAGAATGATCTTGAGATCAAGGTTGAGGAAACCTTACAAGATTCAGGTAGAGCGGACCTGACTTCCTAGCATGTTAAATTGGGATCTGTGGTTCCTTCCTGCAGAGTGTAATATATTTTATTCTCAATTCCCCTGTCTAGGTAAAAAAGACTTCAAGGATGAGATTCATGTCATGGCTGCAGCACTCACCAAAGAGATGGAAATGATGGAGAATCAGTTGAATAGATCAAAGGATGCGGCTTCTGAAGCACTGGCATTACGTGAGGAAGCTGAGTCTTTAAGATCCTTGTTAGCCAAGAAGGTCGGTCATTGATCTGGGTAACCATCCATCTTGCTTTGCATTTTTATGCTGGTTCTCAATCTGTTTGTGTCTTGGAATATTCTTAGTCATGTCCGTGTTGCTGTAAAACGTACCCTGTTGGAAGTTATATTTACACACGCCGTAATGAAAAAGGAATCATTTATGTTTCTCCCTTGCGATTCATGTACACTTGGCTTTGCTTTCAGCTCATCAGATATTTTCCTCATTCACATATTTGACATGTAGATTAATTTCAAGGAGCAAATACCTAAATTAGTTCATTCTTGTGGTGTCATGAATTAGATGGATAAACACCGTCTGAGGGAGGTGTCGGAATGTTATGAGTTGAATTAGGACGGCACGAGATGAAGGGAGGCACCGTTTGGGGGGAAAAATAGATCTAGAATAGCCAACCAAGGGAGAGCCGGGAGCTGGAATCTAGGGATTGGGAACTTTGTTTATGCATTGCTTGCCGATAGATAACAAACCCATGACTTAAATAGCTGGCTGCTAGCACATAACCAACTCAATTCAAACTAGCTCAATCTCTAATTTAAACTAGCTTAGTCTCTAAGAGATTGTGATCGGCTCAAAATCCCAACTGAAATAGATATCTTAACTACCTTGTACTTATCTGCCGCAGCCCCTCAATTGGATTAGGTGTGGCTGTCCCTTGTGCTGCCTGGGCCTCCTGAAGTGGCATGTGGATATATCTCTGCATAGCTGGCTGTATCCAAAGCAGTGTTCCCTCCATTCATGTTTTTACTTGTCGTTTTGGAATGCGTGCAGTCAACCTTTTAAAACTTTGACCTAAATATGCATATAAATATTTATGTTTCACATGAAAATTATACTAATAGATTCATCATCAAAACTATTTCTACTGTATTATGTTTTAAATATTTTTTTCTAAAATATACTTACGAAAAGTAATGGTCAAAGAAGTGTATCGAAGACCATGCTCCAAAATGACAAGTAAAAGAGAATGGGTCTATTCCCTCGAAAAAAAGAGAATGGGTCTAGTATTTTCAGATTAGAGTTGTTAAAGCTTGCCAATTATTTTCATAAAAGCAGCACTAACTTAATACTCAGGGCTCTCTTTGAAGCATCGAACACTATGAGCATGCTCATGTATAAATGATTTGGTTTGGATTTTATAATCACTTGAAGTCATATACTTAACAGGATTCTGGTTGTTTTAATTTGTGCGAAAGCAGAATTATATATGGAACAGAAATATGCATTCGGATGCCATTATGCATACTTGCACAATTAGATTTTATATGTTCATTGTTACACCTTCAAACATGTTATTCATAAATTATCTCAATAGAGTTCATCTTCTGAATTAGACCTTTCTATGTGCTATGATCCTCTTCTGGAGACATTGTGAATAGCTAACCAAACCTCTAGTACATTCAAAACATCTGATGGAAATATCTTGAATTTTCAGATTGATGAACAAAAGGAGATATCTGAGAGATACAACACACAAGTCATTGAGATCAAGTCCCTCAAAGCATTGGTACGGTATTACGAAAAACTCTCCTTTTCTTCCAATTGTGCCGAGATCCTGAGACATATGATATGCTTCCTCTGTGAAAGTCAGTGTTTTCTATTTTCCTTTTCCCTCCAGCAGTGTTCTCTCAGCTCAGTGTGTAACTATTATCAAGTTATGGCACAAGCAATTTTATCTAATTTGTCGTAGTGTGATTATCTAGCACTAAAAGGGTGAAGAATTTGATTGGGTAGCTGTAATAGTTTAATGACTGTTTCCATTCCTAGTTACTGAAAATATATTATGGATTAACATATAGTGCTTTGTCTTTCAAGCATCGAAATATATTCAGTTTGCAACTAGCTACCTGAAATTGTTGTTTTCCAAGTAAAATCAGGCCTGAACTGTGTATTTTGCTACAACCACAAGGACTATGAACATATCAATATGTTCAGATTTAGAAAACAAGGGTGGAACCATCTATTCACTGTTGGATAGCTTGACACATTTTTTTTTGCAATTGATTTTTTTAATGTTTAGCTATCACTGAGGGAATGCAAAATTGAGCAACAGTTGTGGGCAATCAAACATCTGGTAGTGAGGATGCAACTAATGGAAGTTACAGGTTTATCATTCTTGCTTTGTCAATGAAATTTCAACAGATTGAGACATTGGACCAGGAAAAGCAAGAGTTGGAATTTATTGTGGATATGTATGGGAAAGAATGTTCTGAGTCGAGGTATAACTTGATTGTTTTCATTTATGTTGATTTCTGATGATTATAACTTATGCTATTCTCTTAAATGATTAGCAATCGCATTGCTGTATTGTCCTCATCATCAAATTCTTGGAAATTCTATTCTCTTTTATAAATGTTTTTCTGGTTAGTTTTGGTTTACAGCCTACAGCAGTCCACACCTTGAGAAACAAGAGAACAAAGTTGATGCATAATCCCTTTATGATTGTTAAGAGTTAATTATTCAATGCAATTTTTTTCTACTGAATGAACAAGTTGTACTGTAGGCCAATTTTTTTCTTCCAAATGGGGTCCATCTTTACTCCAATTCCCAATTTTAATATTTCGTTGCACGGCTATCGATTCAAGCTATGTAGACCGTTACGGATGAACATTCTTGATCAGGTCACATCTATCAAATTGTTAAAACATGTGATGACAGTGTTGACTTGGATTGCGATCTGCTAACGCTAGCTGACATAGACCGCTACAGGGCAAAAATATTGTTCAGATCATTAGAATAACATGTTTAAAAGGTAAGGAAAAAAAGAGCTAAGTTCATAGAAGTTACAAATTCCAGAAAAAAAAACAATAGGCTGGTTATCGCTACTGCTTCCTCCATTATGTCGTCTATTTGACATACATATATGTTTTTCTTATTTGTCAGATCCTTTCATCCTCACTTTACACTATCGTGCATTTAGGACAATTGCAGAGATCAAGGAATCAGAGAACCGAGCTCGCAAGCAGGCTGAATATTTGAAAACTAGTCTAGAGGAGCACAGTCTCGAGCTTCGAGTAAAGGCAGCAAATGAAGCTGAAACTGCTTGCCAGCGAAGGCTTTCAATTGCTGAAGCAGAACTAGAAGACTTAAGGACCAAAGTAGATGCATCTGAAAGGTTCGCTATCTGCTCTCGCTGACAATTTGATAATGTATATCATGCTAGAAGCAATTGGTGCCTGTTCCTTATCACTCCCTCTGCTCAAAATTAATTCTCCAGTTTATTGGGATTACTGTTTCCAAATAGTTTTCCATTCAGGGAATAAACAGTGTAGTTACTGCAGTTGTTTCATTCTCTAACCCTGCTATTAGTGATGTGAATGATATTGAGTTGTGTAAATACGGTATCTAATAATGGTTAACATAGTTCAATTCTAGGTTCCAGATCGCCAGTAACCGCCCGTTTTGTCCACTGAGGGAAGAAAGAGAATCCGAGCATGTATATTAGTGCTTTATTCCTAACTTTCCTTCACTAAATTTTGAAATAAAATTCAGATTCAAAATGCACCAAACGAACTGGATCTTTTTGGATCCGAAAACCAGCCCATGTGATAACCAGAATTGGCCAGGTGCCGGTTTAACTCTTTATACGGCTTCGTAACAACCATATTAGTACTTAGATTTTGTGCCTGCTTGTGCTGTGCATATGTATATGGTAGTTGGACAACTAGCTTGAAACCGAGAGAATATAATTGATATATCTCAATAATTCTCATCTCGCTATCAAGTTCTAGTGATCTGAAGTCTAGAGGAGCCTTTATATTTTCCTGGTGCAATATCGAGTTCTATTGATCCGGAGTCTAGAGGAGCTTTTATATTTTCCTGGTGCAATTGTTGTGACAACTGGTAATACATGTTATGTTTGTGAACCAGTAGATGTTATATTGTTTTGTGAATGAGGACTATATATTCTGTATCCAATCCACAATATTTATCCCTGTATGATCTGTTTTGCCAGAGATGTTCTGGAACTCAAGGAGGCAATAAAAATTAAAGAAGCTGAAGGAGATGCTTATATTTCTGAAATTGAGGTTAGCTCAATTTTATTTTTCTTATCAGCAGTTTTTATGTGTGCTTGTGTGAAAGCATATGGTACTGTCACTGCAGACAATTGGTCAAGCATATGAAGACATGCAAACACAAAACCAGCATCTACTTCAACAGGTTGCTGATAGAGATGATTTTAACATAAAGGTATTTATCGATTTTCTTTTGATCTCATTTACCACCAGACTGCAAACTCGTGGGGCGCAGGGTGAGTGGGTGGTTGGGGGATAGAGCCAGAAAAAGGGTGTTGGCGAACAGTGCGTCGATTGGGGCCGGGGGCAGCAGACGGTCATGCCAGGTGGCCTGGTTTATTGCATTTTTCCCTTTCCAATCTCCATTTATTACCTATTTACTCCTTCAATTGCTGCTACATACTGATTCATATGGCGACGCCTTGCTGTATGCCTCAATTTAGGCAGTAGTCTGGCACCTTGCATTGCCTTATCACTAACCATGCACTTCAACCACACCATTTATAATCTGTTGCATTGCCCAAAGGTACTTAGCTTATTTCTTTTATTAGTTCCCATCAGTAATTTGATTCTCATCTAACAGCTAGTCTCAGATAGTGTGAAGTCAAAGCAAGCCTCTGCTTCCCTCCTCTCTGAAAAGCATTTGTTACAGAAGCAACTCCATCAAGTTAACAGTTCACTGGAGTTATCTAAACAAAAAATCGCCCGAGGTGAAGAGCAGGTTGTCTTTAACTTATTTCCTAAGTCTTATTTATGTATTTTAATTTGCTGATAACTTGAACTCACTGCAATTTACTGCCCACCAACAGTAGGAAAATCTTGTTGGAGCAAATACGGAATTAAAAAGAAATAAATTGAATTTTTGCATGTGTGTGTGTGGGTGTGTGTTTACCACTTAGAATTGAGTCGGTTTGTTGTGTCTTATAGTTTAGTAATTTTTACAGATGAAGGGCTATGTTGCGCAAGCTGTAAAAACTTCTTCGGAGAACAGGCATCTTGCAATTAACCTTGAAAGGACTATGATGGAGGTATCTGATGCAGAGAAGGAGCTCAAGTGGCTTCGGTCCACTGTTGGATCCTCCGAGAAAGAATATGAGCTAAATCAGAAAAAGATAGCTGAGTTGAGAATGGAGCTAGAGCGCGAGAGGTTAGGCTGCTGATGTTACGTATTGGTTCCAAGTTTGTCTTGCTATGCTGCCACTAGGTGCTCATTACATTCTTTGCTATTTCAGAAGTGAGAGGAGAAAGCTTGAGGAAGAATATGAAGAGGTGAAAAAGGAAGTCATGGAGCTGACCTCTAAGAATGAGGAGGCTGCTATTCAGAAGCTCCAGGATGAAATAAAAGAATGCAAGGCTATTCTCAAGTGTGGCGTATGTTCCGACCGCCCAAAAGAGGTATTTGTCCATTGTATTGCACATCTCATTTTTGATTGTGTGGGTTTGTGCGTGAACCAAGGTGGTAAAAGCTGAGGTTTATAGTTATTCTTATTCCCATCGGCCATCACAAAGTTACATGTTTCTCGGTTAAAACTCTTTATATGTTGTGGCCATCTGCATTGCTGATGAGCTTTTCTATATCTCTCTTGTTGGTTGTTGGCAGGTTGTGATTACCAAATGCTTTCACCTATTCTGCTCGCTATGTATCCAGAGGAACCTTGAGCTCCGCCACCGGAAATGCCCGGGCTGCGGTACCCCATTTGGGCAAAATGACGTGCGGGAGGTGAAGATCTGAAACCTCAGCAAGGTTGGCTTGGATGACTTGGCAGTTGGTATCGTGGACACATCAACCTGCACTGAATGCTAGTCTCTTGTAATTATATAGTTCCTGTTTCCTCGGGGTGGCATTTAGATAGAACTCTCGTGGTCTGTATTCAAAAACGAAAACCCAAAATGGAAACAAAATAAGAAAGAAGTGTTTTAGACTTCATTGCCGATGTCGCATGCTGTGTGTCTGTGTTGTCGCTTCTGTGATGTTTGATGATCCCCTTCCAGCGAAGGGTACGAGTGTTCGAGCTTCAGACTCCCAGCAAAATAAAGTTTCACGCATATCAGATTTTAAGAAAAAGTTTCACGCGGATATTGTTTTCTCTGAGAAGTACGCGAGCAAGAAGTTTCACGTGCAATTCTTTTTATATCTTGCCAGCAAATTCATAATCAAACTACATTATTGGTATTAGGTTTCAGGTACACCAACAAACATCAGGATTTCTGTATCCACAACATACACATAATAGTACACCAAACTTGAGGAGTTCATCTTACACAAGTTGTAATGTCGCATATGAAACGGAATCGAAGCGAGAGAAGATTTACAACTATCAGATGGATAATAGGTAGATTATTAGATACTACTAGTTGATAAGCCAAGGATGAGTTGCCACGGGCATGCCGGAGCGCGCCAGTGATGGACGACACCGGCACCACCCCGCGTCCATCACCTCATGGTGGGACGCGGTGGCGCAGGCCATTGACGGCCATTTCTCTGCCTCCGTTTCGGGCGCTCAGGCTCAAGAAGCCGACGTGCTGTTGGTGACCCAGCAAGCCGCCGCCAGTCGAAACGCTCGAGATCTCAGAGCCTGTCGGCGTCGAAGGCGACCAGGACGCGCCCTTTTCGGGACAAGGATCTTTGCCGAGGACCATTGTTGTTGGAGGCTGCTGCTGCTCTTGGAGCTGGAGCTCCTCCTTGGTGAGGAATCGGCCTCCCGAACCGCGGGCTCGCTTCATCGCGTGACGATGCCGGGATTCATGGAGGTATGGCTGACAACACATGCAAGTTGTATCAACGTATTGCCAAATAAAGCTGTATATTAAATATCTTCAAGCATGTCTTTAAACGCAATTTGCTCCGGAGGTCACTTGGCCGAGGGCATGCCTGCCTAGGCGTCACTTTGATTTGGGTTCCGTTTCTATGAGATGGAATGGGGAGATGATCTCCATGAGAACCGAATAAAAGGATGTGTGAACAAAAGATGCAACAAGACATGCACCCAGGCTATAATTAGCTAGAAATAGCAAAAGGAAAGGCTAAATTGTGCATCTCTACAAAATATGACTGCTTTTTTATTGATGTTTTAGGAAAAATGCCGTTAAAAAAATGTGTTCGGAAAAGAAGTATTTCGAGCAGAAAAAGGTTCGATATGGCTAAAAAAGACTATTAAATGAATAGTACTGGGCAGTGACTGAACAATCTGAATGTGATTATGCAAAGCCTAGAGTTCGGTAGTCAAAAGTTACATATTTTGAAGGTGTGTAAGATGTTGAAACACATTTAAAATTCTTTAGCCTTACCTTCCGACCTTTGACCAGCTTATTTTCGGCCTCCAATTTTGCACATATTTGCCTTCTTCTAAGGATTGCATGGTATTGCTTTGCGTTGACAAATATGGGCTCTTCCGCTGAGGGTTCAACCGGCAATGGCACTCTAGAGTTCGCAGTTCCATTTATTTGGGGATTAACCTGTACGATAACACATATAGGGTTAGCGCTGCAACACAGATTCACTGATTTACATCTGTCCGTACATATATTCTTTCTGGATTTTGTTTCATTTTCATTAAGAACTTCCTTTATTCAGTTTGGACAATAATAAAGCAAAAAACAAGAAAGGTGGATAAGAATGTGTTTTTCAAAAGATGGTTAAAAACTACTACCTCTGTTTTATATTTTAGATGTCATTTTAGAGCGTGCGCAGTCGACATTTTAATACTTGGACCACTAATATACAAAAAAATATTTGGATTTGTCATGTGTGAATGTTATCGCTAGATTTATCCTGAAAATACTTTCAACTTATTAGATTTTTAATAAAAATTTATTAACATATGAATAGAAAAAGTTGTCGGTACACTGGATTGTGTCGATGTCCAAAACCACAAGTAAAAATGAACAGAGGTAGTTATTAGTACTAAATTGGCAAATGGATTGAAACAGACAGTAACAATTTAGTTGATCATGTTAACCTGTGTATATTTCACAAGATATTTTATGAGAACTGTAAATACAAAGAAAAAATTTACAACGGCATGTGGAGTGTATCCTGTTAAGACCCCACCATAGTAAGGATCAGCAGCATACGGAAAAGAAGCACAAGCCTGGAAAACAGACAAAGACTGGTTCATGAAGAACATAAGGCTCAAGATAGAAACAGTACTAAAGATGACATTAACTTACAAAAGATTGGCTGTAATCAAGCTTCGGAGGTGAGAAAGCAGACTCTGGGTGTCCCAAGGACAATGTGGACTTTATCATGCCATGCTCCCACGTCCCACAACTATCATTGTTGTTATAATCTGACCCGAGACAATATTGTGATACAATAAGTGATTCACCAAAATTCCTATCACAAACCATATTTCCTAGCCACTTACTTCATCTTAGAAATGGAAAATAGAAGGGCAATAGTATTGGATCAAGATTAGTGGAATGGACGACATGGCAGTGCATTAGAATTTATCTTCCATGGGGATTTAAGCTAGGAACGGACTTGGATCAGGCAGGATTTGAACTCTATCTGTTTCTTATACCAAGTAGAATCTGTTTAAGTATTGCAATTACAAACTTGCCTTCAAGTAATATATTAAGGTTCAACATTTCCACCAAGGTGAAGTATGGAAGGAAAACTCTAGGATATTAATAGAAAAAACAAGACTACTAACAAGCGAAACATTGTCATTCGAGCACAACATAATTAGAATGTGTCACACTAGAAGATACTGATGAAAAGATTACTATATGAGAGAGCAAATGCAGGCACCATTCATAACATTGGTGATACAAATTTGATAGAGGTGAGCGCTATTTCAATTTGATAGAGTCAATTGAGCACATTCTGGCAGATTGCCGTTTCATCCGACAAATCTGGCATGCAGTTCTATCCTGGATCCGCTCCACGAGCCGCATCCCGGCTACCGGCGACACTTTGTCCCTGGCCAAAACACCAGTGGTGCAGCGCAAGGGGATGGCTTCCATGATCGCTTTAACCATCTGGTGGTGATGGAAGCGGCGCAACAACTGCACCTTCAACGGTGAGCGCCTGGACGTCGTGCGATTGGTGGACACTATCAAGGCCAAAGCGAGACTGGGTGATTGTCGGCACCACTGGTTTGAGAGCGGTGATCCCATACCCTTAGCATGTGTAAGTCGTGTGTGTTGTCCTGTTGGGTCGCCTGGCTAAAGGCCTAGGTTTGTATCAAACATTTTTCTTATTATCAATGCAAAGATACTCAACTCTTTTGCCTAATTGAGAAAAGCATTGTTTTGGAATATTTGTGTCTGTGAGAATAAATATTGTACACAATCTTGGATGGTTTGCCAAAATTGCAGCACCTCTTGTTAGTTGTTACAGCTTAAAAAACTCACACACTACTAAAATCTACAAGAGTCTGCAGTTTCTTTAGCTGGTTCAGAATCAATTAAATGTATCTCAACATACTGTTGTCTAAGATACCACAAATTTTTCTTTTCGAATAACCGAGAACCCAAGGTACTAAGTCAGAGCGACAATAATCTGCACACCTAGGAATCATGCCACAACCATGTTACGATAATGAAATGACAACATATCACTAGTAGAAGAAAAAAGGAAACAACATAGATGGGATGTTGAAGCTAATTGATTTCGTTCATGGTGAGATGATGTCATTCAAGAAAACTGCATACCAGACTGTGTTGAGGTGTGTTGTTCGTTGAGGCTGCTGTCACTCACTGCAGATGCTTCTTGGTGAGACTGCCCAGATTTTGCTGACGAGGAATCTCCATCAGAGTTGCTCTGAACAAACTTCTTCCTTGGATAGCCATTCCCCGACAGGAAACCCTGTTCACACAGAAGCGAATTGGTAAATTTGTTATTTGTAGTGCGACAGTCTGTGATTCAGTACCCCACTATGTTGAAATTGTACTTACATAGTTGGGAATGGAATGGACTGGATGATCCTCCATTTCTTGTAAAAGCATTATCATTATCAGAAGGCATTACTCAAGCTCCACAAACATTTTGCTTCCTCCTGTTTTAAAATTTGATACATCTTCAGGACAGATTGCCAATACAATATTAGATAGGATGAATTGACAATAATGCACCAAAGAAGCTAGAGTAACAGATAACATTTTATAGTGCCTTGAAGTTGAATGAATTAATTACCTACAAACAATTATTAAAAAGTACGTTGGACAAACATCGATACCCAGTTCGATGAAACAGTTGAAAACGACAGAACCATAAAGTAAACCAAAATAAACATGGTAAGGCCTAGTATTCTGCCATTTTTATGATGAGTTAAACCTAGCTATACCTGCTCCAGGATAGCAGAGCTCGTCAGTGGAATCATCTGCCGAGCTAATCAAAAAGTAAAGTAATAGCACCCACCACCGTAGACTCCAGTGCTTAACATTAAGTATCTCCTCAAACTGATGAAGGACTTCGTTTCAAAAAAGAAAAAAATGATCAAGAAATTAGGATGGTGATAAAATCTAAGCTACTCGATGTGGCAATATTTTGTTTGTCCTGGAACTTTCTCTTCAAGCTACTTTCAGCGCCGGTTACGACACAATTCCTGAGAAACATCAACTCAAAGTAATCACCACTCTGAACTATCTGCCATACGGAAGATCTCACTCTATCATTCTAAACCTTTTAACGGGAGCAAGTACTGAACATAAAAAAAAACCTACTACTTTCTGTGACGACTTAATACTCACATCCTTGTTTTGAAAACTCACACTTCTCTGGGAAAAACAGTTGAAATTCGCCCATATTCTGAATCAACCTTACTCAACAAGCAGACCATATTTATCATAAACCATAAGAATACTAGTGCAGCCCAACCTTCACTTTTCATGCTTCCGAGCAATATAACGCAACTAAATCAGAAAATCACTCAAGGACCAGTGCAGCCCATCTAAATTTAGCTTGAAAGAACACCAAATCTAACAAAATCGAACCAAAGGTTCTTTCACAAGCCCACAACCTAAAATTCCATGGACTCCCGGTCAATCCATCAAACAGCAGCTTCAACTCCCCGAAATCCCCATATGTTATACTGTTGAACCAAAGAATAAATTCCCAACCAAAACCAAGAGCACGTTGCCGTGTTCACCAACCAATAATTTGCAAAAATTTCCAAATAAACAAAGATCCGGCTGACAGAACAGAAAGGGAGAAAAAATTTTCATGGAAGGGGTAACAAGAACAGGCAAGAACCAAAACCACTATTTTCCTATGATTATCGTTAAAGAGGCACCGTGCTTCTGTAATTTATTAAGTAAAAGAAAACTGGACCTATTTATGAGTAAAATTGGGCCACAAATCTGACAGAACTTGGTTAATTAGAAAAAATTAAACAGAGATTCTAACAACAAACAAGCTACTTAGCTAAATTAGATATAGAACACCACCAAACAAAAATGGATATGCCCGACAAAGCCGACTTAGCTTGACACACACAGACAAAGCGCACCCTCATGTTGCACTGCTAGTCGCGTCATCATCATCATCTATCACACCCACGACCCGACGACTCTGACTTCACTGCAGTAGTGCTACTGGGGACACCTCTCCACCTGTCACACCAGACCCAAACCGCCACAGCCACGTTTTTTTGGACCCACCGACGCTAGAAAGAAAAGTCAGGTCCGAAGGGAAGCAGATTTGGTCATCTCCAGCCCCGATAGGGCAATAAACACGCCTAACCAAGCGTCGTCCGCACATCGGTCGCACCCTTGCAACACAAAGCTGCCACCACCGGCCCCATGCCAGCCATGGCAGGCACTTGCACTGGCCTCACGCAACACCAAAACGCTTGCAGCCGATGAGGGTTGAGGTTCCCCAGGCGACGCTTCTAAGGAGGGAGCGACGTTGAAGATGTCACCATCACTCGATCTGGTGAAAACCAGGTATAGGCTTTTCACCCGGAGAGCACAAGAGCCTTGAGGGATGGAGGGGAATGAGCTCCCTGGAAACGCGTCCAAGGAAGGTAATGACACCCAAGGGCGTCATCGTCGCAGGCACCGACAAAGGTTGGAGCAAGATTTTCGCTCGAAGCATGCACACCCCACCCTAGTATCCACAAGAGCATATTGCGTAGGAGCCGACGACGAACCAACGCCAAATCTGGATGTACTAGGCCACACCACCGCACCCACGGAGCTGCTGCCCTAGCCTCTATGTATGCCCATAGGAGCCGACGACGAACCAACGCAAATCTGGATGCACTAGGCCACACCACCGCACCCACGGAGCCGCTGCCCTAGCCTCTATGTATGCTCGTGGCCGCAGCTGGTCGGTGAGCACGTCACCACCGTTGGGAAGTTCCACCATGCCAGTGCCATTCTCCAACCACACCACACCAGTGATTTGCTCCAGCCGCACCAACTATAGCCAGCCACCACACCAAGCTGACTTCTTGCCAGCCACCGCACCCCAGCCAGGAGGCCAACGCCCCCGGCCACCGGCACACTATGAATCTAGCAACAGTGCGCTAGGTCTGCCCGACCCACATCCTCATCCAGCCTGTTGCTACGTTGCCACTGGCCCACTGCACGCCAACTCCAGCCAACACCGTTTGCACTACCTGCCAAGGCTGCTGCCCCGCCCTCCGGCAGATTCATGCTGTGAGGAGTCCGTGAGAGAGGCTCCACAAGAGAAACCCGTGTCCCGACCTGCCAACCCCCAATGGGAGTGAGCCAAGCTGCCACTGTGGTGGCGGTGGCGAGGAGGGCGAGGGAGGGAGGTCGTCGACGGTTTAGGGTTGCGCCTCCCAAGTTGCCTTAGAGGAGTGACATGGGAATGTGTTTTGTTGACATAACACAAAATCATTATGATGTGGTAAATTAAACAGTTTTGTTCTGGATAAGGGTCATGTGATGTTGATGATGTCCAGCTAACCAAAAAGATTATGGTTTAGTCATCACCACTTTTGTGATTATGAAGAAATCAAGCAACAAAGAAAACTACAAACAAAATCCAGCAAAAACAAATCAAGCAAGGTTTATTTTGGGAAAAAAAATCAAATTTAACCTACTAATGAAAAATAGGGTATGACACCGCCCCACTAGGCCGCCTCGCCAAACCCTAGCCTAGTTGGCTGCCTCCTTTCATCTGAAGCTTTCTCCCTAGGAAACCTGAATATGCTCAATTTTTTATATTTTTACAGTGTTTTTCCTACATACACAAAATAAAAGGATAAATAGGCAGTCCGGCAATATATTACATAATCCTAAATAATAATTAAATTGTATCACAGAAATATGAAGAAAATGCATCATTAAACTCAGAATAATATGATACTTTTGTACATATCACATGATAGTATGCAATTTAATCAATATCTTCCAAATATACGTTGATATGCATGTTTTAATCAATGTATGAAATATATGTTGATATGCAAGTTTTAATCAATGCAAACCCACATAATTGCCAAAGATATGCTGAAATGTGTTAAAATGCATTTGGATCATTGGACACGTTGTTAATTAGCTATCAATTTGTTGTTAATTGTAAATTAGGTGTTAGCTCAGATCTATCAGTTGTTAATTATTTGAATAGATTTGATGTTAGCTTAGATCTGTTAGTTGCTAATTAGTTGTTAATTTGCTAGGATTTATGTTAGTAGTACTGCTATTGTATACATGTATAGTCTTACTTGTGAAGTCCAAATTAATTGTGTTATCTAATTATTTATAATTACTTGTATTATCTAATTGCTTAAAATTACTTGTGTTATCTAATTAGTTACAATTAGTTGTGTTATTTATAATTAATAGATGTTATTAAATTATTTATAATTGATTGTCTACTATATATATTTTTTAGAAGATGTCATTGGCTCATTCTACACCTTCGTCATTGCTGCCGAGAGAGCCCGAGTCCTCCATGACAAAACGAAAGCACAAATAGGATAGGAAACCAACCGCCCTTGATTAGATTTCACATCATCGCCATCGAGCCTGGGTCTAGGGTTCCAATTGAGCCTAACTGATGATGCAACGAAGGCCTTCAGCACAATCTGCTATATAGTTAGACGGAAACATGTTGACATCAACCGTGAGAGCTGGATGAAGCTGACCCATGATGAGCACACCTCTTTGGAGGATGAAATCTTGAGGTCCTTCATTGTCCCCAACGAATTCAAAGAGGCCATGAAACGAGCTACATTTTTATTAGTGGAAAAGACGTGGAAGACCTCTGCGTCCCACACTCGCTAGAGAATATGTGGATGAAGAGGTGTAGCCCTTCCAAAAGTACTCTTTCATTACTCCCAAACAGTGGCAATTGTATGTGGCGGCGAAGACGGCGGATGAATTTCGGTGTAACTATGAAGCAAACGAGGTCCTTGTGAAAAGAAACCTTGTCTGAAGGCCTTTCTAGCTAGGGTTCAGAAGGAAGCATGAGGTCCGCACACCCCGCATGGATTTGTTGGCTGCGGTCGCCAGATGAGAAGACTCGGCCTGTACTTGGGCTTGTAGGAGGCCATCCTCCATGTCACGTAACCACTTCCTACCTCGGGAGTAGTTAGATCCGTGAAGGGAGGTTGTCAGAATTGGTGTTGGACCTCGGAAAGCCGCTGAGCAGTCTTAGAGCTGAACAACCTGGCACCCTGTTGGAAGCGGGGGGGTGCCTAGACCCAGCCGCCCGGAAACTTGCGCCTGATCCCGAGATGTCCTCAACCGCTGAGATAGAAGTTGGTTCTTAGTAGTCGGATTTGGATCCACCACGCCGTCACTTCGAGTGGGGTTAGTGGGGGTTCCGTTTCCCGTCCCCGGTAGCGAGAATTTCTCAAGGGTATGCTCTGCTAGAAGTGGAGTCTAGATCCATCATGGATCTATCATCGGAGAGGATCTCTAGGAAGTTGTCTTGGTCATCCAGTGGCTGGAAGCTGCAGGGGATAACCCTGACATAGGGCTTACATTACTTACACGAACGTCTTGGCGATCGGGCGATTCTAGTTCGATACCGTAGGTCCTGGCATACTCATCCAAAAAGCGATTGCGTCGTTATCGGAGTCGTCATCAGGGGAGAAGTTGCCTAGATCCACTCGGTCGATCATCGGCTTCTAATCAGATGGAGGAACAAAGTTGTCGTAGAACCCCTTGTCCGAGAAGCCGAAATTCGACATGGTTCTTGGTGGAGTCAGCGATTGTGTCGATGAATACTTGATGATGTTGGCTAAAGGGCTCCCCACGGTCGGCACTAGCTGTCGATGATTGGTAAACTGTCGATCTTACGGATATACATGATTGAAGTATGAGGGTTGGGGACACCCAGTTATGCCAAGTCAAGTCGTCAAGAGATAAGGATTTATACAGGTTCGGGCCTCCCTGAGGATAATAACCCTATGTCCTATGTGTCTTGTATTCATCTCGAGACAGAGTATAAGAGGGAAAACTAACCTAAATGGGTATCTATAACTAGCCGAGAGTCGATGTCGAGAGTGTTGCCTTCCCTTCTACTTGGCTCGAAAGTCTCCTCAAGTGGATCTATTTGGCTTCGTGTGTTTATGAGTCGCTCTCTCTGTCTTCGGGGCTCTTCCGTCCTCCTCTCCGCAGGGTCCTCTGGTTCCTTTAATAGTGGGTACCCCGTGTCGGGCATGGACTCTTTTTCGAGTAGGACTCCTATCATCCTTAATGTAGGGATAAGCTTCCTTGTTTAAGGGGTGTCCGAACACCTGCGGACAGCTTCCTTATCTTCCTAGAGTTCCTCTTAGATACGGTTGTTGCTCCGGGTATCTAGAAGACCCTGGGATATCGTATATGGATAAGGCGATCGTATATAGTAGAGTTATACTACTCATCATCAGATATACAATTATTGCAAGGATCATCAGATATACAATTATTGCAAGGAGACAAAGCACTATATTATCACACATTATCCTAAGGCAATTCTCATCACCAAACATATTAGGAGATTGAGCAAAATAAAATAGTTGGAAACTAGAAAAATTATGATGACTTACGGCAATCCACTTGTTCATTGAACCCGACTAAACCAAAAACTAAAGACCGGCAGGAATACTTCCACTACACTACAACAACAAAGATGAGATAGAAAGATAACTATGCACAAATATCATCTAAAGCTCATGGGATAGTTACATAATATTACCATTGATTGTTACCTCTCCTTAATTGTTTTGTGATGCTCATCATTCATCATCACCTGTTTATTATTAATTTAAGAAAATAAATTCAGGTTGCCTCCCGCAAAGTGCTTTCTTTTAAGCCTAACTGTCAGGCTTCGATGCTCCTTCATCCAATTGGATGCCAAGGAATGTCGATCCGAGATGCTTTTATTCCCACCTCCAACCATAATGTGGAGCACCTCAGAGCAAGGTACGCAAAGGCAAATCCTCTTCCGGTGCATTGGCATGTCGTATTCAAATAAATTCTCATACTCAAGTGAGTACGAATGCACCGGGGCAGTGGGAGTTGTCATCATATATTGCAGCATATGGGGAGTAACAAAGCCATATGGAAAAGTAAAATTGAATCATGGCAATTTACCTCATACCTGCATATTTTAGTATTCGTACGCATACTTTTAACTTGATAATCCATGGGTACAAAGGTAATAGGAATGAAATTGGGGATACATGTTTGGTGTTAGGAGGAGTACTCTCTTTTGTCAAAGGTGTGAGCCATGATCAATTGGTTCATCCTCCTTTGCTCCTTTATTGTGCTCTTCATCATCTGGCCACCATTCTTTATCTTCCAAGCAGTACCGCAAACCAATCCAATCTTTGTCTTGTGGATTTGCATCAATATCATTTGTATCAAGCCATTCTTGCATCATGATTTGTACTTGTTGCTTCTCTTCTTCACTCAATTTCTTTGTGAACCCTACAAAAGGTTAGTTTCTTGCATTTTGGTGGTAGTATGCCGCTCATTATAATATATCACGGATGCATTATCACAAAGGTATTCTATGAATAAGTGGTGAATAGGTTGCAACACCTTGTAGATCCTTTCTAGCTTGATAGTATTATTATCTCTATTAAGCTCAATTATCTTGTCTAGTATCCCGCTAACACCTTCATAAAGAGGTAGTTCCTTGATTTCATCTATCGCATCACAATCAATTTCACCTTTAAATGATGCATCCCAAAGGTATGAACTAAACTCACAGTGATAATCAAGGTGCTCCTTAGATCCACAATATCGACAAGTAGATGGATATGCATTACATATAATAGATGAATAATCACTTAGCATTCCTAACCATTCTTGTAGATACATACCTTTGTTTGCCATGTAGGATGTAATGTTGACTCCCTCCTCCTCATTCGCATCATGACTATTAATTCCTAAAACAAACATCTCGGAGGACATGGCGATAGCAATTTTTTTTACATTATTACTACAATATTTTAAAAGTAAAAGTAAAATACAATAAAATAGTAGATCAAAATGAAAAATAAAGGAAATTTCTAAGTGTTATGCTCCCTGGCAACAGCGCTAAAAAATAGTCTTGATGCCCAGCAAGCGCATCGGATCATCATAGCACTTTTCGAGTGAAGTATTAAGCCCAGGCTTATCGAACCACAGGAACAAAGGACAAACATTTTCCCCTCCTCACAACTTGTCACATGAATAGTTGTGCTTGCACCCGAATAGTAATTTGGAATTAATCTACTATATTATCAACTTCTAATAGAGCAATAAAACAAGGATTAACAAAGTAAGGAAAGCAACAAAACGAGGATTAAGACGAAGTAAATAAAGGACAATGGAAAAGTAAACTAAGAACATAAATTAAAAGAACACAATGATGGAACGTCAAGTAATGAATCATTTCTAAGCTATTGGATTCATAGCATGTTAAAGAAATACTATGTATGCAAGCATGAGGCGAAGCGAAAAATAGGTACATCCATACCCCTCGTTACCAAGTTAACGACATAAAGAAGTGGGTCTTCGTGATTACCCCGAATAAATGATCAAGGACTTTCTATCTGGATATGCGCTGTCACCGCGATACTCACCTTACACATCTCATCGGTGCAATCCCTAAGCAATCTGTTAACCACACTACACAATTACATCTATGCATAGCAATAACTCATAGATCAATAACATGATAGATCACCAATACCCAAGGAATAATCTATTACTCAAACACAAAATTCATCTTACAAGTGAAAAGGGTTCACAAGAAAGAGAGAGAGATGGAGGAATAATGGAGATGGAGCTCGGCGTGGTGGAGATGATCTTCCTCTTCTTCCTCCATTGATCTCCCTTGCAACTTGTAATTGAGTTCTTCAGGCTATGGTGGAGATGGTAGATTGGATATAATAGCCTTAAGGGGATCCCTCCCTCGGGTGACTCTATTGCGGTGCCCCCTCCTCTTAAATAGATGGAAGGAGCTATTTAGGGTTTCACGAATTTATCCAGTGGACCAAGAAGGACATCTTCCTCGACTTCTGACGACCACAACCATCGTTTCTATCAGAAATGATGACAACTCCAACGGCATTGGGGCTTCCACCTTTAGTGCCTCCTACACCGCCAATCAGGGCCGGCCCTGGGGAGGGGCAGGGGGGGCGGCCGCCCCGGGCCCCCAAATCCCAGGGGCCCCCAAATCGCAGGGTTAAGAAATTTTTTAATTAGTATGTATAAATTATTTGTATGAATATTATTGCTTTTGGATGTATTTAAGTGTTTATTAGTAAAATTTCATATATATATGCGTATATTGATTATTATTGTTGTTATGATATTTATATTAAGGGCCCGAGTTTTAGTTTCGTCCAGGGCCCCCTAAAATCTTAGGATTCGCCCCGGGCCCCCAAAATCTCAGGACCGGGCCCTGCCGCCCAATGCCCAAGCAAGCGCCTGTGCCTACACCGCCATCGCCGCTCGGAGCACATATCCTGGTGGATCCTACACCACAATCGACAACGCTACTGCCTGCACTTGGTCGATCTGAGCATCTGGACACTGGCCACCAAGGATGATATCTCCTTTGTACCTCTAACCCAAAGGTTAAGCTTGGAGAACCATTGGTCAAGGATGTAAAGCATATAGGGGGGCAGCTTGGGTGGGCTTGCACTTCTTTGCATACATGGTACATGCAACAATCCAACAAGTCGAAGAAGGAACATGTCTCAAGTATCGTGGTCCCAATCAAAAGAGGAGCATTTTCACCACAATCAAACATATTTTTATTTCTCAATGGAGTTTGACGACTAGTTCAATCTTTAGAACCTCAACACCCTGGATGAATCAATCATGAGATGCTAGACACTATAAGAATTTACAATCACGGTCTATATACATTCATATAATACAGATATAAATGTCATCTATACACAACTTTTTGCTTTTGTATATGTAGATACATGATGACTGAAGCCAAACAGCTCAAAGAACCCATCGGCTTTATTAACCCACACATTGTGTCCACACAAAGTAACGATGCAAACGGAAGGTTCACCGGACTACATCATACATGTATTGAACATGAGCCGCGGTAAGAAGTTCATATTTTTCCCTTCCAGAAGGGGTAAGTTTTGCCGCTGCATTACTTTCTCCATTTTTATTTCTACTTTATGTGCAATAACTACTAACTTAGGTTCATTGGCATTCTCCTATAGATACCACTGGATTCTTATTTTCGTTATACCAAGGGAGGCCAGAGCCATATACCTCGATTCTAGCCCAAGGAGCAAGAACCAATATAAAACTATCAGCCGATTGCTATACAGTTGTGGAGCGGGGGTTGCAGTCTATCTCCTCTATCGTGAGTTTTCTGGTAGTGACTCAGGGTGCTAGATGTGTGCTCAATGTTGCTCTATTGTCCCCTTGTCGGTAGTGGCTGCTGTTGATTAGAGGTTCTCTAAGATTACATATTCCATTAGGTCTCTCGAGGGGACCCTCCCCTATACCAACAACTGGTGCCGCCTTCATGGACTGACCATAGACCCTGTTCAATAAGTGGAACACATTAGCCGTCCGCTCTCCAGTTGGGCAGTAAGGGTCGGAGGAGGGCAATCACTCGTTCTTAAAACCAGCAATAAGTTTCTTAATTAAATAAGTATGTCATAGGTAGGTCGCTCAAGGTCTAAACTAAAATTTTATGTCACGAAAAGGGCCTAGACCATGTATCGTTCCAAGGGAGGGGACGGCAAAGGCAATAAGTTTAGCCACATTTATGAGTTTCCAGTATGTATCTGATAGTACACAATAATAATAGATCAAATTTCATAATAGTGCCTCTATAAATAACCAAGTCTAATTTCTTAGTATCGCCATGTGGCATACTTGGTTTAAGGATCGGATAACCCTTGTGTTTCCTGTACTGTTCGCATGATTAGTAGCCAGTATACACAAGTTAGCTTGATTATCATTGTCATACACGTATATATATATATATATATATATATATATATATATATATATATATAGGATACATAAACATACCGTCGAGGTCAAGGTCTTATTCCTATAGCCTGTTGGCTAAAAGTCTACAGCGAAAAACAAGTGATGGTGGGGCTCACCGGTATGCCATACCCGACAAGCAACCGACTGAGGTTACGCCCTAGCTTTCATAATCACCGACGCAGTCCTTCATAGTCGAAGTCTTCCTCATTTGGCCATATCAACAAACTAGGTGACTACATTGAATGTACTCGCAAGCATCCCACAAGCATAGCACAACGGTTATAATCATGCTTGGTTTTGTCAAGGGGGTGGCTTTATCATAAGTTCATGTGGTGTGATAATATAAGTTTTCTTTTGAAATACCAGTAATAGGATCGCAAGCATTTGAGAAAGAATAGTATGGTTAGAAGTTTTCAATCAACGAGTAGCACGTGGCTACCGTCTCACTAATTAAAAACACCGATAGTTTCGACTAGGTCATACTTCTGTAACTCCCGCCGCATACCTCGTAGCTCATACTGCACAATGTGAACACGTCATGCTAGGAAAGAGAAGGATCAGGTCTGAAGCGAGGTAGGTTAGGGTTAGACATAGTGAGGAGAGAGAAAAGGTGGAAAAGATCTAGTTTTAGGTTTAAAATATTTTCACATGAAATTTGGGTTCCAGGAGGAGATTAGGGTTAGGCAAAATAGGAGCCAAGAGCGAAGAGGGCAAAAACATGTAATTACCAACCTGCCAGTGAGATAACCTATTATCCCAGATAGTTGTGTTTTCTGGCCATCTTATATTCCCCCTATCATAGAGGGTTCGTATTTTTGAACCGTCTGAGATATTCTGAACATAGACGGTTGATTTACCCATCAGAGATATGGTATTTTTATCACTGATCTTTGAGTAAAAAACCATGTGCTAAACCATCGGAGATAGCATTTTTTTTAGTCTGAGGCACGGTGTTTTGTGGCAGTGAAATTTACGTCCGCACATCCCGTCTCTTGTTTCCTTAAATTTAAATATATCAACTTATGTAAATATCTCTACTACGTTTACCTTTCTAAGTAGGCCCTAGCTGTATCTTTAGGTAGCAAAGTGAGTTGTAAATTAGAGTTTTGTGTCATGCCTCAATGCCTCTAAGATGTGGAATAAAATGTTCTCCTTATCTTTTAATTTGCAAAGTCACAAAAGGACGCATATTATTGAGGGTTATTATCAGAAATGACACTAACTAAATTTGTCAAGTCTGCACATGTAAATGGTGAGGGCGATTACTCAAAACCTACGCGTTTAATTTTTTGGGTGCAACGCTAACCATGTGCACAAGCAATAAATTTCCACTAGTATATACTACGGAATAGTTTTCCTACGTATCTATATATAAAAAGTAGTTAGACTTTGCTGCAAAATAACACGCCAAGCAATCAAGTAATTATATACCTGCAGATTGTTCATTAGCCCATACATTAGCGTCGGATCACCCCAGTATGAAATAACTCCCCAAGTCCTTCAAGAATATTTTAATAATGAGGGCATTCCTGTATCTGTCTAGTTCCCTTTCCACTCCCGTCTTGCACCGCTCGCCACTACCACTTTGCTCTTTCCCATTCGTCTGGCCTCCCTTCTATCATCGCGTGTCCCATCCCCGCAACAACTTCTCCATCGGCTACTACCACTGATGGCGCACTCCCTTCGCGCTTCTCTCCTGGACTCCTCGCCACATTCCACCCCCCTATCTCGCCTGTCACCTCGTCGGTCGCCGCCGAATCCCATGCCAACGCTCGCCATGCCATCTCGAGCTAGTCTCCTCATTCTCTTCCATGTCATTCTCTTGTTTTTTCTGTAGCTTTGGAACCCGGTTGAACTAACATTTCTTTTGATATTTTTCCAAATATCTTTTAAACCATTGTTGCAAAAATATTACGTGAATCGAAAATTTTGCAAAACTGACCCTAATAGTCACTTTGTGTGGTGATTGGAGTGTTGTCGCCAGCTATGGATGGCAACAGGTTGGGTTCAGGCGAGTAGACCTCTCCTGAACCCATGTTCGAACCCATCCACCCTCCCGTCGCCTGTCCA
Organism: Stipa capillata; assembly: GCA_019208055.1. Lineage (NCBI taxonomy): Eukaryota > Viridiplantae > Streptophyta > Magnoliopsida > Poales > Poaceae > Stipa > Stipa capillata. Next base: position 490,191 of record JAGXJF010001435.1, read on the forward strand.
CGAAAATCCCCATGGGGCTCATTTCATGCCCATAGCCATCGATAGAGCCCCATGGAGACAACACTTGATGGTGCTACAGCCCCTCGACAGCAATCGTCTGCTGCTGCTGCTAGGAGTGGATGGAGGCGGTGGCGGCGGCGGGCGGAGGCCGGGGCGCTAGGGTCGGGCGGACCGGTGCGGGAGAAGCAGTCGATGGTGGCAGCGGACAGGGAGGTCGCGGAGACAGAGGATCTAGTGGCAGACAGCGATTGGCGAGGTGCTGGGTTCAGGGTTGGGGCTAGCCAGGGTCACGGGATAGTACGGAGGAGGCGGTGACGAATTGAAGCATACTGGGAAGGAACCAAGGAGGGGGATCGGGAATTTGGGAATCGGGATTAGGTAAACTGGGGTTTACCAACGACCCACATGTTAGTACATATTCCCAGGTATCCATGGGTATCCATGGAGCAATATTACCCTCCATGCCTGACCCGCGACACTCACGGGTACCCATCCGCGAGAATCCATGGGGCAAGAATGTCCTCCACACCTGAGCTCCATGGGTATATTACCCGTGGGTACCTGAATCCATGAATAAAATTGCCATCTTGATCGCTAGCAGCTTTAGCGATTCAACATTGAATCGTCAATTCGGTTGGCGATTGGCCGAAATCGCCAGGTGTTGGCGATTGGAATGAATCGCCAAACTTGGTAGAGATTGGCTGTAATCGCCATGAGCCATGGAGATAGCAACCTTCCCCCCTATAAATTGTGTGTCTTCTTCCTGTGGAGCATCTCACACCTTCATCTCTCAAATATTCAGAAAAAATATTTGAACTTCTATAGTAGAGAGTTTGAGAGGAGAAGAAGAAGGGCGCGGATGGATGGTGACGGGAGTAAGTTCTGCAACATTTTATTTATTTACATGCTAGTATAATAGGAACATTCTGGGCTATAAGATGTGTTGTTTCTCACATTCATTTTCCCTACAAATCAGTAGATGTTCTTGATCCTGTATGGACCCTGTTAATGGAGTTTGAAGTTCTTAGTGCTATGGTGTGTAGGAAGGCAGAATGTAAACTTCTTCGCTCGTAGATCTGGGAGAAAATTCATATGTGTGTGATTATAGAGGTGTTACTCAAAACTGGTCTCCCTACACTGACCTACAAGTAGGTGCACAAGCATCTCCAAGAGTTGCACAAGAGGTGAGAGAGGGCGAACAAGCTTAAAAACTTCCTGGGGCAAGGGTCAAGAAATGTGAATATGGTAGTAATCAACTATTCCAGGATCTCAGTATGGTCAACACATAAGGGCTAGTACGCTGAAGATCCCTTTGTAATAAGTTGTTTACCATTTTTGTGTCTCGTTTATTTGTTAGATGACATTTTCTGTGTGTAGACACATCCAGAGGATGTAGGGTTGCTCAACAAAGAGATCTTTCACTTTCAAAAGATGGACCTTAAACATTTGAAGAAGATGAAAGGAGGGTTTGTGGACTTCCTCCTTTGTTAAAACATCACAGAATATCTAAGAAACATGTTGGATCATCAAAGGATAAAGGCGCGACCAGTTCATCGATGAAGGGGCGAAACGAGTCTAGTGAGGAGGACTTTTCGAAGGTCTTTGGCTTCAAGGCCCCTGATTCAGGGCTGTTCACAAGTGATAGCAAATATGACTTCATGTAGTCATATTGAGGACGTTGCGGAATGTACCTATGTTATTTCTATCGAAGTTGTGTTGGTTATCAGTATTATGAACATAGCTATGTAATATGGATTTGTACCATATGTTTATTTAACCAGAACGGTATGTTAGTGTACTCTGGATTGTTAATGACTATGTAGTAATATCTATGTAAGTCATTTGCCCATTTGTATGTAAGTTAGTGCGATGTAGCAGTGAACAGAAGAAATCGAAGTCAATTATTTCATACAATACGAAATGTTTGTTCAATAACATGAAGTAAACAAAGGATAACAAATAGTTGCCGACATGCCTAGTGTTGTCGTGCTTGATCAATGACGGTGAGTATCTCTGCCTAGCATGTCCCAGAAGTTACAAATACGGTGTGTCTGTTGTCGTCCCACGGAAACACGGAGGAGACTCAAATCAGGGACCCAGTACCATTCGCCTCAGGTACCTACGTGAAATTATCTACCACATGATAACCATACAACTCGGCCGTCCAGGTAGCACGCACAACCTCTTTCGTGAAGTAGTACAACACAAACGGCCTAGTATCTATTTTTGTCTTAGTAGCTGCAACAAGGACGTGAGAGCAAGGCTTGTGTAAAAGCATGGACTTATTGCACATACATGAGGCAATGATATTAGGCTCGATATGGAAAGTAACTTCTTGAGTTATCTCCTGTGTGCAAATTCCAAATCCACTATTCTGCTTCAAACATACCTCCAATCTACTGCATATTTTTTGTGCATTTGCCTTTGTGCATCTGGCCCTTCTTGATCTTCTCCTCCATATACAACATAGTCTTAGCATAATAGGACGTTGCACATAATTTTTCCATATACATGACAACCTTTGCATGCCTCTCCTAAAAATACCTCATTGTACCGTGCAACGATCCCTCCACAATGGCCATCAACGGTAAATAGCGCACCCCCCTAAGAACAAAATTATACACCTCAACAAGATTGCAAGTCATGATGTCGTATCTAGCACCATAGGTGTAATGGAGAAGCGACCACCGCTTTGATGGCTCCTTACTGATCCAATCCGAGAAACACTTCACTCTGTTTGAAGCCTTCCTCCTAGTGTTTGGATCGTCATATCCAGGAACATCGCAAAGCTTGTCTGTTTCCTCCTCAGGGTTATGTTCTCTAATCTGCTTCTTCGTGAACTCATCAAGTCTCCTCAGTACTCATCAAACTTTATAGACTTATTTTGTTTGCATAACATTTTAAGCAGGTTCATCAAGTGCTTGTTCTTAAATTGTCGATAGAAATTGGCGGCTAGATGGTGCGTGCACCACTGACTCCTGATGTCAGACCAACTAAAATCTTCCGACAGATCCTCCCCCTCCCTTGTCAAATTGCCAATAGTAGTCCGGCATGCTGATCATGAATAACACACACATTTGGACGATCCTTAACAACTCCTTCTTTCAAACTCACAAGGAACCACAATCAGTTCTTGTAGTTCTTACAGTCAACAAAGGCCATTGCCAGTGGCAGTATCTAATCATTTTTGTCCGTCCCAATCATAGTAAAGAGTCTCACCCCTTCATCTTCCTGTCATGAAAGTCCCATAAACATAAATAACCGTGCAACAATGTTTGAAAGCTTTGACACATACGCTAAAACACCAGAAAGCACCAGTTAACAACATTTTTTCAAGCATGTGCGAAGATGGCCATTGCAGGAGAGAAACGTATGTTCCATTGTTCCTTTCTCCAATTGTGTCCAATAAATAAGACAAATTATGATATGAATACATGAATGTTCCAAACCGTCACTACAATGCAAGCTGCTTAGCCCTCCATGCCATGACATATGTTATGATGTACTAGTACTTGCTTTCTATACATGTCTGTATGAACTATGCCGGTATGCAAACATTCTTCACTATCTCATGATACATCCACCTAGCAACAAGCTCTCCAGTAATGTTCTGATAGGTGTCAGGAACACCGCTTACTGTACATGTGTGCGGCACCACCCTTCTTATGACCTAGTGCACTTCATACTTTCCCACAGACGCATGCACGTAGCCCTCACACCTTGGAGACTTAGACTTCACAGAATACTAATATTTGCAACATTTATTCACTCCAAATGTCCTCTGTGTTGACATCGGCCAGAGCTTCACTACCTCTTTAACATCTTTTTTCGTACCATATAATGCACCTTGGAAAATCTCGTTAGGCTTGTAAGGAAAATTGCCATCACTTGCACCCTCAATATTCATGACGGTGGGCATGTCTGCGTTCCACAGACTAGGATTCGGATCATGCCCTCCTTCATCATTCTCAACTTCATCCTATTTGTTGCTATCATCTTCAACACTCATTTGTTCCTCTTTAGTAATGGCATCATCGTTCTGCATGTTTTGCACTAACTCCTGACGTATCTCCCCTCCCCGGTCCATTGAACCGATAAGGTATTCACTAACTGAATGTGTGGAAGGACCAGCCTCTTCCTCTACAATGTCTTCTTCAACAACAACCTCTTTTCCTGCCGTTGTGTTGTTCTGTCCAACTTCATTAGCTCCCGCTTATTGAGTTGACACCTCCTTTGCTACTGCCTGGACCAACAGGTTATGGGAACCCTTGCGCCTTACTTGCTCTCAACCAAACCCGCCAATCTTTAGAAAAATTGAGTGGGAACAAGTCACACTAGATATCCTTGCAAGACTTGCTGAAATATGCTTGCAAGGTTACACTTGCGACCTTTAGATCAAAAGGCACATGTGAACTATTCTTGCACAACACTGATAGGGTATTTGTCTGGATCTTGCATAGTTAATTTGGTTTGTTGAAAGCTAATAAGATCGACGGAACTAGACTCATCAGTGCGGATCTCACCAACACCATAGTAAACTATGAATTCTACTAGTTCAAACATTCCTGTCATCCAAAACATAATATTTTAGACTACACAATCTACGATACTCCCACGCGCATGCGCAAATAAGTATTCTACTCTATTTTTAAATATAGTACAATTCACTACATCTAAAATTAAATATACTAATTTATGTACAGAAATATTCCATATATGTACATACGAAAACATTGTTAATGCAAATGAAATAATATAATCTATCCTTGAACTACACAGAAAAGATAACTATTCTACATTTAAATCGTGTCGACGTGTAAAAAGTACCATATTTGTACATCTACAAATTTATACCGTATCTAATCTACTATATATTTACAACTAATCATATATCTAGTCTATCTATACATCTACAAATTAATATATGAGTATGTCCAAAGTGACAAAGGAGTATATCGATTTGGTTAGGTGCTATTCCAGGGATAGGAGTAACTACGACAATAGGATGTATTTTTCCCAAGTGCAAAATTACATACTCTATAGATTGTACCCCTTGGACATATCAATAGTAGGTAAGATATGTACATTTGCCAGCGTCAATTTTAGTACCCTTACCTAGACTTCATGAGTATCTAGTTTATAGAGTTGCCACATAGAGAGTTCTAGAGTTTACGATTGCAAACGGTGTCCATTAGATTTAAAATTGAATGATAGAAAAACATTCATGATGTAACCTTTTTTAAAATTTAATTTGCACCTAACTTGCATTATCTTAGTACCCCATATCTCAATAGAAAATTATGGAGTGTGTGCACAGAGAAATTAGTGGTGATGATATGCCATGCCGCTCTCACTCCCTAGGTGGCATTGGAGCGCCAAACCCTAGCCGCTCAAGGCCTCCCCTTCGTCGCCCCTTCCCGTTGCCGTTACTGCCGACGACTGTCGGGCGGCAACAGCCCTTGCCCCAAAGGTGGTAGGGGTTTCTTGGGTGCTCAGTAGCCGGGGCACCGCACAGTGTCATTACATAGGAGTGCTTGTGGTGGCCATGGGTCTCTCCGGTCATGTGGGCGGTGATGGCCCCTAGGCGACGGATCTAGGCCGCATGCTCGGGTCTGCTCACAGGGCTGCAATGTGGTGCGCAGAGCGGCGGCTAGCCTTGGGCTCGTCTCGGTGCTACGAACTGTGTTGATCTGAAGTGGCCGGCATGCCGGTTCCAGATATATATAGCAGTGCAGGGACGGCCCTGTTAGCCGTGGAGGCTGTGGGCAGTGGGCCTGCTGCTCTGCACGGTCCATGGATGGCAGCCAGCCAACCACGTGCTACACGGTTTCCGCGGAGGTGTGTCACAACAGGTTCGACCTGGTCGGGGTGGCACATAGATATGGCCCTGCCCAAGAGCTTTGGTGGCTGGCTCAACCGGCATTGGAGGTGGACGGTAGGGCCTCAGGAGGCATGTTTTTGGTACTCAATCTAGCGCTGCCTATGTGCCTCCCTTTCCCTGGCGCATGGGAGGCCTCAGCACGTAGCCTTCTCGCCGGCGAGGCCGAGGCCATGGATACAGGGACGTAGCCCGCAAAGCGGCGGGTGGTGCTGCGGGGGTGTTGGTCCAGGATTGCATGTGCGGTGGGACCGTCGACCCAATGGGCATGTTGGGTCTAGCTGATGGAGGGGGTTTATGTGCGTCTTGGAGGTGTTGCAGGAGACCTCGTGTCTTGGCTGCGGTTTGTGCCCCTCTTTTCGGATTGGCATGAATGTTGGAGCAATGGCCCTGGGATCAGTGCGGTGGTCAGCATAGCAAGGGCTACAGGTTGGCTGGCTTGCACAGCGTCACAGTCTACGTGCTAGACAGTAGAAGTTAGGGTGGCAGCCATGGAAGGTCGTGACAGTGGGCTGCGAAGGGTGCAGCAGTTCTGACAGATGCTGGGACTGCAGCCCAGGATATGATTGGGCTTTGGAGTGCCGGGCGCTGTGAAGTGCACTGCCGACTGAGTCCAAGCGCAAGTTCATCTCTCATGGGGCATGCGGTTTCAATGCTTTGGTGCTTTTTTTATTTGTTTTGCTGTATTAGTGTGGTGGTGGCTTAGTGATACCTTGACTTGATCAACTGGTGGGGCCTCTCTTATACCCTTTGTATTTGTTAGTTTGGAGGCACGAATTCATTCCCCTTTTGAGATATCCAAAAAAAAATAGTGGTGATGTTGCGCTCTATTTTGTTTCTGTTAGCGCTAAGCCTTAATAGAAAATATTATTATATTAATATCCTTAAACATAAGGTTCTCAAATGAGCGAGTAGCTTAGACGCAAATATATATGCACGGTTCTACTACGTTGAATGTCTAGTTTAGGTTCAACCACATGCATCCATTGGCTCTATTGTGTTTCAGTCAACTTTTATGGAAGGAAGATCTTACTTCCTGTATCCGCCGCGTTTCTTTTTTCGCCGCGTCCGAAATTGGCCTCATGTAAACATGCGGCCGCTGAGACGGTTGGGTTACCTAGCGTATGTCAACGAAAGATTGAGATTTTGCCTCCTTGCATGCATGCAATTTCAGCGGGGCTCTGCCTACGTGGGCAATGTGGGGACAAGAGCACGGCGAGCGAAGCAATCCAGCGTGGTGATCGTCCAGGCTGCGACATGTGCGATCGATGGAGTAATTAGGGGTGCATGACTAGCTAAGCAAATGAAACGAGTGTAATTAGGGGCAATTTACTCCATCCGATCGCAATTAGCCTGCATTGGTCTTTACGCGCGTCCGGGAGAAATGCGCCTAAGATTGCTATACGAAGGGAGTATATCGAAACAAACTCTGGTGGGGGGTTGGGGGATCCACCTTTACCTACTTGAATCGAATACATATGTAGCAGATAACAAGGAAATTAAGTACTCATCCATTTCGGTGTGTCCTCCTGATTACTTAGAAAATAGAAAACAAATTCTGAACATGGTGCAGCTCGCCCGCCACTCCCGATCCCCCGCCGCTCCCCTCCGTCCGCCGCGCACGTGCCCACCCGCCGGGGTTCCTCCGCCACCGCCTGCCGCTGCACCATGGCCTGCTCCGCCACCGCCTGCCGCTGCACCATGGCCTTCTCTCCTTCTTCCCTTGCTCCCGCACCCGAGCACAGCACAGCCGCCGCCGCACACCACCACCGCCACCCGGGCTCGCCGCTGCCGGTCGATTCCGTCCGCCCGCAGTTCCGCCCGGACCGCCCGACCGCCGCTCCGCCACCAATTGGAGCTCCCGCCGACCGGCCACCTCCGCGCCCGATCTCCCTCCACCGGCCAGCCGGTGAGCCCTCCTCCCACCTTCCTCTCCTTTTCCCCTCGCTCAATTTCAAGCCGTCGTCGCCCTAGCTGCTCCCGCACAAGCTGCCGCCGAGGACGGCGAGGCGGCGCTGTGGAAGGACGGGGAGGCAGCGCTGGGGTCGAGGGCACGGCGAGCGCGGAGGGAGGCCGAGACGGCGGCGGCCACGGCGAGCGCGCGACGAGGGACCGCGGACGAGGGACCGGCGCTGCTGCTGGCGGCGATGGGGTCGAGGGCGAGGCGGGGGAGCGGACGCGAGGAAGGTTCGGGACTTAGGGGATTTGGACTCGGAAAAATGTCCCGCCAGCCAGCCACGACCAATATTTAAGTTTCCCGGCGTATATCAGTTACTTTCCCGAGTGTTTTGTACTTTCCCGAGTGTTTATATATTAGCACTCGGGAAACTTATAATTTACCGAGTGTTTTTGTTTTTTCCGAGTGCAAACGTCTACACTCGGGAAGATCCCGAGTGTCCGATAATATACACTCGGGAATACTGAGGGCACTCGGGAAAATCGCAGATTCTGGTAGTGACAGCTTATAGTCACTAGTTGTTCATGAGATTCAGGAATAGTAATAAAATAATAAGATATAACTTTCTCTCTTCTCTTAAAAAACTCTCATCACATATATATACATATATATACATACATATGTATATATTCTTTCTATTAGTTTAGTGCAGCTGCACCTAAGTTCAAGCCAAGTCTGTCCGTCGAGAAACCTGGTTTTCTAGCTAACCTACCCACATTCACGTTCCGTGATATAAAAAGCTTTTTCTGAACTAAACCCTAATTGGTGGCCCAAAAACTGAACTGCTGTTCACTCGCTGTACCCGGTGTCCATCAGGAGATTCGATCACTTTGATCAGCTTTTTTGCCCACCCTCTCCAGCGCGGCTGATGAGATCGCCATCTAGCCTACCTCAAAAAAGGTAAAGTCATCTAGCATTTGTAGGGAAAACATACAGATGGATAAGATCGAGCACCTTTGCTGCATGTGCATGCCCGCTCCTACCTACCTACGTAAAACATCCATTAGAGCATCTCCAGGGGAGACGCTATCCTACCCTCCATCCTGAATATAGTGTCTTGGAGGAAAAAAACACCCTCCAACAGCGACACCATCACGCACGCCAAAAATGGAGGTCTTCCATCCCGACCGCTGCGCACGCCAAATATGGCGAGAGCTCGGAGACCCGCCATCGGGCAACTACTCCCTCGGAGCCTTCTTTCCCGCATCTCCCTCATCTGCAAGCGCCACCAAACCAGTTCCTCCGCCGCTTCCGCGCCTACCTCAGTGACCTTGCGCCCGACCTCGCCGCCGGGAGAGGGAGCACGGGGGAAAGGGAGCTCAAGGGGAAGGAGCTCGGGCGAGAGGAGCGACACCGGGGGGAGGGGAGCGCCGCCGAGGGACCTTGGGGGAGGGGGACCGCCGCCGGGGGAGAGGTGCTCGGGGGAGAGGGTGCTTGGGGGAGGAGTCCGCCGCCTGGGGAGGTGAGGAGAGGGTGCGGCGGTCTGGGCGAAGCGCGAGGGCGTGCGGGAGCCGAGCGGAGAAGGTGGGGCACCGGTGGAAGCGACGCAGTGGTGGCTGGGCGGCGCTGGAGCGCAGGACGGCCGGTGATAGGGTGAGGCGGGGGAAGAGGCGGTGTGTAGGCGGATGGGGAGATGCGACGCGGAGGCAGGGGGCGGCGACCGGCCGGAGGTGGCGGAGGAGCTCTAGCTCGGCGGCAGCAAGCCTAAAGGCGGCAGCGGCGGCGTGTGAATGGGGGATTTGGGGGCACCGGAACGAGCACAAGTGATAGGGGCCGGCCGGCCCTTTATCCACTCCTTTTCTTTTTCCATTATTTTATTCATTTTCATTTTCTATCGGTAATGTATTATTTAATTAATTAATTTTTGAATTAATCTCTGATCTCCAATCTGATCTTAGTTTCTATTAGTTTAATTTTCCTTTGCTGAAAAATTTATTGTAGCAAGGTATTTAAAATTGATGACTAGCTGTTGCAAAAAAAGCCGTTCAAAAAAAGCCGTTGGAACAATAGCTGTTCGAAAAATATCCGTTCCAAATATAACCGATAAAAATCTGTTGGTAGTTATATGATATTATTAAAATATTAGAGAGGAGAATATAGAGGGTGAAATATAAATGTTCTGCTAGAGTGGTGGGATAATATAAAGGGAGAATATTTATGGATGACCAGCTACATAGGGATATGGAGGGTAAGATTTGGATATGTTGTTGGAGATGCTCTTAGCTAGCCCAACAGCTAATGCCAAAACCATGGGAATATCTTTTGGGAGTTGTTGGTTAGGAAGAATATATGTTGACGGAAGTGGATCCAAGGCCTTTGCTTATTAGTTAGACATGTGAGTGATTTATTAGTTCAATGATTTGGCTTAGAAGATAAGACTAGCTAATCCTAAAAGAGTGGTGTTAATTTATGGTCAACCGTTGTCGTGGTCATTTTCTAGCGGCACCGCCAGTCTATCCGAAGTGTATCCCTAGTTCCACCACAAACTGACACCTCTCTTTCCCCTCTCTACTCGTGTTGCCTCACCCTTCCACCTTTGACTCTGGCACGTTCGCCGTCACCGGCGAGCGGCGGCGCCGCTGTTGCCCGAGTCAAGGATGATCACAAAATAAAAAAAAAGTAACAGCTTCCAACTAATTTGCGATGAGCTTTCAAGAATTTGAGTGAGAACTTTCAAAAATTTGGGGATGCACTTTTAGAAAATAAAACTTCCAAAAAATCCAAATAGAGCTTACAATTGCGTCAAATTCAACTTCCAAAAATTTGAATCACAGGTTTCAACCACATTTTCAACAAAATCTCTCCAAAATCCGAGCTTTCTAGTACATAAATCCTAGCTTTGCACTGATAAATCCTAGCTTTCAACAATTTGCATCATAGGTTTCAACCCATAAAAAAATCCTCAAAATCCAATAAAAAGGGGAGAAATGCCCTAGATGGCCGACCATAACTCACCCGCAGCGACGGCTGGCCACGGGGAGGTCTTGGCGACAAGCATGGGTGCGCGTTGTTACCCCAGCATTGGAGTAGAAAAGGGCAGACCGGGGGAAGGGGTGGCGTCCACCATGGCTGCACCTCCCAAATCCTTAGCCCTCAGAGAGAGCGTCGGTAGACAGTGGATAGCCGCAATCTTGTAGAGGGAGGCGATGGTGGCGCACGGCAGAGCCTGTCGAGGGAGATATATATGGGTGTGTGGAAAGCTCGGGAGAACTAGAGAGGTGAGTGCAGGTTCTTTGGATAAAGGAGAATGACGGGTGAACGGGTGCGTGAATTTTGGAATGGAAGAAAGAGAGAGGAAGGTATAGCAAGGAATGGGAACATTTTTGTTGCGATGACCGCTGCAGTCGTTAACAGCCAAAGAGAGTTTCGGTCCATGAGATTTCTCGGTGCTTTCGAGACACCCCATATTTGTTTGATTTGAAATTTTGGAGCACTATTGTCACCGATTATCTGTAGTGCTAGCTCCATCAATAATAGAAAGTAGAGTTTGTCATGATCTTCTTTACTATCTATAAAATTTGAGTTGGTGGCTGTGGTGATGGTGGTGTCACATCCTTTTCTAATTAACTCTCCAACTCTCGACAAATTCTGCTAAACAGACTCCAATCTTTACGTAACTCTCAACAAACTCTGCTAAACATATTTAGCTGGTTTGCTGGTGCTGTTCCTTCCCCCACACATGTGCGTAAATTTTGTTATATGTGTGCATGTGTGTTGTACGAGCACTCTACTATTAGATCGTTATAAGACAAAGCAGTATATTTTGTTATGGACATGAGATGTTATTATACTATTTGAGGTTCCGTTGCAACGCACGGGCACCCTGCTAGTATTAATTAATGTCGGGGTCCTTGAATTAGATTTTTATTTTGTTTCCACAACCACTTTCTTTCTTCCTTTTATCTTATCTTTTGGGATAAAACTTCGAGCTGGTTCATGTACGCGATATTGTTTTCTACGTCTGGTCCCTCGCTCTGGAGAATATATGCATGGAACTTATATGTCCTTTTTTTTTCCGGGTGTCTTAGTTGTATTCGGATCTTTAAGTGCATTCATACACTATGCTATCAATTCATCATCTACATTATAAAAAATTCCAAAAAAATTCGATAATATTTACCCAATATCCATCTACCATGCATAAAAATTCGGATTAAATTCGATCCACACATCAAGAAACAAAAAAAACTTTTAGCTATAATTAGTATCAAATCTGAAATGAAGGATGTTATGGTGTAAAAATTTATCATTCTTTCTTTTTAATGGGTGAATCGGATTTAAATTTGCCATGATAAATAGATATTGTGTGAATATTGTCGATTTTTTCAGAATTTTATGACTTTTTAAGTTATGAATTTGTGGCCTAGTACACAAGTGCACCTAAGGGTGTGTTTGGTAGCCTGCATGAGCCTGCGTGTTCCCGATTCGACCCACTTTTCGCTGTTTGGTAGCCTGCACGGGGCCTTCTCAGCTATGCTGATCTCAACCCACCTGCCCCCGTAGCCATGCTGAGTGGAGAACACCTGAACAGAGATTTGCTGATCAGCATGCATGAGTCCAACCCACAAAAATTTCTCAGCCCGACCCACCAGTTCGCTCAGCATCCACCCAAAAAATTCCCCTAGCAGCTAGGGTTACCAGCCCTCTCCCGAACGAAGCAGCCACCTCCTCCCTGCCTTCTCCGCCGCCCCGACAGCCTGCTTGCCGCCTCCGGTCGCCGCCACGCTCCGCCACCTCCTCCCTGCCTTCTCCGCCGCCCCGACAGCCTGCTTGCCGCCTCCGGTCGCCGCCACGCTCCGCCACCTCCTCCCTGCCTTCTCCGCCGCCCCGACAGCCTGCTTGCCGCCTCCGGTCGCCGCCACGCTCCGCCACCTCCTCCCTGCCTTCTCCGCCGCCCAGCCTCCTCCTCCTCCCCGCCTTCTCCGCCGCCCCGACCTGCTCGCCGCCTCCGGTCTCCGCCACGGTCGGCCACCTCCTCCCTGCCTTCTCCGCCGCCCTGCCTCCTCCTCCTCCCCGCCTTCTCCGCCGCCCCGACCTGCTCGCCGCCTCCGGTCGCCGCCACGGTCGGCCACCTCCTCCCTGCCTTCTCCGCCGCCCCGCCTCCTCCTCCTCCCGTGCCCCGTGGTGGCCACCGCCCCTGGTCGCCGGCGCCCCAGCTCACCATCGCTGCCGCCCTAGGTAACAACCTCCTCCTCCTTCCTCCTTCCCCCATCCTCCCTCACTTCTTCACTTTTCTGTTCAAGCAATTCGGTTGTAATTGAAATTGGTTCTCTGAATTGAATGGACAGCACTCAATTTGTATAATTTTAGAGTTTTATAATTTGTATAATTTCAGAGATGTATAATTTCAGAGATGTATAATTTCAGAGAGTATTCCAATGGAGATAATACATATGATAAATGCCATTGTGTGTGATTTCATAGATGTATAATTTGTATAATTTGTATAATTTCAGAGATGTGCTAATTTGTATAGCATTGATATTTATATTTGTAAATGCCATTGTTTCCTATTTGATGCCCTCTTGGAAGGTAATATAAGGGTTGTTCCTTCCTATATTAGGCAAACATTGTTGGATTCAGTTAGTGATGATGCCAAAGATGTAATCTTTCACCAACAAAACTAGTGTTTGCTTGTGGGAGCCTTGGAATTGATGGTGCCAGTGGTCATATCCCATATTTGCAGCAGTACGTGGTGCATTATCAATGATCGCATACATCATTGATGCATCTTTCTAAGTTTTACCTTATCAATGGTCACATAGCATGTCCCTACTGCTGTTCTCAAAAAAGGGTTAAATAGCATCATTTCAGTTAAGTGCATCTTTTGTTTTCAGAAAAAAGAGGATCTCATTAAGCAAACTTTGTTTATGAATCTGAACCAAGCATCTGCTGATCTCATAACATGCTTTTAAGTGCCTACATGGCATGGTTAGCAGGGTTGATCAACCTGTCGGTTGTTGCCATGGAGTGAACACAAATTCCTCTGTCTTTTCGTCAGCTAATCTCTTTATTTGTATAATTTGTATAATTTCAGAGATGTGCTAATTTGTATAGCATTGATATTTATATTTGTAAATGCCATTGTTTCCTATTGATCATATTTTGTGTTAATTGTTCATTTGTCCAAACATGAAATACTTATGTTTGTATTTGTTTAGAAGGATGAATTGGCAAGAAAACGACGCCAACTAATTTTGAGAGGAGCCGGTCTAGTAGCTGCATTGTGTGCTTATATGATGTTTGTGTTAAGAAGAGCTAGGGAACAAGCCCCGAGGATAACCGTGGGTAGTATGGCCGATCGTGCCATAGCTAGGGAGTCAAATTTGAGATACATTTATCACTCTAGCGACATAAATTGCTCAAATCAGCTACGAATGAGAAAAGCTCCCTTTTTCCGTTTGTGTACTTTGTTTAGAGAGAGGCAATTGTTGGTGGATAGCATCCATACTTCTATCGAGGAAAAAGTAGCCATGTTTCTTCTAGTAGTCGGCCACAACCAAAGGTTTAGGACACTACAGCCGATCTTTAGAAGATCTACTGAAGTTATTAGTAGGTATTTTAAGGCGGTGCTTTATGCTGTTGGAGAGTTGCGAGATGAGATGATTCGGCCTCCCTCCAATCAATGCCACCCTAAAATACAACAAAGCACCCGCTTCAATCCATATTTCAAGGTAAATTATTTTGTTTACAAATAAAGTGAAACAATTGATGGGACTTATGAATAACAAATATTTGTCTTTATTAATTAGGATTGTATTGGAGCAATTGATGGAACTCATGTGCTTGCTAGAGTCCCAAGAAGGATCTCGGCTGCCTTTAGGGGTAGAAAAGAAGGGACTACCCAAAATGTCATGGCCGCGGTAGACTTTGATCTAAAGTTTACCTATGTACTTGCGGGGTGGGAGGGGTCAGCCCATGATGCCCTTATACTTGCAAATGCATTGGAGAGGGATGATAGGCTGAAAGTTCCTACAGGTAATAAATTAGACTCTAATTGCTAAATATATTAATATTCCTCCCTCATAGCTAATAGTTGCTATTTCATAGGAAAATTCTACCTTGTTGATGCCGGGTATGCTGTGAGGCCGGGTTTTCTCCCACCATACCGTGCCACAAGGTACCATTTGAAGGAGTATGGTCGAGGGAACCATCCTCAAAATGCTAAAGAGTTGTTCAATTTAAGACACTCTTCTTTGAGGACATCGGTTGAAAGAGCTTTTGGCGCGTACAAAAACCGGTGGAAGTTTGTTTACAATAAGTCATTCCATCCTTACAAGACCCAAGTAAAAGTAGTGATTGCTTGTGCAATTCTCCACAATTGGGTACTTCAATTTGGTGAGGATGAATATTTCCCTCCGGAGGAAACATGGAACCCTGAACCCACCGATGAAGATCCCAATGATATAGTCCACGACAATAATTCTTGGGCTCATAAGAGAGATGAATTTGCAAATCAGATGTGGGCGAATAGGGGGTTAGCACACATTTGATGTATCATGTTGAAACTTGGTGTTGTGATCCCTCTCATTGAGTTGTGACCTGGTGTGGTAATCCCTCTATTTAAATTGTGACTTGTGTTGTAAAACAATTACCGAATGTTATATTTAAGTGCTGAAATATGTTTTTTAATTGCTGGAATGTTATATTGATGTACTGAAATATGTATTTAATTGCTGGAATTTGTTACTAAGTATTGGAATGTATGTTGTAGATGGATAATGACGTGCACGAGATTCCGGATGTTGGTGCTAAAGCCAAGAAGGCCCCGGAGGTCATGAATTGGACCCCGCCTATGTCTGCTATCATGTTGAAAGGTCTTGCAGAGGTAGCAGCAAAAGGTGTTAGGACTGACAAAGGATTCAAGGAGGCCGATAAGATGAAAGTTGCAAAGGCTTTGACTGATTTCGTTGGTTATGACGTGACTAACACCCAAGTGCACAATCATCTTCGCAAGTGGCGGACTAGGTGGCAAAGAATTGTTCATCTGCGTGGGTTAAGTGGGGCACTTTGGGATGATGACAAGAAAATGATAATGCTAGAAGAGCAACACTATGTGGGCCACACTCAGGTATGCATATACATGTTGAAATCTTTTTTTAAATGCTGACATGAGTTACTTTATTGCTAAAATGGTGCTGAAATGAGTTAGTTTTGCTGATTAAGTGATGAAATGAGTTAATTTTTGTGTTGAAATGAGTTATTTTATTGTTGAAATGCTGCTAAAATGTTGTTTCATTGTGTAGGATCATTCAACGGATGCTGAATTACTCAACACACCGCTTGAGCACTACAATTATATGGAACTTTGCTTTGCTGATAAGCTCACCACCGGGAGGTTTTCAATGGCCTCCGGTGTGCCATTGGGAAAACCTATTGATGTGGAGGGCAAAAAAAAACCCATTGTCATGGAGGGGCAAGGAACAAGTGGCGAGGAATTTGTAAATGGTCCTGTTGGGTCTGAGTTTGTATTTGTTGGTGCAAGTGATACTAATGACCCTTCGCCTACTTCAACTAAGAAGAGAAAGAGGACATCTGTTTGCACTGAAGAAGACTCAATCCAGATTAGCAACATGTCTGATGCTGTGCGTGAGATTGCAAGTGCTATCAACAACACGTGCCATGCTGAAACGCACCCTGATTTGTACAAGGCTGTCATGGACCTTGTTGATTTTGATCTCGCTGAGCGGTTGGCTGTTTTAGATTATCTAACGGAACATAAGGGAAAAGGCCTTAATTTCGTGAAGATGGATGATGAAGTCCGCAAAGCATCGTTCAAGCGTATCTTGGAAAAGAATCCCGATCTTCTTTCAGTTGATGTTAGTTGGTGCATTTTGAAAAACTATTCCTTTTGTAATGACTATTATATAAGTTTAATTTGGAGTGCCGCTATGTAATATGGATCTAGTCATGGATTGCTTCAACTGATTGCTTAAATGATGCTGAAATTATTGCTGAAATGGTGCTTAAACGATGTTCAAACAATGTGTCGAAATATCTTACGTGCTAAATTTTGATTTTTCATATGTACATATAGTCGAAATGTTGGTCGAATGTTGTATTGCTGCCAAAAACTCCTTGGAAATGTGCACACAATTTTCTTTATCATGTGTAACTATTGTGGTATCCTCACCACCTTAGACAGGAGGTAACCACATCTACCTCAGATACAGGCTACCAAACAAAGTCTCAGCACAGCATGACTCAACAGATACAGGCTACCAAACAAAGTCTCAGCACATACATGTTACCAAACAACTGCAGTTGTATGTACTCAGTATGTCTATACTCAGCATGACTCAGGGGGGAACAGCATGACAGAGTCATACAGGCTACAAAACACATCCTAAAGGTCCAAGTGCATACAAGTCACTGCTCCTTTTTCTTAGATCAGAAATGAAACTCTCTCTTTCTTTGCAGGGAGGAAATGAACTGTTGTTAGGACATATATTTCCCAATTATAATATTAAGGCCAAACAGAGCTTTTCTTATAAGAAAACTTGAAATAAAAAACACATACGATAACTGAGCAACCGAAATTGATGTTTTCAGTAAAAGTACACCTCTGTGAACCACGTACTGAAACAAAATGTTTTCTCCCCTTTTATCATTAAACCCAAAAAACTGACATTCATCATGAGTATTTTGCATTACAGCATAGCTCTTCAATCAGTTTTTTTTCCCCGCTAATTATGGAATCACTTCACTTCTCACGAGGGAAGTGCCATCAAAATCTTCAGTAGTTTGGAGGAGGAGCCCAACCGAGGTGGCCGAGTTGGTTTTGCTGAAATGCTCCAACGTGAGCTCCAGGAGCCATGGCTGCCATATCAATGCGGATATTTCCAGCTGGCTGATGTACCATGGATTGTGGATTCTGCACCATGGTCATCGATGTCGGCTGCATTGGGTGTGACAAGCCTGGGTACTGCAAGTGAGCAGGATGTGGAGCTGGGCTGAAAGGGGCATGACCATTGTGTGCTGGCAAGTATGCTGTATGGGGTGACATTGGTTGTCCCATCATGTTGTAGAAAGGTGTTGATGGCATGTTTGGAATGTCCGAATGAGCCTGAATCCATATATCTGCTGCTTCTGCCTGTCAAAGAGCAGACATATCATTCATGCTTAAAGTACAGCAGCAACCAAAATAATAACCTGAAAACTAGTGGGCAGCCCAAAAAGAATTATAGTTACCTGTTGATTGGGTGCATAGATATTGTTGTCCTTGTATTTACTCATACTGGCATCCTCAACAGTACCTGTGCTGCCAATTATACCATTACTGACAGGGTAGCCATTCTGATTTGCATAGCCACCATATCCAGCAGGGCTGCCAGGAAACACTTGCTTGTACTGATGAGGCGGCCCATATTTCATGCTGCCAATTTCATGCGAGGTTCCGTTTGGCATTACAAGTAGCTGCTGGCATGTGGCAACTGAGGAAATGCAGGATTGTTCAAATAGTTCGGGACAGCAACTGGAGGCACGTAATATGGAGAGAAAACATGCCGATATGGCAGAAAATTTGGATACTGTGGTAGTTGAACATGTTGGTACATCTGGGGAACTGCTTGTTGAGCTGCTGAAGATACAGATAACTGATTGACATCTGAAGGATGTAAGCCCATGATCTGTCAATAGAGTTTCACATGGTTTGTCATATAACCTGCTTAATAAAACATTGGGATGGGAGCCTGGGAAGGCACATAAGCATTAACAAGAAAAACTGGACGGCCCAGCATCATAATCGTATGTATATGTCGAAAATACATGATTTTAGGCCTAAGGTAGAGAAACAAAGAAGAAACAATACTAGCAGTTATAATTAGTGTGAGTGTAACTGATGTTCCCATAGGATCATCTAGGTCTCTGATATCATCAAGGTTCTAATACAAGGCCTGAATTCCAGTCAGGTTCTCAAAGACCTATCCATAACTAGGAGGCATACAATGCAAACTGCATTAATCATGATTAATAGTAAGCTAACCAGAAGAACAAGCTGATTAGATGAGCATGAAAAAAGGAAAGACTATCTGAAAATACAACAAAAGATCAGATAAATAGACAAAGAGCTCAACAGGAATTCAGACACTGAAACATTTATAAACAGGCTGGTTAGCTAGGTTTTACATTTCTGAATATAAATCCAGAGCAAAATATACCAAACACCAAAAGTATTAACTAGACACGTTGGTATTACCTCAGATGGATAAGATCTAGTTTGGACTGTTTCACCATCAACAGACTTAGTGATAAATGGCATCTCGTATCTAGAATCTGGTTCATATGTCTGGTACATCAGGAAATTTAAGAATGAGATTCCAGTTTAAACATCAAAGTTCTATTAGGAACCACAAAGGTAAAATGGAAACAAAGCCATCCATTCCACATTTTTTTACTCACCTTAAAGTTCTGCACAGCTGAATTGTCCTGATGTTGGGGTTGAGGCAAAGAATGTGTGACCTTGCTTGAAATTATCTCATTTGTCCTATACTCGCCAATAACACCAGGGCTCAGGACCTCCATGTCAACAGTCGACGACTGCTGATGTTCAGAAATTGAAACAACAGAATCTGATTGTGGAACTGTGGCACAAGAACCAACAAGATCCATCTTGTCATTGGGATGCACATCATCAGTTGATCTAACCGAATTTAATGATGTCAAACTGCAAGCAACAAACAAGCACAAACTAATTTGCCTACGCAGGGATTATCTCGCAATAGAAAGCAGGAACTCTTGAAGACAGTCATTATGGAAGTTTTGAAGCTGCTACAGATTCCTTCTTGAGAAAGAAAAATGGCAAGACCCAAGACACTAGCCATAGATGCGGTAGAATCACCTTGTAGAAGATTGAACATTCAATCCTTCTTCACTTGTGGCACCAGGTGCTGATGTAAAAGCCTTCGACTCAACTTCAGATTTAAAAGTACCAAAGATAAGATGTGTTCTTTCAGAGTCTGGTACCCTGAGGCGCTCAGGTATGATGACATGTTCATCTTCGGAAACATTAGCTTGTGAAAGCTTCTTAGACAAACCAGACACACCCACCTGATTACCATCAATAGATGATGTAGCACCAGAAGGTGCCACACTAACTTCATGATTGACAGAGCTGGGGGTGATTGATTTTGGTTTCCACTCCAAATGTGGGTTAACTGCATAGAAGTGAGCAGTACTTTTTCACTTATCATATGTTAAACCAAAAGAATAGCTCCATCGAAGATGGAAATTACCCAGGGTCCAAATAAAACCTCTCCCTATAGGACGTGACCAACCATTGAAACACTTCATGTAAGAATGTTTGCAGAGCTCAATGATGACAACAGTTAACGGATTTTTCTGGTTTAAAGTTGGTTAATATCTCAAACAATCTGCAATGCTGTTCTTCAGTGTGAAACTGGTAACATTTGGTTTCCAGGCAATCTACATCAATGCCATAAAGATAAATAAACTGCACAAAAGATAAGTGGTAAAACTATTTTACTGGGTGAATACTTTTCTTATTAGCATGTTTTGTCCAGCAAAATATCCTAACAGATGCTGCTATAATTATAGTTCAAATTTGAATGCCTGGATACGAAGGAGAAAAGAAGTATGTCTGTATGTGTAACAAAAAGATGGGCATACCCACCATAATCAAGCTAAAAGAAGTATGTCTGTATGGGTAACAAAAAGATGGACATACCCACCATAATCAAGCTACTTTTTAGCAATGTATCTCAACATATATGAAGTTCCCATGGAAATGCTAACCTTTTGAATGACCAACATAGATGTTTGGCTTAGAATGGTATTGACTTGACGGAAGTGGCCTACTGCTCATTGGTACAGACAAACTAGAATGAGAGGTTTTCGATGAGACAACAGATAATCTAGATTGCTGTTCATTTGAAGCATTATTCTTCATCACAGTTGACACTGTGGCTAAGCTGTTTGAAGTAGATGTGTTTGTTGCTGCACTATCAGAAGCCCGTTGCCTAGCACCAACTACTCCAACTTCACGCTTTATGGCTCCAAATGTTCCAACTGGTCTAGAACCAGGAGGGGGTACATGGATTGGATCTGATGAAGAACAGCAAAGTTCACGAGTAGAATTATTTGTCCCTGATGGTGCAGTTAGCACTTTGTTTTGGTTGCCCTTTTCCATAACTGAATGTGAACCAATCAATGTTGTTCTTGTCCCTTCAGATTTTTCCAGCCCTTGATCACTAGAAAGCTTGACTTCTTTTTCATGGGCTCGAGCAACAATTTTGCGTCCATTGTCAGTGTGAGTTGCTCCATGTCCATCAGACTGTTGAGTAACCAAGTGATGTTTTGCAGCTAGCTTTCCAGTTGAGCTTCAGAGAAACAGGTCAACGACATATATGAACACATTGATACTGGTAAAAATGATGCAGCAAATTTCAGTTTACATAGAAGAAAACAGAATATCAAAACCATACAGCAGAGAAGCTAATCGTGCTATTAAATATTCATGTAAAGCAACGACAATATTGAATAGAAGAATGCTGGACATGCTACCACTAGCATGAGGGTAAAGAAGACATGTCGCTAACTCACTTCCAAAAAAGAAAAGAATCACAGAGCAGTGGTGTCTATCAAACACAAGTCAATCATTTGCATATGAAGTCAATCTACTATTAGTCTGCGCATGCAAGTTCTCATGATCTGATTCTCTTTAGTTGATATAATATTTTCTATTTGTGTATATGACCTGCTTTCCAAAGAATAATACAAAATGCGGGAGAGCCAAATGACTGACACTGTGACATACTCTACCTGTTGTCTCCAATATCCGAAACGGCCTGTTCATTGCTAGAGTCTCTGTTGTGAAATGATCCTGGTACAGTCTCAACATCTGCCTTCGGTTTAGTTCTGTTGTCTTTCACAATACGAAACTCCTGAGTGACTCCTGCAAACAACAGATGTTAAAAGTTAGCCAAACAATTCGGCTTACTCCAAAGTACTGGAATAACACATAGAACTTGATGCTGAATGATAACAATTTTCTATTTTACTGCCTTACTATGTCAGAAAATTAAAACTCCTATATAAACATAGTTGCTCACTATAAGAATAAAGAAGTGATCGCTACCCTGGAATATGGAGCCAAAGCGAACAAGCAATGTGGAGAAAACAATTCACATTCTGAATACCTGTGCTTCCAATTACCCATAAGCTCCTTGTTTCAAAAGGGTTCATCAATAAAAATTGTGACACAATGTTTATGTGGCATGTAAAACATCTCTTATGATAGCATAGTTGGTGGATTAGATGCCCAAGAGCATGAGCAGAAAAGGTATTTTGTCTCAACCAATATTAGGTTGATAGTTTGGATACCACAACTCAGATTCAGCTTCAACCTTGCGCAGAGACGTACTATGGGCAATGATACCCAAACACCTGTGTTTACACCCAACATGACAACTTGGGCAACACTTGTGCAAATGGTTAAGAAATAATGCTCACAACAATCAGTACAGAAATAAAGTTAACTAACTAAGGGTTTTACAAGATGGTGCTATTCGTGAAACCAGCAGATGTCAGAATAGATAAAACGCCAATAAGCAAAACTAAAAATGATCATCTCAGATCGATGCAAGTTTGCGACACATTGGACAAGAATAAGGAGAAACAAATGAGGTGCTCTTCTAACAGGGTCCAGTTTTTTCACATACTCAAACAATTATCGCAGAATACATATTCAGTCAATAGTTATTAAACTAAAACAGTTAATGCCATTTCATACCACATTGTGTATGGAAGTTTACCAGGCAAGGAACTTCGAGAGTAGCCTCCTCTATTAATGTTTCTATTCAAAACTCTTCCAGGTTTTGCCCATTCCTTTTGTATACTAATATCATTGGAACCTTGGTGGCTTGTGTTCTGCACTTGCTGAAAAAACTCATGAGACAAGACATGATAACCACAGAAGACAACTCATATTACTGATGTTTCGCCAACAAAAATAAATCCTAACTACGCAAACATTAAATCAAATTAGCAGTGATTGGCCAGAAAACATTTTTGTGTAATTCTCGAAAAAAGGGATGCAGAAGATATTTGTTAGCAAGCGCTAACAGCCAATACAATTTCAGGCATGAAATTAAAAATCTTATATGGAGCTTTAACTGGTAAAAGTGACAATAGTATCCAGCTGAATGTGCATTATAAGAATACATGATTTTTACAGGTATTGGTTTTACATTGTCATCTTAGAGAAACAAGATTCAATTTACAAAATTAGTTCGGAACACTGATCCTTTAATTCCAGAATTAGATCTGGAAACAGAAAGGCTCAAACAAATAGCAGCAGCATTGGTTAAAAGCAAGAAATTAAAACTGACTATCAAATACGGTCAACACATGTAACAAAAAAGAAAGCACATTAGCATTCGTGTCTCATCAGATGAGCAAATACAACACAAGTTCAGATCCGTACCTCTTTGTTATTGTCTTGTCTCTTTCTAACATCACGTAAAGAATCTGCACAGATCACAGAGCATTAATTAGTACTTTTGTCATTCTAGCCAATCATGCAGCTTCTAATCCCCTTACAAACCTCAAAAATACAAAATATAATCACATGATAAATTATTGAATTTGAATCCACTCCTGAGTCCTGATTGAGAAATGAAAACGCCTGATGGTCGAAACCAGAAGAGGTCAATGGTCAACCAATGCATTCATCAACACACAGAATCGGTGTGCTGTCCTAGCAGACACAAAAACACATCCCTTCACCTGAATTAGCCAGTTCTGCTGCATAATCCCAAGGCAAGCCTTTAATCCCTAGTGGCTACAAGAACAAACAAAACCGCCACTTCATCTTAAAGCCCTAGAAACAATGTGGGCCGAGAGAACACAGAAAATCAAAGATATGAACTGCATAACCACCCCCAATTTCGGTACCATGACCATTAGTACACTCATTTCATCCTTGATAATAATTCCATCCGCCATCTAACTAAAACCCGGAAAAGAACAGCAGAACACACAAGCTCATCACTGCAGGATCAAACCGATAAAACACTAATCATTTCTGTCACATCAATTCTACACCCACGCCGAGGCATAGTTATCGCGGATACGACCACAACCCCGACCACAATCCCATCGACCGCCGCTAGAAACCCTAACGACCAACCGCCACGATAACTGCAGGAAGGAAGGGAGCTTTCCGCACGAATTGGGGAGAGGGGAAGGGGGAGAGGGGAAAGTTGTTACCTCGGGGAAAGGGGCGGTGGGCTGCAGTAGCGGTTGCGGTGGCGCCGTCCATGCGGCGGGGTGCAGCGGAGTCACCGGTCGGTGGAGGCGCGAAAGAGAAACCCTACTACGGGTTGGGTCGTGGAGGGGAGGGAGGAGTGTGCTGGGGCGGCGACGAGGAGTGTGCTGGGGCGGCGACGAGGAGAGGGGCGAGGATTCGGTAGTGGAGATTCGGTAGTTGCGTGGGTTTTTGTTCTTGACTTGTGATTTTTCTTTTCCCATGCTGTGTTCTTAAAAATAAATTAATTTAGCAAAACTTCGGCATCTACAAAGTATGAACTACCGTAAAACACCATATTTTTAAGCACTTATTTCACAAACTATGGATTTAAGGGGATGTCAAAAATTTAGATTCAAGAACTTTTACACAACGTTATCCCGATAAGATAGACCATCAATCAATGTCTTCGATCTTAGCGCAAGTTTTGATAGAAGTTCCACCAGAACAAAGGAATCAATGTTAATTCACGTATATATGTAGAGATGGGCCAGTCGTAGCATTAAACCTCGTTCTATTTTTATTCTAAGCCTTAAACATTCGTTACAATCTAAGCAAGGATTGATACATCGTCAACCCTCCCCCCGCCTCTTTTCAATTATGACATTATGTAATGGTGAATTTTAGAACCTGCAATTTGTGATACAAGAGCACCTTAAATCTGTAGCTTTGTGAAATAGGAGCTTAAATCTCGAGTTTTATGTAGTTTACATAATATGACTAGAGTTTTATAAATTCTACTTTTGATACCTCAACAATTGACATGGTTTAATTTGTAACCCAATCTGAACAGTATTTAATTTACACCATCAACTATTAATACCTTCCAAATTACATCCAAGGGCTGGTTGCGCTTGTGGTTTTTGTGACATGGCATCCCATTATTTGCTAACTGATAACAAATCTTGAGCCCATTTGTCAACCCATCCCCTCTCTCTATACCATGATTGCCGCAAACACCATCCAAGGCAGGTACCAAAAAAGAGATATAGAGAGGAAAGCTTACAAATGGGCCTAGTTCTTATATATAATCTTTGTTTGTTTGTTCACCATGTATTTACTGACTAAATACCATGTTAACACACGATATGATGCCACATCACCAAAACCACTGACAAAACCAGCTTGGGACCTAATTTATGTGGTATTGATAGTTAACGGTGCAAGTCAAGTTGGGTGCAAATAAAACCCTAACAATCATTGAGGGACTAAAATTAAACTTTTTTCTAAAAAAGTAATTCTTTTAGAGAAGGGAAAACGTAGGACTTTTTTATTTACACGAGACAAGCAACGTCTCTTACTTATCAAGATGCCAACTAGCATATCATAATTAGGCATGTTCAATTCATCGAGATCATCAAAAAAATCATCATAGTTGGGTGATTTGGCATTTGAGACTACCTTGGACCCTTTTGCCATGAGGCATGGAGGAGTCTCATCATCACTTGAGTGATTGAAGAGGGACTTGGCGGGTCCTGGGCTTGCCATAAAGAGATCGGCAACTCCATCGTCATCCTCATCATCATCATTGAAGTTGGAGTCAGCGCGGTTCTTCTTCAAGAACTTGCCCATGCCATGGCGCTCCTTCTACTTGTACTGCTTCTCCTTTTCCTTCTTGTCATTCTTGTCTGGACAATCAGCAGTGAACTGACCCGTCTTGCCACACTCAACCTCTTGGTGAGATTCTTCTTTGTGTCTTTTGAGTACTTGTGGCTTCTTCCTTAGGTGAAGAATTTGTTGCCACCGTTCTTGAAAGTGCATCTTGGCCCCTAAATGAATTTTGATGATTAATGACAAATGATTAAGGAACTAATACGTTTATCGAGTATGTATTCATTCTTTAGTCCCCCAAGTGAAGTTTAACCGGAATTAGCGAACCCCCCAAAAGAATGAAAAGAAGACGGCAAAAGGTTATCAAGAATAGATTTTTTTCTTAAGTTTTTCGTGATTTGGATAATCACCTTGAGTATAGAAAAGACCGTACTATTAAGAAAGGTTTGTCGAACTACTGATGAGAAAGCTTAGTGCTCAAAATGCTCAACACTTATGTTGGATCTTCGAGTTTTCTTCTCTATCTTTATAACATATCATTATTGTTTTTTGTGTCCTAGAGTACCCGAATGTGCCCTAGAGTATCCGAACATGCCTCAAAAAGTCCAGAGTCTCTGTTTCTTGTTCGAACACTCCGGACATGGGTCCAGAGTACCCAGGCATGTGAGAACTCTAGTTCAACCAGAGTCTCTGGATAAATCATTCTGGGGGTCTCAATTTTCTATCTTTGATTCAGAGTGCACGAACATTTGACCGAAGTATCTGGACATCTGTTCAGAGTATCTGGACATCTGTTCAGAGTATCCAGACACCTGAGAATTTTTGTCTAGTAAGAGGCTCCGGATGCTTTGCTCCAAGGATTTCATTTCTTTGTCCTTGGTGTGGAGCATCTGATTGTCAGCCCGGAAACTCCGAGTTGAGAATTCGTTAGTTCTATGGTTTTCTTCTAAACTTTGAACATAGCCACTGAAGTTTGAACCCTGGAGTATTCGGGGGTTACCCAGATATTCCAAGTAACTATCAACTTGTCTCAGACAGCTAGTTTATGAGTGTGTCACTTATACCCCCACTCTCTCATCCAAGCACAACTCTTTGCCATTTCGAGTTGTTGCTCTCAAGAAAACTTTTTCACCTTCCTCGAGCCCAAATCCTTCTATTCTTGTGAGAAAATTCTTAAGAGAGTGAGAGATCAATAGTTGTTGAGCACTAGAGATTTGAGTTCATCTCCAAGCCATTTGTCAACCTTATTACTCTTGGAGATTGCGGTCTCCTAGATAGCTAGGAGTCCTTGAGAGCTACCAAACGATTTGTGGTGAGCCTCAAGAAATTTGTGATGGTCAAGACCCACCTCCATCAAGGGGATCACCAAGAAGAGATCAAGGAGACACAAAGTGCATCCTCAAGGGTTTAAGGCTTGAGAGGAAGCCGATTCTTGATCAAAATGATCGAGCTCCCCAAATGAAGACGTAGGATTCCCCAAGAATCTGAACTTTAGCAGCAAGTCCACCACACCATTGGGTTCCCTAGTTCTCCTTCAATTTTTCGCAAGCCTTACTTTTCTAGTTTACTTATTGTCTTTGTGGTTGATTAGTATCTAGGGGTGCTCATATAGTTCTTGTATTAGATAACCTTTTAATTTTGTATTTTTGCAAGAATTAGTTTAAAGTTTGCTAAAATAGTTAATGTGGTTAGCCATACACCGTGCATATATGATTTGAAGTATATGAGTTAGCCGTGAAGAGTTAGAGTCGTTCTCTCTGTTTGGTTTCCAAAATGATCTACAATTGAAGGACCCGCTAGCTGTGTTGCGCTGGCCGGCTAGGCAGGGTGCGGGTGATGGTACCGGGCCTTCGGATGACTCACTAGTCTCCGGATTAGGTTAGAGTGAGGTTACCATTGCTGGGCTCCTCTAAAATCATTATGTTGGTCAAACTCGAGAAAGACGCTAAGTCTTCACATGACTTTGGAACTGGATGTGGTTTATGTAATAATGTCCGCTTCTGGCCTGCTTGCCAACAGTGAAAGCATACGGCTCTAGTAATCATATGATGTGTTGGTCAGGTGTCGGACTACTCAATTTCAGGTGCATACGGCCCAGGTATTGTATCACCGATTGAGTAGTTGCTCGGTCTTTGGCGACACACTGTTCCTTAAGTCACATGTGATTCTAGGGCCCTGACAGAAGTGATCAGTCATGTCGGTGCTCCCGAGATCCTTGAGCATGTAATTCACACTCTCATTCTCCAACATCATGAATCGGTCAAGCTTTCTCATCAAGATATCAAGCTTTGACTCCTCCATGGATGAAGTGCTTCATGAATCTCTTCAAGTGTGTGAGAACCCTAATTCTGGCGTAGTCGAGAGAGGCGTGAGGTGGAAATCGTGGAGCAACTCGCGCTGCTGAGTTGTTCCGAACTTATCGAGCTACGTCGAGAGTTTAGTCGAGAGGGGAGGAAGCTGTTGTGCATTCGCATTTATCGCATACATGGCATGTGTAGAAAGTAATGCATATATGTATAGATACATGTGAAGTGAAATTGAAACTTTATTAATTCAAATACATGATACAAGTGTTAATGATACAACATTGTTACAAATGAAGAAGAAGAAGAAAGAAAATTACATAATGAATTCTTTCTACCTATACATCATCTAACCTAATTCTTGAATCTTCAAGTCTCCAAAGTCTTCGAGTCCAGAGTCGTCGAGAAGCACCGAGAGCCGAAGGGGGAAGTCCTTCGGGAATGTAGGCAGTCATCCGAGGTCGTCGAGTATGGGCACTCGAGACCGTTGGGAATCGTGTCGTTGCTGTAGGAGGCAAAAAGTTCCTAAACCTATATTTTTAAATACGTGTGGTCTTATCGGCACAGTTCCGCCAACGTCCGCAGGGTTAGCTGCGGGGGCAAAATAGTGCCGATGACCTAGAATAGATTTTAGTTTTCGAAAATAGTTTGTAAAACATTTTGTTTTTTAAAATGTCCGAGGGCCACGTGGCTAAGACCCTCATCGGACAAAACCTAATATTTTATATTAGAGATAAAAGAGGTGAGAAGAATATTTAAAAAATATTTTTATTTAACTTATGCTAAATTGCCTCCATAGTCTTGTTTTGGAAAAGAGAATCATTTTTATAAAACCAAAAGATGAGAGAAATAGTTAAAATCTTTTTAACCTTATCCATCAGTTGAGTTTTCTTACTCAAAAAAAGGCAGCCATCCATCGAGACCACATCCAGCAGCCCCACAAAATTGATCCAAGCCAACATCTCTTAGCAAACAAGGCAACCAGTGTGCTAGCAGCCACATATAAATTAACCAAGGCAACAAATATCCACCGTAGGAATATTCAAATAGCCTTAGGAATCGACTCAGGTCAATTTCCTTACCAAGCAAGGCAGCTGAGCTCAAGTAAAATAGCAGCCACGTAGCTAATTAAGCAAGCATGAGGTGGCAGTACTAGTATCAAGGAGAGCACCAGTAGAAGTAGTGCTCAAGGCAACCGAATAGAAATAGTGCTAGAATAGTAGTAAGCACAGTGTAACACTAGTGCCATTGTAGTGACACTAGCCCCTGCCATCAACCATTAGAGATAGCCCAACACTAGAATTGTTTGGAGGCAAGTACCAGGAAGAGAAGGAGAGAAGGGAGCAAGTCCTTGAGCTCCAGTGAGAAGCTTTAGGAGAAGGCCACGAGGACCTGAGGAGAAGAAGTACAGGAGAGAAGGAAAAAAGACTAACAAGCTCACCCGAACCATACCCAAAATCAGGTTGGGAATCTCAGAACTCACATAAAAACCCTGCATATGCATCCTTAGTGAATTAGCAATAGCAAGGACCCTCAGAACCAGATTATCATCATAGGAATGTTTGAGAGAGACTTTAGTAACATCTGTTCCTATCAATCGGCATCACATGTTCCTCAAACAAAACCTCAGATTCTTTTAGACTCATCACAGGGTTTTTATTTAGGCAGCTGAATAGCATCTGTTCTTATATAAATCATTTCTCAGATTTCTCTTAAAGAGATCATCATATATAGGTATTAAGGCAGCAAAGAGGCAACATGGCAGTAATCTGTTCTTATCAATTTAACCAACCAATATTCAAATGCAAAGCATCAGCATACCTAGTTAAGAAATCAAATGAAGTATCTGTTCTTTCCAGAGTAATAACCTGACATATGTATAGTAAATAGCTAATCAACAAGAGTAGCATATGTTCTAGGGTGCATATT
The DNA here is from genome assembly GCA_019208055.1 of Stipa capillata. NCBI lineage: Eukaryota > Viridiplantae > Streptophyta > Magnoliopsida > Poales > Poaceae > Stipa > Stipa capillata. Next base: position 520,073 of record JAGXJF010001435.1, read on the forward strand.
AGCCAGAAGCGAACCCATTGCATAAACATCAGTGATCGAAGGGGGCATCCAGTATGGGAACTTAGGCAACAATCCCAATTTAATCAATCCATTAAGATTAATTAGGTAGCTGCAACATGCTGCAAGCATCAACAGATTACCAAAACAAATATGAACTCGAATGGTAGGAATAAAAGAGTCCTGTAACAGCACGAATTACCCAAGCCATGTCTGAGATCAAGTTAAATTGACCTTGTTAGGAACCTAAAATTAGGGATTAGAGGAGAGAATTGGGGAATTAATTTAGGATGAACCCTAAATCAATTGAGGATTCAAATAAGAGGAGAAAGAGGAAATAGAGGAGAGCAGTCTGGGAAACTTACCTGGAGGCGGCGCGACTGCCACGGTTGCGACGGCCATCAACTCCGCGCCGTCCGATGGCAGCAGCTGAGGCACGCGGCAAGGTGGAGATGGCAGACCAAGGCGGCGGCGACAGCCCGGACCCGAGGCGCACGGCTCTCAGGAGGCGATGACCCGAGACTGGAGGCGGAGCGGCGCCAAGGAAGCGCCGAGTGGAGCGACCGGAGCGGAGCAGCCGAGGGGAGCGATGCCATTGGCGGCGCGGCGAGGCGACCGGCGGCGCCAAACCGGGGCAAGGCCGAGCCCTAGGCTCGAGGAGGTGGCGACCGAGGGCCATTACGGCGGGGTGAGCCAAGGGGAGAATCGGGCGGCGGCCGGTGAGAGAGGGAGAAGGCCGGAGGGCCGGCGGCGACCGAGATGGAGAGAAAGGGGACCGGCGGCGCATGAGTGAGAGAAAAGGAGAGAGGAGCTAGGGATTTGGAAGGAGAGGGGAAAAACATTAGGGGAAAGGAAGAAGGAGGCAGCCGGGTTGGGCCTAATGAGGGCCAGCCGAATGAAAAAAAAAGAAAGAGGAAGGAAAAGTTAAAGAAAAAGAAATAAGAAGGGGAAATAAGGAAAAGAAAATTAAGGCGATAAAAAGGTTAAAAAGGAAAGGATATGTGTATATTAAAAATGTTACATGTATGAGTTTCTAATTTCTTTAAAACGAAAAGGGAAGGAAATTGGAACAAATTGGCTAACCTCAAAATGGATCTTTTAGAAGTGAATTTAAAAACTAAACTAAACTATGAATATTTTTAAATTTAGTAGCATATATTATTCTTTGGAGAAGAGGGTTGAAACCTAAGTTAATTATTCAAATAAGGTGAAGTAGATGATGAGGTTAATTCAACTCAATTTGAAATCAATATGAACTTAAACACAGTTAAAGTTTGATTTCTTATTTAAACGATTCTAAACCCTTAGAAGAATATTTGAATTCATTCCTTGAAATCTTGGTAAATGTAGGAGTTCCCTCATGCATGCATTATCATGTCGGTTGTATTCATATTGAAAATCTTTCGTATTAAATTCTGAAAACTTTAACCTAATGCCTAAACTAGCCAAATAAGATGAAGAGCACATATCAAATTCTAAGTAAATATGAATTAGAAGTTAAATGGATGAATGTTATTATGTGGAAATGTACATAAGATTTAAATGTAGATAATACTCAAGATATCCTTTTTAGAATATCCCTAATCCTTGAAAAGATGTTAGAAAGGTTTAAGTCTAAAGTTTTTGAGGACCATCTTAATACCCGTATCATCGCATGCATATATTGCCATAATAGTTGCATTCATATTTTGAGTCTTTCGAATAAGTCCTTATCGGACTTTGTTATCTTTTGCTAGAAGCCGGAGTTCAGCAGTCAGGATAGTCGAACTCCACTACCTACTCGTTACCAGGCAAGTCCAGTTTCTTGTTCATGTCCGTTGAGAATGTTCTTCGATTTCCCTCTTGTCTATAACATGCACAAAAACCTATTTTCTAAAGATCAAGCAATTGTTGTTTTGTTTTGGATCGCCAGTTCTTGGGTGATCGCATGGCGGGTGGTGAAATCCTGGTATGGGTGCAGTTTGGCACATTTGGGAAGGTGGATTTCATCACACGGGAATGTTTCATATAAGGTTAATGCAACCAATGATCGATTGTGCTTAAGGGCCGTAGTGATCGCGCATACCACATACCCTGTATGGGCGGGGCTGAGCTAAAGTACCCTTTACCCTAGGTCTATACTCCCCCGGGAAAGGAAGACCTCAATAGTTGTATCCGGAGTATCAGCTATTGGGAAAGTGGCGCTAGCCGTTGGCTATCCACAAAGCGTTGTATCCGGAGTATCAACGCGAGACTGGTAGTCCTTGGCCTGATTGTGCAGGACTGCGACGCGGGGTATAACCGAGCGGGCGGTGAAACGGCTCTGTGATTTGCCGGTCTGGTGTGCATGTGACGACATGAACTCCATGACTATGGATCATTTGTGGGTACAGTTGTGCACCTCTGCAGAGTGTATTGAATCATGGCATTGTTACTCCGTGTTCCCGGTTGGAACTGCGAACCCGGCAAGAAAGGGATTCATCGGGAATCCTAGCAGCTTGTGAGACATGAGATCATTAGTCTCTTTAATTAAAACTTGACTCTCTTACCTTCTCAAGCTGCATTTCTTTTGAGAGAACGTTGCCGTTCTCAGTAGTTAGTGCATCAAACACCTTTTTGCTATTCCTGGACTTGTTGAGTGCTTTTTGTACTCATCCCTCTATCTAATTCCTTTGAGTAGACTGTGAGCCGACGACGGAGGAGGAGGTGGTCTACGTCGAGATCGACGATGAAGTTCCCGAGGATCAGCCGATGACGAAGGAGGACGAAGGCGTCGACTACTACGTTGAGTTCCGCGACGAAGACAACGCCGAGTAGAGTAATAGGTCGTAAGAGTGGTCAGGTGTAGATAAGACTTTTGCTGTAACCAAACAATAACGGTTTTAATTCCCCGTACTTTTGGGAATGTGTTGTAAGACTTATGTTGTATTTCGAGTTTGTAAATTATGTTTGTATCATATGGACCGCTGCAATGCTTCTGTCGTGCCACTCTGTCACAAAGTGTGTTCCAAATCTTTCGAGCATCTTCAAGTATGTTCACATGGTTGAACTCGTTCGAGCTCAATGCATTGAATATGGCGTTGGTTGCTTGAACATTGAAGTGGACATTCTTGTAGTCGACGTCGGTGAGCTCGCCCGTATTGATCACTACAAAACCATGGAGTAGGACAAGCTATATGTTTGCACTAATGCCCATTAGATGCATCTTCAATTTTTGTTTCCAACCAGATAGTTTGAACCATCCAAATAAGGAACTCTACCCATATGCATCCCCTCATTAGTCGACATCCTATCTCTTTAGGCGGTGAAACATAAACAATTGAGAGCATGAGGCTCTGATACCAATTGAAGGATTGATGATGGTGTCTAGAGGAGGGCAAATAGATATCTTAAAAGTTACTTCTAAAAATGCTAGTATCAAAAAAGATTACAGAAAACAAAATCTAACAACCTCGCAACCAAGATACAAGAGATAGTAACAAGTAAATATGGAGTATGCACAAGAACAAACACACGAGGAGATAAAGTTGTTTCTGGTCAAAGTTCGGACCCTTGGCAAGGCATTATGCCTCTTTTGAGGAAGCTCGATTCAATGATCAAAGGTAGCACCGAAATGTGCTCTTCCCTCAAAAGGCTTGCCGATGCAAAGTCTCCCTCACTTATTGGTAACCCTTCACCTTGTGGTAGATGAGCTACAAGCTTCTCAAACTTCTGGGTTTCTTCACAAGCCTGAAGACTCCCAAACGACACCTAACCATCTATGAGGTCTCAACCTCCAAGAGTAATAAGAAAGTGATTTTTAGCTTGGAGGTGATCACTTGCTTGAATGCTCAATGGAAATCCAAGAGTAATAAGAAAGTGATCTTTAGCTTGGAGGTGATCACTTGCTTGAATGCTCAATGGAAATCCAATCTAAATCCTCAAACTTTATTTCTCTCAAAGGAACTCACAAGAAGATAACAGAGAAGTAAGACAAGGTGTAACTCAGGGTCTAAGATGCAACCGCCTTCACCCAAGAGGGATGGAGGCTATATAGGCAGCCCTCAAAAACTAGATGTTACACACGAAAGAAACCTCACCTGGATGTCCCGCACAACCTCACTCGGAGGTTCTAGGATTCAAAGACCAACGGCTATATCAATGAAAACATTGCTCAGAGGGTGCTGCTTGGACACATCATATAGTTCAAAATCTCTGGAATATTGTTGACCCGAAGGGTCCGCATGGCTGAAACTTACAAGTTCCGAATGAAATCAACTATTTTTTCCCGAACCACAAATTAGCTCGAAGGTTGAAAGTGCATCTAGTACCCCCTAGTGGGTTTTGATGATTAATGACAAACGATTAAGGGACTAATGGTTTACTGAGTGTATACAGGTGAATAGTCCCCAAGGTAATTAGTTTAACCAGTAGATGTCGACCCTAAAAAGTTGATGAAGAAGGCCTTGACCTAGAAGATTAGTGGTGATTGTCTAGTGTTCATTTGAGTCTATAGGACAAGCCGCCTATTAAGAGAGGTAAGATATCTAAGCTATATGAAGAATCTTCATGTGTGCTCAGTCAAAATTTCAGAAGACTTCTTTGAAAATCTCTTTTGAGACACAGACAGTGATTCTCCATAATACCGGTTTGAAGAATCGGATGTACCGAGATTGGCCTCTGTTGCGAGGTTTGATGACTTAGTCGTCACAAGCCTTAAAGAGCTTCAATTGTGACATGACCGGTCTTCAAGCCAGTGCTGCCGAGAATGGCCTCTGTGTCGAAGAGTTAGGGAACCCTGCCGCTTAGGGTTTGCCCTAGTTTCATATTTTGGAAACCGGTTTATCCGCTCTTGAAGACCGGTGCTTCCAGGATATGCTTCTGTTGGCTTAGACTAAGTCCCATTCGATTTGTCTTCAGTTCTACCAGTTTCGTTTTCGGTTGTACCGAGAATCTCTTCTAAACTTAGGTCTAATGTTGTCTCAGACTAAGTCCCATTCGATTTATCTTTGGTTCTACCGGTTTCGTTTCCGGTTGTACCGAGAATCTCTTCTGGACTTAGGTCTAATGTTGTCTCAGACTAAGTCCCATTCGGTTTGTCTTCGGTTCTACCTGTTTAGTTTCCGGTTGTACCGAGAATCTCTTCTGGAGTTAGGTTTTCTTGTGAAGCTGTGTTACCGAGTTGATTTCCGGTTTGACCGCGTTTCTTCTTATGTCAGAAGAACGTGTCAATTCTTCAAATCTCGGTTTAACCGTTCTTCAAAGTTGGCACTATCGGGAATTGCTTCTGGAAGTAACTCTACAGAGTAGAATCTTCAATCCCGGTGTGACGGTGTTCCTTTCGGAACTACCGACTTTGAGTTGAAGCCTTTCGCTGCGCTTCTGAATTTCTCAGAATCTGACCGTTGGTTTGAAACTCGGTTCTTCCGGTTTGTGTTCCGGTTTGTGTTCCGGTTGTTCCGAAGAAGAATCTTTGTGCCCAACGACTCTTTTCTGAGCAGTGGCTATAAATAGCCCCCGACCCCCTGCGGGCTTGGGAGGACACTTTGCGCAAAAAGGATATTCTCTCACTTCGTATTCCCGTTTCCTCTTGCTCTCTGAGATCTACTTTGAGAGAGGCCTTGAGAGATCTGAGACTTGATTGAGCATTCAAGCAAGAGCTTCTTCGAGCCTAGAGTTCTTTACTCGTTACTCTTGGAGATTTGGCATCTCCTAACCGGCTAGGCGTCGTTGAAGAGCTCCAATTTGTGGATTCGCCTCCAACAGTTTGTGAAGGTTCGGGGATCAGCTCAAGATCCACCACGAGTGATTGAGCAAGCCCTAAGTGGACTTAGCTCAAGGAGAAGAAGGTGAAGACTGTGTGTCTTTGGAGCTAAGTGCTCAGCCTCTCCAAACGAAGACGTAGAGTTGTTGCCAACAACTTGAACTTTGAGATAAATCTTGAGTCTTCTCCCTAGCTCTTTACTTAACTGTTATTCCTCATTTGAGCTAGATCTAGTTTGCTATTTGCTGCTTCACCCTTAAACTGCTTCACTCTTGCATGCTAAACAACTAATTTGAGTAAAATTTAATAATCTCATATTCACCCCCCCTCTAGTCGATAGACCTCGATCTTTCAAAGGTTCTAGACAATCCACACTTAGAGGTACCCGGTAAGCAAATTAGAGCGAACTTGGTTTCTTTAGAAGCGCCGGGGAGATCTGAGAGAGAAGAAAGCACTTGGACAGAAGCAAAGTCCTGGCTTGGCGGTTTCGGACTTACTTCTCTTGGAAGGTCCGGATGAAGCTCTGTCACCACTTGGATTGCCAGGATGGATCTCACTCGAAGGTTCCGAATAGTATGGTCTTTTTTCTAAATAGAACCATTGAAAGACTCCAGATATTCTAGACACACCTCACATAGAGGGTTTGTACCAACACTTAGATCTAGGAGACTACTCTGACACACACTCGTACATTCTAGCTGACTGGTCCGGACATTTTGAATAGACATAGAAGTTCTTTGTGGAGAGATTTCTAAATATTTTTAGAAAGCATCTCTTTTGAGCACTAAGAAATTATCTCGTTGCTTGTTGTTGACTAGCTCTCCCCTTTACAGTACGGCTGTCTTATACTCAATGTGACAATTGGATCACCAAAAGTACTAAATAAGTATCCTTAATCTTCTAAATTCCATACCTTTTCTTTTTCAATCTATTTAGAGGTCGTCAACACTAATTCCAACTTGCCTTTTGGGACTAAAGCCTGATCAACATCTTGATGCACACATTACTCCGTTAATAGTTTTGACATTAATCACCAAAACTAACTTAGGGGGCCAAGATGCACTTTTAGTTGCCCTTAGAGACGCGTACCACGAACGCCTTGGTAGATTTGGGGCAACTCTGATTGAAAACATGTATGCTGGTGACTTGTGTCGCCATCGCTGCTGGATCTACCATCACTAGCATTGAGGCTCTTTGCCAGTCCAAGATGCTTCAATAATTATCCCATGCTTTACTCAAAACTAGGTTCAATTGCTCCTCTTCACCTCTGCTTTTCAACCATGGTCCATGATAGTAGGCATAATTCCAGAGCTTCGGGTTGTAGGGTGGTTGGTTGGCTTGTCTATGTGCTTTTTTTTGAACCCATGCCGGTGATTTGGTCCCTGTACTTTGCCAACCTCCTCCCCACCAAGCTCTTTTGTACAAATAAAGTCCCTATTGCATAATCTCATGAATCAATCTTGGTTCATCTCCTCGATCCGGCCATCATAGGGCCTTTTTCCAATGTGCCGGCACTCCAGTTCCTCTTGAATCCAAAACATAGGGATGAATTCCCCCGTTTTCTCACAATCAACCGAGCCACTGGATGCAGACGACTGGCTACTAGTTATTGAGAAAAAGTTGGACGTAGCACGCTGTGACGACAAGGAGAAAGTCATTTACACCCCTCATTACTTGCAAGGCCCCGCCGCAGCATAGTGGGAAGGAGTTCATAGTACTCGCTCTAGGAGCAAGGAGATCACTTGGAAAAAATTCAAAGAGTTGTTCCAAAAGCACCACATCCCAGCCAGCCTAGTCATGATTAAAAAGCAAGAGTTTCATGCTCCGAAGCAAGGAACTATGTCAATAACTGAGTATCTACAAAAGTTTAACCAACTGTCTCAATATGCTGGAGAAGACATGAGTTTGGAAAATGCCAAGATGGAGAAACTTATGAATGGACTACAGCCAATTCTCCAATACCAGCTATCCACACAGAAATTCACCGACCTGCAAGACCACACAAACACGGCCGTAAATGTGGAAAGCAAACGACATGGCCTGATTGACACCCGGAAATGAAGGAATAACAAGCGACTCGCTACTGAGAACCCTCGTCAGCGACCCCGTCATGAGAAACGGTACTCGTGCCAATTTATCAACTCTCAGTACAATAGGAATGCCCCGCCAATATCCCAATCCAATGACTGGACCAACCAAGACTTCCAGAAGAACAAGTTCAGCTCCAACTCTTCCACCGCCCCTAGCGGAGGCCCTGGAAACCGTAACTGCTACTCTTGTGGAGAGCTCGGACACTTCGCCTATCAATGTCCCAAGAACTTACGAGGCTCCCACTCACAAGGTGCACCCGTCGGGAGTCAACACCAAGGACGCACCATGTCGACCCGAAACCAAGGACCCAAAGGCGCTCAGAACTCCACCAAGGGATGCATGAACCACGTCAATGCTAAGGAAGTGCAAGGAGCCCCGGACATGATGATGGGTACATTTCCTGTTACTACAGCAATCACCATATTTTGAGCACCATTTTCATCTCAAAATGATTTGCCAATAGAAGTCAGATTTTAGGATAAGTTTGATGCTAGTACCATCATAAAGGGATACAATCTCTAACAGACCGACCATAACGAAACCCCAAGTATCCAATGGCTCTCCAAGCTTGGGAATGCCATATCGTAGAAGCAAGGCTTCATCATCCCCGATACCATAGGAACAAGAGGACTCCTGATGGACAAGTCTCCATACCTACTCTATTCTGTAGAATCTCGGGGACGAGATTCGATTTAAGGGGGGTAGGTTTATCACATCCCGATTTTTCAAAATGCAAAAATTAGGGCTTACAAAAACTTTTTACGATAATAAGATCACTTAAGCATCGTTGACTAAAGTTTTCGTTGAAACATGTTTATGCTAAACCCGGGCATGGGATAAGTATACGTGACATGTGATCATGCCCTCTTTTTCGTCGATTGGATTTTCTCGATATTCCTAGAGCATGTCATATCATAGGATGCATTTGCATTCAAAGCCAGAGCCACTACCCGACATATACCCATATATGTGTATATGTGATAACCCTAATATCTCTTCCCCGGCAAAACGACAAAACCCTAAAAAGCAACAAATGACCATATGACTCTAACCAAAGTGTTATAACTTTATTTAACCCCCAATCAAATATATAGAAAGCAGCTGGGGTTCCCGACTTCTCAGCGCATCACATCATTTCTGATGACGTGGCCTACTCTCAGCCGTTGGATCTAGCATGGACGGTCTAGATCAAGCGGTGAATAGTAACAGGCCTAACACTGTTCATAATGGGTTTAGTACTGTTCACTTAACCCGTGAACAAATCTTTAACGGGTCCAGCATTGTTCGGAACCCAACCCACGTTAAACAGTACCGCGCCGTTACTGTTCACATCGGGTCTGGTACTGTTCGTTACAACCAAAAACACTATATATACTCCATTTTGACCGTTTCGACGTCCCGAATCCATTTCTCCACTCCATTTTACTTAAATCGTACTCCTTAATACCCTAAACTTAGAAACCTATTTCTTTCTCTTTTGCAACCCTACATCCAGATTTATATTTATTAACAACGGGTCACGAGGCTTCTTTAATGTAGTTTACTCATATCGATTTCATATATTGGAAATCTATCGTGTCTCCTACTTCCCAAGCAAAACATGAAAAAAGAACAACATGAATTGTGTACGAAAAAACTTCATTAATTAATGCATTTTCGTCATCTCAAATCATAATCGTGTCTTCTTGAGTTCTTCACATGTTCTAATATCCAATTGAATTAACAAATTTATTTATCTCCTATCTGAAATGATGTAGCGAGATTATTACACATTCCCAATGTTTCTAATATTGGAAGGTATTCCTATATTTAAAATAAATGACAAAAAAAAGGATTGTAGCTGAAGATGTAACTTAGCATCGCGCAATCCCAGAGAACATATTTACATGTTTTGTGCTTTTAATTATTTGTTAAGTTAAGGTTTCACAAATTAATTTCACGAAACTTCTACTAAAAAACAACGAAGTATTTACAAATCAAAATATTTTCCTTACATTTAATATTTACCAATTTAATTTTAAAATATGTTTATAATTAACCACAGGACACAAGATTGATTACACAGGTGTTGCGCTATCGCGCAAGCCTTCAGCTAGTATGACATAGATGCCCTCCACACTTCAAAACCCTAAAACCCCACCCCTAGTATTATTTCTCTTAATAACTCCTTTTCGGGGAGAAACCCTAAACATGCAATTCTAGTGCCCTAAAAATTCTGGAAAAACTCCAGGAGGTGCATAACTTTATTCTTCATCCAAATATGAAAGAATGATTGAGGGTCTAGTTCAACCATTTTGAGACACATTTAAAATTGAATTTGGAGCTGATTTGACCTTTCTAGTACAACCCTAACAAACCAACCTCAGAAAATTCTCATAAATTCACATAACTCTCTACATATCTCAAATAGACCATAAATGCAAAACATAGCCACCTCTAGTTCAAAACTTTTGAATGATAACCATTGAACAGTTCTGCTTTAAAACTCTTTTTGCATGAAATCTTGACCTAAATCTCATGGAAATACTCCTCAAAATTCCTAGGGACCCTCCTCTATACCAGGGACCCAATCCTCAACTTTTCCCCTTCAGCAAGATAGCAGTTCATCTCCAGCTGACCTAACCCTAGAACCACCGGAGCATGGCATTCAAAGTTTTCACTGTCCAAACTATTCCAATCGGTGCCAAACATCCCTATTCCTCTTATCCACCTCCTCCCCTCGTCACTGGCGCAAGTGACACGTCAAATCTCACTCGGACCCTCCAAAACACGCGAATGCCACTCGTGGGCGCACCCTGGCCAAGCACTGGTGCCCGCGCAGCGCACTGGCATGCCACAGTGCATGGGCACCAGTGCTCAGCCATGCCGCCCGCTGACAAGCACCGTGCCGCCCGCCAAAACTCCACCGCCCAAGTCACCACCCCACACCACGGCCGCCCTCTTGCCCTCCTGCAGCCATAGCAACTCGCCAATCGGCTCAAGCACCGTCACATCGTCCGGTCGGCCGAGCACAGCGGCCTCCCTGGCAACACCCTCATCGCTCCGGCTATAAGATGGTCCCATGGCTCCTCCTTGATTCCCTAGCTCTCTCCCCTCATCTCCCTCGACCTCCTCGAGTAGCCCCCGAGCTCCCTCTTCGCCTCCACCTCCCTTCCCATCCACTCTCCCTTCCGCCCCTGTTCGGAAGGAGTTGAGAAACCCAAGCCATCTAGTGCTACCCTTCTCCTCTATTCCTCTCCCAAAGCTTCCTAAGGACCTACTAACTCTCCCCAATTCCTGGCTACAGTTCCAGTCGGTCGGAGATACTGTCCCCATTTCCTCCGCCGCCACTTCCTCTCTGATCCCTACCACCCAAGGTACTTCGCTCGTCGAGATGAGCCCTCCCGTGCAAGGCGCACTTGCTGTGTGCCCTAGATCTCTGGCAATTGCTCACCGGAATTCTCCTGGTCGCCACCGCCGCCTGCCGGTCAATTTTTCCCCGGAGCCCCCGCGCGTGATGGTTGGCCTCAACCACTGACGAGTGGGCCTGACTGTTGCGTTTGAAATGCGTAACGATTCGGCCTTGCAATCACGGGCAGCGGAGACCCACCGGTCATATTAAGTGACCGCGTCCTCCCTCTTGTTTGCGCTTTCTTTTCTGTGAAAGCGTACTTCTCTCTTTACTGAAGGTGTAATCTTTGAGGCAGCCAGTTTTCTCTTTTAAATAAGCTAGTTCACCTCGGTGCACCCGGTTCAAGCCCCTCCAAACCGGTTTTCTCCAAACTCTTTCCAGTTCTGAGCACTTAAGAATATTTAGAAACTTTTCATTCAAATAGATTCTAAAATTTTCAGCTCATTTGAGTTTGAATAGTATGGAATAGGTGTAGGTATTGTTTTCTTCCTAACCAACATATACGCTATATATAGTATTTCCAAAACAGCCTAAAATAAATTTTGAAAACCTCCCAGTATATTAAAATATCTATAGCATTCAATAAGTCAGTAGGGCAAATTTATTTCAGAATAAAAGATTAAGAAATATGGGTTTCCCTCATTTGATAGGATCTTTATTTCATGTTACATATCAGTCGTTCCAAGTTCTTCTCTCCTTCCTTTGAACCTAAAGTCCAGAACGTAGAAACCTGATAATAACTCAATCTTCACCTGTAACATCCTCTAGGCTCTGTCATGACATAATCGTAAGCTTAAGAACTCGGGGGTTAATATAAGAGCATGTTTCCGAAAAACCCTAACTCGACACCTCTTAAACCAAGATACTTAATACCTTATCTTTTTTTTTCTTCAGCGTCATCTTCTTTTAAGCACGCACATCATTTGGTTCTTGTTGGAATTGCCTAGCTTGGTTATTTATTTGGCATTCTTTCAACGTGTAGTTGAGGGAGTGACATACATCCACAAGGAGGATCCGGAAACACCTCCGTATCAAGACCAGAGCCAGGAACGCTAGGCAAGCTCCACTTATTTGATCATGTTGAATCCTACGATTGTAAAAGAATTATTTTATTGCAAAAACATGCATGCTATATGTTAAAAACCAATATTTTATGTAGCAACAGCTATGACCTATGTCAAAGAAACCCTAGTTCGGCCATGTTTCCTTGTCGCCTTAAGGACTACTTATTTTGAGAAAATTATCGAAAACCTAGGGTAGCATATATATATTATGTGGCTTAGCCCCGCCATAGCAAAACTAGATTTTCACAAAAAGAAATGAATGCCTAGAAATCTCATATGAGAAGGATTTGGGATGGACCATAGTGTCCACTTGTGTTTGAAGGGACAGCAATGTCCATGGAATGGGATGTTTCCGAAAAAGGTTTTATAAAACCAAAAACCAAATGGAGATGTTTTGGATCCTGGTTAGAAATGAAGAAGGTGTATGCAGGAGTGACTTGTTTCAAGATATAGCCCGGCGTGGCTCCTTTAATCCCTGTGACTCGGGTTTGGTGTGAAGTCTATCTCGGATTAATTGAGGACCGAACCTAAGTGCCGCTAAACCAGGTTCACCTCATACATCCACATGGCCTTTGTTGGAAGGACTTGGCTAAATGCATTGTCGAGGGCTAGTGTCTGGATCCGTGGGCAGTAGGAAGATAAGTGCTAGGTGGATGTTATCCCTAAAGAACCTCTACGTGGCTACATAGGAAGTCGTTCGACACAAAGATGAGATCTATTTCTGTCTATGTGTCGTGTGACGCGAGCATAAACTAGGACTGGGTAAGATTTCATCTAGCGGGTCTAGCCCTTGTATGAAAATGGGAGAAAGGATTCGTTATAACCCTGCCGATACACTTCGTGAAGTGTATTCGTAGCGCTCGGCAACAAGGGGGACTTACATCTTGTGGGTAAAGCCGTACAACCTCTGCAGAGTGTTAAAATCTATTCGAATAGCCGTGTCGTCGGTTATGGACATAATCTGGCGAGGCCACACACTGGTTAGACTAGGCTTTCAAAAACCAAAATGGGATTTGGGTTTAAGGACGCAGGCATGATGTGGTTGCAGGGTGACTCGAGAGTACCCCGTGTGAGGCGAGAGGAGTGAAAGTGAGGGAAAGCGTCGGTCTATGCGACATGGAACCGACCTTTCGATAGAAGTGATACGTCGTTCCCGTAATGGACGGCCGGAGCTACAATGATATGATAACATGCTAGATTATCGCGGTTCGACAGAGCCGAGCTTGTCTTAAAAATTGCCTTCAGAATCTAGTTAACTACTTTGAATGAAAACTTTATTTCTCGCACAACATGAGACATAAGTTAGAGCCATTTTCTTGATGCAACAGTGCGTGCATATACCCGCATTATTCTCCATGAAGGAGAGCTTGCAAGTACATTCAATGTACTCATCTGGCTTGTTGATTTGGCTAGACGAGGAGTACCATTCCGAGGATACCAACAGCGACTATGAGGAGTAGGGCGTTACCCAAGTCAGTTGCCTGCGGTTTGGCATATTGATGGGCAATCTACCACGTGTATCTTTCCGCTACAGTTTTAATTCGGCCGATAGGCCTGGTTTGTACGAATAAAGACCATAATGACTATTTGTGTAATGAACCTGGTGTTGTATGACTATGTTATCAAGAAACTTGTGTGTACTGGCCACTGATCACGGGACCAGTACGGTGAACACAGGGGGTTTATCCGGCCTTAAAACTGGGTACGCCACAATATATTGCAAGGAAAATTTCAAAAATATGGTGTTTCTGTCATAGGAGTGATCCCAATGGAGCTTTCAGGCTAAGGCCCTGTGTGGCGAAGCTTCAGCTCCACCCTTTTATAGCTCCAACTCCAACTCTCCCGTGGAGATCTTCAAGCAATTTGAGCCAAAAAAGCTAGAGCCCAAAAAGTGTTTGGATAGCAGTTTAGCTCCTACAATGTGGTGAGGGGAGGAAACCGACAAAATGACCATACTGCCTACAAAGTTTTAATCAGTGTGCACATGGCAAGGCGGATAGAGAAAGGATTGACTACAGGAAGGCGAAGTGGTTGCACAAGGTTTAGGCTCTAGAAGTTTCTATGTAGAGGATGTGAACGCACCAAATGCAAGAGTGAAAGTCAGCAATATTTGTCTGTGTTCATTTGGAATTATTCCCTTAGTCAAACCTAAGGTATCTGCTCTAATGCATATTTGCTTGCAGCATTTGCATTGAAGAAGAATAGTTGAGTGTTGCAAGCGGGCAAAGTTCAAGAATCACAAAGGTTCAACTATGAAATGGTGATCTGTGAAATTCTGACAAAGTAAACCCCACCATAAGTTCATAAGCTTGGAACTAGTAGACATCTACATCCACACATTTGTGAAAACCATGCAAACAAGGTCCGAGGTGGTTTTCAAAAGTCGACATGGCATCGACGTGGGTAGGAGTCCCTGATCAAGCATCCAAGTTGCCTAAGGAGGTAATTTTCTAGCGACGGTGTAGGATTGGTGTAAAGGGTAACTAGCTACAAGCAGTCAGGAATGATTGAGATGATAGCTTTAACTTGTCAAGGTTAGATGTGACCCTTAAAACGGGGAAGACAAACCAAAATTGCAAGAACTTCAACCTCTTCTTCAAACAAGCACAGGGTCACAAACCAGGGTTAATCCAGACGGGGACAACTTAAACAATAGAGCATGAATTAGGAGGCTCCTTCTCAAGAATCCAAGAGAAGTCACGACCAGTAAGAACACTAGCAATCTTGCTGCATTAGCACATAGCCGGGATAGTTTGGTAAATGCTTTCTTATGGCTAGAGTAGGTATTTATTCTAGGGACAACTCACCGATTAAGTGTGAACACACCAAAATTGTAATAACCCATTTGCGGTAATCATGTGAGTTAGAACTCCTAAAGTCTAAAAGAAATAAAGCCGAAGCTTTTGCATCTCGCATCATCATTTAGGTCAATTAACAATCCGCATATAATTGAAACCTTGCCTATCAGACCTAGGAGCTAACCTCAATAACATTAACAAGCTACCGACAACTGAATACCTTCTTAAAAGGTTTTCAAGCTCAGAATTATTGTAATGCTTCCCTGCAGAGTTTTGAGGAATTCAAGCTAACGATAGTCGTTATACCCTAGGATGTTTGTCCAACAACTAAATGGAGCAAGGGAGTAACCTGCCATTTTAGTAGCAATGACCCTGGTCTAATATTCCCACAATTTCATATTTCTATCACCAACATCTTCCTAAACTCCTATTCTCAAAATATTAGAACCATGGTTGCTATGGCTAAAGCTTTGAAATGAATAAGTTCCACGAAGATTTTTATTCATCTTTTGATTCCAGTATAGATTCTGTAGCAAGATCACTTCCCAGGGACCCTGTTGATTTTATTAAATTGGAACTCCTTGTTTTAAACCCTGCCAAGTTGAAATTTAAATCCAGAAATTTAAAATCAGCTCAATTCAAAGGGGCTTTTGCAACGGCCTCATGGGCTGCACCGAACCCCGCTTCCTTTCCTCTCCTGGACTCGGCCCAGCTCCCCTGCCACAGCTCACAACACCCCACCCTCTCTCCCTTGTCGCTGGCACGCGGGCCCCGCGGGACAGCGCTGGCCACGCGTCAACCATCTCCTGCCAACGCACTACCTCGCCGAGCCCGATTACATCCTCCAGTGCATCGCCGGTGATCTTGCCCTCGGCATTTCCCCCACCTCGCAGCGCTTCATCTCACCCTCTTCGCCCACTGACTCCGGAATGCATCCGCACCCGAGCTCCCACACCAGAACAGCCGGCAGTTCGAGCTCTGGCGGCATCCCGTGACCGGCGTCCTTCCCCGTCGCGCGTTCGGAGACACCTCCTTTTTTTCTCTTGCCAAATTGATTCGCCTTGCCATTGTGGACTCACCCCCGGCATTAATTGGATTTTTTACGCAGAGGAACCTTCGCACGCGACCTTCTTCTCCGGCGCCGACTGCTTCGTGGCTGCCGTCGATTCCCTAACCTCGGTAAGCCCCAAGCTCAATTCTTGACATTTTTGCATTCCGGAACGTTCTTTTCCTCTCCCTGACGTCTTCTTCCTTCCTCGGCATGCCCCAGACCCCCTCGTCGCCTGGAGCTTCCCTTTGTCATCGCCCTTGCCGACGAACCTCTCCGCTCCGTCCCCTTCCGATCCACCCGAGCACCAAAACAGGATTCCCGAGAGCCGCTCAATCTTTTGGTGCGTTCATCTTCCCACCTCTCCCCCTGTAACTCGTGCTTGCGTTCCCGCTGCCGCTCACCGTCACTATAGACGCTGGAGCCGTAAGTATGAAGGGAGGGAAGTAAAAGGGGGGAAAGATGACCTGGCATGCGGGCCCCTCTTGTAATAGATAGAAGGGGAGTGGGGTAAGGAAGGGAATAAGCAGAGGGGCTGGATCCGTGGGTCCCTCTTCGTCATAGGCTGTGGCTGGGAATAGGCCGCGTAAGAAAAGCAGAAGTGTGTTAGTTTTCGAATTATAGAATTACCAGAACATGTTGAAAATGGTTTAAACTTTAGAAACTCATAACTAATTCATATGACCTCCAAAATGCATGATTCTTTTTTTGTTAGTCCTATTGTAATCCATAGAATATTATGACATAACTGTTATCCATGTTTCAGTGATGTAAAATTTTGAACATGACTAAAATGCCCTCAAACCCTAATGTTACAATATTAATTCTAGAAAAATCATGCTAGCTCAAAAACAGGGATATATGTTGCACCAATATTTAAGATTTGATATACATGGTTCTCTGATTTCATCATGCTCATGCATCACCATATAAGAAATTCACATATATGCTTAAATTAGTAAAACCTTATATTGAGAAAATAATAATAAGATAATCTAGCTTAACACCAAAATGAAAATAATCGGTGTCAACCTCAACTAAGTTTATATACACTGTCATGACATCATTTTCATGAATGATTAATATTAGGTTTAATTTTGGTTTAATGAATAAGCTAATTAACCCTAAAAGAAAAATGTTATATGAAACTTAGGAGAATCATAACTTTAATTCTATAGCTCCAAAGGGCATGAAACCAATTGCATTAGTTTCATATTGTCATCCCCTACATGTTAGAATACATTTCATGCATATTTGTTTCTCTGAAGTCGCGGGTGTTGATTCTTTATCCATTTCCATCACTTTTCTGGGATTTCGTTGTTTTCCTCGATAGAACCCTTGAACGAGGAGTACTCCGAAGTCGATCCACAGTATGAATACGAACAATCCCAGCAAGGCAAGTTCACAAAAATACTCGCTAAGTTTCCCTTAAGTTTATTTCATGCTTTGCTATTGGTTATGGTTAATTGCTAGCTTGTATTGTGGAAATGGTTGCAATGTGATAGTGATGGCGAATCACTAGTATTGCTAGGTTCGCATGTGTTGCAAGATCAGCGAGGATCTTTTAATTGGACTAATGCAATATGAAACCCCTAATGGTGAGATGCGAGTGCCGGGGTTCTGTCACCTACAGATGGATCGGCAGGTGGTTAGCCTAGCCCGATACCGGTGTCGTAGGGCTTTACCCGTCACCCACGGTGGAAGACTTACCACAATGATCGGGTAGTCGAGGTCGGCCAACCTCGAGCTAACGGCATTCCGGAAGTACTTCCCTTGGTCAAACCTTGTTTAGTTTGCTCAGAATATTTGATATAGTCTTGTTTGACTATCTTTAAATCACCCCAAGCTTGTTTGACTTGATGTGATTATTGGATATGAGATTCTTGGTTGAATTGATTCATATTCAGATGTTCATGTGATATTTGTTGATATTGCTTTATCAATATTGTCCATGTTGTTGTTTATCATGTCATGGTGATATACATGTTAGTAGTTGATTCATGATTAATAGCTTTGCTGAAATTAACTTGGGATGAGTATATAAATGTGACTTGCAAGTACGAAAGTACTTACGAAATTCGATTCCGAACTTGTTGCAGGTAAGCCCAGTATCTGTGAGTACTACAACGCAGAGAATCGATAACGATGTTTAGATTCTTAGTTTATCCTTCACGGTCGAGCTTTGTGGGTCTTGTATGTTCATATGGAGATGGTAGGACTGCCATCTTAGGGTTTTACATTTTGGCTTGCTGCTGTGTTTGGAAGTTCAATGGCATGTCAATGACCTTTAGGTCATGTTTGTGTGTGATACAACCTTCCTCGGGTAAGAGGTGAACTATATATGTTGATAACTCCTCCTTTTAGAGTTTGAATTGTGATATGAAGTTGTTATCTGTGATCGATCCATGTACAGTGCGTGTATGTTTGAAGTATATGGAATCGGTCGTAAAGGAGTAATGTTTTCTCTTAGTGTCCACTTCGTGAAATGTTATCGGTTGAGTGACCCGCTAGCTAAGATGCAGTGCCAGCTAGGCAGGGTATGGATAGTCATACCGGGCTTCGAGCGACCCACTAGCCTTCGGGCTAGGTTAGGGTGTGGGTGCGACTGTCGGGCTCCTCCGATTTCATTTTGCGTGGTGAGCTTAAGAGCAGCGTTAAGCCTTTACCGGATCAGGGAATTGTATGTGGTTTTGGGAAGTTTAATCGCTTCCGGCCGGCTTGACCAACGGTGAAGGCATACGACGCCTGGTAAGCATATGGTGTGTTGGTCAGGTGTCGAACCACTCCACCTCGGTGTGCATGGCGCAGGTACCGTGCCACCAGGCCGACTGGTTTCTCGGTCCTTGGCGATTTTTCGTTCCCTTACTCATATATAATTCCAGGGTCCGTGACAAAAATGGTAAGAACACAACATTCTGGATAGCTTCCACCAAAATTTCCATTACTTTTGTTACACACCTCGAAATGATGTGAAGCATTTGACACTAGACTTTGTACGTTCCCCTTTCAGTTTAGTGTCAAAATTACGGTACAGTTCTCTATTTATTCTATAATCTTGGTTTCCAAGCAACTTGCATATTTTTTAGCAAAATTAATTACAAACAGCTTCTAACTGTTCAACGAGTAAATCATACCATATCGACGAAGCACCATGGCAACAAAAAGCACTACGGCTCAAAATCACAATTCCAAGATAATTATTTGAACAATGTACATGAAATTTCATGACAAATAGAACAATTAAAGTCAAACTATACATAAACCTTACAAGAGCAGCGCTCCACCAATCAAAAAGGCAAAAGAAAAAGCTCACACAAGCCGAGCACAACCGTGAGGATGTTCTCTAGGGACGACGAGAATACAGCAGAGCTAACATTGCCACCAACACCCTTCCATTGCACGACTCCCTCACGCAAGCAGCCACCTAGACAGAGAGTCTAGAACTGTTTCTCACGGAAAGGATTGTTCCGAGCGGCGATCAGCTCCCCCATGGTAAGCTTGAGTTGCTGTGGAGACCCTACTTGTGGAATGTTAGAGTAGATATGCAATGAGTCAGCATTTGCACGGGAAATAGAGAGATCAATCCTGGTTTATTTCATTCACTGTTGATGCTTTTATACAATGCCAAGAGATGGCAATTTACATAGATAAAGACATGTCCCTTGGAAGGGGCATTAGCAACTGCTAATGACAGTTAGGGAGGGGATTTGATCACATGGTGATATGTTTTGCAACACTCCCCCTTGATCAAATTTCTTCATCCATATAGTGCATTTGAAAACTCCTCTAAAAACCCTGTGGGAAAATATGAGGAGAAAAAAGAATAATATGTCATGGAAAAACTTCTTTAAAAACCCAATGGGAAAAATAAGGAGAAAATGATATGACATATACGAATGCTTGTATTAATATTGCCTCACTAAAAACCTTTGATAAGAAACCATATTGGAAAAACTCATAAAGGAAAAGAGTACAATATATATGATCTGATGATCATTAACAGGTTATAATTCAAGATTTTACTCCCCCTGAAACTTGCAAATTTTGAAGATGTCTCATACCAGTTCTATGAACATATTTCTAGAACATAGATGTTGGTAAAGACTTGTGAATAAATCTGCTAGATTTTCACACGATTTTGTTTGCAAGATTTCTATCTCCCCATTCTTTTGTAATTCATGGGGATAAAACAATTTAGGAGCAATATGTTTTGTAATATTGCTCTTTATATAACTTGATTGCATTTGAGTAACACAAGCGGCATTATCTGTTGGTGTTTCTAAGGAACCAATACCACATGACCTTTGAATATGGCAAATCATTATGCGAAACCATGTGCATCCTCGTGAAGCTTCATATAAAACAATAATTTCAGAATGATTAGTGGAAGTAGCCACTAAAATTTGTTTTGATGACTTCCATGAGAAGGTTGTTCCACCATGTATGAAACCAGTCTAAGATACGGCGTTGTGGGGATAAGATACGTAGCCAATATCAGCATATTGCACGATGGTCATATCTTGATTTTTTTTTATAGAATAAAACAATATCCTTTGTGCCTTGGAGATATCTGAGGATATTCTTTACACCAACCATATGTCTTTTTGTTGGGGATGCAGTATATCTAGCTAATACATTAACTGCAAAATGAAATGTCTGGCCTAGTGCAGTTTGCAAGATACATGAGTTCTTCGATGGTACTGAGATATGGAATTTCAGGTCCTAATATCTCTTCATCATCGCCCCTAAAACTGAACGGATTTTATCCCTATCAAGAGATCGAATGACCATATGTGTCTTTTGGCAATCTTTGAAGAGAAATATATGTCAACAATAATTGTAGTCTTTATATTATATGATTTCTCCTTAATCGATATAATTTGTTGAAATTTGATTTATGCCTTCTAACTCCTGATGATTCCGCACAATAATGGAGTCAAGGTGTTTCAATGTCCTAGCACCTAAATTTGTGCACACATTTGTGCTGGGCTCTGGATGTTGAGCATCCGTCAGGTGTCTTTCAACTTGAGTTTGAATTGCATTTACTGATTGAAGAATTGAATTCCTGTGTTTCCACGGACACCTTTGAGAAGCAGTATCCTTTGCGATTAGAATTTCCCCCTCTTGTCCTCTCTTGTCCCCATTAGGGAGATGAGTATCTTTTATTAGATACCTTCACTCTTTCTGTTTATTTACTGCAAGGATATGCGATGAGACATTTGTGATCAGTAAATGCATCTGGCAGATTATTTGCAATATGTTACAAATTTATGATTCTCTGAACTAGAAAGTTTAGATTCTTTAGTACGTGGATCTAAGTACTGAATGCATGTGACATTCCAATTTATTTCCCGGCTTTCTTTGTGGTACTGATCTCTCCCTAATGTTGGAAAATTGTCCTCATCGAAGATGTAATCAGTTTATCGGGCTGTGAAGAACTCCCTTATTAGGGGTTCGAGGTATTTTATGATTGACGGAGAATTATACCTCACATAGATCCCCAATTATTGGTGAGGGCCCATTGATGTACGTTGGGGTGGTGATATCAGCACGTATGTAGTATAACCGAATTTTCGTTGATGGGAAATACTTGGTTAATGACTGATTTTCACGTACTAACTGCAACGGGGAAGCCGTATTATATGTAGTTGAATGAATTTGGATTAATTCTACAGTGTGTAAGGCTGCATGTCTCTAACAAGAAGTTGACAAATTATAATTCTATATAACTGGACATGCATTAGTTTGGCTCTCTTGATAAGAGATGCGGCTAGAGCATGCTGAGTATATATATTAGGTATTAAATGCTCTAGATTGATGCCCAAAACTAAATAATAGTGATTCAATGCCCATGTATATGTATATTCAATGGCATTAACCACTGCAATAGAATTTATCCTATGTTCAGAATAATTTGGTCTTCATTTGATAATTTGAGCAATACGTTTGGCAAAGAAATGGATTCTTGTGGATGAGAGAAACACAAAGAATCTATAGTACAAATCAGGTATTGTCTTTTGAAAATTGCATATAGAGGAGGATAAAATTCAGTATGTATTTAACTCATATAGAATATATACGTCACAGATATAAACAATATTATGTCTGAGGTACATAGTTTTGACAAATAAAGAACAATATAGTACGTCAAGTCGTACAATAATAGGTCTAATGACATTTCAGGGATAATTTAAAAGATTAGTTGAGGTCTCCAAAGATATCTCAGGAATTAAATTCCACAAACATGTCTTTTGACATGAAAGGGTCATCTTCCTTCTGTTGGGCTGATTCTTTTGTTCTTCTTTTTGAGGAAAATTTTGAGAACAACCCGCTACTAGATTATTTCCTGCTTGTTTATTTGAAATGAGCTTCAAATTTACCCCTTTTAACTCGTTTGTCTTTTCCAATGGATTAGAAATATAATTCAGCCAAATAGATGGGAATTTGGCATTAATTGATACGATGATTCGTACATGCACACCACTCAAAAAATTTGAAAATTTTCTTTATGACTATTTTTCTGAAAGTGACCTATGCCCTTGTCAAATCTGCTATCACTTTCCTTTGAAAATCTTGTGGTTCTTCTTGCGATTACTAAATTTATTTTGAGTGTTAGCATGTACTTCAAGTAGTGGGATAGCACCCGTAGGGTGATTATGATGATTTTTCATGAGGATCTCATCGTGTTCTTAAATCTGAATTAAAATATATATGAACTCAAAATATTTTGTATATTTCTGTTGATGGTGTTGTTGTCACAATATCGCATAGCAGGACGAAAAGTGCATAAGGTTTTCTCAATCAAATCTGCATTTTAAATTGTTTGATTGCAAAATCTCAAATTTGTGAATAACAGAATTGTAAACTGCCACATAATTGAAGTTTTTGAAACAAATCTGATAGCATGACAATTTTTTCATTGATCATAATGCTCCTTGTGGGAGGTTCATAGAACTAATGGGTCTTCCTCCATTAAATACATAATTTTGAAATATGAGTAGAGGTAATGCTGTAAAAATGCAAAGTCACATATTTGGCTATCTCAAGATCAAGAATAACCAGGCATTTTCTTAAGGTGCAGTTATGGTGGCAGCAAGACCACAAGCCGACAAGTTGATTTTGACATCGGTAGCCTATGTCAAATAATTACTCCCATCTAGTACAAGTTCATTGAATGTTTATTCGAAATGTCAGCCATATCCCACGTGAAATGATCATGCACTTATTCACTATGAGAGTAAATTACATTAATGATGCTAAAGATGCATAAATTTTAGGTCAACATGATTCTTTAACGACCATGCTCAGTATGAGAGTAAATTACACTAATGATGCTAAAGATGCATAAATTTTAGATCAACATGATTCTTTAACGACCATGCTCAGGCTGCTGGTGCGCCGTCCAGAGTGAGCTGCAACTCACCGCCACCTTGTGAACGAACATCGCTGCGGTCGAGTATGTGGGCGCTGCCGAGATGGCTCGCGTGTCTGCTACTTCGTGTTGACGTGTAGGTGCCACTGAAGGCGAGGGTGTGATGGTGCCCTCGTCATGGTTAGTGTCATGGGCCCTGCCGAGGTCCGAGCCGATGGCACTGCCATGGAAGATGGCCTGTGACGCACTTCCGTCATCGCCAAGGCGAAGAGACAGAATGATGACGACAGTAAATTTAGCGTAGAGAGCAACAAGCACGATGGCAAGAGGAAGCACGAGGGCAAGAGAGAGCAGCAAGCACGAGTACTGCTGTTTCGAGCACCATTGGGTAGGGAACCCATCAGAGTTCATCTTCTCTCCTTGTTCTTGACGTCATGTGGCCACTTTCGCTCAAGAGAAGAAATATGCAATGAGGCAGCGTTTGCACAGGAAATAGCGTTTCAGGGACGACGTTCAAGAATTATGCTCTGTAGCTACATTATATTCAGATCTCTGATTTCTTGTTTCAAATATTTTATCACCACTTCATTCATCATTCATACAGTTTTGACGCACCAAACATTTCATACATAGCATAGCACTCCAGGATATTTTGGATAACAGATTAGAAATCATTCAGATCACTCGAGCAAAGAATGAAAACATATTCAAGATACACAAAACAAAGCAAAAACACAGACAACCTGAAGGAAATAGTTTGCTAGTCTAGAATGAAAACTAGCAAACTATAAGCACAGTCCCTTGGTAACCATCTGAACATAATCGTACGTTTCTAACCTAAGTTCTAACAATACAAAGAGAATCTGTCGAGAAGATCATCAGACACCTCAACTGCACAGGTTTAACAGATCAATTTGGCAGGAAAAACCATGAATGATAGTACAGAGTTCAACATACATGGCATATAATTCATGAACTGCAATGCCATTGGAGAGAAAACAGATTTCAACAAGCCTAAGCAAACTACCAGCTTCCTTTGACCAACTTTAGAAACAGTTTAATCAAGCAATAGGAACACAAAAAAGCGACCAGCAAACAAAATACAGGGTTCAAGAGCCTAAAAAGATCAGGTGTTCCTGGTTTGAGGTTACTTGAGGGGAAAATGATTGTTAGGGAAAACAACTTATCAAGCTTAACCTAACTGCCCACTTTCCTCAAATTGATATAGCAGGAAATACTTCCGGCAATAAATGCACAGTATAAAGCATAAAGCCGCTACACACAATCCTGCAGAACTAAATCCCAGCAACACTCCTACATAAAAAGCCATCATTGGCGTCACCTCTTTAAACAGCCTAAATACATGAGGGTACAATAATTACTAGGGAGAAAACAGAGTTCAACAGCCTAAGAAATCAAAAGACTGTTTCTTAATTGAGGTTACATGAGAGGAAAATGATTGTTAGGGAAAACAAACCATTGAGCTTAACCTAACTGCCCACTTTCCTCATATTGATATAGCAGGAAACACTTTCGGCAAGAAACGCACAGAATAAAGCGTAATGCCGATACACACAATCCTGCAGAACTCAACCCTTAAGCACCACTACAACACTACCTCCGCACAGCCTAAATACATAGACACAATAAATATTGGGGAGAACAACAAATCAAATGAGTGTTTCTTATTTGAGATTACCTGAGAGGAAAATGATTGTTAGGGAAAACAAATTAGCAAGCTGAACCTAACTGCCCACTTTCCTCAAATTGATATAGCAGAAAACATTTTCGGCAAGAAACGCACAACACAAAAGCGCAAAGCCGATACACACAATCCTGCAGAATTAAATCAATAGGCACCACTCACCATAACTACCTTAGCATGACCAGTCTCCACCGCATAAATAAATATGGGGGAAAACAAAGTGCAACAGCCTTACAAATCAAAAGTGTTTCTTATTTGAAGTTACATGAGGAAATGATTTTTAGGGAAATCAAATTAGCTATCTTAACCTAACTGCCCACTGTTGCCAAATTGATATAGCAGGAAACACTTGCAACAAGAAATGCACAATCATAAAAGCATAAAGCCAATACAAGTTAGAACCACTCTCCCTGACCACCTTAGCATCACCTCTCCATGAAAACACCTAAGCATGCCCATGGTAAGCTAGAATAGCACTTCTTATAAGCACCTCTATGATAACCAAGAACTTGATATGACAAACTGGAAATTTGCTGCCTCCTTCGTAATACAGTCCCAGAAAGAATTTAGCATTTATGAGAATTGAAAGAAAACATGTAGAGAATAAAAGATTAAGATCTCATCCCACAGATACCATAAGAATTAAGAGGTCGAACAAGAGAAGGAATCAAACATCTAAATGTCAATGCAAAGACTATAACCAACTAGATTAAACATTTGAAGGCTATTGGGAAAGCCTCCTAGAAGAAAACCTGGATGGCATGAATTAATATAGTCATCTTCCGACACAAATTTGGCACGTAGTTACCTATTTGCTTTATAGATGACTTTCCCAAAAAACCAACTGAAAGAAATAAAACAACATATGAAACTAACTCCGTTGCAACAGACCCTAGATTACTACCCAAAAAGCACCTGAAAGAATGAAAACAAGGACACTAACTCCACTGCAGCAGATCCTACATTACTACGCCTCAGATAAAGCACTCTGCTAATAGATTAGATAACCTAGCACATGTCCCTCAATGCAACAAGCAATGTAATAACAGTAAAAAATCTACTTATGTTGGCAGCTTGTTTGGTAAGGCTGCAAAAGAAGAAGAAACGGGTACAGTCAAACCAGAGGTGCCAGCATCACGTGGGAGCCAGGCCTGCTGTGAAGATGACAACGGAGTAATATGCAACACAAAAATAAGAGCATGACTCTGTAAGTACCTAATGTAATAGCAATGTACATAGAACATCAAAAATATAAGAGGTCACCATCCACATTTAATTCATAAAACTTTGAATAAACATTAGTCAAAGATACAACAGGACCATCAATAGCATATACATCAGTTTTCACACTACCAGAAAGAAGCCTTAATCAGACAGATTCCTTGGAATTCACTGCTGCGATTTGGCAATTGGCTCCAGTGCCTCTATCATGACAACACTGTTTCCCCTGACAACCTTCAGATAATTTTAGGTTGTCAGCATATTATGCAATAGAATAATGACTACAAAAACTAACCAACTATGGCAGGATACGTACCACCATTCCAATATCAGTCTTCTCATTTCCATTGACTTCGACGGTGTTGTCCACCACCAGATTCATGAATTGATCAAATCCTCGGAGGGTGCCAATAACAACACGGTTTGCATTCATCTTGACTAGAAAAAAAAGATCAAACAGTATATCAATAATCCACCAAAGATGCATCATCAACAGCAAAAACTTCAAAATCAAACCAGGACACCTAAATGAGATGATGAGCAGCAACGATAAAATTGGAACTGCAACAACCTTTTTTTAGGTGTAGACGTTGCTAGATGCATTAATAAGATTAACTCAAAACGAAGCAAATATGAATGCTCAAATCAAGAAATACAGTGTCAACAAAAATCAAGAAATAATGGCTCCCGTCCTCTATGGTGAAGAAGGCCAACGAGCGTAACATGCCGTCATGACACAAACAAATCTTTGAAACTAAGTTCTAGGCTATGAGCCTGTCTAACTGTGATGGAATGTTTTTCCAAGAACGCGGGTGCATCTACAAAATTGACGCTGAATGTCTATGTTCCAACATATTCAAATACCAGAGGATTAAACATACAAGGGAAGTTCACAAGGTTGATAGAGCAGCTTATCAGAGTAACTATGACAAAAAAAAGCCTCACATGGAAATTAATCCATAGCTTCTTTTATATCATCATCACTTAGAGCAGCAGACCAACATGGATAACTAAAAGATGGAACAGTCAGCATGACATGCTCCATAAGAAATGGAATAACAGTAACTGCCCTATCAGAGTAACTATGACATAAAGCTTCATTTGGAGATGAATCCATAGCTTTGATATTGAGTTCATCATGTAGGGCAGAAGCTACTATGATATAGAAGGAAATCAAATGCCTGACAAAACCGATAAAACGAATCAGGGTATCTGAAAATGACACATTTTAATTCACAAATGTTGGCGTAATTGGTCGATTTGGCTCAGGAAACGAAGTCTACGTACAACTGAATACACAAAACGTTAACAAATCTCAGCTACAAGAAATAAACTTCAAAAAATTGGACGGATTAGAGAGATTTTTTCACTTACTCTGGAGCTTCTTGTCCATGTACCTGCCACGCACCAAAGAAAGACGAACCCAAATCAGTATCCCTCAGACCTCAACGATAGTGTAGAGAAGATGCGCATAAAGAAGACGAAACAAATCGAGATCTGGAGCAGAGGAGGAAACGGAGGCTGAGCCGGATGCTTACTTCTTGAGATCCGGAGGCTGGCCGGAGCGGCTCATGGCGGCGACCTAAGGGAGAGGAGGGGATCTCGACAGAGTTTTCGGCCTTTCTCTTTCTCCACTGCGTGACAAAACCCTAGCGACGCCGTAAACCCGAGCCGATGCGACCAGTTTTAAAGGGAAGGGAGGAGTGGAGATGGGAGCCGCCGCCTGCCTCAAAACCCTAAAAGTGCTCGAGATGTGGCGGAGGCAGACGTGCTGGGCCTCAATAGTATGTGCGGTCGATTCCCGTAATCTGGCCCATGCAGCTCGTCTCCTCCGTGACCGCCTGGCCCGCCGGTGACTGATGCGCCACGGGATCGCCTTATGGCTGAGTGGCGCATCTCGAGGTTAACGCACTACGACAGCCGTCGATCATGACGGTCTTTTTCTTTTTCTTTTGTCTTGTTTTGCGTGTTTGGTTGGAGTGAATCGACGATGGTGAACGTAAGAGTGGAAACGGATCGTATAGCGCCCTTTCCACTTCCATTTCTATATTTTCAAAGCGAATATGGATATAAATACAGATATTGTCAAATATAAATACGGATCGGATGTTACTCGAATACGAATATGAATCGGATATATACTCAATTCGGTCGGATACGAACATCCTACAGCTTTAATGATAGACTATGGTAAACCACATAACTAGATAAGTATATGAACATGATGATGAGCTAATGACATATATAAATCGCCGACATACGATAGTAATATGTTCTACATGGATAAGTGATGATAAAAATATGTCTCACATAGAGAAATAGAGTTTTGCTATGCCTGTTGAGCTCAATGGGCTATATAATTGGGCTAAGGAGTTAGAGACTTAGAGAGAATTGTTGAAATGGGCTAATATAACTTTATTTGGATAGGATATATCTGTATCCGTATCCGTATTTGTTTTATAATCCAATACCATATCCGGGAAATAAATCTGGATAATATCCGTATCCGCATCCGTTTTTAATTCGGATACGGATATTGCTTGCCGTTTTAGTGTTTTCTTGAATACGAATATCGGATAATACGGATTACTCGCTGCCAGTTTCCACCCTTAGGTGAACGGGAGCTTAAGGTTATGACTTACAAAGTCAGCTGTTTGATCGGTGAATGTAGAAATTTAGAAGGGTTGTAATATGAAAGTTGAAGGTCTATCTTCCACCATTTAATTACAGGGAGAGAATAGAAATTGAGAGGAAATTATCCTCTATAGAATATCATAGCCCTTTGTCACAACTTATATTATCATCCCTAAGCTAATTTTCTACTAAACAAATAGAAGAAGAGACATCACTCTCAAATTTCCACTTATAATCCTAAGAGGATTGTGACTAATTAAATTGCAAAGTTTCATGCCTAATCCTTCTACTAGCTCCATCATCTAAACTCCTATTCTCCTTCCCATTAGTCGCCAAACATGCTGTAAGGGTGGGTACAGAGACTTTGACTATCTCACGTGCTTCAAACAACGGAATTCCGAAGAAATTTCATGGGATGTAGCTCCATAGGAATCCTACCTATCATGCCCTTTGAATTATAGGGATGAACCAATGAATTTCTTAAAGTACTTTCTTTTCCTCCAGATATGAGTATGTCAAAATTCTTTTGAGAAGCTCAAGACAAGATCACTCTTTTTCTCCCCTTTCTCTCTCCAATTAAGATCATAATCCTGCCAAATTCTTGTAAGGCGTCAAAACGGCAACATTGTAGGATTCCAACATTGACGTGACGCTCATTTCCTGCATTTTTCTATTCATGTTTTTTTTAAACGGAGCAAAAATTTCGCCTTTCTTCATTTATTAAGGAGGAGCAAAGTGTTGAACTATTTACAAGACAAAAAACTAGAAAAGACAGGCCTTTTTCGCAAAAAAAAGAAAAGAAAAGAGAGGCCTTATGTTTCCAAATTCTCACATTTTTTGTATTTATGTGTTTCTAGATTCGTGCAATTTTAATATTATTTGTTATTAGATTATTGAGTTTCACACGAGGCTTTGTATTTCCTTTCTTTTTATTTCCTGAGGAAATATTAATAGATAGCGTTGCATCAAATACATAGTAGGTATTAATATTTGAAGAATCAATTTGTGTTCTTATAAATCTAATGTCTATGTTTTTCTTTTGGTTAAAAGGAGTTGGCCCCCAGCTTCACTAACGAAACCAAGTGTCTTACAAATCTGGACCGCTATGATTTGGGCCCGTCAGTGTGAGCGGTATATACTTTTTCCTTTTTCCCTTAAAGTGGTAATTTCTGGCCCTTTAGTGAAACAAAAATTCACGCTAGAATACAGTAACCAAAAGGTGGTTTATTCATTTGGAGAATCTTAATTCCCTAACACACCAATGCCCTTTATCATCAATTTCATTGCCTTTCAAGTATGCAACGTTTCTGTAATATCTCTTATTGCCCATGCATGTACTAGCTGCTTGAAGCCTGCATTCTGTTTATCTTATTGCAGTACAGAGGAGAGTTCTCTAACTGGCTGGAGACTGGGTTATGCTACTGATCATGCTCAGGGCAATGCATGGCTGGTCGGCAGGCACCTGCAAAGCACAGATCACACAAGGAAGAGAACAAATTCAGCTCGAGTCCTCACAACGGAAACTTGTTTTCCAGTAGTGACATATGCGTGTTGAGAACTTACGAAGTGTCCAGCTCCAAGGATCCAGTAGAAGTGCAGATTCTTGTAGGATCTGACGAAGGCCTTGGTGACACTGGGAGACCCACAGTGCAGAGGCTGCCTTGGCAGGCTCGAGAAGTTCTTCAGCCCATCCCATCTGAAATGTAGAAATTTAATTAGGGGGCACATATCTGAATCTTGCAAGACATGGGACAAGAGAAAAAAAAGCCTCACTTGAGCTTCTGCACCCATGCTTCTGCACCCATCGTCGAGCAGATCACATCGAGCTTCACATGGAATAGATTTACTGAATTCAGTACTATAAAATACAGCCTTAAGTAAAGCATGACCATTCCAACTAGTTATGTATGAATACATTATGAAAGGATAATCCAAAATCCAAGTGTTTAAATCACATTCACATCTTATTAAGGCACGATTTGTTTCTCTCCGATTTGTTGACCGTGTGAGACAATCAGCCATGTGAACAGATGGCTGACGCGATCTGAAGACGTGCTACTCATTTCAGGAGTGGTTGTCTTCAAACTGAAGAATGAAGGCTCAGCCCAAATTCCAGAAAGGATGCCGCATTTTCTGAACGAGAACTTATCGGCGTCACGTTATCCTGCCCTCCCACTTAATAACAAAGATTTTTATTCTAATATAGTTGCTGTTGCTTACTCAAAATGCTCCCATTTGCTAATCTGGTACCTCCATTTAATTGACAGTACATCATTTTTACCAATCTAATACTTCATATGCTTAGCACTGAAGATAAAATCCATTCGTTTTCAGGTCACGTTCCATCCAACCCCACCTCTCACCAAAAATAACTTGGTGACAAGCTGCCCATCTCTCCATGGTCTTCACCTTATTTTAGGGGGGGTTTTCAATCTGTAAATTGCATGGTAACTGTTGGTGACACTTTCTATTTGTAAACTGCGTGGTTTCAACACGTCCGAGAGAAAATTTGTGACCATTTGATTTGTATTCAGATTGATGCATTATATGATTGGATTTGTTGTTATTACTCCCATAGCAGAGTATGGACATTCTACTAGTATTCACTAACATTTTTTTGAGCGAAAGTATGCACTAACATCACATCTATAATTGGCGAACAAGAAAAGAGATTATGCCTGTGTGATGATTTTAATTAACGGATTTGCTATTTCTCGATCGTTTGAGAAATTATTACTCCTCAGTCAACCGAGTTGCATATTATTATGGTTTGTGCAACTTTAGATTTAAAAATTTATAACTGTCTAGTTGTACATCTCTAAATCTTAAGTTACATATAATTTTTAAAACATGCAACTACCAATTTTGTCGACTTAAAAACAATAATTTCTCAGTCAACTTATAAATAGATATTCTATTTTATTAAATCCTTAAGATGACATTCCCTAACAAATTCGAGTGTGGCTGCCTGCATTGATCAATACATAGGACGAGAAGCAATAAACGTTCTCCGTTATCTAGAAAGACAAATCCGAGTAAAAATCATCGAGGTTTTTACGCGTAGTATTTGCCGGAGATAGTTAAAAATGCAGAGCATCAATCACCTGGCCATTGTACACAGTCACGTTCACGCCGTAAGACAGCAGCTCATCAACCTGGAGCAGAACATAGAGAGTGAGTTAATTAATCAAACGCCATCGATTTCATAGCAGTTTAACAAAACATAAATAAAAGAGATCTGGAGCCGTGGTCACTCGCCTCGTCGATCCTTGGCTTCATCATGTCGTTGACCAGCGCGTCGTAGACCGGCTCCGACAGCTCTTGCCACCTGCAGTTTGGAATCCGATCATTACAAGGAGGATGATTTCGTCGTGAAAGAAAGAGAGAGATCGTCGACTGCGATGACAAAGCGACGCTCACTGCAGGTTATTGGGGATGATCTTGAGCTTTTCCCGGACGACCCCGTTCATGATGCCGCCGATGGTGTTGGAGCCGGAGTCGGCCTCCTGGCCGCCGAGGTACGTCGAGTACTTCATCGCCTGGGAATTGCTCCGCGACGACGACGACAACGAGCTCGCCGGTAAGTCCGCCGAGACCGGGTCCATGCCGGAGTCAAGCAAGAAATTGTACACATCCTGCAAAGAGAATCATTAAATTCTAGTATCATCAAGGCTACGAGATAGTTGAGCGGTAATTGGAGTACTTACGACGCCGGCACTCTTGGATTCGATGAACTGCAGCAAATCCGCCCACGATTTCCACGCGGAGGCAAGCTGCCCCGCCGCGATCTGCTCCTTCACCGTAGCCGCCTTCCTGATACCAGAATTCGCGCGCGCATGCATGTAATTGGAGAAGAAAGAAGCAAGAAAGAGGCACAGTAGTACGTAATAGGATGGCATGCATGCCGGTGTTTACACTTTGGCGGCGTCGCCGGCGTTGTCGTCGAGCCTTGACACGTCCAGGAGCAGCGGCGCGTAGGAGAGCTGCATCATTTTAACCATTAGGTCGTTGTGTGCGAATATGCGATGAAAAGACATAATAATCAAGAAATGGTTTGCTCACCGTGAAATCCTCCGGCGAGATCCAGCTATCGCCGAGCGCGACACCTGCCACCCGGGGTGGGAACAAAACATAATTAGTAGTGACGCGTACGTACAGAGAGACTAAGGGAGCGGAGATATGTGTAATTAATTATATTACCTGCTAGCGTGAGGTTGAGGTCGCCGGCTCGGATGGCCCTGGCGACGGAGACGCCGAGCGTGGCGGCGTACTTGCCGCCGTAGGACTCGGCGACGAGGAAGAGCGGGCTCCCCTGCTGCAGGGTGGGCACCTCCTTGGAGAGCGCCTTGAGGAGCGTGGTGGCGTCCGTGGCCGCCTGCCAGTCCGTCGTCACCAGCACGCTCGGGTCCTCCGCGTAGCTGTACCCGACGCCCACCGGGTTGTCCTGCCATCAACAAAAGCCATAGGATTCAGTAGCCCGTATGTGCAGCGAGGTGAGAGGAAGAAGATGAAGGTGCGGGTTTGAAGGATACCACGAAGATGAGGTCGGCCTTGTGCAGCCACGTCGAGTTGCGGGGCTTGAGGTTGACGTCCAGCGGCCCGACCTCCAGGAAGTTGCCGATCCCGACGCCCGACGCTCCCTGACCGACAAGAAGAAGAAATGACACACACGACGATGGTTAGGAAGCTCTTGCGGATGCAGCAGAAATGAGTCAGATCAAGGAGGAGGCATTGCGTACCGGGCCGCCCTGCAGCCAGAGGACGGTCGGCCATGGCTTGGTCGGCGTCGACACCCTCTGCGGGCTCTTGTAGTACCACCAGAACAGGTGAGCCTCTGCAGTCAAAAGCTAGAGCTCACTGAGAAAGATGGCCAACAAAAGAAGCGCACAATGGCTGGCAACAAGCGACAGCGGGACGTGTTAATTACTTGGCCGGACTTCGACGTATCCCCAGAGCTCACTGCCGTCGGGGGAGCCGGTGGTGACCGACGCGGAGGAACTGGGCCGGAGCAGAGAGAGGCAACAGAGGAAGGAGAGCAGAGCAAGAGGACGGCTGTACTTGTCCATTTCCAAGTGGCGCATGCTGTTGTTTGTGAGTGCGGGTTGCACACGTACTGTAGTGTAGCTAGTAACAAACAGTATAAATAGGTCGCGCCTCGGCGTCCTGGTCGCCTTGCCGCGCATAGCGTGAGTATAAACAAATGTTTCATCGGGAGATCTAATGCGCACCTGGGCATTAGTCGTAACGCCGTCCGATGGCAATTATGCCGTCGCGCGCGGCAGGTTCGACGTGACGGCTTTCCTAGACTTCATCTTTGTATCGACAGATTTCACAGCAGAAAATGCACGCATCTTCTTGGAAATATGAGGTGAGGATGAGCGGAGCTTAAAATGCCACTCCACACCTACACTTATGTCTCCCTGCTATTTTACCCATCCATCTTGCTTTAAGATTCTATTATCTAAAAAATAAAAATTTCTTTAAGATTCATGCTCCGGATTTATAGAACACTTCCCAACTCCATCTTTATCCACTATGCAATCGCTCCCATTTTGTAGAACAGCATCGCACTCCATCCATTCACAATTATTTCATTCCTCTAGCATTGTGTAAATCGTGCACTTCACCGTGGTATGGAATTTTTAACAGTATTGCATCAATCAATCTTTTTGAATATATGGTGTAAAATTTTGAACTAATTTGTACAACTCGATTAAATTTATACAAAATTTGAGCCACTCAAATCCCGCTGAGGAGGCCGGGGGCGGAGGTGGCAGCACCCAGGAATGGTTCTCTTTGCACGAGAGAGAGAGAGAGAGAGAGAGAGAGAGAACGAGTGACCAGAAACACTTGGGGTCTATAGGTTTATGAAATACCAGAGTGAAAGGTTGTAAATATTGAAATGGTCAGTATGAATCTCAATACATAATGAATGTCCTAGATAGTATGTGAACGTCCATATTCACGGGAAAACCTGCCTTGCACATGTTCCTGGGAATATGAATTGAGGATATAGAGCTAAAGTGTCAATTTTGTTTGTGTTGATTTGAAGACAAGGGTTGGTCCTAAACTTGCTGGCCTCTCCAACAACTCTACAAAGGAAGAAGGGTTTTATACAGTAAAAAAAATGTGTAAGCGGAAAATGTAATATAATACCAAAATTTTGTAGTGCAATTTGGTTTAACCATAAGAATAATAATTTTTGTACCTTTTTATATGCCAACTGATTCGTCCATCACATGAGCGCAGGCATCCTCCTTGATGCGATTTAGGTCACCATTGTAGAAAGTTTCTCTCCTCTCTTCTCACCATTGTAGAAAGTCTCTCTCCTCTTTTTCGTTCTATTTTTAGCGCTATCTCGATGATTAGAAAACTAAGAGTGCTTTTATGTATGTATATACTTCTTTTCTACAGCACGATCATGCTCTTGTTCTGGTTTTCTTATCTGGCCCACTGCGTTTTCTTTTCTTTCATGCAGTTCTTCACATGGAGAGACCAACAAGATCTTTTTTGCTCTCTGTGATCCATCAAATGGCCTCCTATATATACTGTCATAGCATATGCTTTGGACATTAGATGTGTCCATTCATTTCTGCAAACGGGCAAACATTTGAACGCTATAACGTGTGACTTCCTTCCATTCAAATCCATGAACTA
This sequence comes from Stipa capillata, assembly GCA_019208055.1. NCBI lineage: Eukaryota > Viridiplantae > Streptophyta > Magnoliopsida > Poales > Poaceae > Stipa > Stipa capillata. Next base: position 555,773 of record JAGXJF010001435.1, read on the forward strand.
ATGCTCAATAACGTATGCATGCAAAGAGCTATAATTAATGTTGCATGCGTGCTAATTCACCAAGCAAGTGGTGCGTTATGCACTTCGAATATAGGTGCACATAAGCAGGGACACATAACACATTTTCTATTTTCTTTTTTAAAAATGGAAGAGTTGGCTCTCATGATCTCTGCATCATAGGATAGAGACAACAAAATAACACATTTTCTATTAATAGCCTCTAAATAGATATGTACAAATACACTCGCCATGTTGAAAAGTATTGAATATGTATATGAGTAGGTTACGTAATGGAATTGGAGTCGAACTAGAGGATATGGTTAGTCGTATTTGAATAGGATACCTCTGTAACCCGTACTCCTCTATAAGGAGGCGACACTTGATGTAACCACAACTTGATTCGGACTTTCGGAGTCCGGAACTTGTATGTCAAGTATTGGTGGATCCAACTCCCCCATGACCAGCCAAAAGTTCTCAATAACTTTCTTAGATGATTCCACTCGGACCTGGGGCAAAAAAGGCAAGGAAACAAAAGATAGAAAGCGTTGAGCTCGGTTCAGATTCGGTTCGGACATCCAGGAGGTCTGAGTTTAAAACATCAGTTCAGATTCGGTTCGGACATCCAGGAGGTCTGAGTTTAAAACAACCATGATTTCCTCATACAAACTCCAAATTAGGCAAATAAGTACTTATTAGAAAGGTAACTTCGAGTACTTTCCAACGGGTATACACCCATCCACAGATTCCTTTTTTGTTTTTTCGCAATTATCAAACAAGTTTACAATTATATATGTCCTTTTCCAAATAGAGTCCTGTAACTCAGGGAAGTTAGAGTTAGGTTGGATTTCGACCCTAACACTAAGGTGGATGTTCTAGAGTCTTCATATATTGTTGTGCTTCATGGCTTTTAGCCTGACCACTTTATGCATAAGAATTGAAACATAGTTATTGCTTGTTCTTTCGTACCAGCGTTCATGTGAGGACAGCTGAGAGAGGATTAGGCGATCGTGTTTATTCTATAATCCAAGGTCAAGCCATCGTTCCGTTGGGAATTGGGGACTTGACGATTGTTGCTCGTGGTCTCACGACGATCATCTACTAATCTGTTTGGGCGTTTTCCAAAAAGCTAAGGATTTGTGCATTGGTGCGGGTGTTCAGCTAGTCATACCATCTACCAAGGATTCCTCGCTGAGTGATACAGATCTTCCAAACCGAGCCCAACCCTTTCTATCTTTTGTTTCCTTGCCTTGTTCGCCCCAAGTCTGAGTGAAATCATCTAAGGAAGTTATTGGGAACCTTTGGATGGTCATGGGGAGTTGGATTCCACCGATACTTGACATACAAGTCCTAGACTCCTCAAGTATATCATTTCACGTTTGTTGTTCGAATCAGCTTGTGCAGCCTTCACTTCTAAGGTCATAACTTTCTCTAGAGAGTTCCAAATCATGCATGATTTGAATTGTTGGAAAGTAGACTTGATCTCTTGTTGTCCTTTCTCCTCAAGTGGTGCATTGTCCTTCCTCACCTCCTACTGAAACTCCATACATTCTTGAATCAGCAAACACTTGTGAACAACATCAACATCTCCTTCTAACTCTTGAGCTGAATACCTGAGTATCATTAAGCAATTGAATTTAGGTAGTATAAAGCTCTCATCAATAATATTATCATGTGCATTAAGGAGTGAATTCACCTACTCATTAAGTAGCTTTGCTTTAGCTCTAGTTATTAGACCTTGTGGCAGCTCTATGTGTATCTCCTTATTGGCATCTTCATCAGCAATTGGTGAAGATGAAGATGAGCTATGGATGCCCGCATCAAATATAGATTTGAATATCTAAATATTGCAAATACAGACATAACTTAAAACTAAAGAACAAGAAAAGAAAAGAAGTAACCCTATGCCTCATGGGCCGGGTTGTGGCCCATTTCTCCCTCCATCTGGGCTGAGCCCAGCACCAGTTTCACGAGCACCACACCGTCTCCCTATCCCTCTGACTAGCGGGGCCCTCCAACCAGACCTTCTTCCCCACGTGGCTCTCCCACGCGTCGAATTTCTCCTTTGCATGAGCGCGGACAGGCGCATGCATACCTACCCCATGAGAGCGCTGTAGTTCATGTTGTTACCCCAGCATGCGTAGGCGAGTCTTGTATCACCACGTCATGCACTCTGCTACCCATGGCTTTGTCACCATCGAGAATCAGCCTTGGAACTCACCGCCCCCTTTTGCCCTTTTCTCAAGAACACCGAGACCTACGCACATTCCTTGCTCTGACCCCACAGACGAGCTCATGTTCTCGCCCTCCCTCTACTTGAGAAGTATTATCACTTTTTATTGATCTGACGACTAGAAGCACGACCGGCACCCTCCTGCGGTCGTGTCCACATCAACATCGCTGTGTTCTCCTATTTCTAGTGGTAATATGGACCGTGGAGCCCTATACCTTTTTCCACCTTCCCTCATGGGCCTTAGTGGTGCCTCTTTCTCTGCTAGGGACTTGGGGATCAAGGTCGGGCCATCATTGTCTCCACCTCTAGTGGAGCATTGCCGCTGCCATCGCTATGGAATCTGATGTCGTAGTTCCCCTTGGGAGCTAAGACTGACCGAGGCGTAGTTCTGAGGCGCCAGTGAATGTTTCTCCAATGAGGACTAGGCCGGTATACATACCTTGTCATGCTGTAGGGTAATTTTTTCCACTTCGAATGTATGCAATCTATGCTCCCCAACATTCCAGAAAAATCACTTTCCTCTCTATTGCAAGTTATTTGGTAGTATCATTATAATTCGCAGATCTCAGGTACTCATCTCCAAAGACTTCAACAATAGTTTTGACAAACCTTTTAAGACTCTCTACAACAGTACTTTCTCCTATCAGAATATAATCATCTGTGGCATCTGCTGGTACTCCATAAGTTAGCATTCTGAATGCTATAGTAATCTTTTGTAAAGGAGACAACCCAAGATGTCCAATTCTCTCTTTTCTGCATAAAATAGTCATCATGGCCTTCTACAATTTGCACTATGCAAAAATATAGAGAATGGGCCATTCTAAACCTGTGCTGAAAAGAAGAATGAGCCATACACAAGAGGGTAAACAAATAAAGCAAGCAAAAACCTATGGACTAAATACAAACATACGCCGAAAGATAGTTGGACCGTAGGTAGGAGTTTCTGAAAAGTAGTCTTAGTATATCCTAAAATGCCTGGCTTCTTTATTGCGATTAATTACCTGGCCTCCCAATACAGAACCGCCATATCATGGAGCATTCATAAGCTCATATATTTGTTGTGTGCTATGTGTAATGCTGCTAGAATGTGTTCGTCGTCATCATCAGACGACGACGACGAATCCAAGAGAGATCGGTGACTCACTCACAGTAGTGGAGGAGGAACAATAAGGAGAATGACTTAGAGAAGCAACCAGACGAATAGACTTGCATATATAGACCCCAAAAATACGGCCGTTGGAAATATAATGATTCAAAATATGGTCGTTGCAAATATAGCCGTTGGAAATTGAGAACTTTGAAAAAATATCCGTTGAAAAAAATTAAATTAGTTGTAAGATATTAATAAAATATAGGTGAGTGCAATATAGGGAGTGAAATTTAGAAAGTCAATTGAAATGTGCAGAAAAATAATTTCTTTTAAAGATACTCTTTCTAAAAAATTATAGAAAACAAGATTTAGCAATCCTGTTGGAGTTGCTCTTCTAGCTCAACTTTGACTCTGTTATGCGAATACGTTTGGAACGGATAAATTTTGTAGATTATTAAATATACTGTACGATTCCTGTAAAATCCCTACCCCATGTTTCCAACCTGAATTTTGCAACGTTTTTCCGTTCTTTTTTCCAAGAGCCATCATACTTCTCTCCATTCTGGAACCGGCACTTGCCGCTTTCTTCTGCAATCGCCTTATCCTCCTCGTCGCCGAAACCAGAGTCACGCATGCAGAATCCGTCGCGGACGCATCTCCAAATGCCCGCGCCTCCCCTGTTCCCGCGCCCCTCCTCCGCTTCCTCCACGCCCCAGCCCCCTCCACTTCGTCCATCTGCCTCGACGCAGGCGAAGCCGAATCGCCCCTTCCTCTCGCCAAGAATAAGAAGACCCGCGCTTCTTGCCGTCGTCCGGTCCAAGAACAAGGACGAGGCCAGCTTCACCGAGCGCATCCTCGACTACATCGAGGGTATGCACAGATCTCTCTCTCGTTCCTGCGCATTCCTGCATCGATCTCCAGATTGACGTCAGCTTTAGAACCAATGTTCAATGTTCTGACTAAAACTATTGGACTTGCTAAATATTAGTCGCCTGGAAAACTGTTGCATGTTTGAATCATGTTCCGTAGACACGGATCACTGTGCAGTCATCATTGAAAGAATCAACTTTTTTGTACTTGATGCGTAGTCGCTGTTTACATTGTTTTTTTGTTGGCTCAACAGAGTCCAGAAAATGAAGCTCATTTTATTCGGTTGAGTCTATTCCCGAAGTGTAGCTATTGCCTCAAGTTGTATTCTTGAAATCTTTTTGTATAGGGGGTCCAAAGTTGAGGAAGTGGTATGGAGCACCCGATTTGCTTCCCAAGGACAGGGATGCTGAGGATGAGGAGGATGAGTCTTCAGGTGCGCAGGCAAAAATATTCCGTAATTGTAAACCCTCTTGTAGTCACTATTCTTATTCATTGGTGAACTTTGGGATGAGAATAGATATGGAGGAGCCTCGAGACGCAGTGCTAATCACCAATGGCGACAGCGACATTGGACAGGTTGCTTTTGTTGAAGTTCATGTTTACTTCTGCAGCAGAATTGCTAATGCGTCCAATGCTCAGTATATCACTATTCACTAGACCTTAATTTTCTTCCGTTTGTACTGTAGCTCCCATGTGACCTAAGCTGAATGTTATATTCTAGTGTCACTGACATGTCGATCCAGAGGCTGGGGGAGATAGCTCTTCTATTATCTAAAAAGAAGAGCAGAGCCACACTGTCGGCATTGCAATGCAATATTTTGACACTTAGGAGTGGGATAAACAACAATGTCTCTATAATATGAAGTTTTTTTTATTTGGAGTAACATAGAATGTTGTTTCTATGATTTATCCTTATTGGGGAAATCACTTTAGGATTCAGATAATTTCAGCAAGGTTCAACTGGTGTTACTGTAACTTCAACAATCTTCTTCTTAATTCCTCATTATTAAATTGCAGATTTCCTTGTTGCTATTTCTACAGGTTTCAGAGTGAATATTGCACCATTTATCGTATTACCTTAATCATCTGTGTTCAGCACTTCAGCTTGAGTTATGCATGTCTTTTAATATTCTCAACTTCTTTAAATTAATTTGCTTGTGTTCTCAGATGGTGATATTGTCGCTAATCCTGAAAAGGGCCAGAGTAAAAGCACTAGTTAAGGACAAACGATCCACTCAAGAAGCTTTTGGAAATTATGTGGAGGTGAAATCCTGTAATTCTCAAATATACGTTGAAAATTCGGATTTCTTGTATATTCTAACACACTGATATACCGCCTTTTAATAGAGGTGCTTTGCGACCTCTTCAGGGTGATTTTATCAGAAAAAAGCAATAGAAGTATTTGAATGATTTTCATCGTCTCATTTTCTCTGATAAGTATAATAAAAAATCATCCTAATATTCCTCTTTTTGGTTTCCTTGTAGTGCATGGTTGGCAACGTGGAAGATAAATTCTTCACGAAGAAAGCACTAAGGGGTGTTCGTTCTGTAATTTGTCCAGGCGATGTATGTCCCCAACTTAAATGTTCTTTGTTTATTTGTTTATGATACTATTTCTCTAAATCATATTCTAATATTCCCATTCTTTGGCCAACTATTAATATTTTTCACATCAAGAGTTGCTCTGATAACTTGATGATTAGTCCATTACTAGATTTTGTGACTTCCTACCTATTGGCATTGATGAGACATGCTCGCATGCCTTACGGATAATTTCTTGCATTGTAGGCAGCTAACCACATTCCGATCAAAATGTTTACCTGTGCAATGTAGTAGTGTGCTCTATATTTGTATGAGAACTGCTTCAAGAGTTATCTTACCTTCCGCATTTGAAGATTTGATTTGCTTTGAACTTGATATATTTCAATAGGATGGTTTCTTCTCTGACTTGATTGACCTCAGGGGTGTCGAGCACATTGTTCTGCTATCCCAGGTTTGCAATCCCCTTGTAACTTTGTGTTATCCAGTTCAGCCTAGTTTCAGTCATTACCAATACGAGATCTTGATAAGAATGCAGCTATCTGTCTACAGAAATATCAGTGGGCTCCAAGCTATCATGAACAGCAAACTGAGGAAGCTAGCAGAGAAGGATGAAGAAGTGGTTCTTGCATCTGGCATCCCATCTACGATAATCAGGATTGCCTCTCTGCAGACCAGTCCTGGTGGGGAGAGTGGTTTTGATTTTACAGAGGTATCGGCGCTACAGGTTACCTTTTCTCAAATAATGTTGCGTACTTATGCAGTTTTGCTAGCTCTCTGTGACTAAAAGAACTTCCTTATTGACAAAGCTGATGTTGCGCAATGAGCCATAGAGTCAGGCAAGACACTGTGACAGCATGGTGTTTGTCATGTGAGATTAACCCGTTAGGTTCCTTCATTTGCACTATGATGTAATTTGCACTTACATACACATACTGAATATACATACACATGTATTTCTTTTCTTGGCAAACTGGTATGAATATCTTCTCATATGGTCCTCAAAATACATAGGGTGTAGCAGCCAAGGGAAGGATAAGCAAAGAGGATGCTGCTACAGTCTGTGTGGAGGCCCTGGATGCTATTCCCCAAACAACGCTCATTTTTGAGGTAATTAGCTCAAACAAGATTGATGGTCCTAGTTTTATGATCATTACTAGTCTCCGCTATGCTGTATACAAGATATTAGAGATCTGTGAACTTTTTTTTTCCTTTGTTGCGGTGAGAGTTCTATGAACCTTGTATCCCTTCTGTGGGGTACCAGTTTAGCCCAGCTTCTTATCTCCTGTGTTACTTCAGGTGGCAAATGGCGAGGAAAAGGTTACAGACTGGAAAGCATGTTTTGCTGAGCGGATGGCAAAGGGTTACACGTGATTGGAATACAAGTTTATCTTTTTATTGAAGTATGAATATAGGACAACGATCCAAAAGAAAGAGATCCAACATTTCTGCATTGGAGTCACTGGCCCTCATGATAATCTAATAATTGATCTGAACAAAGAAAGATGCACGGATTTCCATCTGCCTCCCAGGAAGTCTTGCATCAGTGCTGAAGCTGAAGTGCTGTGTTCAGATCAATTACAGGTTGATGGCCATAAGCAACAGCAAGATGTCTTGCTTTCCTTTTCGTGCTTTGTATTTGCAATATACACGCCGCTGCGATTCATAAACTCATTCGATCCTTTGTTATGAGACCTCACAATTAACTGTGAATATTATCTGGCTGTTCTACTTAGCAGTCTCCTACTGAAAGCTCTAAACTTCTGACGAATTGGAACTGTAAACTTCTGACGAGTTGAAATTGTAAACTTCTGCTGGATTGAAATTGTCAAGCGTATACCTTTTGTGAGGATATTTTTCTATCCTACAATATGATGTGCTTGTTTCCATCCAATGGTTACAACTTAGGAAAAGTATCCACATTTGACATTCTGTCTACCAAAAGTTTTTTTTTGAAGTCTGGAACTACATCTGCATTGACTTTGAGTTGCATTCCATGTTAGATTGTTGGTCAACTTGAAGCTTGGCGGTCCTGAGCAAGAGGAACAATACTAAAAACATGTCACAGACATGTGCAGCTGTGCACCTGCTGTTATTCTTTTCCCAGAATACTTAGCCGAATCACAATCACTTGCATCACGCTGCACTCACACGAATAAAATAGGTGTTCTCTTTTCGGCAAATCATTCAGATTTCAGAGCTACCCACCACCATATCCGAGCACGCGCCGCCGATCACATCCGGTCGCCGACGCCGAGTGCATGCTCCGCCCAATGCTCCCCTTCTCCTTTATCGTTGTCATCTTCATTGTCACCCGCCGGCTGGCTCAGGAGGCTGGAGGAACCCTTGACACGTTCAGCTTTAAGGGCATGTTTGTAGCCTGCACTGATTTTCCAGCCAGGCCTGCACGGGAGCCAAGCTGAGAGGCTGCATGTTATTGTGTTTGGTTGGTTGTCCTTTTTGCAAGAATAAGAAAGAGTACATGTAGCCTGGTCCATCTTTCTTGCACCTGCCCAACTCAGCTTGGAAAAACATCCAAATTTTTGTTTACCTTGAGTCTTGCTAAGGGGTTTTTTAAGTAGCAAACGGACCTAACTGAGGAAACCATGAGGCAACCAAACATTCAAAGGTTGTATCTAGTGAGTTTGGTTGTATCTCATGTATAACCCAACACGCGTAAAAAAAGTCCGGAGGAATCGGCTGAATCATTTGATTGAGATCCTACTGTCACAGGATCCGACTCAAATGTTAGAAAAAACATGTGACCGATGTATTGACAATAGACGCTCCCTTTAATGTAAAGCCAAAACTGGCATACCAAACCCGTGCTATCTTTTATAACAAGGTAAACATAATCAGCTTAGCGTGTTGGGCTTAATGGCAACACACCAAACCAAACGACACTTTTTGGTGTCGCTGTTCCTTGTAGCCAAATTTCTGCTCCTTGATTCGGTTGCAATCGAGGAAAGAGACACTGCGGCGGATGGGCATCTAATTTTGCGATGGCCTACCTGCTAAGGGGCATTTCCACTTATCGCCCGTAAATCCTGACTTAACAAAGGATATCTACTAGCCAGCTCATGTTTTGGCGGTTATTGGAAGGTTCCCGCAATACGCGGATACACCCAAAAAGAACATGACAGATCCAACAAACTAAAGGCTTATGAATCACGATGTTACTGCATATATCTCATTGTCGTTGCCTCGTATGAATATTGCAAGGTTGAAGGATTTTTTCGTACCGTTGGCCAGTAGTGATTACACACTACTATTAAAAAAAAATTCAACAAGATCCTTAATTCCAAGTGGTTCACTAAAAATTATTTGCGATATATGTTATCATATACGATTTTTATCAAAATGACATCACGTATGGTTTAAAAAAATATCTATGGTAAGTAGGTCATCATAGATAATTTTCTAAAAAACTACATGTGATATATCACCAATGGTTTTTTTTTACGAAAGACCACCTACAATAGAACCGGCCCAAACCAGCCCATTTTCCACATCCAGATATAAGGCCACTTCTCACCGTTGGCCTAACCCTAATCCTCTCCTCCTGCAACTAGTCGCTGCTCCCCTACTCATGATCCTCTCCTCTCCGCAACTATCACACTGTCATCCTCCCTCTGCCACCAAGTCCTCCACCTCCTCCTTCTCTACGACCAAGTCCTCCCCTTCGCCGCCTCCTCCCATCTACCTTCGGTGCCTTTTCCTCAAGGAGCAAGAGTCTAGACACGACGGGGTGGGCGACCACAAGGACGGCGCCGGCGTGAGCTCATTCGAGCAACGAACTCCTCCTCCCCTCTGCCTCCGGCGCGAGCAGGTTCGGGCACCGGCGCAAGCGCAAAGACTGTGGACAGCTGAGTCTGGGTCCCAGTGGCGGTGGGTAGAAGAGGCACGGGCCGACGCGTCCTCACTGTTGTCGAGATGGACATGAGCAAAGGTTAGATCTAAAACCCTGCTTCAATTCCGTTCAGATCAGCAGGCGCACATGAATGGATTAACAAGATTCCCATTGTTCGAGAGAGGACTGGGAGGGTGCCATGGCAACAACTCCAAGAAGCCGGCTAGATAGTCTTTTGGCCGGTGATCTTCACCTTCTGAGGTAATTTCCCCTTTCTACTCTGATCAATCTCTTGAGGTCTTTCTTGGGTCCCCATGGATCCTAGTTTCTCTTCTCTTTGGTTCTTCATGGCAGTTCGGGATTTGATTGCGATGAAGTTGGATTTTCAGGCAGGATTTTCTTTTACTACAAAGGTGCGCCGCTGTTTTCTCTCTACAGTAAACCCAGTTGGACGACATAATTACTTTTTTTGGTGGTCTCCTTTGGCCGGGCAAGCTTTCGTTTGGATGGAGATTCTGTTGGTTTGGCTCTTGAGTCATGCATTGGTGGTCTATGCGAGGATCTCTCCATTAACCCTCTTGGTGACCGCGTTTTCAGGTTTTCGATTTGCAGTAAGCAAGTTGGTTTCTTTGTCTATGCTTAGCGATCTTTTTCTTGTGAATCCTTGAAGTGTTATTTTCATCTCTACGGTGCTGGTGGACCTAATTGGCTCGGCTTGGCAATGTGAATGTCAGGAATCTTGGATTCTGGTTAGCCCTTCTAAGAAGATGATACGTCAGGCACGTAAAGCTTTGGCATCTAAGCCGAGTAAATCTGTGTTCAAGAACCGTCGTGTTGCAAGGTCCCAAGTTTTGTGCAAACTTTCTTTTGCTAAGGTTATTGCTTATGCTGCAGACGATACTCAAGCAAAATACGGTTTTACGTCTAACGTACGTGGTATACAACTACAAAAGGTAGTATTATACCGTCTTGGTGGTCTTAGCAACTTATCCTATATGGCTGTTCTGGACAGGTAGAGTTTGGTATTGACCTTCCACGCAAAATTGGTCCTCATTCTTGACGTTGAAAGGCTTAGAATCATCATAGAAGAAGGTAACTTCATGAGCTCTTATGATGGTCCTTCTCGTAGCATTGATGTTATGGAGATTGATTATTGTTGCGGTTGTTTTGACACTGTTGGTGGATCTTGCATAACTTCTGAACAATTTTGAGAAGCTTGGCAACGTAACTTAAACTGTAGAAGTTGTAGGGAAAAGATGGTACCATTTAATCTTCAAAATTAGTGTAAGAGAGTTCAAGATTAGGAGCAGATCCTATGAAAGGGGATAAGAGTAGAATGCTAAGGGAGGATAAGGAAAAGAACGAATTATATTTTCCTTGGTTCTTTGGAAAATAAAATTTTGAAATTTTCTTACTAGCTAACGACCATTCTAACTAAGGTCACGTTCCTAAGTCGATGTGGGCTCTGATACCACTTCTGTGAGGATCCGGACTTAACTTCCAGACCCTCCCTATGTATCTCCTCATCAGTCCAGGATCAAGCTGATGAACACAGGTGAATTGATATCACTGCACACATCACGAAAGATTTTAGAAACGTAAACAATTGAGTTATAGCAGCGATGTGACTAAATAAAGTAATTAGGACTTATGTCCCTTACCATTTGGAAACACAGCGGAAAATAAAGCGTAGATGTCTCCATCTCAACCACAGGCAGTCGACGGAGGCCACGTGACCTAAATCTCATCATTGACGTAGAAGATACCTCATAGTCTTCATCGTCCTCATAGATATCTGAACACGTCCAATAAACAACATGCTCGATGAGTACTTCACGTACTCAGTAAGTCACTTGGCGACAGATGGTCCTATCATACTAAATGCAAGGCTCCAAAGGAAGGCTTTATGGTTTATTTGCGTAAAGCAATCTCTTAATTGAATTACTTATAATAGATTCGAAGGCAGCATTTTGATGTAAATCAGTTTTAATATCAGGGGTGTTTTCAACAGGTGTGGTCCACGACCAACACACTCGAGCAAGGACTCCCGCCTTAGCTCAACCATAGGATTCATCAGCAAAGGGGTAGAGGGAAATAGCAAGGGGGAGAGGGACATGTCCTTTTCATCAAGAATGAGTCATGTGTTGTCCATAACCGTGGACACGGCTAATCGATTAGTTTTAACTCTGTAGAGTGTGTACACTTTACCCACATGACACAATCTCATCTTGTTGCCACTGGCCGTCGCCAGCATAGTACACACCCATCGATGTATCGACAGGGAGATTGTGACGAGGTCTTTTAGCTAGATCCCCCTCTGATGTGACATGCCCACCGGGTCTGGCTCAGAGTTGAGAGTACGTCCCCACCCTCCGATCCCCCCATCTGTGCCGAGGGTCCTCATAGCTACGTCCACCCCTTCTGTGGTACGGCAACATCGACACCAAAGGCTGACTAACCTACTTGACCAAGCCAGTGCCCATATAGCATGTGGTTGCACTGTTGACACAATTCTCCAATTACATGACTTCGGCCTTATGCGGTACGGATGACAAATGGTTTCTTTAAACTGGCCTTCTGCGGGTAGGCAACAATATGCTCCTTCAACACTGATTCAGCTGCCGCCCGCACCATATTAGATGGTAAGTTTCACCCAGAGTAGAATAGGAAGAACACAAAGAGAGGGAAACATCGGGCATCCGGCCCTAGCTCAGCGAGCTCAATAGGTTCCAACAAGGATCATCGATCTGAAATTCATTCCTCCGTAGAGACAATTCAAAACACCTAAGGATATATTTTAAGCATGGCTAAGCATTCTCTACTCTATTCAGAATAAAACCTACTAATCTACTCAGGGTATCAAGTAAACATGGCGACAAGCGGAAAGGTAAAGGTGTGTCAATCGACACGCTAGCTACTGGATTAAAACAGCATGCATGTTTATAAACAATAAAATATAATGACTTTGAAAATATAGGATCAACATGATCAAGAAAATGGGGCATGCCTTCGTTGACGAGTTGGTCTTCTTCTGCAGGAACTTGACCTTACCCAACTTCGCTACTTCCTATTCGTCGCAACAGCAATAAAGTACAAGACAAATAAATATAAATCCAAATTAAATTTCAAATGAAAATACCAGAAGAATAGGGCTAGCAGGGTTGGATAGGTGTCAAAGGACAAAGGCGAAGGAGTAGGATTGTCGAAAGACAACTAGGAAGGTGTGAGATTATATATCTCAACCAGATATAGTACATGTACTCGAAAGATGGTCTTCCGGATCAGATCATTCTGGAAAAAGGATAGATTTATGGAGGATAGAATTTGCATGTAAAAGGACTAAAGTTAATCCACATGCGAGATAGGGATAGATATGCGACTGGGACCAATATACGGTCGATGACAACAATAGCACAACCATATGATTAAACATGGAAACTCAACATACTAGTAAAACAAATATGACCCATCGTACTAGTAAACAAGCAAGATCCTGACATGCTAGTCGGCAAGAAATGATAACGGGCGATATGACAATTTATATGGACTATCATGCAATACATAATTAGATATCATATAACAAATTAGATAGACGGCATGAAATAGAGACTAGTCATGGCGTAGCATAAGATAACATATGATCATGCAGTTATAATCTAATAACAATCATTGATAATGCAAACGGTGATTAAACTATATGGCCAAATAACAACTAGCATCGATATGACATGCACCAAACATACATGCAATCTATGACATAACATTAACTCTACTAATGCTATTGTGTGTTCGAGGCGACAGGAATTGGGAAAACACTGAGGCGATATGTGCTGTTTATAAACTGCACGGAGGCAAAGAGGGGGTGGCGGCTGTTTGGGGGGTTTGGGGCTAGGGTTTCATGGGAAAAGAGTGTGGGGGAGTGGGGAAAAGGTGGGAGGGGTGTGAGGGTATTTATAGGAGGGTTAGGGGAAAGAGATTTGGACCAAATCCTATTAAAAAAGAGGTGGCGACGCATTCTGCGCTACGCAGCACTCGCCGGGGTGGCTACTCAAGGGAGGAATGAGACGGCGGGGCATCGGGTGGAGATGAGCCGGGATGGCGGCCATAAATGAAAGGAGGAAAGAAAAGAAGAAAACCAAAATAAAAACAAGAACAGTAGAGCGAGATTAAATATCAAACGAACTCCGAAAATTCTGAGAAAAACTCCGGAGACATATTCCAAATTGAAAAGCCAACCCAATTCAAGTTGGATTAATTCAAATTAACTCCGGTCTAATTTGTGAAATTCCAATTAGCTTTAATTAATTAGAGAATAAATAATGAATTTTTTTGGCTCTGATTTTTAAATAAAAGATTTTGAAAAGCTCTGAAAATCAGGATGTTACATCACGCCACTTTCCCAAACCAGAGGGACGGTTCGTCTTTTGAATAGAGTCCATCTAGCATCCTTCGCCATTCACCCCTGCTCTCCACCAAAGGCCGATTATTTGTCTCTAATAGTGAACTTCCCTTTGCATCAGGGGCACTTTATCCCCCACGATGCACAAATTGAAGATGGTGACGAGGAGAGATTGTCACACGCATTCTTCACCCCCCAGTGCCAACCTAGCAAAGACTCACAAGGATCATCTGATTGCAGTGGTTACTCCCCCTCAGCCAGTTGAAGAAGTGGATGAAGCTATGCATGCTGTTTGTGACTTGATTGTGGAAGGACTTTACCGCACTGTTGTAAGTTCTCTTCTACAGCATTTGATGTTGGTCTCTACAAGCTTTGCTTTGTTTTCGACCGAGATTTCCTAGTCCAGTTGCTACCTCAACACTTAGGGCCCAATCACATGGTTTGGTTTATCAAGCATGATGAAGCAATTAACTTCTGTAATGTCCCGCTCGAGAGAGAAGGGTGGATCATGTTTTTGGGGTTTCCTCTTGATTTCAAGACTAGTTGATTCATTGCTCAAGCCGTCGGCACCTTTGGCAGACTGCTTGATTGGCACGATCAGGATCATGTTAAGGATCGCGTACTGGCCCGGGTTTTGTATCAAGATGCCCAATTTGTCCCTCGGAGTGTGGTGATCCATCGCACCTCCCCCTTTGGTGGTGTAGGAGGTTCATGGTCTATCCCCACTTACATTTTAAACATTCATGGTTTTTCGGGGCTTAATGCCCTAGATGAGCAGCCACCTCGGAAAAATGGCAATCCTCACCCTCTACCGGCTGTACCGATGGTTGATGTGCCACATCAGGATGCGTCGATACCACCTCCCGCAAATCCTGATCCTGCCTAGGACTTAGCAATTGAGCAACAAATGCATCATAATCATCAAGGATGGGAGTCGTGGCTAGTCGCCCCCACCCACCCTGCGCCTCCAGCTCAGCGCCTGCCAGCACAGCTTAATCAAGTGCAAGAATAGTCTCCACCATGGTTGTATCCTTCGGAGACAATGATTCCTCTATTAATGTGGTTGTGAATGATGAGGATGAGGTTTTACAACAACCCCAAACACATGGTGATGACTTGGATATTGATATTCATGATCCTGAGCTTGAGGAGCATTGGGTTATTATCCCATATCAGCCTCCTGTTCGGCACCAGTTTCAAGACCCGCCACCTTCAGTCTCAGACTCATTCACCATGCTTCAAGGAGCTTCAAGTTGGGATATCATATTGCCACTGCCCTTCCTGACATTGTGAGGCAGTAAGGCCCTTGCAAATTGAGCAGTAAGCTATCCAGATCCTTGACTCACTTTAAGCATAGCTGGGACTTCATGGTGGATGATCAGGTGATATGGATTATAGGCTCCTTGCCAAAAAGAGCCTGTTGTCTTTGCCCGCTCCTGAGTTGGTTGTAACTGAAGCTCCCTCTTCCTCTACTGGCATGGTTACCCCAGATCGGCGTCCTATCAGACGTGTCCCTACTCCTATAGTAGTGACAGATCTCCGGAGGAGCATACGGCGTGATCACAATTTTCATCACGTTGCTCTATCGGATAGCCCTCGGAGACAGGTGCCCATCGGTGCCAAGAAGAAGTTAGTCCTTGAAGATCTTGAGGAAGGTCAGGAGACATCACATGCAACTAACGCACCTACCCAGGATGAACTGTGTTCAACGGAGCACATCATTCCTCACCTGACCATTCCAATGCTTCAGTGCATGGGGGTGGAGCTCTAGATTACAGCAGGAGCTCGAGGCATCAAAGCTTATGGCATCGGTGCCTAAGGTGATGCGTAACAAGCATCGTTCCAACGATGATACAAACCGTTAAAGAAGTTATCAGTAGCCTCTACTTCCTTTGGGTGATTTAGGACTTGTTCTTTTGCTTGTGTCGCCTTATCTTAGCTCTAAACTTGGTACATGATCCTATCTGTGGTCTTTTGGTGAACTTTCTTCTAGTCATGCTATGTATACTAGTCTCTGATTTCTTTTCGCCTAGTGTTCCTCATGAATATGCATAAATCTTGGTCATGGAATGCACTTTGCTGCGATGTTCGTGGTATGAACTTGCTGTCACGTTTGGGCAGCATACAGAATAAAGTGAGGAGAGCTCAGCGTGGATTATTTGCCTCCAGGAGACCAAGTGGAACAATTTTAATTGGTTTGCTTTTTCTCCTTCAGTAGGCCATTCTGGTGGGATTTTGGTTGTGTGGAATAGCTCTTGTTCTATCCGTTTCAATTCTTGTCATGATCAATGTTCCTGGACCCTGGTTTCAGTTTATGGCCCTTGTAAAGGTTCTGCACACGATGATTTCATACAATGGCTCTATGATCTTACTAGTCCGGACAATGATTTATGGCTCATCCTTAGCGACTTCAATTTCATTCGATCCTTAGAAAACTGTAACAAACCTGGTGGGGATGTTAATGACAAGATGTCATTTAATGAACTCATAAGTCATCTCAGCCTTGTAGAATTACCACTCAAGGTGAGAGAATATACATGGTCGAACATGCAAGATGATCCCCTCTTCGAACAACTGGACTAGTTCTTCACAATGATCCATTGGTCTTTTGTTTTCCCAAATACTATGGTACACCCTCTTGCACGCCAACGTCTAACCATGTCCCATGTGTGTTTAGTATTCAAATCCACATCCCGCAGCCTTCCATCTTTCGTTTTGAGAACTTTTGGACTTCTTTGCCGAGATTCATGGACTATGTGGCCTCCTCTTGGAATACCCAATGTCGAGGCCCCTTCATTACAAACATTCTTTCTCAGAGATTCAAAATTTTGTGCAAAATCTCAAAGATGGAGTAAAGGGACATCACGTCTTCATTGGTTAATTACCTGTTGTAATCACGTCATCCTCTTCTTTGATAGTCTTGAAGAGCAGCATTGTTTGAATAACCCAGAGGCCAACTTCTGACTCATTGTTAAACAACACCTTGACAATCTTCTCCATGCTCAGTGCTCTTATTGGATTAGCGCTATACCGTGCGATGGTTACTTTAGGGGATGAAAACACCAAGTACATTCATGCTATGGTCATGGAGTGGTTTAGATGCAATGCTATCTCTACGATCATCACGGAGGATGGGCATCAATTGTCTGATCACGGAGGAAAAAGCAGCAACCCTATGGTCATGCTATCATGGCAGGATGGGTACGACAATTCAGCCCACCATGCTTTTTGATCTTGGAAGTCTCCTTCTTCCCATTGCAGGTTTAGACAACCTTTCACTAAAAGGAAATTGATGATGTTATCAAATGTATGCCCAATGATAAGGCACCAATTCCAAATGGCTTCAATGAACTCTTCCTAATAACATGCCAGTTCATCATCCGTCCAGACGTCATCAAGCTACGCAGCGATTTCTATGATGAGAAGGCTAAACTCCATAGCATCAACAGATCCTACATTACCCTTATTCCCAAAAGCAATATGTAGAAACAGTGAATGACTATCGTCGCATATCTCTTGTTAACATCTACTTGAAGTTCCTCTCCAAATTGTTGGCTAATTGGCTTTAGACTGTTATCCTCCAATGTGTGCATCCCAATCAATATCGCTTCATCAAGATGCAGACGGTTCAAGATTGCCTTTCTTAGGCATTTGAATATATTCACCAATGTCAACAATCCAAGAAGGAAATCGTTATCCTTAAACTTGATTTTGAGAAAGCCTTCAATACCATTGAACATAGTACCATACTTCAAATCATGCAACACAAAGGATTCACCACCAAGTGGATTGCCTAGTAGCAGAGATTCTTGCATCTAGTACTTCTTCTGTCCTTCTAAATGGGGTCCCAGGGAAATAATTCTGGTATAAGCGTGGTGTGTGACAAGGAGATCCATTATCTCCTCTACTATTTGTTCTAGCAGCTGATCTTCTACAGTCTGATGTCAATGACGCTTATCTGCAAGGTCTGTTTGAACTACCATTGCCACATCACACAAGCATGAGCTACCCTATAGTACAATATGCTGATGACACCCTGATCATTCTACCAGCATGCCCGCATTAACTTTGCTCTCAATAGTTTGCTACACAACTTTGTGCTCTCTAAGGGGCTTCAAGTAAATTTTGCAAAGTCAATGCTTATACCTCTCAATGTCTCGGACCACAAAGTTCAGTCTCTCACTCAAGCTTTAGGCTGTCATTTGGGCTCTCTTCCATTTACTTACCTTGGCCTTCCTCTAGGCACCACTAAACCTTCGGTGAGAGATTTTGCCCCTTTATTGACCAGAGTTGAGAGGCGTTTATGTGTTGTCTCAGCTTTTCTCTCATATGGTGGTAAATTGCAACTTCTCAACTCGATGTTATCTTCCCTCCCAATGTTTTACATGTGCACTTTAGAGTTGTCAATGTCAGTCATCACTAGCATTGATCGTGCCCGAAGACATTGCCTGTGGAGTGGTAATAAAAAAAATTCAACAAAGCAATCTCTCGTGGCTTGAGCCTTAGTTTGCAAGGCAAGCTGCATAATCAGGCTCTCTTGGCGAAGAACTTGCATAAATTCTATAACAAGGTCTTGTTCCATGCGTTGACCTCATCTAGCATTTGTATTATCAGCACAACACCCCACATGGTCAGAAAGTTGTGGGCTCCTTCTGGTGGAAATCAATAATCAAACTCACAAATATCTATGAGGCTTGAGATTCCAGGGTAAAGTTCCCAGAATATCCGGGTGGAGAAACTGGTAGCTCCGAGTTGCTCGGTATCCGACTAGCGGCCTACTGGAGGCGCACTACTGCCGCCCTTCACTCGGGTGTATTTAGGTGGCTGTGGATCCCTGGAGACCAATCACCGAAACCCTTCAAACTGTAGCGCTTCGGTCCAGAGTTGCTCGGTATCTGACTAGCGGCCCGATGGAGGCGCGCTACAGCTGCTTTTTATTTGGGTGCATCCCCCGAGCCTTCGGTCGACTGGAGCAGTCGGACGAGGGTTCTTTGTTAACCTGTAGATTTCACTCTGGAGGCACGAACAGTGCACCCAGAGGGTGTAGCCCCCGAGCCTCCGGCCGACTGAAACAGTGGGGCGGAGGTTCTTTTTGGTTTGTAGATTCCACACTGGAGGCACGAACAGTGCACACAGTGGGTGTAGCCCCCAAGCCTCCACTCGGTTCAAGGAGCCGAGCGGAGGGTCTTGATGATTCTTCCCGCCTTCGACCGACTCGGCCAGCGCAAGGCTGAGTGGGATAACCTGGAGGGCACCCTCCGCACGACACAGGAGCAAGTGATCACGAAGGAAACCCCGCTTGAGTCCGATGGAGGTGGTCCAGTCTGCGACGAACACCATTACTGACGGCGTTGTCCTGTAAAGGCAGGCAGCAAACACGTGAACCGCTCCATATACATGTGAAGTACTCGGGAAGGCCGAGTGCAACTTGCTTATGCATGTTTTGGTTAACTTGTTCTTTGTTTATTAACCCATTTCTTTCATAAAAATTCGTTCGTGTGTAAGTTAGCCCTTTGTGTGTGCTCTTGCTGACCCGTCGTAGCCCCCATTGCATAGAGATTAGCTATGGGCAGTTTTCCGTGTAGCACAAGGTTGTGGCGTAGACCGGCGATCAAAGATGCAGAGTTAACGCCGAGTGTTTTACACAGTACTAAAATAATTGTTGAAAGAGAAGAGCCCGAGTGCGCTTGGGCGCACCCAGTGTGGTGTAACTGCCGAGTGTCCGCTATGTGTAGCCGTGAGCGTGCATAGCAGGTAAGTCGGGAAACCCAGAAAGTTACTCGGATGGAGCAAATAAAATGTTTTTATTCATTCGTTCATGCTTAAAGTATGGAATTACAATGCTTAAGCATAAAAGTGACTTAGCTGTTCAATGTTCCAGGCGTTGGTGACGAGGTTGCCGTCCTTATCCTTCAGCCGGTAAGCCCCCGGGCGTAGTACTTCAGCGACAGTGTACGTGCCTTCCCACGGTGGAGAGAGCTTGTGCTTGCCCTTGTTGGACTGGACTCGGCACAAGACCAAATTGCCAACGTCGAAAGCGCGCCCGCGTATGTGGCGGCGGTTGTTGTTGTTCGCCGGCGCATCCGAGTCAGCAACGAAGGCCTCCCGAGGAGGATTGCGGCTTCCCGAACTCTCGAAGCCGTCCGAGTCGTAGTCGAGGATGGGCAGAAGGGACTCGATCGCGTCGACCAGTTGGGATCCCTGCTTGACGGGTGAAGACCCGTGCTCAAACAGGAGATCCAACTTTGGCATGACCTCGTCTTTGGAGATGGCCGCCGAAATAATCGACTCGAACGAGAGTCCGAGTAAAGAAGACGGTGAAGCCTCCGCCGACTGGCTGGGGGCCGAGTCGCAGGGGTGAAGTTTGCCGCGTTTGTGATGAAGTCTAGGTTTCTGACCCGGAAGACCTATCCTGGATCGGCGACAGAATCTTGGGGGCCAAAGCTCATGATCAGCCCCGGAGCGAAGTCATCGTTGTCGTTGAAGAAACCCATCTGGATCTGTTCAGATAGATCTATGCACACATGCCCTACCTGATGCGCCAACTGTCAGTGTACTGATCCGACAATAATGAATATGGGGCAGCGTATGCACAGTAGATCTAGATGGGTGCACACAGGAGATGATGTTTAGACATGTTCAGGCCCTCAAAGAGAGGTAATACCCTACGTCATGTGTTTGGTGGCTGGTATTGCTTGAATCCCGTATGAGAATATGAGAGCGTGTCAATGCTTATGAGAGCTTGAGCACTTGAGAGCCTAAGAACTAGTTACAATAGAATCCGGGGTTGCCGGATTTGTGTTTATCCCTGTTTTGTACTCCAAGTTGATGAGGCGCCCCCATGTAGAAGTCGGACTCCGAGTAGTCGGCCCGGCCGACCCTATGTCTAGAGGGCCGGTATTGTCCTCCCTGACGATACCCGGGTGCCATGCCATCGTCACACACTGACACAATTGCTTGTTGTTGTGGAAGTAATGATAAATTCTTGACTAGTAAGAATCACGAGTTTTGTTTGTTGCCTGTTGCTACATCCAAACTCGTATTTAGCCATGCTTGAACTAACAAGTCGTCTTCTTGCTTGGTAAATTTTTTGGATCTGTAACGTCCCCAAAATTAACCCTTTCTAATTGTGCATCATGGCATGATTAAAAATTTTGAATTCTGAAGTGTAGTTTGAATCCTGTTTGAAAGAAAAAGGTGAAATTCAAATCAGAAAATCAAACAAAATTAAAAAAAAACAAAACCAAAACAAAACCCTCTCCCCGGGCAGGCCTCCCTCCTGGCCCATCCCCTTCTCCCGCCTGGGCCTTCTCCCGGCCCAGCTTCCCTCCCCGGGTGGCCTGGCCCGCCTCGGCCTGCTCCCGCACGGCCACCTCTTCCGGCCCACTTGGCCCGCTTTCCCCACCCCGTTGCCTTCTCCTCTAAGCAACCCTGCCGCCACCCTCCTTCTCTCTCTCCCGTGCTGCCACCGGGTACCGCCACCTCCTACTTCCCCTGAGCTGCCATGGCGAGCGCGTGTGCCTCCCCGGCCACCTCCTCCTTTGATCTGAGCGCCCTCCTCCCCTCTCTTCTACTCACCCCAGCCAATCGGTGCATTCCCCCCGAGCTCTCTTTCTTTTTCTTTCTCTCCCGAGCTACTCGCCGCCGTGCCCCCCTCCTCCGCCCCCGTCGCCAAGCCTCGCCGCCTGGGTCCCGAGCTCCCCACCCCACCACCCAAGCCGCTCGCCTCGCTCGCCTCCATCGCCCCAGCGCTCGAGCTCGCCGCCGTTCAGCGCCACTTCGCCCCCACCCGAGCTCCACCCCACCGCAGTCCCTCGCCACCTCCTCCGCCATCGGTTCCTCCGCTCCGGCCGCTCCCGCCCGCTCCTCGTCGCCGCACCGCCTCCAACTCGTCGTTCTCGCCTCGGCTTCCTCTTTCCCGCCGTCGTTCTGCCATCTCCAAGCCGCCGCCGCTCGGCTCCGCCTCCCCGCTGCCGAGCAACTGCCCGGAGCTACCCCGCCGCCGAGCACCCGAGCCCTCCGCCTCTGCCTCTCCTCGGCCGCCCCACCTCACCTCGTCGCTTTCCCTCCGCTCTGCCCCGACCCACCGGCCTCGCCGCTTCGCCACCTTGCCGCCCAGCGCCCGGGTTTCGCCACCGCCTCGGCTTCCCGTCTACCCGAGCCACCCCCGGCCTCGCCGATCCGCCGCGTCGCCTCCCCAGTGAGCTCCGCCGCACCGCCGCCTCATTTTCTTCCCCGCGCCGCCGTCGCCCTTCCCTTCCTCGGCCTTACTGCCGGCCATGCCGCGCCACGCCAGGCAAGCCTCGGTCGGACCGAGCTGAATGGCGGGGTCCCGACCGGCTGGTTAGGGCATCAGCGCCCATTAATTGGTCGTTAAGGCCAATTAATCATGCTATTAATTGCTAACTGTAGTTAATGCTCTGATTAATGCTAACAATTAATGACCCGACACATTAATTGCTAATCTGTGATTAATACCGTGATTAATGTCAATGATTACTGTACAGACACATTAATTACTGTAATTAATAACTAATAGTGTAATTAATAAACTTATTAATTATGTCCAAATGACATGTGGGACCCACCCGACAGAATTTAGAATAAAAGATTAATAAAAATGAAAATTATGACAAGTGGGCCCCACCTGTCATTGACTCAGTCAACCTTGGTCAAACTTTGACCATGGGGCCCACCTGTCAGCCTCTGTTATTATTTGAAATTATTTAATAAATATTTTTACTGAGAAAAATATAAAAAGGGTTTTAAATTGATTAAACTTTAGAAAATTCATAGAAAATTCATTTTTAATCAAAAAATGCAAATAATATATCAAAATGTTCAGAAAAATGAGAGCTATTCAAATATGTCATTTTCATGCATGTTTGCATGCTAGGAAAAACATAAATGGCTAAAAACTCAAATTAGGGTTTTCCCGATTAACCGAAGATTTTCGGATCGCGATATTTTGAGCGTCCGGACTCCGATTAAATTGATTCCACTTGCATTAGTCTTGATTTTGCATCCTCTATGCCATAGCATGCATTTCATCTCATGCTGATGTTTAGCATTTTGATATTTATGATTATGCCCTTTTTTGGGTGTTTTTCGTTCTTCTCCGATTAGAGCCGGAGGATCCGGAAGCTTACGATTCCGATCACGAGCAGGGTTTAGTTGCAGAGTAACAAGACAAACAGCCCCTTTGAACATATTGCCAACACCTACTATTTACAAAGTATTAGTTGTTTTCAAATTCGTTATCGCATGCGTTCAAATTCTACTTTTCGCTAAGTATTAACCCTATTACTTTGCATGGAACTTACTTTGTCGCTCAATCAACTCCACCACCACCCCAACCTATCTAGAGTAGAGTAGTGTGTGCTTTGAATTTGCTTACTATGTTGTATATGCTTCGACATGCTTAGACTTGTAAAAGTCATAATTCCTTGGATGGTAGACGAATCAACACCATTGGATGGGTTACGTGGTAGGTGGGTGTTCACCAGGGGTTAACTAATAAACTTGCTTAATCATAATTGGGTTTAGACGAGAGGCCATGGCTGGGAGCATGGTGAATTGTCTCGTCTTCCCACAAGGACCGGTTACCGGTATCCCTTCGAACCGAGATTTGCGTACTTCTACACGGGTGAATTATGGGGCCACCCACGACTAAATAATTTGCCTAGACTTAGTGTATGAGCTGCATTAGTTTGCCATTTCCATTTGCTGGGTGTGTGAAAAAGGGGATGTGCTGTGGTATCTCAATATAAGGGTGGGGTGGACACAAGGTCTGGGAGACCGGGGATGTACCTCGATTCACAACTTATGGGACCATGTCGCAGTTGCAGCCGGACTGATGTACATGGACTGGCCCGTAAGGGTGGCTCATACCTAGGTCGAAAGCATTGTAACGGACATGTTCGATCACCCTCTGCTAGCACACCTCGTGAAGTGTGTAATTGGCCTAGCACTAAGAGACGATCGATACGTGCAGGTAAAGATATACACCCCTGCAGGGTTTGAACTATTTGAACAGCCGTGTCCGTGGTTATGGACAGCTTGGTAAGATTTTGCATCGAATTAGACAACTACAACAAATTCTAAAACTTGCCAACTCTAAGGCTGAGGTGTTAGCGACTGCTTCCTCCCAGGGTGGTTGAGGAAGAGTCGGGGAATCTAAGGTGTGGTGATCTACAGTAAGGAAGGATCGTGAAGTGTTCGACTCATCCCCTTTGAAAAGTATTCTAGTAGTCGATTTTCATCTACTTAAGTAATATTGTTAAAAGTAAACTGGCTTTCCGCAAAAGAGTCCACAATTACCCATTTATTGATTCCTGTGCATCTATTACTATTTTCCCCTTGTAAGTCTTGCTGAGTATAATTTTTGTACTCACTCTGCTATCGTTGACATTTTTCTTGCAGAGAAAACTATCCCCTCCGAGGGTGGTTTCTACTTAGAGATTGACGCCAACGACGACTAGTCGCTAGAAATCCCAGACAGTGATCCTGCCCAGGGTTTGGCAGCTCGATTGTTCTGCTGCCACTTTTGGCCTGACCTTTTCGGCTTCGTAGCCATCTTTACTCTTCTGCTGTGTAAGCAACTCTTGTGTGTATATGATGTTGTTAAGTTTTAAGAACTTATAATATCGCATCTTTAGTCATAGAGTTGCTGTTGTGATACCGGTTTGTTCTCACCTGCCTCATGTGCCTTGCGTGGATGTTATTGAAGCACATGATGCGGGTAGGGTTTCAGAGTCTATATCATAGAGTTGTTAGATTTAATCACCCCTGTGAAGTGACTCTTCTACTGAGAGCTTGGGAGCTATATCATCCTACTCCAGTCGAGCATTAATTTGCCGGGACGAGTTTGGGATTGACGTTCTAGCTCAGTAGGAAAAGAGTGAGGAGATCATATCACCCTACTCAATCCGTGCCTTTGGATGCCGGAGCGAGTTTGGGGTTGACGTCTCGGGCTATTCGAAACCATATCACTCCACTCCTCTTGGAATTGATACCCAAGGGTTGAGGTCGGGGTTGACGTTTCGACTTAGCGAGTGATTCCACCTAAAGCTCTCTGTTATGGATTTTGGGTCCCGACAGGATCTCTTGTTGTTGGGTCTCAAGGAGACGGACGATTCTTCAATTTGCGATGGTTGCTCTCCAATTGGGCTAGAATTCGGACTATCCTCCCAACCTGAGCCATCGATTTCACCCCTTAACAAGCTAGAATAAAATTCTTCTACCATTAGAACGATCTGCAAATACATTAAGGTAACACATTCAGATCATTGAACACTAAATGTTGCTATGGAAAAAGAACACAATTCACTACATGCTTCCTATGCACTCAAGAGCTAGATTGTTCTACCGATCTAGCAAATCGAGGTATATAATCGTAGACAAAAATCAACAAAATATCACACTCAATTCATGCATGCCAAATCAATTTCACTGTGTTTTCAATGATTAATACTATTCTTATTTTCTCTCAAATCCCTCGCTCTCAATTTTCTCTAAAATTCCCTTCAAAGATTTATTCCTCACTCTCAAATTCTCCATTCTCCCTAAATCCCTACTTAAATTCCCCAAAATTCCCATAACAAAACCCTAACTCTAATTCCCCTTCTCCCTCACAGCTACCTCCCCCTCCTACCCGTGTTCCCTCCCCTAACCTCCCTCCCCCGATGGCCCCTCTCGCCCGGCGCCCCCTCCCGCAAGGTCCCTTCCCCCTAGGCCCCTCCTGTGACACTCCCTCACCCGACGGCCCACCTCCCCCGAGCTCCCTTCCCCGGCAGCTTCCTCCCCAACACTTGTCTCCCCCGACGGCCCGCTTCGCCAGCGCCCTCTCCCCCGGTGGCGCCCCCACCCGAGTTCCCTCCCCCGGCGGTCCTCTCGCTTTGCACCCACTCCCCCAGCGCCGCCGCTCCCAGATCTAGAACGGGGCGGGCTGTGGTGGGCGAGCGAGCCGTGGTGGGAGGGCCGGCTCGAGCTGTGACAGACGAGGCGAGGCGGGCTACCGCGGGTGGCGCTAGAGCAGAGGAGCAGTGGCAGGGGATGTAGAGGAGTAGTGGCAGTAGAGACGAGCCGTTCCCGGCCGACGGGGAGGAGAGAGGAGAAGCAGCCGGTGGAGCGGGAAGGGAACACCAACCTCGTCGGGAGGGGGGAGGGTTGGGGGAATGGCTTGGAAGGAGCAGTTGGCGTGAAGGACAGCTCCGGGAGAGGGTCGTTACCGATGGCGGGTCTCCACGCTCACGCTATTTTTGGCGTGTGTAGCTGCTGGGATGGAGGCCCGCTTTATTTGACGTGTCGGATGGATGTCTTGCTGGAGCATATGTTTTGCCCTAAAAACTCCTTTTTAACTATGTCGTGTGTGATACAAGGCCTGCTAAAGATGTTCTTACACAATAAAAATATTGCTATGCTACAGATGATAACTTTTATGTTATGCTGGGCTATTGAACCTTTCGGAATAATACAAAGTGGACTCGATTTAGTTGACTGATAATTTCCTATCAATAACAGTTCGTGGTGTAATCAGTTTAGATGAAACTATGAAACATGCAATTATAAATCATACGAATGTCATTTGGAAGTAGCCAGCGAGAGCACTATACAACGAAAAGAAGGTATTAGGGGAGGGAGTAGGAACACAACGAGATGCTGAAACAAAAAAACAACCATCGTACTAACAAATTTACCACATGGCCCAAAATATCCCAAGATAGGGTAACCACCGAATACGAGGCGACACACCCGCCCGTCCCACGATCCATCGAAGGGGCAGAGTCGGAGAGAGAGTGTGAGTGAGAGGAGACGGGAGGCAGGAGGAGGACAAACGTGTCCGAACGTGCCACAAATCTCTAGCAAAAGATTCTATCTACGGAGCAACAGCAACAAAAGAGAGAGAGAGAGAGAGAGAGAAGAGGCGTGTTCATAGGCTACGAGCCATAGAGGTGCAGAGCTGTGTTCGTTTCGTGTCTGAGTATCTCCTCCTTCCTCTCTCCATCTACCAGACCCATCGTCATCCATCCATCCGTCCCCTCTCTCCCTCCTCCTTTATCAGTTATCACCACTTCCTCTCCCATGCTCGAATGATCTGATCGACGGAGTCCCGAGGTAAGCACCACCTCCCCTCAACCTCTTTCTCTCTCGCGCGCGCGCGTTCCTGATAGATGCAAAAAGAGGAAGATGAAAATTGAAGTCGTACTGTTCGAGTGGAGCCATGTTTCGCTTGCAAGAACCTGCTGTTTTTCCGTGCCCTTCTTGGTCTGCTCTGTGCTATTTCGGGATCTCTGTCCTGTTGGTTGCGCAAATTTGTTTTGGTCCTTTTTCTGGTTTGCTCCTAGGTTCGGTTGACTGGAACATGATTCTTACGGTTTCTTACTCCCAATATTTTTTTTTGATCCGTGCGCTCATGAATTTCCCAAGTTCAACAGCCCCCCCCTCCCCCCATTCTGCGGTCAATTTAGATGTAACTCTTCCTTTTGAGTCTTATAAAACAAGAAGTCTTTCCTCTCCAAATTCGGTTTCCATTTGAGCGAATTTTGATTGTAATCCCATCTCACGTCAGGAAAAAGTTGGTTATTTGCAGTTCCCATTTCATGCTCTCCTCGCGATCTTTCATCTCGAGTTGCTCCCGCTGGATCTCAACAATTCCCAAAACCAGCCCTTCTTAGTTCGTACGCAAACACTGGAACACAAACCTCCCTCCCCCTTATCATATTCTTCTCCCCCAAAATCTGACGCGCTTTGTATTTCTTGAATTGTTTGGATGAAGTTGTCAGTTCCTTTTTTCTATTATAAAACATTACGTTAATTTCAAGATTTTGTCTTTTTTTTGGTCCAAGCAAGAAAGATTCGTCAAGTACATCTGATCTTGTTCCACAGTACTTTGTCCTCCCATGCCCCAGCAGCGAGATTTCCCCACAACAGTTGTTCCTGTTTGCAAATTTTGCTCTGCCCAGCAATAAAAGCCAAATCTATGATGACCCAAACAACAACTACTACAGCAAAAAGAGCAATCTTCGTAGATAGACTTTCCTCACCTCACCATCACTTCCAAGAACTCAATTCAGTTTCATCCATCTCACCACTTGGTCCATTTGCACATTGTGCAGGGTTGAATCAACGAAAGCCGGTGGCTGCAAAAAACCAGTCAAGATTCAAGAACTAGGAGTAGAAGCAAGCAAGCAGGGGGCCAAGAATTAAAGGGAATCCATGGAGGGCGACACGCTGTCGGGGTTCGGCGGCGCGGCGGCGGCGCACGGCGTGGACACCAAGGTGCTGCATGCGTTCCAGACGAGCTTCGTGCAGGTGCAGGGTCTGCTGGACCAGAACCGCGTCCTCATCAACGAGATCAACCAGAACCACGAGTCCAAGGTGCCCGGCGACCTCTCCCGCAACGTCGGCCTCATCAGGGAGCTCAACAACAACATCCGCCGCGTCGTGGACCTCTACGCCGACCTCTCGTCGCTCTTCGCCGCCTCCTCGGGGGGTGGCCGCGCTGCGTCCGAGGGGGGATCGGTCGGCACCGTCCGGCAGGTCGGGCACAAGAGGATCAGGTCCGTCCTGGACTGACCAGGGAGCTCTTGCTGCCGTGCTCTTCTTGTATCTATCTACATTGATTACTCATCCTGCTGTACATGAGCAAGAGCAATGTCTCCATAGTAGTATTGTTCTTCTCGTAGCCGTAGTTAATCTTGTTGTTGCTGTGAGCTAGTATTATCTATGAGGTATGGATCCGATGCAACAATCCAAGGATGATGCAATACAGAGAGTGAGCACTTCTCTGAATCTCCTCCCAGCCTGGAATCATCTTGGCTGGTGTCTCATGCCTGACTGCTTCTGACCTCTTCCTTCCAAGGATTTGTGCATTTACTTCATTTGTCTGCTTGCTCTAAAGTTCCACTTGAGGTGAAACCTTTCTCCCATGTCTCTTACACTGCATCATCTTAAACAAATTTGTGTCTGTGGGATTAGATTGACAAAATGCTGGGATGATGCCATGAATCCATGATGACCCCAAGTATATCCTTTTAAGTCCTTTTAAAATGAAACCTTGATATACCCAAAACTAAACTAATAGTAATTTTAATTCTTGACTCATTTTCTTTTTGGTTTGCATTGTCAGAGAAAGCAATAGCTTGCTTCTGTGAGCTCACAAGGCTAGATAAGAATCAGCTGGCACTTTACATGATTGAGGTATTTTGCCTGAAATGCTTTGGTCCCTTGTTTTCCATGCTGTTCCTCCTTTCTTTCAGGCTCGCGACCATCGCTTCTTTTCTAGCGCTCTCTTTACCCGAAGCCTTTTCTCTTGCAGCATCACTTTCTGCAAAAATCTGTTTGAAGCTAGGCATTCAGCATTGGATGATTGCACTCTTTTTTCTGCCCCTAAAAATTTTTAGTGCGGACAGGGGAACGGGAAAGTACTTTTCCTTCCCAATGGCATCGGTCCTTTCGAGCGAGAGCATGTCTGTTGGTAAAGTCGACGTGGGGTTCTCCATGAGATTCCCCTAGGGCATTTGATTTTGATCTGTATATTTTTTTTAAGGTTTCGTTAAGTGGTTTTTTTCCTTCTTTTGCATATGGAGTTATGTACCATCGAAAAATTAATGTTGATTTTAGGATATCTGTAGTCAAAAAATTACATTTTGAATATTCTAATTAGTCACATGGGAATTGTATTATGGTAAATTTGTCATCAGAAGTACTGTTAACACATTACAATTCTACAAGCATGTACCTAGAAAAACTGATGATCAAATGTATCTACTAATACCCGTGCTGATATCTAAGACACACAGACATTTTCTACTTAGTAACAGAGAAAGTATTTATTTTTTGGAACTGTGCAATGCTCAAGCCTCCTTGTTCATTACACCAATCACTTGGAGTGAAGCATAGACTTGTCGTTGATAAGTTACTCCTACTATTGTATGTTTGCCTAGAGCTAGAAGTCTACCCAACGTTTTCAAGTGCATTTGAATAATTGCTTAGAATGCAAGAATTTACAGAAGCAATATAATTTCTGCAAGGGGCTCTTCCAGTTATTTGCAATCATGTGGCCAAAGGGAGAAAGTAACTAAACATAAAAGGAGCCCAAAAAAATAATCCAAAAGTGACTTTATTCTAGAAAATTTGACAAATAAAGTTTCCGAATTTGCTATTGGCAATGAGTATAAAACATGCAATGCCATCTTTCAAACTGCAAAGTTTGATGGTGGTACCTATCCCAACTGCCATTACTCTTTGAGTCGGGTGGGTAAACCATGGAGATGAACATGATTAGAATTTGCCTAGACGCCTAAACAGACTAGATCCTAATTGAATACCTCATCGAAAAAGACCTAGAATGTTGCAAGTATTGGGTGCTTTAACAATAGAAAAAGATTGCAACTTCAGCATTCCCTTGTTTATTTAGTGATGATCCTATGGAATTTTCATAATTCCAAGAAAATGCAGATTTTTGTGCGGAAGGATTAGAATTTCGAATCAGAAGTTAAAATTAGGCTAAAATCACCGGGGAAAGGGAATGCTTTACATGGCAGGACTTCCTGGCTCCAACAATGATGCAAACACTTGACCAGAATCTGATAGCCAAAAGAAGGGGGCAGGCCAGCTTTATTGACCACTCTTTTGTTCTGCCCAGTGCATGGTTCCAGTCCATGGTACCAGACTACCAGTGTGAGTATGTGCTCCCCTGTTTTCAAAAGAAAATTGCACACCCTTTCCCTCTGGCCTATGGACATGCGTGGGTGTGCCATCTGTGCTAACATTCTTGCGAGCGGTAACCACTGCAAGATATTACCAGTGTGATGTGTGATAAAATTCTTTCAGTCAGAGGTCACTGCAAGATATTGCCCGTAGGATGATATTACAAAGTAGTGTTAATAATTCTCTTTGTAGTTTTACAACGTTTTTAAGGACTCTTTTGAAAAGTAAATTCTAATATTTTATGATCAACTTGTGTGAGTAAATATAGCCAAAATCCAGCATTACCCCATGACGCAATGCTCCTAAAGAACAGGACGGATTTAATTTGTTTAATATCCTACTGCTGTCACCTCACTATCTTATAAACCTTAGAGGTCTTATTTACCTTGCTGAATTGCTTAGCTTTTTTAAATCATATTCACATATGCTTAACGCACTGGAAGATTAAGTGTGGTACTCTTATTTTGCTAACACACTAGAAAGAATGTTGTTGATTTGTAAATATATTTCAATCATGTGAAATACTATTGATTGGTGGTTGTGGGGGTCTCAAAGTCATATCTGTGTATACTCAAATTCTTGATTGATGTGATAGTCATCAACATTTTTATAATTTATATCAGTTCATAATAAAAATAAATGATTTGAAAAAGATATTTTTCTTCAATCTTGAGAATGATTTTTGGTGTACGCAGAGTTTTTCCTAAA
The DNA here is from genome assembly GCA_019208055.1 of Stipa capillata. Lineage (NCBI taxonomy): Eukaryota > Viridiplantae > Streptophyta > Magnoliopsida > Poales > Poaceae > Stipa > Stipa capillata. Next base: position 587,172 of record JAGXJF010001435.1, read on the forward strand.
GAAATGCATCTTTACCTTCGTCACAACGCGACCAACCTGTTTCATTGTTTATTGAGTTCTTAACCCTAAAAATATTTGAAGTGCTTTGTACTGGCCAAAAATGACAACACAAGCAATAGAGTTGAAATTTGTCAGAAGTCTGACATGCCACATTATGTATTGGAACCTTCAATTTTTTTTATCTCAATGTTAACAATATAGAAAATACAAAATAATCTACACTTTATCTAGGATTAATGATGAATAGGATGACCTTTTCATTTTTCCCTTTTATGCGGCGTCGCTTGCTCGCATCGTGTTCTATTATCTGTTGATTTGCTAGTGGAAATGCTCGTCCAGCACCCAATGTACGTTCCATCGGCCAAACATAGTAGAGTACTAGAGTGACGTGATCTGACAAGACAACAGGAATATTCGTTGTTCAGATATATAATACTCCCTCCCTCCAGAAATGTAAAGCATATTTTAATTCGTTAAGATACAACATTTACTAATGATTACTCTATTAATATATGGTTTATGTGATATAAAATCATAATCATAAACAAGTACTTTTGAATATGAATCTAATGATAACAATTTTATGTCATATAAATCGTATATTAATAGAGTAATTATTGGTCAAAGTGTTGTCTTAACGAATCAAAATACGCCTTATATTTTTGGACGGAGGGAGTATATAGATTTCGTAAAATAATTAACAACAAATATTCTATTTCATAAGTAATTAATAATGTTTTTATTGGGGAGAACTGGATTGCAAGCTTCGGGTCTGGCTTTTGACAGGTTGGGCCAGGCTCCAGCCAGCCTTCCAAAGCCGGGCTTTTCAGGACCAGGCTCGGAGTCCGACTTGCATAAACCAGGCCAGGACTCAATTAGAAGTATTAATGAAATTTAAGATGCATCCAAGCAGTTGTTTTGTATGTTCGCCCTGCTGCAGGCGTGTTCGTTGTATAGGTGGTGTCGACAGTGCCATGGTGGTGAAGTACCATCCGATGAGAACATGCCTTTGAAAGCCAATAGTATCACTGGCTCAATTTTGTGCTCATTCTGCAAAACCAAGTTCATAATGGTACAAATGGGTGATTGTTTGCAGTATCCTCCTTGTCATTTATAGATAGCACTAAAGATAATATGTATAATAATCTATCTGTGAGATTATCTGCATAGAACTTCACTATTTGTGAGTGTAAAATACGCATAGCTTGCATATAATAGCAATAACATTGTCTGTAAGTCCTTTATAAAAATCTTATAGACTGTCTGTAGAATTGTAGACATCCTCGTTCTCTCTTTCCCACCTCACAGAAAATCACACATAGCACCTGTTATAGACAGCTGATGTTATATCTTTGCACATGCTCTTAGGAGCAAACAGATGACAGTTATGGATACGAATGATCCAATCAATTTTCATGGCAGGAAACTCCCCGACTACACTGCACTACACAAGTGTGGACGGGGAGCATCTTTTGTTATTGCCGTACTGCTCTCTGCTAATTAAAAAGGAACGCGGCACCATGAAAATGCAATGGAGGTAATGGAGGTCATATGAAACGGGAGGGGAAAAGGCGATTTGCACATCAGCTGCCTGCCCGGCTCAATCGGAGGGTGGGAAATGGCAGAGTAACTGATCTGTTTGATTAGTATTCTCTTAACCTCATCCAGTTTCGTGCACACAACCCTATCTAACCTTCAAATAGCCGCATCGAGGAATGCCTTGTATCAATTGGTATCTCGCATATATATGTATATATATATATATATTCTCCCTGCTATAATTGCATGCAGAGCCTATCTGTCACACAGTAAGACACACACACACACACTCGATAGAAAGACAGAGAGACGGAGGAAGAGATGGGGAGGAAGCCATGCTGCTCCAAGGAGGGGCTGAACAGAGGAGCATGGACAGCAATGGAGGACGAGACCCTGGTGTCCTACATCAACAAGCACGGCGAGGGCAAATGGGGAAGCCTCCCAAAAAGAGCTGGTCAGTTACACCATCGACCGTGATCTCCCTCTCCCGACGATACATCAATACATTTGTCAATTATGCATGTATTTTTTGGTTCAATTCAATCCTCGTGTTACCTCTCGTTAGCTACATGCCTCTTAAGTGCAGAGGATTCCAGTGCTCGTTCTATAGTTAGATTTATCATAGGCCACTGTAACCAAAACAGAGAGCAGTAAGTGTGTATGCTTGAAGCCAGGTGACTGAAACAGGAAATGCAGTGAGAGATATCAATAATCACTGGTTTACCTTACGGGATAATCACGATGAGATCGCCATTGACAGCGTGTGAGATGTTGCAGGGCTGAAGCGCTGCGGGAAGAGCTGCCGGCTGCGATGGCTAAACTACCTCCGTCCGGGGATCAAGAGAGGCAACATCTCTGACGACGAAGAGGAGCTCATCGTCAGGCTCCACAGGCTCCTCGGCAACAGGTCCCCATTTCTGTTTCCTGTCATTTGCATTCTGGAAGAATCGATTAATGTCGGTTAAATCAAGGATTTTGTTGTAACCTTTCATATGCATTTTACGAATTCGTAATATGAAGTTGACAGAGATTGATACACAGCCAGTAACATACAGGTACTTTCAGTTTTAGTTCGGGCAGCTTATATGACGTGATCTTTAGTTCGTTGAGTAGGAGTATTAATTAGTCAGTTGTCTGATGAAAATTATAGTCCAAGGTCATGTGTGGAGATTTCTTGTTGGAGACTTTTTCTTTCCCCTACTTCGTAGAAAGAGATGTCTGATCAGACAAAGTAGGCCAACACAAGAATGAATATAACGGCTAATAGGCTCCAGTTATCATGAACTCTTGTGCCGCTTCTATCCAACTTAGCCAGCCCCTGTTTCCAAATTGGCTGTGCCTCCAGAAGAGTAATCTTTTGCTGTCAGTCTAGTGCCTCTACCCCGTAGAGGTAAAAGAGTTATTCAGTCAGCAAAGTTGATGATGACAGCTACAAGATGAAGAAAAGCTCTACCATGCACAACCACTTCTTCATTCCCCTTTCCTTTGATCTACAACATGAGAAGCTACCATTAATTGACCAGAAATGCCACTCCTCCAGATGTGGCAGTGCTCTGCCACATATGGAAAATTGCAGCTAACCTTGTCCGGTGCAAGTAAATAAGGCCAGCTAGAATTTTTGTTACTGCTAATTAATTTTCAAAGGGTCATCCAGCCACCGTGCATGTGACGTGGTTGTGTGTAACTTCGACGTGGTTGTTGTCGCCGTGGCAGATGGTCGCTAATCGCGGGGCGGCTGCCGGGGCGAACAGACAATGAGATCAAGAACTACTGGAACACAACGCTGAGCAAGAGGGTGCCGTCGCAAGGGAACCACAGCGGCTGCTCGAACCAGCAAGACATCACGTCATCGTGCGCACCGAAGGCGCCGGCCAGCAGCGACGCCGCCCCTGCCAACACGAGCAGCCTGATCCGGACCAAGGCGCTGTGGTGCACCACCACGGTGCTGGCCGCCGCACCGACGGCGGGCCAGGCAGAAGAGTCGGCGGGGCAGCAGCAAGAGCTTGATCTCGCAGGGGACCACCTGTCGATCGGCTCTATCGATCTTGACCTGGACGGCGTCGAGCTGGGCTTCTTGATGAGCCCGTGGCGCGGCGGCGCTGTCGACGGCGTGGGTGATGACATGGGTGGTGGTGGTGACCAGTTTGGTGGCGTCGGTGCAGGTGGAGCTGATCTGGAGGAGCTTCTGGGACTGGGAGCGGGAGGAGGAGACGACGATGATGGAGTTCCTCTGCTCGGGGGCTTGGAGTTGCCGTGGGTTTGATCCTACATCCGGAGCACGGGCATGGTTCTGTAATTAACGTTTCTGCTGTGTGTCTGCATGCATGCTTCCTTTCATCTGATCGGTGAGGTTTGAGGTGAATAATTTGACGGTTTCCTGGCTCAGTTCGCGCGTCTCCTGTGTATAAATTGCAAACTGTATAGGAATCAGCACGCAGTACTGTGAGTAAAACGGGAAGCGGGGAACCCGTTCGAGCCTAGATGAGCTGAATTAAGCCAGTGACTTGGGTGCAATTACTTCGTTTCAACGTAGAGGAAGTGCACATTTTCAAGAAAGGGAGCTGAATTTCACAACGTTCTCCATTCTCCGAAAGAAGTAGGAAAGACCTCAAGTTCAACTGGAAGTAAGTAAGGAATTTCAATTTGGAGAGAGAGAAACGCCCACCGTGGGGCTCGAACGTGGCGACCACAAGGTTAAGAGCCTTGCGCTCTACCAACTGAGCTAGACGGGCGGATTGGTAATTTTAAAATGAATTACTTGATCTAAAATGAGCACTTCAGTGGGATAATCCCGCAGGCCACGCCACCATAACTCTTTCTACGATTATAAGAAAAATACACACGTCTACACACCACTATAAAGGTATATACCATGCAAGCATGTTCCCTAATCACACGTGATAATTGACAAAGACCAGAAATAAATTTATAAGTCTCACTAAATTTCTAGTGAACACACATATATATATATATATATATATATATATATATATATATCTAATCTTAAGTAAAATTCTACCCTCCCATCAAAAAAATGGTTCTCAGCAACCATCTTACTGTTACGAGCTTATTACGTATTTACGTTCCACTCGATATCACGGTAGGTTCCAAAAGCAACCATATTGTGTTCTTTTCCAAGCAGTGAGCAACATGTATCTCTCAGAGCATATACGATACAGATACAGAGAGATACTTAACAGAATGAAGTCGTTCTTCTTGCCACATAAGGCACATAAGGTGCATATTTTGCGGCACCCTTGATTAGGAAATAAATACTTATTTTTTACGAGGATTAACAAATACTTATGCTAGCTCTAGTTAATAGACACAATTATATAAGCATTTACAAATATGATCGTGCATTAGAGTAGATGGAAATAACAGAGGTGCTTATGATATGACTCTTATCTCAGTTTTGAAGTGTTCATATTGAAGCATCTCATGCCATTAGACGTACTGGGCTCTTAGACCAACGAGCAACCAGTAAGAACCCCCTGCCTGCCACATAGTGCCTTCCTTACCTTTTACTTTACCAATTCTCAGGGGAGACATTAGGAATGTACAATACAAGGTTCAGAATGCGGGCGCTTCAAAAAAGATAATATAATCATACTATTATGCATCTACATAAACTTCATCTACTCTAATATAAGTTTCTCTTTATAGAAGTTTTAGATGATTTGTTATACACTTCCTCGGTTCCTTCGTTCAAAAATACATGACTTCCTAAAAAGCTTACGGTTAAACTTTTTTAACTTTAACTACAAATATAGTATAAGACAATATTTAGATTGTTAAGATAAAAATGATATCATTAGATTTTTTATGAATAATATTTTTCTAACGTAAATTTTCAATTCTTTTAAACATATAAAATGATGGTAAAAGATGTATTCTGCGTGCTCGGCAGAGGCTCAGGACATGGATTAGAAATGCTTCACTGCCCCCAAAGTCTCGTCTCTGGTGGTTACAAGTACACAAACACCCATGCATGCACTAACAAGGAGGCACTGGGCCAGCATACAATCTGCGCTCCATTAGGCCCAAAAGGAAAAATGCCAGCCCAGGAATTGAAGAGTATAGCTCAACCACTGCCACTTTAACCACCATCTGAAAAGCCAAAAAAAAGAGAACCCTAAAAACATCCAAGAACACAGAGCGAAAGGCAGCAGACCAATAACAACGTCACAACTGCCATCCAGCTAGGCTGATTTGCTCTGCTCCATCGGACAAATAATATAGAACATCATCATTATCTCAACACAATTCCTCTTGAGGAATATTTGATAACTGTCCTTTTGAGCTTTGACGGCCCCATCATCTTGTCATAAGAAGAGGACATTTTTTGCAAATTAAAGATGTCTGAACTTGAGAAGAATTGGCGCGTTGCTTAACTTGCTGAATTAGCGGGCTGCGATTCATTATGTCTTAAATCATGATAATGATATAGCTAGATGTAGATTAGTGTCGCATTTGATTAAATTAAAGCATATTTACACATGCACGTTTCCTTATTGGAGTATGAACTTCGTATCTGCGCCTTTAGGTTCTTGAGAATCCGTACGGTTTTCTTTCGAACAGAGTTCCATTCTTTTCTTCTTTATCTTTCTGTCATTATATATCACACTCAGTTCATCCTGCATGCATTCGACGCAAACTCATCTGATATCTTCTACTTTTACAATCCAATGATTACCATAATTAGATATTGAGAAATTAACAATCTGGGAGCTAACATCTCAGTCAGTCCCGTTCAATTATTGGATGATCTTTACTCCTATAAAGATATCAATTCATAGCAATGGTTTGTACACTTTCTTCTTCCTCTTTTTAATGTAGAACCATCTTAAAATTTTAGCAAAACATATATACCCCTGTTAAAGCCTCAATAGATATTCTCCTCGTCCACCGACTCTAAATAAAAAAATTCAAATTTGGCCAAGGTGCTACTCTCCACGAACAACTCCCAATTTTACCTGAACCGAAGCTCAACCAAGAGCTGAGACGAATCTGAAGACGTGCCATGAAGCATGACAGCAATAATTCAACATGCTTAATAATCTAATTCATTTATCCGTAACAACGAATGGGTATTTGGCTAGTACATCTAAAGAGAAAGAAGCACGATCAATCATTTGGTGAATGGTGACACCCTGATGAAACCGTTTCCAATAATCAGAAAGCACAAACCTGAAGATTAAGTATAAGTATTGGGGCTGCTGCTGCAAAAAAAAGAAAAGAGTAACTGATATATAATTGGGATTTCTTTGTTTATGACTGCTCATCAAAGAGAAGCAATCCAGTTCTGAATTGAAGAAAGGCAACCTCATCAGTGCCACCTTTGAGATGACCATGTCATCTACTCCATTTCTGAGTAATGATTTCTGCAGAACTGGTTGGTGTAATGATCGAGTATAATTGGGGAAGACTGTGCTTATGGAGTTTTCTTAAGAAGCTTAAAGTTCGCTTGCAAGAGATGATTGATTTTGCCACTTTGGAGTCTTTGTTAGTCCCTGAACGAAACCATATCGTCATTCGAGGATTTATTTTTATGAAAAGTGTCGCTCGCAAATTTTGATCTGATAAAAATATATGGAGAAACAATTCAAACTATCACAAACTATTCAAAGAAATTGCAATTTTCCAGCTATTTTTGTATTGAATCTCCCGAAATATCATGCTATGTTTTTAGTATGGCGTGTCTAAAAAAACTTCTCAGACTCAGGTATTGCTTTTCGAATTTTGATCAACATCTGAACTTTACCAGGTTTAAAACACAGGAATTTCGACGAAAGATAATAATTAGCTAAGGTTGCAGCTTGGCATTGCATTGGCTTTTCAGAACCAATGATTAATTTCTATGATTGGATATAACTAACTTAAGATGTAACAACACAACTTTACCAAAATAAGTAAAGATTTATCTGTCTAATTAGATTACACGGCGGCAAAACGCAGCACAGGAACACAAACTGGCCTGATGGGGAGTGAAAAACAACCAGCTAGGCTCTACGCATGGATAAACCTGCTAGTTAGCTACGCTTAAGTCGTGTGCGTTGTGTTAGAGTGTGAGAGGAAACTGAGAGACAGAGAATGAACTCACGTATTGATTGTTTGCACTGTGTACATACAGATACAGGAATTTGGGATGGATGTTAACAGTGAGTTTTTTTTGAAATATTAATTTTTTATTCAGAAATTTCAAAAAAAATGGCACTTTTGAAAATATTGCAAAATTAGGGTCCAATCGCCACGGCTGCTGGCGATTAGGCATAAATCGCCACGGCTGCTGGCGATAGCGGCTTATCGCCAGGCCGTTCGCCGATTCAAAATTGAATCGGGCCGGCCCATGGCGATCAGACAGAAATCGCCACAGACCATGGCGATTTACCATAATCGCCACAGGCCATGGCGATTTCCCCTAATCGCCACGGGTCATGGCGATTTCTGCTCATTTCTCTCAATTTTTGTAGCCTTTTTTATAGACTGATTTCTCCCGATTTCATAGCCCTTTTTTATTCGCGTCCTCCCCCTGGATCTATTCCAGCTGCGTCCACGTCCTCTGCCTCCAGCATATGCCTCTTATCACACCAGCTCTTTTTGCGGTTGCCCCCTCGTCGGCCGACCAGCCAGGACGATATATTATTGAATCGCCTGATGCCATGGCGATAACTGATTTGTCAGTAATTGCAAGACACACGCCATGGCGATTTGTCAGTTCATTTTGCAGTTGGCCCCTCGTGGACTGACGAACGAGAACGATGTATTATGGAATCGCCAGATGCCATGGCGATTACTGATTGTGACATGGTGATTGTCAGTAATCGCCACGACTAGTAGCGATTAGTCCTAGTCGCCAGGACCTCCGCACCCCTTCTTCTATTTAACCGGGTGAGCAGACGTTCCCAGCATGTAGTTCTTTGAGTTGTTCCGAAAAATTTGAGAGCAGAAGAAGAAGTAGTTCACGAATGGATAGCGACGATAGAGGTAAGTCTTCCAATATATTTCCTCCTCATATACGTTGAAACATTAGATCTACAATGTCAGTTTTGTGGAATAATAATTTTTTGTGTAAATTAGTAGATGCCAGTGATGTTGTTTGGAACCCGAGAATGGACTACGAACTTCTTACTGGTGCGGAATTGATGAGGTGGAGGTGTCAAATTATGCATTCGCAGATCTTTGAGGACGTTCATACGCGTGCTCTTGCAGATGTGTTAGCGAGAAAGGGTTTCCCTGGATTTACGTCCAAGCAGGTGTGCAAGCGGTTGAAAGAGTTCCAGAAGATGTGGGAGAGGGTGGAGGAGCTTAAAAAACTACCTGGGGCGAAGTACACAAAAGGCTTTTTCTGCGAAGGAACGATAAGTATCCCGCAATCTCAGTACAATAAGCACATAAGGGTTAGTACAATTTATTTGTTCTTAGTTGTAACCATTTGATGCACCATTTTTGTTAGATACATCATATTCTCGGTGTGTAGGCACATCCAGAGGATATAGGGTTGCTGAACTGTGAGATCCCAAATTTCGGCCATGTGGACCGATATTGGAGAGACCCATTTGCTAATAGAAGACACTTAATGAAGACAACATTTGAAGAAGAGGAACGCAAACATGCTGGGCGCACATCTACAAAAGATGTTCGATCATCAAAGGATAAAGGCGCATGCAGTTCATCGAAAAAGGGGTTAAACGAGTGCTCGTCGAGTGACGAGGACTTCTCGAAGCTGTTTTGCTTCAAAGCCCCTGCTCAAGGGATGAAGGCGGCAGCAAGCGATAGCGAAGATGATTTCATGTAGTCGTATTAGATGTGGTAGCGAATAATTGCTTGTTGTATCGACGATGCGTGTACGCAACTATTAATGTGGCAGTGTAACGTGGCTCTGTAACCTATGCTTATGTAATCGGATTTAGATGTCATGGAGCGTAAGGAGATGGTGAATGATCCGGCTACCGTCGAAACGTGCAACAATGAGAACAAACTAAGAATGCTCCATCGAGAACTAACACACACGTCAAGTGTACTAATTCATAATGCTGTTACAATAAAACGTACTGAAAGAAATGCGTAATTCAAATGCCTCGTCGTCCCCTCTTCCTCCTGATCAGCGAAGGTAAGTACCTCGGCCTAGCCTGTCCCGCTCCCGCTCTAGGCTGCCTGCCCACGTCAAGTATCGGGTCAGCCTCGTCGGGGTCCTGCGTATCCTGCGTGGGCAACGGTGGCTGAGTGGGAACCAACTCGTCCGTCACGTCTTGTACGGTGAAGCCATGAGTGTCGGGGCTGTCGACGAGGTACTCAAGCGGACTAGATGGCAGGTGAGGCGGCGTCACATCTGTATATGACCCGAATTAGTGACCACGACAATATAAGGGAAAAAGGCTTGTACGAGTCGAGAATTATTTTACCGTGCGGAGTCATGAAGCGTGGGCCCGCACTCTGCTGCCATGCAGAACCTCCCGCCTCTGTGGGCCCCGGCGGCTGAGAGCTACCAGGCTGACGGTCTGTCGCCCGTGCAGGACGCGGTGGTCTCTGTGCTCCCCGGCTAGTGCTCACCCCGGCAACGACGTCATCCCTGCGCGTACACCTGAAGATGTCCATGATCCTCCTAGTGTACTCCGCGACCCTGGACAAGCCTGAGTGGTGCTCCGTGCCGGATGGGAGCTGACGAAGAATTGCCGTGACCTCCGTGTTCGCCGCAGTCGCCCACTGTCCCTGGAGAGTGAGAATCATAGGTGCGCGCATTAGTATAATTAGTAAAATAAACTCGGAGAAGCAAAGCACGAAATGCACTGACCGCCAAATCCAGAGTTTCAGCCGCGATGATCGGGTACATGTCTGTCGTCTGTGGCGCCACCTCGTCAGGAGCCTCGCTACCACGAATAAGGTGGACGCGCGTACGTGGCAAATACCACTGCAGGTAGGCATCGAACTCCGCGTACCGAAACGGCCACTCCTCCTGTAGGACGTTGTCCAGAGCAGTGTCCCACTCGGCAAGGAAAGGGGCCATCCGTGCTGCCCACACGTTTGGTCGATCCTGCACAACACCTCTCTTCAGACACACAAGGAACCACATCCAGTTATCGTAGCTCTCGCAGTCAGCGAAGGCCATTGCCAGTGGCACTAACTGATCATTTCCGTCTGCCCCAATTGCGGTAAACAGTGTCCCCTTCATCTGGCCTGTCATGAATGTCCCATCAATACAAATAACCAGCCGACAGTGTCTGAAAGCTTGTACGGATGGGCCAAAACTCCAGAAAGCACCATTCAACGTCATTTTCCCAGGTATGTCCTCAGAGGGCAATAGGAGACGACCAATAAATGTCCCGTCGTTCCTTTGCCCCAGTGTGTCCAGCAGGTATGGTAAATTGTGGTATGAATCGATGAATGTCCCGAACCGCCGCTCGAGTGCGATCTGCTTAGCCCTCCATGCCATGGCATAGCTTATGCTGTACTGGTATTTGCTCTCTACAGATGTCTGTATGAACTGTGCTGGAATGCAGACATTCTTCACTATCTTGTGATACATCAACCCAGCCACGAGCTCAGCACTGATGTTCCGATGGGTGTCAGGAACACCGCTTATTACACATGTGTGCGGCACCACCCTTTGTATGACCCAATGCACATCATACTTCCTCACGGACGCCTGCACGTACCCCTCACACCCAACGGACCTACATTTCACTGCGTACTGCGTCCTGCTACTTGCCTGCACTCCAAATGTTCTTTGTGTCGACATCGCCCAAAGCTTCACCGCCTCTTTTACCTCTTTCTTCGTGCCATAGTATGAGCCTTGGACAATCTTGTTCGGTTTGTACGGATACCTATCCTCACTTCTGCCCTCGAGATTCATTCTGCCGGACATGTCAAGATTCCACATACTAGGAATCGGATCGTGGCCTCCGTCTTCATCCTCATCTTCGTCCTCTTCGCTGCTACCGTCTTCGACATTCGCCTGTTCCTCTCTAGCAACGGCATCATCATGCTCCATCATCTGCACTAGTTCAGGCCGTATCTCCCCCTCGTCCACCGAACCGCTGAGGTATTCAGTACCTCCTGTCGCGGAACGTCCAGCGGAACTTCCACCGACTTCCACTACAGGGCCTTCTTTGCCAACAACTTCCTCTGCCGCTGCGCTGTTCTGTCCAACCCCGTTGCCTCCGCGTCCCCCTTCTTCAGATGACACCTCCTTATCTACTGCCTAGACCAACATATAATGCGAACCCTTGCGTGCCTTACTTGCCCTCAACCAAGCCCGCCAGTCCTTTGTCATATCTAGCGTGAAAAGATCCCACCGGACATGCTTGCAAGACTTGCTAAAATACGCCTGCACGGTTACACTTGAGACCTCTGGATCAAGACCAAATGCCCGTGTTAACCATTCTTTAATGTCATTGATGTGGTATCTCTCTGCATCTTGCAGGGTTAATCTCGTTTGTGGGAAACTACTAAGATCCACGGAACCAGTCTCTGGAATTGTACGGATGGTGCCAACACCATAGTAAACTATAAATTCATCTGGTTCTGACATTCCTGCCATCCAAAACACCATAGTAAACTATACAGTCTAAGATACTATCATACGCCAACAATTGTTCTCATCGATTTCTAATACGGTTCGACTATTACGAAATATTATTCAACTAAATAGAAATTATAAACCCTAAACCCTAAATCGATGTCGACTTGCTACTTCTAAATCGATGTCGACTTCTACATCATCTACATAATCATCTATCTATTGTACCGTACGTATCTATTTAAATTGCTACTCCGAATAAATATACCCTACAATTCTATTTAAATTGCTACTCCGAATAAATCTACCCTACATTTATCCCTAATTCTACATCTAATACTATATCTACTACTACAAATATAGAAATGCTACAATGAACGGTGAAAGTTTCAAAAAATTACCTCCAAATCGCTGCACAACACCTCTCTTCTTCCCCTTCTTCTTCCTCTCTTCTTTCCCTTCTTCTTCCTCTCTTTTCTTCCTCTCTTCTTCCCCTCTTCTTCCTCTCTTTTCTTCCTCTCCCTTCCTCTCTTTTCTTCTCCTTTCTTCCTCTCTTTTCTTCCTCTCCTTTCCTCTCTTTTCTTCTTCTTTCTTCCTCTCCCTTCCTCTTCCTCCCCGAAACCCCCGGTTCCTTTGCTCTCTGTTCCCAGCACCGGTGCCGCGCTCGGGCTAAATATCCAGCCGTTATCGCCACGAGCCGTGGCGATAGGGGTGAAATCGCCACGAGCCGTGGCGATTACGACGCGTGGCCTGGCCGTTGGCGAGAACCGCGCGCATTTAACTCCCTATCGCCACTGCTCGTGGCGATTTCACTTCTATCGCCACGGCTCGTGACGATTTCTTATTTATCGCCACGCGTCGTGTCGATAGTGGTCGAAATCGTCGGTGGCTCTGTCGTTATCTGCTATCGCCAGCAGCCGTGGCGATTTATGCCTAATCGCCAGCAGCCGTGGCGATTGGACCCTAATTTTGCAATATTTTCAAAAGTGCCATTTTTTTTGAAATTTCTGAATAAAAAATTAATATTTCAAAAAAAAGCTCGTTAACAGTTGGGGAAAGACACCTTTTTCTCAATGGACATGATTAACTGCTAATAGCAGTTAGGGAATTGATTATTATCCACTCCCTTGATCAATTTCATTATCCGTGTACAGTTCATAATAATAATATGCCATGGAAAAACTCTTTTAAAACTCAACACGAAAAATAAGGAGAAAATGATATGGCATGCATGATTACTTGTATTTATATTGTTTCATTAAAAATATTTTACGAGAAACCATTTTGGAAAAGCTTGTAAAGGAAAAGAGTATAATAATTATGATCTGATAATGATCAATAGGTTATAATGCAGGAGTTTACTCCCCCTGAACCTTGACCAGGTTTCTCCCCATCTTGCTCTCATTTGGGAGATGAGTGATTTTATTAGGTACCTCCACTCTTTCTAGCACATTTACCGCCTTTGTAAATGCATATGAAAGATTATTTGTAATGCATTGCAAATTTATGATTCTCTGAACTTCTGATGGCCTTAATCTTGGTTCTCCTTCTGATTCAGATTCTTTAATACGTAGATCTAAGGACTGAATGCCTGTGACATTCTGATGTATTTCCCGGCATTCTTTGTGGTACTTATCTCCCCTAATGCTGAAAAATTGTCCTCAAGTGCAATCAGCATACCGGGCTGTGAATAAGTCTCCTGTTATGATTGACGGAGAATTATACCCCACATAGATCCTCAGTTTTTTGTGAGGGTCCATTGATGCACACTTGGGTGGTGATATCGGTATGTATACATCGCAACTGAATTGTCATAGATGAGAAAAACTTGGTTGATTTTGATGTACTAACTGCAATGGGGAAGCAACATGATATGCAGTTGGTCGAATTCGGATTAATTCTGGAGCGTGTAATACCGTATGACCCCAACAAGATGTTGGGAAATTGTAATTCTGTAGGAGTATTCATGCAATTAATTTAGCTCTTTTGATAAGAGATTCAGCCAAACCATTTTGAACATGTACATAAGGTACTAAATACTCTAGATTAATACACAAAGCTAGGGAATAATCACTAAATGCGCATGAAGTGAATTCAGCGGTAATCCACTCTAATAGATTTTATCCTATGTTATAGATAATTTGCTCATAATTTGATAATTTGAGCAATTATCTTTGCAAAAGCATGTTTCCTGGTGGATAAGAGATACACATGGGACCACCTTGTGGAGGCATCTATAAGTACCATAACGTATCCTAATGGTCTAGATAATGGCTGAATATGACTACATATATCTCCTTGAATGAATTCAAGAAAATTGAGTGGCTCATGTTGAGTTTTAAGGTGAGAGGGCCTTAAAATTAATTTCCCTGTAGCACATCCGGTGCACGTAAAATCTGATGATTTTGGGAATTTTGTAACTGCTAAGTTGTGACAAATAGAATTTTCAATAATTTTTCTCATTAGCCCGATACTAGGATGTCCAAGGCAATCATGACAAATCTTTTAGTTTCCACATGGAAACCATTTCTACGGATATCTTTAAAACTGAGTAGGGTACATGTGGAGTCGGGATACAAGAATGCATTCTTGATTATGATTTTTGTATCCATAGGGAGAATAACTATGGCTTGACCAGAACCAACAATTATTGTATCACATCTAGTGATAGTCATGAAATTTCCTTTGCTTTTTTTCAAAGTATGAAAATATTTGATCTCTCTTAATAATGTATTAGTGCTACAACTGTCCACTAAACAGATTTCCTCCTCCATTCAGATTATCTCCTAAAAATTCTATATAAAGTAAAAGGAAATTCAGTATGAACTTAATTTATTTAGAATATATACATCACACATATATTAAACATTATGTCTGAGGTACATAATTCAATTAAATGATGGAAAATATAGTATGTCTAGTAGTACAATATAGGCTAATCATGTTGTAGGAATAATAATGAGACTAATTGAGGTCTCCAAGTAAATCGTGGGAATTAATTTCCACAAGCATGTCGTTGACATTCATGGAGTCATCCTCCTTCTGCGGGACTTCGGCTTAGTTCTCCTTTCGAGGAATATTCTGAGAACATCCCATAACCAGATTATCATTTAGTTATGCATTGAAGTGAGTTTCAAACTTATCCCCTTGAACTCATTTTCCTTTTCCAATGGATTAGAGATATAATTCAGCCAAATGCTTGGGAATTTGGCATTAGTTGACACAATGATTCCTACATCCACACCTTTGACAAATTTGAGAGTTTTGTTTATGGTCATTTTTTTAGAATGAACTTTGCCCTTGTCAGATCCAACATTTTTCTACTTTTCATTTTGCTTGCACTTTCCTTTGAAATTCTTGTAGTTCGTCTTGCGACCACTAGATTTATTTTGAGTGTTGGCATGTACTTCAGGTGGTGGCGTAGTGCCCGTTGGGTGATTCTAATGATTCTTCATGAGGAGCTCATCATGTTTTTCTGCCTAAAGTAGAGTATAGATTAACTCAGAATATTTTGTGTACGTCTATTGACGGTATTACTGTTGCAATATCCTCATAGAAGGATGAAAAGTGCATAAGATTTTCTCAATCAGATTTGCATCTGAAACTTCTTTGTTGTAGAATCTCAACTTGGAGTTGATCTTATGAACAACATAATTGTAAGCTACCATAGATTTGAAATCCTGAAAATGAACGTTTGACCATTCACATTGTGCTTCTGGTAGCATTACAACTCTTTGTTGATCATAATGCTCCTTGAGGAGGTCCATAGAGCCAGTGGGTCTTCCTCCATTAAATACTTAGTTTTGAGATCCCAGTGGAGGTGATGCTTTAAAAAATACAAAGCTGCATATTTTGCTATTTTTGAGACAGCCAGGGCATCCTCTTGAGGTGGGATTATGGTGGCGCCCAAGCCACAAGCTGTCAAATTGATCTTGACGTCCATGGCCCATGTCAAATAATTACTTCCATCCAGGCGAGTTCAGCAAATTCCTTTTTGGAAATATCTTGATCATGCAATTAATTTACTACAAGAGTAAATTAAGTAAAAGTGATAATACTGAAACTGTGCAAAATTGAGGTCAAGATGATTCTTGAATCACCATAGGTATAGACCTTCAATACAGAACAGGCGATAAAGTTGCTGCTAATATTTTGGACTCCATTCCTGAGGGAATAGGTGACACTACTGTCATAGCCAAAAACATAGTCTTTGTACTATTCAATATGGGTTGGGCATGATGAAGGTAATCACATAATGTGGTATAGACCTCGCAATAGTGGGAGAAAAATTTGCTACTATGAACATGGGCTCCATCCTATTGGAAAAGCGATGCTACAGTCGCAGCCGATAACATAGTATCCAAATAGAAGTGCCAGCCAGCCTGCATGGCCTTCTAGGCCTAGGCCGCAGCCATTGATAAGCCCATGAGGCCTGCTAGGCCCAGGTCGGGTATAAAGACCCTAACAATTAGGGTTTCCCCTTGAGAGGGAAATGTGGGGGGTTGTGGTGGCCGCCACCACTTGAGGGGAGCCACCAGAGTGGGGGGAGGTGGGGAGCTATTGGACGTTGCCTTGGAGGGTATCTGCCAATGTGAGGGCGGGGGGAGGGGAGAAGGGGGGTCGTGTCGGCAGGGGGTTGCACGCTGAACGCCGCCAGAGGCTATGCCACCTGACCATGGCTGTTAGTGGTTGGGCGCCGCCATCGGCGGGTGGGGAAGGCCGCAGTGGAGAGGGAGGGCCACTGAGGGTGGCATGTGCCAGCGTCGTGTTGGTGGAGAAGCCATTGGAGGGGCTTCTATCAGCGCCACCGAGCTGTGCGCTTCCTATGTCTAAGGCGTAGCGGTGGTGACGCCGCCGCTGGAAAGAGGAGCCTCCGAGCTGGAAGGAGGCACATGTCGACATCGCATCGGAGAAGGGGAACCGCCAGAGGAGGCTCACATTGGTGGAGCGTTGAAGGAGAGCAATGCGCAGGGGAGGAGCCAGTCGTGCCGTCGGCTAGTGTTTCTATGATTCTTCACCAACAAGGTAATGATGTGGCCATGGTTCTTCCTCTTCTCTGTGGTTGATTGAGGCCGAGATTGCTTTGTATAGAGCGAAAAGTGCCGACAAGGTGTAGTGTGAGAGGAAACTGAGAGACAGAGAATAAACTCACGTACTGTTTGCACCGTGTACATATAGCCATAGGAATTTGGGATGGAAGTTACAATTGGGGAAGACACCTTTTCTTAATGGACATGATTAACTATAGCAATTAGGGAATTAATCATTATCCATACTAGTCGTCAACCCGTGTAGTTGGACGGACTAGTTTTTTACTTGAGTTGATCTGTAATGAGATAGGGCATGGTGATTCCCTGTGCGTACATGTATCCACACTGCAGTTTAGATAGTTCTTGGTTGATTGAATGGTTCAGCAATCAACATATAGGAGTTGTACCTAGCACCTAATTATTAATTCCAAATTACGGGAATTATACTTGGCATGCAACTGTTAATCTCAAATTTACAAATATATACCAAAATATTTGGGTACAAATCAACTTGTTAGAGTTGTATTTTCTTTCTTTAATCAGAGTTGTATTTGGGTACAAATCAACTTGCTAGAGTTGTATTCAGCGGAGTCTTGCTAGAGTTGTATTTAACTTGGAGTCTAGAAATTTTTCTGTTTTCTCTGATTAACGTGAGAATTTTTGGAGAGTCCGTAACTAACATAGTAATAAATAGATAGATATCCGTAACGTGCTAGATCGCATGTTGCACAAAATTAAGGGAACATGCATGGTTGGTGGGCCCTTTTAATTCGTCACTATCAACATAGTCCGTTTTTAGTCGCTCATCTCATGGCTGAGCTTAGCATTTTATCCTTAAACTCTAAAGTCTGATGAATTTGAATTAAAAGAATTAAAAAATTAGAAAAAATATATTAGAAAATTTACTGAATAAATCTAGGAATTTTAGAAAAGGAAAAATTTACAAAATTTACAAAAATAGAAAAATAAAAGTATTTTGGAAAAACAGAATCGAGGAAACTCACAATTAATTTACATATGTTCATGAAAAATCATCATATTTCCTGACCCTTCATAAAATTTTCTCAATTAACTGTGAGTTTTCTCACAATTTTGCTTGTTTTTAAATAATATTTCTATTTTTTAAATTTTTCCTGATTTGTTTTATAATTTTTTTATATTTTTTAAAACATTCTAATTTTTTCATTCTTCCTGAGTACTTCTAATTTTTTATGTTTTGTTGGATTTTTGGATTTTTTTCTCTTTTTTAAATTCGGATTAAGCTGCCACATGTGCAAAACTGACATCACATCATCAGTTACACTGTTTTAACCGAGGTCAGAGACCACATCTATCTGACATTAAGTCATGGATTACACTTGTCTGATTTTGGAGTCTAAGAACCAAAACTATAATATAGTGACCTGACTAGAGAGAAGTGAGTTGTGACAAGGGCATAGTGGTGAGAACCGTCGATCTATAAGGTTTCCATCTTTCAGATTGGTGAGAGGCATGCATGGGAAAATCAGGAAAAGATTGTGCAAATATTTGATGACATAAGGCAAGGTGGCTGCATGAGAAGGTGAGGTTTCTTCGGGGCCTGTTTTGCCTAATTGGAGGATTTTTCCTCCCTCGAAAAACCTAATTCTCAATTGATTGCACATGGTGGAGAGTAATTAGTTTTTGACTCAGGAAGCTATGCTCCAAATAACATAGCTTATATAAGGGACCAAGATTATTTTCAAACTCGATATATGAACATACGATGTCAGCCTATTTTTCATGAATATATTGGTCAAACTCCTTAATCATTCGATCTGGATCCGGCAGCTATCCTAAGCTCTTCCTTGCCCCCGCTGCCCCTATGCAACCGCGTGTATCTTGGCTCTTACTTGCGCTGGAGAGCAACCCCCCTTCACCCACACACACAATAATGTCGCTTCTTAGTGTGGACATTGGTGTTGAGGAGGCGCTTGCACTGCCCATCTCTCCTTCTCCATCTCTCTGCCACCTCTTCGTATCTTACTCGTCTCTCTCTTTCGTCGCAATCCCGACAACCCTTTGTCACCCTCTTCTTTTGTGTTATCAATTCAGTCACTTCAACCGTGCACTGTCCTCCTCTGTTCCACGTCAAGGAAGAGGCACAGGCAATGGCAGCGTACCTCCGCCCCTACCTCCTTCTATGCTCAATGCCTCTAGTAAACCCTCAAAATTGATGGCAGGAGACACAATGACGCTGGAGAAAGAGAGAGGAGAAGAAACTTGCTAGAAACATGTTGGAGACGAAGACCATCGTGTGCTGATCTAGAGGTTGTAAATTCAAATGATTTTGCAACAAAAGAGTAGTTGCGTGATGACTAGAAATTTCAATAATCTGCTTAAAATACACATACATACATATGAAGTAAATATATCATAAATTCTTTTTTTGAAAGGAGAGATATATTAATGATAAATAATGTTACTACGATCACGTACAATCAGTTCCGACATGCAGGAGGGAACTGACCCGTGCAAAACCCCACTACTCAACTCTCTCCTACAAAACAAGCCAAACCATGTGCAACCTCATTGCGACCTCGACTGATGTGCTGATTTGGGACCTCCGGAATAATCCCCATCACTGCCTTGATCTCCTTAAGAATGCCATAGAGAGCTGATCTGTCATCAGTGTAAGCATTGATGGCTTGCACTATATAAGAACAATCTGATTCTAGGATAGTAGGCTGCTGAAACCACTGAGCAACAGCATGAAGACCCTCGAGACAAGCAAGCATTTCTGATTCCTCGACACTAAAAACTCAGTGTAAAAAATTCCAAGACGATAGGGAAACCTGCCCAATCATATCTCTAATGATGACACCGATAGCTCCACTAACAGTTACATGATCAAAACTGGCATCCATGTTAACCTTAATCCATCCATCAGCAGGAGGGGCCCTAGGAACAAAAGATGGTGCACGTGAAGGTTTAACAGGTTGGACAGACTTCTTACCTTTTTTATCCCCCAAAAAAATTCCTGGTTCTAGCCCTTGCAGGACAGTAACATAATTTTGTAAAAATTGAGCTGAGCCTGCAATAGTAGCATCTCCCTTACCAAAAATAATATCATTCCGATGGTGCCAAGCATGTCAAAATAAGATCACATTTATACACATGTCCAGATCCTCATTGTCCATGAGCAAAAGAGACCAATCAGGACCAGATTTGGAGAAATTGAGTTCATCCGGTAATTCCCAAACCTTTCTCAAGGCATGGCGGAGAGCTTTAGCTAGTGTACACATCACTACCACAAGAAAACCATCTTCAGGATGGTAGCCACAGATTGAACATGGAGGTAAAGTATCAGACATTCTCTTCGATCTATTTTCCTATATTGCTAGAGAATTGGTCGCCAATCTCCAAGCAAAAATCTTTACTTTTTGAGGGATATTGGCTTTCCAAATATGATTCCATAATCTCCTTTCTCCATCAGCCGCATTACTATTCTGCCCACTTGTGTTTCCACCATTTTGAATTTGGGTAGCCAATTAATACGCTCTTCTCACCGAGAAGATTCCTGTTTTCTCATAATGCCAAGCAAGCAAATCCTCAATAGCAACAGACGGAAATCGGATGCGTAAGATAGCTTCAGCATCCTGCGGATAAAAGATATGCTTGATCAGCACCTCATTCCAATTTCTATAATTAGGTACTAACAGGTTAGCTACCCATTTTAAACGTCAGCGATTCATTTTCCTGGTGATCTTTAGAGTACCATTCCTTGGGATCCAATTATTTCTCAATATACAAATTTGTGTCCCATCATGCATCCGCTAGATAAGTCCTTTTTTACAAGGTCCAAGCCCTGTTCAATTCCCTGCCAAGACGAAGAAGCATTATGACCAAAGGTTGTATCAATTAAATTACCATTGGGATTGTACTTTGCTTTTAATAAACGAGCACATAAGCTGTCTGGATAATAGATGAGCCTCCACGCTTGACGAGCAAGCAAAGCTTGGTTGAAAAGTTAGAGATCCTAAAACCCAACACCACCATGCATTTTGGTTTGAGTAATTTTATCCCAAGCTAGGCAATGAATTTTCCTGTTGTCCTTTTCATCACTCCACCAAAAGTTCCTTATAATTTGTGACAGCTCATCACACAGGCCCATGGGAAATTTGGAGACACACATTGCATACATCAGTGGAGATTGGAGGACCGACTTAATAAGAACTTCCTTTCCCCTGGAAGATAGATATTTCTCTGACCAATGTGACATCCAACTGCATAAAATTTTCTTTCATTGATTTAAAATTTCCTGCCTTGATATGGCCCTCGGGAGTGGGAGTCCCAGGTATTTTTCTTCAACTGTATTTGATTGAACCTCCAAAAGATTGCAGATTATAATTTGGTCATTCTCCTCACATCGGTTCCCAAAAAGGATGGAGCATTTTCCAGGACTTATAAGTTGTCCCATACCACTCTCAAAAGGAGAAAGCAACTCCTTGATCACTTGTGCTTGGTCCAAAGAAGCTCTAGAAAATAACACGTTGTCATCTGCCAATAAAAGATGGGTGATCCTCGAAGCTCCTCTACAAATTTTTAACTCATTTGATCTTCCTTGCTAGATTTCCGCATGGAGAAGAGAAGATAAACTATCACCCACAAACAAGAAGAGATAAGGTGAAAGACGATCACCTTGATGAAGAGCCCGAGTTGGACAAAAGGATTCCAATAAATTCCCATTGAAACAAATTGAATATCAGACTAAAGTAACACATGCCATGATCCAATTTTACCACTTAGCATGAAAACCCAGCTTTGTTAGGATGCCCTGTAAGAAACCCCAATAGACTCTATCATAAGCGTTAGCAAGATCTAGCTTATATGCACAGAAGCTCCCTCTCTCATTCTGGCTTGTGTGCAAAAAGCATGGAGGCATTCGAAAGCAATCAACGCATTATGTACCAGGAATGAAGGCACTTTGGGTAGGAAAAATGATATCCTGAAGGAGTGATTAACTAAACATTTAACCACTACCTTATGAACAACATTGCATAAGTAGATGGGCCTGAAATTTTTAAAGTGCTCTAGGTTCTTGTTCTTGGGAATAAGGACTATCACTGTGTTGTTGACCCCATTCGGCGTGACACTAGTATCAAAGAAACACTGAACAACTTTAATAATATCTTCTCTAAGAGTGTGCTAATGGCACTGAAAGAAACGAGCATGAAATCCATCCGGATCGGGCACCTTAAGTGGACCAATCTGGAAAAGAACATTGCTAATCTCATCATTAGTAAAACATTTACATAACTCTTGATTTTTTTACCTTCATCAATTTTAGGATGGATCAGATTCAGTAGCAGCTCCGGATAAGTACTATCATCTTTGTTGTACATTTCTAGTGACCTGGCCATTATCTCTTTTGAGCCTTTCAATCTTTTTCTTTTTTGCTCTCCATGTGGCCTTGCAATGAAAGAAATTTGTATTCTTATCTCCCTCCCTTAACCATGCAATTCTTAACCATTGCTGCCATATACACTCTTCCTTGTGCAGTAATTCATCTATATCTAAATAAATTCTCTTCTTGTCTTGAACACTTCTAGCATCAGTATGAATACTAATTTCTGCAAGTCTCTTACGTGCTGCTGCAAGCTTTTTAGGAATTGAACCTATAGATTTATTGCTCCATGTATGTAACCTTGACATCACAGACCTCAAATTGGTAGCAACATCTTGCAAATTTGAGACTTTCCGTCCCATAGACCAGGACACCTCAATCTTAGAACTCAGCGCTTCTTCACATTCCCAAAAAGTTTCATACCGCTGACATCTACCAGCTCTTTGATGCCCGGAAAGCTATTGTAAGCTCAGTAAAACAGGACAGTGGTTAGAGTGAGAACTCACTAGATGTTGCAACCTAGCTCCAGAAAACAGATGCGACTAGTCCGGAGATGCACCTGCTCAATCAAGACGGACCTTGACATTACGACGCCCATCCTCCTTATTGTCATATATCCAAGGTAAGCCAAAGAAACCAAGATTATGCATATTACAATAATAAAGCACATCTCTAAAGAGACATGTTGGATCAGTGATTTCCGACAGAGGGGGAGGGGGGTGAATGTCAGTTTTAAAATTTTCTTCTGAAAACAAGAACACAATGCAATGTATTTAAATAAGAGAATACAGTGGAAAACCATCGACAAAAAAAATCAAAATCAGTGGAGCCAAAACCAGACAGTCAGAAGTTCCGGAGTAGAAATATCGGAAGTTCCGACCTTACCGGAAGTTTCGAAGTGACCCTTTTTTTGAACTCTCTAGAAAAATCAGAACTTCTGACTTCCGGGTCGGAACGTCCGATGTGGATCGGAACTTTCGGAGCGAGGAAGTTGGAGCTTCCGATATTGGCAAAACCAGCAGACTATCGCTCGGAAAAATATTCACAGATTTTGATCTACCCAGCGGAATTGAACGAAATTTTGCACAGTGGTAGACACGAGACTTACGAAGCTATTCCAATTAGAATCATGTCAAAAGCTTATCTATGCTAAGAGAAAAAACCAATTTTCTATCTGCTATTTTCTAACTTCAAAAATCAGCCCTAAAGATGAACGAAAATCAAATCCTTGATTCCTAGGACCTTGTGACGTATGTTGATAAGGAATTAACACGAAATCATCTCAGATATCCTAGCAACATATTCCAAGCCCCAAAAGACAAGATTGAAACCTCAAAGAGAATCAAAAATTGAAAACCCCAAGAACTTGTCTTTCCTCCAATATAGATCTAAAATCAAGATGGGAATGAGAGATTCTTCGGCTATGCTAGGATGGAATTAACATGAACATGATCTTTCATCACTAACTTACCATATCCAAGAGATCTCAAAAAGATAGAGGTAAGAGAACAAAAATCCAAAGAGAGAGAGAGAGAGAGAGGAAACTCAAGAACACGTACTCTCTTTTTGGAACTCTTCTTGTATTGATTTTCTTGATGTTTA
Source organism: Stipa capillata (assembly GCA_019208055.1). Classification (NCBI taxonomy): domain Eukaryota; kingdom Viridiplantae; phylum Streptophyta; class Magnoliopsida; order Poales; family Poaceae; genus Stipa; species Stipa capillata. The sequence continues at coordinate 611,227 of JAGXJF010001435.1, forward strand.
AAAGCCTCTCAACTTAGGCCAAAGCTCTCCTGAGCAGCTCTTCCAAGAGATTTTCTAAAAAGAATTGGGGTTTTAAAAACCCACCATCTCCTATTTATAATGGAAGGGGCATATCCCTCTCCACTTGGGCCTTAAGGCCCATCTTAGGGCATAGGGCTCTTAGCATGCATCCCAAAGCGTCTAAGACACCTATCCACCCTCAAACCTGCTTACCATTTAGGCCTAATCCTAAACCGCATTATTGGCTACCGCCGCGATTTCTTTGATTTTGCTTCGGTGGTGTCTGCACTTTTACAAAAGTGCCCTTGCACCAAATTGGTCCTCACGTCTTGTCTCCACCTTTGCCTTGTCCGCTAAGGCTCGGTCTTGAGTTGCCCGATGTCGTTGCTACCAACTTGATCGCATCTCCGCCCTCCAGGTGTCATGCCGATCCTCGTGATCGAACCACCGTCACACTCATTAACCCTGCACACTAGTAGACAAGCAAACTGGTTGCGAGCACAAGTTTTCTACTTGACCCAAGTTAGTCGAGAAAATAATTCCATCAATTTTTTACGAGCCAAATTGACCAAACTCTAATTCATTAGAAAGCACGTGGACAAAATGTTTTCACTATCGGAATATCCGGTTCCTGGATCAGAACCTCCGGTTCTCCCATACACGATCTGAGAGCCGAGTCCAGACTCTGAACTCGGTCCCTCCGAAATTGTAAGTCAGAGCCTCCGACTTCAATTCCGACTTCTTACATACGATTTGGAAATCCGCCGGGAACTCACAAACGCCGAGTCCAGAACCTGAACTCAGAGCCTCCAAAAATGGAAGTCGGAGCCTCCGACTTCAAGCTCAGAGATTCCGGCTTCAACAATGGAACTTCCGAAACACATCGGAATTACTGATCATTAAACCGGAGACTCCGGTTTTTCCAGAGCGCTAAAAACATAGTCGAGATTGGATCTTCCGAAATACATCGGAAGTTCCGATCAGAATGCCAGAACATCTGATATACACATTTCAAACATGAACATTGAATTCTTACAACCTAACATTCAACTTCAATAACAAACTCTATGGCAAACTATTCATCATCTAAAACCTAGAGAAGCAGTACAACTCCATCTAGGTTCTACAAGACACATTTGTCATTCACTTCATCTAATCGCTGAAAAATATTTAGATTGACACATGGCCTCATTAAAATCTCCTACCATCAACTAGGGCCCATCCGAGAGAGGTTTAATCCTCCTCAAAAGATCCCACATAACATGTCTATCATGAGTGTGAGGTTCACCGTAAACAAAATTACATCGCCATTTTATTTCATAAGGATGTGTTGAAACAAGAACATCAATGAAGTAATCACCAAATTTATTTAGCACTATGTAGACATCTTCATCCCAAACAAAGCTAACCCCCTCCTTTCCCCTCAATAGTGACACTGAACACATTGCACAAACCTAGTCTATACCTCAGGTTCTCTAGCTTTTCCTTTTTCTGCCGTGTTTCGGAGATGAAGACAATCCTTGGACAATGTTTGTGCACAAGCCTCACAAGCTCTTGAACAGTCCGGGAGCGCCCAAACCTCAGCAGTTCCAACATAACAAATTCATTACTCCTGATGGGTGCTAACACTCGCAACCCATCAGTTCACCGGAAGCCCCAAGGCCAGTTCTCCTGTATCATCCTGCTTTCCATCATCAACTTCCACCAGTTCAGCCCCATGACTCCTCTTCTGAGAGCTACCATGAGTAAAATGTCAAAACTAACAATTCTGCTACCTGTATCTCTGTCCCGTTTATCTAGCACTTGCATCTTGGATGTAGTAGCAGCAGCACGAGCCTCCTCCTGAAGAAGTTCCTTGAGGATACTACTCTCAGGGCCCAGGCAAGCACACAACGTAGGGGCCTCATCATGAGGCATAGCTTCCGCCCCACATCATCACCCTGAACTGCAAGGCCTATAGCGATTCAGCCGGAGGAACAGTGCCATGCAGGACTTGTGCATGCACCACCCCCCAAGCATAGCAGTGCTCGCCTCATCACGGAAGCATCTATCCATTTCTTCCTGGCCACACGAGCATCCGCCAAGCATGCACGTTCAGTCGTGTCATCATCCCAGACATGCAAGTTGTCAATAGCTACAATAATTGCATGCACTTGATCCGGCTCCACCAGAATTTGCGGCACCGTCACCGACAATAACTTGCATGGAGTGGGGTCACGAATGGACAAGGCCCCCTTCAACGGCAGCAAAGGAGCTGTGATTGTCCTGGAGTCCAAACAAGATGACTCACCGGCTAGTTGAAGACGAGGGCACGGCGAGAAGTAGTCTCAGTGCCCACCATGTACCAGCACCAATGCTCATACTTGTTGTACGGTGCCGCACGCATCTCCACCGAGAAGTGAGGCACCTTCTGTTCCTCCGATAGCAGGCAAGTGAGATCAATGTGTCCTACAACACCACAAAAACAAAAAAAGCGAGGAAGTCACTCATATTTTAGCTCGCAATGAGAAACCTTGTCATCATCCTTCCCCTTGATGTGGAGCCACCTATACAACGGCTGATTGACAGGGTACTCCACCCTGACCCGAAGAAAATCATCCCAGATGTGCCCACGGTTATCCATAGACACCAACCTGACCTTTCGAAGACCAGGACGTAGCCCATTTTCTCCATCATCAAAGACAAAGGCAGATCAAGAAACCTCACCCAAATCGGGAGGACATCGATCGACACCTCTGCCACATTCACACGACCATCATACACCGCCACCAACAGAGCATCACCCTGGTAGATCCACGGGCCACCATCGAGAATATACTGGTACTCACCCTCCTGCTCCAATTCTAGCACAAAATGATTGCCTACCAAACTCTTGTACTCCATGCTGCCATGCAATCCCCAAGCCTCCTTCATGGCCTCAATGAGGCCTTTGGTGTTGAAGATGAGGAACACGCTGATGATGATCCATTGGGATCACAGCTCACGCTTCACCTCCTCAAAGTCCACGATGATGACCTCCTCCTCAAGCTATGCAACGAGAAACTTGGCTTGATCAGCAATGTCATCGTCATCATTGCGGCTACTGCCCTCCACGACCTCCGCAATAGCCACCATGTCCACTTGCGGCACCTTTCCCTTACGCCGGCCAGCCGGTGCGGGTGAACTCACCGCCCCTTCTCCGCCACTGCACTTTCACCTCCACAACTCCATCCTTCACCCCCTTACTCACCATGGATCTCAACAGGGGAGTAAGCAACACACCAGTAGAGAGAGAAGATTCAGATAGTGTGGGATTCATCGCCATCGTCTCCCCCTCATATTTACTAGCAGCCCCAAGATCAGCTCTAGTTTCCAGCAATGAAGGAAACTAGATTTTCCTCATACCTGAGAAACGATTATCCCTGGTAATCATGCCCACAGATGATGCCTCCCTGATCCGTGATTCACCACCCCTAAGGGACAATGCATGATGGATGCCAGAAAACCCTGAAATTTCTCCAATCTCAGAAATCAAGCAGCACAGATCTTGATCTGTGCTAGACAGGGGCAACGATCTAATCCTAAAACCCCCAGGTGCAGTCGTTTGCACAACAGGATCGAATCTCCTTCCAAAACCGGCGAGAGTCGCAGGCTCATGTTTCTACGGAGCATATATCCATTCAATATGTACATGAGAATTATCAAGTCCTATGTGCAGAATCAATCTCGGCCAGAGGGGAGTACTATCAAAGGATATGCGTTAGAAGAGGTTGTTGGCATCTGCGTGACTTACATAGCTCAGGTCAAACTGATTGGCCTGCCTCAATCTCACCATGAGGGTAGACTTCAAGGAATCAAGACCATCGGAAGGAAATCATCAATGACTTCTAAACGCGATGCACATGCTCGAGCCCATTTCACGATCTTGCAACACATGACTGTACTATCCCCGTATATCGAAGAGCACGAGGCCAAGCTAAAGCATGAGCATCCGAAAGTGACAGATACTTGGAGAACCAAAGAGCACAACATTTGATTCAACAAATGGTTGAACAAGCGAAAATTTGTGGCAAACCATCTAGTGATACTCTGATATGGTCGGCAAAAGGGCCATCATTTACGGTTATCACTTGGCAAGGATATGACACAGATGAGTACACATTTTATAGAAAGGATCAAGATGCAGAGAGCACGTACTACAAGAGCAGTGTCTGCATAGATGCCCAAGATATAGCTGGAGGAAAAGGCCCTACTACGGGTTCATAGAGGACATTTGGGAGCTCAACTACATAAAGTTTAAGATTCTCTTGTTTCGGTGTCGTTTCATCAATCTGCAACATGCCAAAGTCAACAAGTACGACGTCACCACCGTCGATCTCAACCGCGTTGCATACAAAGATGGACCATTTGTGCTTGCAAACCAAGTTTACAAAATCTTCTATTTAATCGACCCAGTAAACAAGAAGCGGCACATAGTTATGCCTTAAAAAATAAGGATTGTTAGAGTTGGTAATGGACGCGTAAATAATACTCGATAGTGGATGAGGAAGAATAAAATCAATTTGACGACAAGCTGCCTATCAGAGACTGTATAAGGGTCGAGGAAGAACAATGTCACGAAATTTGCTATGAACGTGATGATCATTGTGAAGGACTAGTGTTGTGAACAAAATACGGTAGTGCAGTGATGAATGAGACATTTATGTAATATTTATTTTAAGACATGAATGAATTACTAAATTAAATGGAATTTGAGGTGTAATTAATTTATTTGTAATTGAAACCATCAAATTAAAATAAATTGAGGTGCAATTAATTTATTTGTACTAGAAAGTACGAAATTAAAATAAATTGAGGTGCAATTAATTTAATTATACTAGGAAGTATGAACTTTAAATAAATTGAGCGGCAAATAATTTATCTGTACTAGAAATTATGGAATTAAAATGAATTGAGGTGTAAGTAATTTATTTATACTAGAAAGTTTGAAATTAAAAAGAATTGAGGTGCAATTAATTTATTTTTAATAAAAAGTATGAAAAACAAATTGATGTACAATTAATTTACTTGTACTAGAAAGTATGAAATTAGAAAGAACTAAAATGCAATTAATTTATTTGTACTAGAAATTTTGAAATTAAAATAAATTGAGGTACAATTAATTTATTTATACTAGGAATTATGAAATTAAAAAGAATTGTGGTGCAATTAATTTGTTTGTACTACAGAGTATGAAATTAATATTTATAATAGTTAGTACACAGTGAATAATATGAATGCAATATTCTATCCCAGACTAGTCTTTCTATGAACCATCTGGGATATAGCCTCATCCCATATGGTTTTCAAAGAGAACTGTCTAGGATACAATCTCATCCCGGACGGTTTGTCGAGAGAACTGTCTAGGATATGGCCCCTGTTATATTTGGTCTAGGGCTTTTTCACGCGCATGCCCGTTCACTCAAACACACAACTCCCACATCCCTTCTCCTGTCTGAGCTCGTGATCATCGCCTCTTCGCCACTGCTGCCTCTAGAGCCTACCCCCGGTGCCTCCTTCCCGACAACAGTGCCACCACCCTGAGCCCGCCGCTGATGCCTCCTCACGATGCAACCTGCACTCCCCTTGTTACTCCTTGCCACCTCAACCAACATCTCGACTGTCGCCTCCTTGCTGCCTCCTTGATCAACACCACCATGCTCCTCGTCCTCCGCCGACGCCAACCCTAAGGGTGGAAATGGATTGGATAGTGCCCTTCCTACTTCCTTTTCCATATTTTCAAAGCGAATATAGATACGAATATGGATGTTGTTGAACACGAATACAGACCAGATGTTACTCAAACACGAATACAAAACGGATGTATACTCAATTCGGTCAGATACGAATATCCTATAAATTTCCTAAAAAGTATGCCAAAACAAGCTTCATCAAATGGAAAATTGGAGGTCATGATGTCCGCCTTGTCAAGATAATCAAAATGGATATATGGTTTGCCCAAATTAGAGGTCAGATGGCAAAGTTACAGGTTCCAAAATAATTCCACTCAGAATTCAAAAATTATCCATATATATATTCGACTCAATCTGTAGTACCATATCCGTATCCGTCTGCAAAAGTAATTCACATACTATCCGTATCTGTTTGTGATTCAGATGCTGATTTTGCTTAACACATCCGCATTTTTTATACGAATACTGGATAATACAAATTATGCGCTGCTATTTTCCATCCTTAGCCACCCTAAGCTAGCTGCCTCCTAGACTAACGCCACAGCCCTCCTCCTCCTTCCCCGATGCCACCCCAAGCCAGCAAGGTGAGTGCCCTCTCTCTTCAGCAATTAGGGTTAGGGTTAATTTTAATTTAGGGTTAACATGGTAGAGAATTCCCGTGATTGTATATGTTAATTAGAGTTACTTTTTCTAGAATTTTTGCTTTATATATATTAGATAGCAATATGGTGATGAATAATTTAATATTAAATGTTATTACCAAAAATTGTTTCTGTGATCATAGTAGCAATTTTGGTGTTTATATGCTTGCTGTTGTTAAAGTATGTCAAAATATAGTTTTTTTCTATTTATGTGCTTGTTGTTAATATTGACTTATTATGTTAATATGTGCAATGTACTTGTTCGGTGCTTGCTTAAATTTTTTTACCAATTGGTCGTTAAAAAATTGTGAAGATGACATTCCATGGTTCATCGCCCCCAAGCTCACCGAGATCACTAGTGTCGCTGTGAGCGTCTGACTCTTTGGCAGCCACTAAGACCTGCCATGGTAGAAAGCCCACAAAGAAACCCTCAGGACACTATGTAGTCACAAGGGTTGCTACTGATTCTTGGGCTCCAGCATCCCCGGATAGAACTACAAGGAAGTTCAAGATAATATGCAGGGTAGTAGCAAGGAAATGGGTGAAGTTCACCTTAGAATACTGGAAGAAAGTTACTGCAGTGGAGCGCAATCTCATCGTGGATGAAATAATGTAGTCCTCCGAGGTGCTTGCTGAATGGGTCGACAACGTGCGACGAGCTTTGGTGATGACGGCTTGCAAGGCATGGAAGCACTTCAAGTACATCATCATCAAAGATCATGTGAGGAAGGAAAGAATGCCCTTCGAGAAGTACCCACGCGTGAAAGAAGAGGATTGGGAACAATTTTTCGCGATGAAGACAACGCCTGAATTAGTGTCAAAGTGAACAACACAAGGCCCTCGTAGCACAGAATCTACATAGACTCGGCACGCATGGGTACATGGGAAAAAGAGGATGAAGTGGCACATTGTTCGGGCCTCGAAGCACCATTTCCCAACTTCTAGACCCCCACGCTTGAGACTAGTGTAGAGGAAGGTCAACTATCAGCTCAAGGGGGAAGGTCCACTTCCCTAATCTTGAAGACCAGAAAATATACCAACGATTGGTAAACTAACTACCACTTGGTTTTATAATTTGTCCATAAATAGTTCTTGAAATAACCTCTCGGGATTTTGCAGGAATCGTTGAGTGAGAAATCTGCACAAGCATCCTTCGTCTCTGACAGGACGAATGATATACCCAGTGTGTGAATTGGGACCAAGGAGCACCCAGGACGTACTGGGGTCACGGGCTCCTCACAACATGGGACAAAGTATTCCTGTAGGACAACACTATATCTTCTAAGCAAGAGAGTAAGAGAGCTAAAGAGGCGCGTAACGCTGAGTAGATTGAAGTAGACTTACGCGTGGAATTTGAGAAGTTTCTTGATGTTAGGTTAAGTGCCATCATCGATGCCCAAATGGAACAAGGATAACCTAGCCTAGGTGCTCGTCAGAGTAGCTACGCCTCTACCAGACCTGATGATCTCAACGATATTGGTGCCCTTATCCAATGGATGACATCCAAAATCCCGCCAAGTACAAGCTACAAGTGAAGTCGATGGGTGTCTCGTGGAGGCTGCTTGTGGGGGTGGCATTTCCATCCATTGGAGGAGAATGGTTGCATGATGTCCTGATCTCGGTGGGTTTCGTGAAGCGCAACTTGGACCTCGTTCACATATCATTTAAACAAATACTGCTATATCATGCATGTCTGGATGATGAGATTCATGTTTTAACAGATGTCGTTGGGTCATTCATCTAGTGTCAGACCCGACAAAATAGTGCATGTAGTTGCTGCAGCTATCGAAGCATCTTCTTAGCTCCCTCAGCTCTCTCAACTCCTTGCTCCAATGGAGGTAGATTCTCAGCTCCTAGCTGCTCTGATCGGCCAAGAATCTCAAGACAATCTCAGCTGCCCCTACTTAGATGGAACTAGCTGCATCGATAGTGCCTGAGCCAGAAAACACTATGCTAGTTTAGTGTTTGAGCCCTTCTCTGGTGAAGGCAACCTATCAAAAGCAGGCAATGAAGAGCTCCAAGAGTGCCAAGGGTAAACAAAAAGCATATTGATGATGATGATATCCTTTTCGTGGCGCCAGTCAGCCAGTTCATTTTACGAGAACCAATGCTCTCACCTGAAGAATTGAACCAAGTAGGGCCTGTTTGCCAGACTTTTCACACGAGGCACATGGACCACTCCAACAAGCCGAGTACATATTGAGGAACGGGTCTAACTGCTTGGTTCAAGCCGCACCATTTTCACCATGTGACAGGTGATGTGGTAATGGACTATGCAGACATTTTCCTCTTACAACCTAAGGGAATGACACCTCCTTATGAGAATCTAGACATTGTAATGTTTACAAATAGAATCTGTATTCTCTTGCAATTGGTTGAATTAATGCATATAACAATTCTATTTCGTATATCTAGTAACATGATCACTAAAATCAGAGCAAGGAGACAACTGGTGGGTTTCTTCAACCTACACTTGGTCTCCGAGCAAAGCATGAATGACAATGCAAAATTTATCGAGGACTACTTGACAGATGCATTTTGGGCTCAATAGGACAAGGGATTCATACTCCTTGCCTTTAACTAGGAGTAAGTGATCGATGCACTATATACTTCATAATATAAATTTTATCGTGCACTATATACTTCATAATATAAATTTTATACACAATACAAACTGAGTTATAACTATCGAAACCTACTTTTGCAAATATCATTAGATCTTGATTGTGATCATATCCAAATGGGACAAGGTTATATATCTTGATTTCTATAAGCATGTCAAGCACGACTTCACGTGTATCAGCGAGTTAATCGACATACCATTAATTAACACATTTCCTCACTAGATTATTATTTTATTTATTTGTTAACTAATTGCCTAAAATTTTGGAAACACCTAGGTTGTTTGCCACTTACGTGGGCCGTGGGGGGGATCTGATTTACAAACCATGACAAATTGACACACGATAATGCTATATATCATCGTGTTCACTTGATAATAATCCCCTCTAGAACTAAGACTCTTTCTCTTTATAGTGCCACCAACAATTCAAAGGGAACCAACGTTTGTTGATACTACGTCCGCCACCACATGCAGTAGCTCATGGTGTCTTTAAGGCCCAACATGCTAAGGTTTGCTTTTCATACATATTTTCTTACGTATATGCACGAATTTTATCTTACTTGATATAGGTTGGGGTCAAAATAGAAACAAAGATGATGATCAAAGCCGCGAGCTTGTGGAGATTAGAGCGCAACTCATCTTACTCTTCATTAACTATGTACTCGACGCGAAGAAGGAGTACCATCAGGCATGAATTGAAATGATTGATTGTTAATGTGGATATTTAGCAGTTGATTTGCTGTTCGTGTACTTATGTGGATACTGATAGAGATGTTAATGTGATTATATTGTTATTTTGTTCGTATCATTTTAGTTGATTTGCTGTGAATGTGAATATCTAGTTGTGAATATGAATATATATTATTATGTAAAATTTGTGTTTTAGAGGGCATGGTTGTAAATACTAAGGCCAACATAGAAAAGAGAAAAATAATATTTTTATTATTGATATCCCAGACAGTTCAGACAGAAGAAACAGAGCTATCCCAAAACAGTCTCAAACGGTTCAAAACCAAAACATTTGAGATGTACATGTCATCCTAGACAATTCAATGAATATAGCCGTCTGGGATGACACATACATCCCAGACTGTTTAGAGAAGAGAGCCATCTCGGATGACATGTACATCTCAGGTGGTCTAAAGATTAGAATTGTCTCGGATATGACTAAAATCTAGACAGTTCAGGAAATGTCTTGGATAAAGGCTAATTATCTCAGATACATGCTTACAGAAAGCGGCCAAAACCGCTTAGGATGACGATTTTGAACCATTCGGGAACACTTTTTCTATAGTAGTAATGGATGAACCATATTATTGTAGCATATTGTCTACATTTCCCTCAATAATTTGAGCTTTTAGATAAGCTGATCAGTGCAAGATGAAACTCAATATGATATTGGCTATTAGCATGACTAGATTTTTTTTTGAAGAACCCATAAACAACACGCCACCTTGCAATCATTTGAGAAAAAAAAACGGAAAAGCGGGAACACATATGGAAAGAGATACGGAAGCGAGGACAGCCAGCAGGGAATGAGATATACAGGAGGCCATTACTTGCATGGAGAGGCTAAGTATAGCTAGCTGTCGATGAATCACTGCCAAAGCGGAAGCCAAGGAAGCGGAAACCATGAAAGGCGCGCGGGTGATGAGCACAGCACAGCACAGCATGGCGTGAGTGGATAACAGCCACATAAGGAGCCAAGCGATGCACAGCACAGCACGGCACGGGCAGATGCAACGCACGAGCGCGCGCGCGCGGCGAAACGCACGAACTCACGCTGCCACGCAGACGCGAGCCAGCCAGAGGTTGGCTTCGCCTCGGCGCCGGTTATAAGTTCTCTTCGCACCGCGGCCGCCTCTCTCCGTCACCGCCAGCCTGGCTCTCTCTCTCTCTCTCTCTCTCCCTCTCTCTCCACGTCCGTATCCACGTACGTCACACACACACAGAGGTCCGCATACGCATATATATATACAGAATTACAGAGAGGTGGAGGTCAGATGGCTCTCCTCCTCCTCGAATCATCTCAAATCGAACAGCGGATGTACGAGCTAGCAGCATAACCCAAAAATCCTCTTCCTCCTCCTCCTTCTTCCTAATCAGTGCCTCTCCTGTCTCTGACGCGCGCGTGCGCTGCTTCTTTGGTCTCCGGCGGCGGAGGGACTAGTCCTGGACTGGACGCTCGTACATACCCAAGAAGATGAGCTTCTTTGGTCGTGGCAGCAGGTGAGGACGACGACGCCAAAATCTCATATTTTAATTGCACCCGGTGTTTTTCTTCACTTGGGTTCTTTTGGGTTGTTGCTGTTCTTGTTCATCTCATTGTTTGGCTGTTTATTCGCGAATAGTCTGTTGATCCTTGATTTGTCTCGCTTCTTTAGCTTTGCTGATCTGATTGCGTGCACTGCAGGAACCAGAGGACATTCAGGCCCAAGAAGAGCGCCCCATCCGGGAACAAGGTATTACGATCGAGCTATACATATGTGCCTAATCAAGGCCTATATGTTCGTTATTCTCTTCTTAATTATGCTATGCGCGGAAGAAATTTTCTCAATTTTATCATGTAGGAACGTGAGCAATTGCTGGATTAAGGGGCAAGGTGATGATTTCGCACTCTAGATATTAGATAATGTTAATAGCGTCACTAGTTGATGATTTCGCCTTCCATCAGCTCAGCTCAGCCAGCTTCCTTCTTAACCAACTCTAACCAAGCAAGCGCACAAGTACTAGAGAAATTGAGGAAGAGAGAGTGCTACTGAACTATAAATACTATTACCGTCTCGACTAAGTTGATTAACTCGAGGTTTGTTCCTTGTAGTTTGGCTCGTACCTGAAACTGAAACCATGCAGCTTTTCTTTTCATTCGTCATGCAGACTTGCTTCCTTGTCGGCACTTAGCTAGCTTTCTTGTAACGCCAAAACTCTTCAAGCCACTAGCTGTTTACACGGGCTAATTAAATCGGAGACAGCTACAAAAGTAGTCTTACCTGGGGATTCAATTTAGAGGAGTTTCAGTTATGAAGAAAAAAGAAGGCTCGGGAATTTGGTTGCATCTTGTTGTCCTGCATGCTCAATTCTTCTGATACTGAGGTTCAGTCACCAACTTAATTTCTAAATTTCGTTCATCTGTATGCAGGGCATGCAGCTGAAGAGGCACATAGACGCCACTCTGGGCAGCGGCAACCTGCGAGAGGCGGTCCGCCTGCCAGTTGGAGAAGATGTGAATGAGTGGCTCGCTGTCAACAGTAAATTCTTGACACTTATCTGAACTGTTCCTGTTTGGCAATTTAGTTGATGGCCTGAAGGTACTGCAATCTGTAATGTCTTAACTTGTACTTTCTGACGGCTTCCATCTCCAGCTGTTGACTTCTTCAATCAAGTCAACATCCTGTACGGCACCCTGATGGAGTTCTGCACGCCAGCTACCTGCCCGACCATGTCAGCCGGATCAAAGTATATTTCTTGAACCCGCAGATATAGCAAACATATAATACTGCAAAGAGTTTATAGTCTATAGATAGTAATCCAATCGTAAAAATTCACCGAAAAAATGCGATATCTTTCATCAGACAGGCAGCTGATTAGTACAATTTCAAGCTGTCGAGCAGCAATCCTTGTGCTTTAGAGTGTAACTGCATACCATCTAACGACAAGAAATCTTTAAACAGGTATGAGTACAGGTGGGCTGATGGAGTCAAGATCAAGAGGCCTATTGAAGTGTCTGCGCCAAAGTATGTTGAGTACCTGATGGATTGGATCGAAACCCAGCTCGACGATGAATCCATATTCCCTCAAAAGCTTGGTAATTATTCCTTTATTGTACGGAAAAATGCTGAAAAATAACACTTTCTTGATTGAGAATTTTGGTCTGATCATTTACTCTGGTTCAAAAACTGTGATGTCAACAGGGACTCCGTTCCCTCTAAACTTCCGCGATGTCATCAAGACGATCTTCAAGCGCCTGTTCCGGGTGTATGCGCACATCTACCACTCTCATTTCCAGATGATTGTGAAGCTCAAGGAAGAAGCACATCTCAACACTTGCTTCAAGCACTTCATGCTCTTCACATGGGTAATTCTCCTCCTCCCAGGAAGTTGCATTCCTGAGAACATCATAGGAAATGATCACTACCTGACGTCCTATTATTTTTAAGGGAAATGATAAGAACAAAATTCGTCTAAAAAAGATAAGAAGTAGAACAGTTCCCAAAATCAAGCAAAGTAGCATGTATCTGCGGACACTCATTTTTGGCAGCATGGATGCTAAAGTTCTGACCTTTTGATCTTAGTCTCTAGAGCCAAGAAATTCAGTACTTAAGTTGCAATATGGTTGCCTTTTCTAACTACTAGTAGAGCAGCATGTACCAACCCCTCCTATCATGGAATGCAAAAGAAGAGAGTTGCCTTTGGTGCGATGATTCAAATACCTTTACTCCTTTTGTTTTAGCTTACTGCTTTAAGTTGTGATCAATCATTCTGCACGCAAAGACATCCTTCTTATTCTTAAGAAGAACACTTTGTAAAATTAAGGGGCACGCAAGCATTCGGTTTGTCGCATGCTTTGCTCCTAATGATGATGCTTTGTCGATCGCTCTACTGACTCATTTGTGTAAGCCTAAGAAGTCTTATTGAACAGTTCTTCTTGATTAGTATTCAGTAGCACAACGGTCAAATTCACATTTTAATTTACCACCTGCCACAGCTCTCCATTGAACCTGGCTGTAATGCTATGCTGCATATGGCTCATTACAATGACTTATTGCCGGTCTTCTGCAGGAATTCCGGTTGATCGATAGGGCAGAGCTGGCTCCTCTCAACGAGTTGATTGAGCCCATATTACTTGGACACTAATCGAGAAAAAACCATGGACGTTTGTGCTTCATGAACTGATAGGCAAAGTGCAGAGAGATATTTTTGTTGTTTTAGTTTCCCCAGGTGCTGGTGCACAGAATTTGCATCTTTGTTTTGTTTCGTTTTCATGATTTTGGATGGAGTGTCTCCATTTGCATTTTGCAAGTAGGTTAGTTAGTGCTTCGTGTAGCCTGATGAGACCCGAAGCAGCTGTTGATCGCAATCTGTTAATGTCAATGGGAATGTTATTTGATCCGTAAATCTCTCTTGATTGCGTTAAGCGCAGTGCTCAGATTGGAATTCCTGCCTTTCAAAAGATTCGAGTTCCGATGGCTTCGATTTGGGCTTGAGCATCAGCCAAGGGCCCCCAGATCAACAAAGCCTTTTGCCACAGCAAATCTCAGGCTTGGGCTTTTATTTCTTTTGCAAACCTGGCCGTTGTTGTCCAGAACCACACGGCCATCGGCCAATGGGGCCAACTACAGGCCGGCGCGGCATTTCGGAAAACTTCGTCCGCCCATATTAAACAGAGGAATATTATTATTAAATTTTTGTTTTTTCAGAAAATAATTTTTTTATCTTTACTACTGTACAAATGGGAGTTTCTAGCGGTGATTCATCAAACCTCTCTTTTTCACCCTTCTATAAAATCTCTAATAAAAAGAATAACTCACTAACTGGAACATAATGAACGAAGTAACTTATTCACCTTCCTAAAAAATCTTTAACGAAAATGGAGAAGACTATGTGTGATGTGGAGACAGATTATAGTGTAAGGCCATAGATCAAGCACGAAACGATGGTTTAACATGATCATTATATATTTTTAATCCATAGTAAAGTTGGATATTTTGTTAGTATATAATTATTTGTTACCCAGGGGAGCTAAGTAGTGATCCCCCGTGCCATCTATTTTGAAAAGCTATTTGACAAAACCCTGTCTTCCTTTTTGTCATTACTTTGCTCACACGCCTTGTCACACCCTTATTTCTATAAACTTGGAAAATAGGATTTATAAAAAAATCTTGATTTGCTTTGTTTCTTTAATTGGGTATTATTCTTCTTTGGCTTTTGATTTTACTAAGATATGAAAATTGGTACCCCTAATCCTAACCTTTCCTCCACCCAAAAATTTTGGTATACCTTTCACAGTTATTTCATAATCATGTGAGAAACTTCACATCCTATTCCTTCTTTATTCCACCATATTTTCCTTATTCTATATTTCATGTCCTTTTCTCAAAATATCTAGTTCCTAGACCTCTCTGTTAAATATTTGAGAAAATATTACTAAAGTAAGTGGAATATGAATATCCTAATATTCAACACATTTTCGTATCACCACTTTACAGTATATGCCCTTTTTAAAATCAGTTTTAAATTTTTCAAATTAAAAAGTGAAAATAAAGCTGATTCAAAGATCTATTATCACATGCCATGTTTTGTATCTAAGAAATCCTATAAAATCTTGGGAGCTATCTCACAACATCCCTGATCAGGACTGAAGATAATCTCACAGTCCATAGTTCAAAATTTTAAAAGGCTGCTGCGGCGACTCACATATTACCCCTTAGGATAATATGCTGGTTTTTGACATATTGTAGATAAAGTACCTTCTTATCTACAATACATCACACATAGTAGCACGACAGAAGCATTGCAGTGGTCCATATATTACAAACTTAATGTACAAACTTGAAGAACAACATAAAATCTTACAAACTCATTCCAAAAGTACAGGGAATTTAAAACTGTCATCAGTTGGTTACAGCAAAAGTCTTATCCACAACTCTCGACTTACACGACCTATACTTCTACTCGGCGGCATTCTCGTCTCGGTACTCGATGTAGTAGTCGACGCATTCGTCTTTCTTCGTCGGTGTCTGCTCTTCGACAACTTCGTCTTCGACCTCAACGTATATCACCTCAGCCTCTGTCGCTGGCTCACAGTCTAATCAAAGGAATTAGAGTAGAGGGATGAGTACAAAAAGTACTCAACAAGTTCAGGAATAGCAAAGAGGTGTTTAATGCACTATTTACTGAGAACAGCAATACTCGCCAAAAGAAATGTAATTTTGTAAGGTAAGAGAGTTAAATTTTACTTTAAGAGAATATGATATCATGCTTTACAGGCTACTAGGATCCCTGATGGATCCCTTTCCTACCGCGTTCGCAATTCCAAGCAGGAACATGGAGTGGCTAAGCCACACCTTCTTACACTCTGTAGAGGTGCGCAACTGTACCCACAAATGACCAATAGTCGTGGCGTTCATGTCGTTATATGCACAACCAGACCGTAAGATCATAGAGCCGTTTCACCGCCTCCGCTCAGTCAAACCCCACGTCATAGTCGACACAACAGGCCAGGACTACCGATCTCACGTTGATACTCCAGATCCAACGTATTGTGGTTAGCACACAAGGCTAACACCACATTTCTAACAGTTGATACTACAGATCCAACTATTAAGGTCTTATTTTCTCAGGGGAGTATGGCCTATGGCAAGGGTACTTTGGCTCAGCCCCGCCTATACAAGGTATATGGTATGCATGATCACTACAACGCTTAAGTACAATCGATCATTTGTTGCTTTAACCTTATATAAACAAACGCGTGTGATGAAATCCACCTTCTAATGTGCCCTCGACACTCTTTCCAGGATTTCACCACCCACCATGATCACGCCCAAAAACCGGTGATCAACAATTCCACAATTGATTCACTTTAGAAAATAGGTTTTCATTTTGTGTAGGTTATAAACGAGAAGGAAATTTTGTAAAACGTTCTCAATGGATATGAACAATAAACTGAACTTGCCTGGTAACGGATAGGTAGTGGAGTTCGACTGGTCTGCTTGCTGAACTCCGGCTTCTGAAGAAACAGCAATATAGTCCGATAAGGACTACTCCATAAAATCTCAATATGAATGCAATGACCATGGCATTGTATGCATGAGATGATATGTGTATTAAAATGTTCCAAGGAATGTAATATAATTCTTTTAGACATTCTTTTGAAATTTTAGAATTACTTAAGCATTCAAACCTTAGTCATTTAACATTTGATTTACTTTAATTAATGTTTAACATTTTCTCTCAATCTCTTTTAGTTGATTTAAGATATCAAGTCAAGATTTTAGAAACTAAGTTAGTGTTTAATTCTCTTCTTTAGAAAAGAATAATATATTTAACTCAATTAAAAATAATCTATAATTTTTCGATAGGTTTTACTTTCTTTTTAAGAAGGAAGAAATTATTTTAACTTAAGAAATTCTCAATTCCAACTTACTCCTCAATTTATACTACATCTATTTTCATCACTTTATTTCTCTTCATTTTCAGTTTAAAAGAAAACAGTGAAAATTAGTTTTAAATCTCCATCTTTTCTTTTCTTTTCTTTAAGCAGGCCCGCTTGGCCCAAATGCCCTACACTACCCTAACACTACCGCAGCCTAATCTCTCTCTCCCGGTCGCCCTAGATCTCTCTTCTCCGCCTCCTAGCATACGCCGCCTCCTTAGGTCCTCATTCTCCTCCGCCGCCTGCTCGGACCAAATGCCACCACGCCTTCTCGTCACCTCCACCTTGGTCATGCCTTTGGCCTCCTCCTCCTGGCGTCTCCGCTCTTTGCCCCCCTCTCTCTCCACCGTCCTCCGCCCCAAGCGTGCTTCGCTGTCGCCTCGGGCGTTGCCGCCTCCGCCTATGCGGGATGTCGCCGCCTCGGTCCCGCCTGATACCGACGCCACCCTGGTCGCTTCCCTCGGTGCCGCATCTCGAATGCTGCTCCTCTCAAACGCTGCATCGTTGCCCTGAACCTAGGGTTCGGGTCCTTGCCTGCCCCCATGGGCTTGGCCTGGGCTCGTCGGTCGCCGTCCTTGCCGCATCGCCCGAGGCGGTTTGTGATTTTGATTGTGGCTATTATGATTTAAGCTAGTTGATTTGGTTGACATAACTTGATTGCTACATTACTTAGCATTTCCAGAAATTTATGCTAGTGTATTTTGGATAAGATTTATGAATGCTCTAGGGTTGATATAAATACACTTGACCTCTACTGTTCACTCATTGAAATCTTGAGAGCATGATTGTAGCCTAGATGATGGGTTTTTCTTGTGGATTATTGCATATATGTTCTATTATTCTTTGATTTGTGCATTGGAATTAGCCATTTAGGATTTGGGGCTTGAATTGAGGTGCCTATTTTAGCATTGGTACATAACAGTTGATGCTTTGAGTGCTTGCTTATGGTTTAGTATCATTGTTATGCCCAGCTCAGTATATGTGTTCTTACTGTGCTTATCTAAGAATCTGAGTTCATTTAGCTATCAAGCCTTACTTTCTGATAAAATAGATACTATACTTAATCTGGCCTATTTCATGTTAATTCTTCATTTGAAAACTTCAGGTTGATATTCCAGTTGTTAAATGAGATAAGAATAGATGATGCTACATGGTCATTAGCTGAACTGAAGAGGATCTTAACATTTAAGTATTTATTTTTCAAAATTCGTTAAGAACAGATACTAAACTGATCTTAATTATCTTCTGTTTCCTCTATTATGCATATATCCAAATCAGTTTGTTAACTGAAAAGAACAAATGCTTGCTTATCTTGAATTGGTATTTTAGGATTGATAGGAACAAATACTCTACCATATCGCCTATTAGTTGCCTTGACATACTATGATGATCTCTCTGAGAGAAAAACTTTAGAAAGGTAAATGAAAGAATTTGATAAGAACAGATTACTACAATGTTGCCTAAGGAAAAAACCAATGATGAAATCTACCTGAGGGTCCTTACTATCGTGCTAATTTATTGGCATGTATATGTGAGGTTATAGTGCTTTTGATGATTTTTACCTTGTATAAGTCTGGACAAAGGTAAGCTTCCTAGACCCTTGCTAGTACTCCTAGTCCTTGCTCCTCCCCCTAATCTTGATCCTCTTGATCACCTGATGGTCTTCTCTCCTACGCTCCTCCAGCTGACACTGTTTTTCTGGTGGTCTTGAGCTCCTGATCTTGAGCTTGGTGGCCTTCTTTCTTACTATTCTCAATTCTTTGAGAAAAAATAGTAGTCTTGAAAGTGACTACTATTGCTGGCTACTATTTCTTTTGATCCCTACTGAGCTTATATGTGACCTTTTTGGTGGAAATTGCCACCTCCTGCTACCTTGTTTTGTTAACGTGGAAAAATTGCTTGAGCTTGCCTTACCGATTAAGTTACTTGGTCAAAAAAATCTTGGCTATTGGAAAAAAAATCTTCGGTGGATAATTTGTTTTATCTCAACAGTGTGCCTTATCTCAACATTTTGGTTTTTGCAAATCTTTTCTAAAAGAATGGAGGCAATGTAGTATAGGAAAACTAAAATATATTTTCCTACTCTCACCTCTTTTCTCCATATACATATATATACCAAGTTCGTCCGATGAGGGTCTTAGCCACGTGGCCCTTGGACATTTTCGAAACAAAAAACATTTTGCAAACTTATTTTGAAACTAAAAAATATTAAGGTTTCAATTCGGGTATTATTTGCCCCCGCAACTAAAACCTGTGGATGTAAGCGAATTGTGCCAGTGGAATCACATATATTTCAAAACATTGTTTTCAAAAACCTTTGCCTCCTACAATAACGGCATGATTCCAACGGTCTCGAGTGTACATACTCAACAACCTCAGATATCGCCAACATTTCCAGAGATAAACTCCCCCCTTCCGACTTGGTGTTCTTCTACAGCCCAATACTCAAATATTAGGGTTAGAGATTAATGTATAGGTAGATACATTTCATCATGTAATTTTCTTTTCTTCTTCTTTATTTACTTTTGTACTCAATAATTGTTGTATCAAGACATTTGTAATATTCTCTAATTAATAAAGTTTTAATTTCAATTACATTTGAACGTATATGAGTGATCATGATGAATGCCATGAATGATGCGAATGCACAACAAATTTCCCCTCTCAACCTAGCTTATGACGCTCCTCGGTTGAATCAGGTCAACTCAGCAATGCGAGTTCATTTGACTTCCACCTCACGCCACTTACGACTAACCGAAAAACTCGAGCTCCCACAGCCGCCATTCAAATTTGAGCCAAATTTGACCTTTTTATGTTTCTCACCGATTTAAATATCAGAAAAATCTCAATAAAATTATGTGATAATCTATTATTCATCTACAGTCCATTTTTGACAAATTCCATCATCTGCATAGTTCGGAAACATATGCGAAATCTAAATTTAGATTTCAATAGCATTTGTTGTGTAGCCACTGTTGGGGTTCTACTACAGCCACTTCGTCTCCAACCCCTCCCTCATTCTTCTCTCATTCTTATTGCTAGTGGGCCCAGGGACCCACTTGGAATCCTCCTGCCTCCCCTCCGCCCTCCTTCTCCCCTTAGCTGCGTGCTGCTGCTGGTGCACGCCAACAACGGCTAGCACCTATGCTCGGCCGCTCTGCGCCCCTTTGCCAATTCCTCCTCTGCGTCAAGGGCCCCTCGACACGACCCTACAAGCCACTCCTCTCCTCCTCTGCAACAACACCGCAACACGCACGCCATGCCATAGGCGTGTCCATGCTAACACAGAGCTCGTTCACGTCAACAGCGGGATGACACTGCACCTCGTCACGTCATCACCTGGCGTTCAATCCTAATCTCTCCCTGATGCCGCCTAAATCCCTGCAGCACAATGCCCATGCCGCTGCTGACGAGCCTGCTTTTCCCGTGAGTTGAGCCCACGGTGCACCGACCGTAAGGCTATAAACCAGGCCTTCAACCTGGCTCTTTCCTCCACATCACTCCCTCAATCCCTCTAAACTCTCTTCAGTCACTAAAATTGACTGCAGGGCCTACCTTCTCGAACTCCGACGAGGGGCGCCGCCGTAGCCTATTCGCAGATTCTGGCCGTTTTGTTGGGTGAGGCTTCTATTTACCGATCCCCTAGTTCATCTCCCTCATAACAACTCATTCTTATGATCAATATGTGCTAGGGATCTCTGCCGGCAAAACGCCCAACTCACCGCTGTCGACAAGCTTTGGGACACACCGTCGCCATCTCTCCGGTGATCGCCGGCGAGGACCACCACCACCAACTAGTCCGTCCCAACACCCTAACCTCTTCTCTGTCCTCGCGCTCACTCCTGCATCGCCGCTCGCCGTCGATGAGGCTTCTCGATCGCCTCCCCTATTTTTGTGAGGCCATGAGGTGGGACCCGTGTGTAAGGGCAGTTATATAACCGTCTAAGGCCAATGTGCCACTTACAACTCAGACCCACTTGTCTTTTATTTTTAATATAACCGGTTAAAGCACCTAAGTCTATGACATATTGGCCCCACGTGTTAGTTTTTTTTATACCTCAACCCTTCGGTTTATGTATTCCCGAAGGGAAAGCGTATTCCCCCAGTACACCATCAACATCACCCCTATTCCCATACAGAGAGTATTTTCCCTCTCTACGTTCTCTCCCGACAAAATTTTGATCGTCCATTTCTGCCGTCAACAAGTCACCAGGCCCAGAGTTATCTTTGTGTTTCCTTCCGCTGCAAGTCTTTCATGTTTTTCAACCTTCAGGCCCCATTAAGTCACGACCATAATGGTCAGTATGTTGTATTACTTCGTGGATGAATATAATATTCACTTCGATTGTGGTTAGTATCTACTGATCATGGGATTACTGTTAGTAAAATACAGAGGGTAATCCGATCATTAAGATCAGGTTCCGACAAGCCTCTTCTCCTGGCACCATTGCCTCCTAACCACGATAGGTCACACCGCAATGCCATTGCTAGCCAACGACTCCTATGTCCTAACATCCCCCTTCTTTGCCTCCCCCTCCTACAATGATGACAATGATCCGTAACTGTCCCATGCCCGACCACCATACTTTATTGCTTACAACTGGCGATATTGTCGCTTTGCCTCGCCCTAGCCCTCGCACCCTTCTCCAACCACACACCCCCACCTCGGCTAATCCTCTAAGCGTTGGGTATTGCTGAACCCCGTCCGGCAGAGGTGACCCGATCTAAACCCTAAACCCAAACACTAAAATCATCACGAGCTCCGGCTCCGCACTATCTTTGTCCTACGTTCGGCTTGCACGCGCTCCACTTTGACCAGGTGCCTTCAATGCTCGCCCTATTCTGACCAGGTCGTTCACTCGCGCCAACGATTGTATACTGTCAGTATCGTCCGTTTGAACCATATTGTTCCATGCGATGAGATAAATAAACTAGACATATGTTACATTGTTTAGGCTTAGCGACGGTAGCGTATGTTACCATTACCAATAAAACAGATTAGTAGACCAAAAAACCGGTAGAACAAATAAAGAGTAGTGGTAAGAGTAGGACTAATATAACGCAGGTATAGAGTGACTTATGATATGCCTACAGGAATATGGTAACACGGGCAAAATCAAGTAAACCAAAAAAAGAGTTAAACAAATTATAAAAATTATTATTAGTGGCCAAAAGGTGTGCTGGTGGAAAGAATAAAAAACACAGTACGTGGAACAAATCAATCAAAAAATTAGTTCAATCAAAATAATTGGTTGGTCGTGTCTATCAATCGATGCAAAGATCAGTGGTAAAATCTCCATTTAAAAAAAATCAAAACAATTAGTACAACAGAACGAAAGGGTGCTAGAATATGAGCAGATCAAGTCAATTAGTGGAGTAAAGAAAAACTATTAGTGAAACAAATATGTATTACTACTGGATTTTTTTCTTGTAATTGGTATTACTACTGGAATAAATAAAACATACAGAGTAATATGGAAAAAGCTAGATTATGATTGTCGGGAGATTTGAGCACCTACTCCAGGCCTAGCCGCATATGACGTACCGTCCTCAATGTCACTATACTGCAGTGACAACCCTGAAAGTTGCATTCATCATAGACATGGTACTATCAGAATCCCAGCCATTCGCTTGTCACAGCTGTCCTGATTCCTGAGGATTATCCAGCAATGTATTCGTGCAAAGCAAATTAACCATCTGATGCTGAAGGATAGAGTGCTGAGCAATGGGTAGGCAGCAGCCAGCCTGCAAGTAACTGATAAGCGATCGCTATCTTATCTGCGATCGCTATCTTATCTGAATCACATGCCGGTAAGGGCGAGGAGAGCGACGTGTCAGTGTCACACGAGGCGTTCGCTACGCTACCAGTACGGCCGTCTCTCTAGATTGGCTCCGACTGCTACGGTGCCACTACTAGGACAGCTCAACAAAAAGAAAAGAAAAACCGTATAAAAAAAACTCGGTGCTCCAATGAACTTTTTTTCTCGAGTGCTAGCTTCTGGTTCGCCTCCTCCTTATCCACAAGGGCACTGTTACGATGCAAAACTAGGTGCCGCTCCCTACTGTTTCTGTTTTCTGTCTTGATTGTGTTCCTGTTGTCTGTAGTTTCCTGTTATCTACATCTCATAGTATAGTAGCAGTACACAATAAGAATATTGATGTATGCTGCATCGGGATCGATCAATTCATTTAAGTAGGTCATTATCTAAAACATTGGGCAGTAGGGAGGGGGCCAGGCCACCACCGGCCAGTCACTGCAAGATTATTAGATTAGATTAGATGGGCTTTGGAATTGTAGATTCATATAAGTGGTACCCTCTATCATTCATTCTATCCACCTATCTCTTCTCTCTGCTCTCCCGTCCCAACCCTTTGCTCTGTCTCCTTCCTCTCCTCCACCGTGCTGTCTCCGATCTGCCACCGCTGCTGCTACTCCTGTAACTCGAGTGCTGCGGAAAGAGAAGCAAGGTAACAGCCGCGTTGCAACCCTCCCTGAAACCGTACATGTTAATTGCTATGCTTTTTCTCCGCCGGGAATGTGCTTTTCTCTTTCCCCTTTGGGGTGAGTTTTGAAGATGATCGGCGGCTTTCCTTCTCGTCTTCTGTGTTTCTTTTTCACCTGTTCTTGTGTCTCTCAAGTGGATCTTCTCCAACCTAGTCAAACTCGTCATAAATTGCGTCTCCGGTAGCCAGGGATTATGTTAGGTTTGCAAAATTATAAAGCAGCTAATAAATACGCAGTCACCCCATCTCAATCATCAAATTGCTTCTCCAACCCCACCTAACTAGTTTTGCTCTTCTTCGGTTAGAAGCTATTCTAGTTACGTACAACTGTTAGGATGATTAGCTCAAACTTTGTTCAGATGATTAGTAATGTTGGCACTTGCCTTGTACTGCTTTGTAGTAGCTGATAAGGAACTTTCAGCTTTCACTACAGTTATGCAAGTGTTAACTTCTTTCTGAACATACCAGTTTGATTTTGTTATAGTTGTTACAGGAGTTTGATATCTGAAATTAACTTATAGTACTTGCTGTTAAAAGGTTACTGAACACATTTCTTATTTTGTATTTGGACGTCTCTAAACAGGCTCTTCACTGAAGGTTAGTTCAATCATATGGCCCTTAAGACTCTGCAAGTTCCATCTAGCTTAACAAGAACAAATAGCTACAGTTTCAGTCCATCCCAGTCTCCTTATCAGCCAAAACCTCAATCAAGACCAGAAGCAAGAATCACAGCGAAGAATCACCACAAGAGTCCATCAGTCCTGAAATGCAGAGCCAATCTGCACGGCTGCATCGATGAGGTTATTCGATCCCAGCCGGATCAGACAACTGAAATCCCCATAGTCCTGTACCCAGCGGTTGTCTTCCCTGGCGCGACGCTTCAGCTGCAGACGTTTGAGTTCAGATACCGCATCATGATGCACACTCTACTCCAGGAGGGCCTCAGCTTTGGTATCATCTACTCTGGCAGGAAAGATGGTAGGATGTCCAATGTAGGATGCATCGTCCATGTCGTGGAGTGCGAGAGGCTCGTTGATGACCGGTTTTTCCTGACCTGCATCGGCGGAGACCGCTTCCGGGTCGTGGAGGTCGTCAGAACAAAGCCATACGTAATCGCAAGAATTCAGGTACTGAGTGACAGTGGTTCACCCAATTCAGGGCATCAGGGTGACCTGGGGTGCCTGATGCAGCAAGTGGAAGGGAACCTGAAGAACGTGACAAGGCTTTCAGACAAACTCCACTGGAAACCAAGGGGAGATCACCAAGCTGGGCAGCTCAGCAGGACGCATTCCCCGTTGTCTTTCTCCTTCATCGTCGCCAGATTGTTCGTCGACGATCGCTCGGAGCAGCAACTGTTGCTCAAGATGGACGACACGGCGCTGCGGTTGGCGCGAGAAGGGCGTTACCTGGAGCAACGGAGCAAGTACCTGTCGGCCATAGCAGCGATCAAGGACGCCTTTGAGCATTTGTCCTGCAATGAGTAGTATACCCTGCGCACTGGAGCTGTGCTAGTATCTAGTAGCAGTAGATAGGAAGATACTGGCAAGAGTGGTTCACTGGTCGTCAGATTCTCATAGCCATAGGTTTCTCATTTTGCGTTTGGTTTGTTACTTTCCTTCTGCCCTGATCGATGTGTATATATTGTACATTCTTGGATGTCCTTTTTTGTGGTGAAACTTTGCAACTCTCTGGATGTACTCAATCACTTATGTACAGACGTACTATCTGCAAGATATTTAGAGACTAATAAGGGTATATTATATACAGCTACTGTTCGAGTACATGTCAATCAAAAAACCTGTCCCGACTACAGAGATACAGTTCGGAAACGTCATTCCAGAAACCGTTTGAGGTTAAGGTCTGTGATAAGCGAACTAATAGATCATATTAAATGAGGTTAAGGTCTGTGATAAGCGAACAAATAGATCATATTAAATGAGGTTAAGGTCTGTGATAAGCGAACTAAATCATATTAAATCATAGTCGGTTCAAAGAGAACCGTCCGTGACGAGAATTATAGAAGGCAAAACAACATCGATCTTGGCCATACTCGTGCTATGGCACTCCACCGGCGTTGTTCGCCGAGGAGAAGCGCTGGCCGCCTCGAGAAGTATTGTCCATCCGACGCAACCGGTGTTGGAGCGCAGCACGCCACTCTGCATGTCGACGTTTCACCGCGGCGCCACCGGCTCTGTTGGTTGCACGCATCTGCAGCACGGCTACGGCCGAAGAGCGGCCTTGCAGACTGGGCACTGCCCTATGCCCAGGTTGGATCCGCCGCTCCTAGCCCGAATACTCTCGGTAGGCCTCTGAATCCGCCACGCCTTGCGCGACGGCACTACCATCGCCATCGACAGTGTCGTCATCACCATCGCCATCGACGGCGCCACCACCACGCCTTGGCCAGCCACGCCGAGGCCCTTCTCCACGCGGATCTGTCAGCCGTCGGGGTTGGACTGGCCCTCCCAACGGATCTCTGGATCAGCATCGCCCTTCCACAACGGCGTCGCGTCGTCATCGATTGTGCCATTATCGCCATCACTATCGTCATCAACGGTGCCATCTTCCCTCCCTCATCTCCGCTGTGACCTTCTGCTTCAGGCATTGCATGGAGGTGAGTTGGGGAGGAGACATAGGAGGAGGAGCTCATCGGTGACTAGCAGATCTTAGAGGTGGCGCACGGATCCGGCAAGATGTGTGCATATGTGAGAGGAGGAAGTGGAAGTCAGGAGAGGAAGAGAGAGGTTAGAGGGTCGGCGGAGACATATATATCACACACGATTTTTACAAAAAGATCGTTTGTGATTTGAATTTTGTGTACCATCTGTGATAAGACGTCTAGGATATGTGTTTCTATATAGTAGTGTGTACATATTTTTATTTTTTTCTTTTACTTCTCTTTGAAAGGGAAGTGCACGTTTTACATCAAGAGTAAAATTTGAAGGCATGCATATTGGTCCGAAGCAAGAGGGGGAACATCGAGTGAATGTCAGGCCTCTCCCAATGCACAGGTGTTTAGATGAGGTGCTAAATGTATAAAAGGGTTTAGCAACTAAACTCCCCAGTACATAGGTGCTTAGCTTTTTGTAGTTAAGTTTTCTTTATTTAATTATTTAGCAACTAGACTCCCCAATGCATAGATGCCACATAGGCGTTTTGCATAGGTCCGCGCGCTTAGCATCGTTTCTTCTTGGAGCCACCAAAGTGCTCTCTCTCCTCCTTAATAGTTTGAGTCGAAATTCAACTCTAGTTTGAGAGGTTTTAGTAAAACAGTCATAACTTTCTCATACGAAGTCCGTTTTGGGTCCACGACCACTAAATCGAAGCTAACGCAACGCGCATCCAAAAAAATACAGGTATATCTGGCCAATTCGGCTTTTAAGTAGGACTTTTTGGCTCCGGAAGTTTTTCCGTTACTTTTTTTGATCTTGCGGAGGGCATATCTCCTTCACCCGGACTCCGAATTGGGTGATTCTTGTTTCCCCAGTTAGTTTGAGTCGAGGACTTGCTTTCCACCTTGATCCCAGCTTCTGCTGAGCACTTTCGTCCGGACGCCGTTTTCAAAATCTTCGATTTCGGGCCGGGATTTCCACTAGTCGTTTCGTCGACTTTCTCGAAATTGGCTCAAAATTTCTGGAGACGTAGAGTTTGGCCTCCCGCTCACAGCCATGAAAACTGTTTGACAATCGGAGCTGTCAAACTCCCTCCCCGACGCTGCCACTTTCCTGCCGCAGCAAGAAAATCTGCAGTTTTTGCTGCCGCGGCAGCAGAGATCAACTAGCCTTGCTTCATCTATTTTACAGATGATTCCAGTTTGGAACCGTATGTACTGTTCGATTTGTACAGACGGTTCCAAGTTTAGAACCGTCTGTGCTGTTTACAGATTTGTACAGACTATTCCAAACTTAGAACCGTCTGTACTGTTCGATTTGTACAGACGGTTCCAGTTTAGAACCGTCTGTATTGTTTACAGATTTGTACAGACGGTTCCAAACTTAGAACCGTCTGTACTGTTTGATTTGTATAGACGGTTCCAGTTTGGACCCGTCTGTGCTATTTGTACAGACGGTTCCAAATTGGAACCATCTGTACTGTAGTGTCCCGCTTGTTGGGAACCGTTTGTACTCATTTTCTCAGACGGTTTTCGTTTAGAACCATCTGTGATACTATTTGTACAGACGGCTTCAAAAAACCGTCTGTACAGGGGCGTCCCGTTAAATGAATTCTGTAGTAGTGATAGAGTATTAAGGGATTATATGTTGAAAAATATGGATAATATTTTAATTCCAAGAATTAACAGGAAACATAATTCATAATAAGTAAATGATGCAAATAACATTTCTAACAGCAAAATAAAACATTTCAAGAAACACAATACAATGTAACATGATATGACAGTACAAATAGGATCAATAGGGCAGTATGTTTCTTCGCGGAGAAGTTATAGCAAGTCCCTGAAGGGAAGCAGTGAAAGCTTGAGGTAGTACGTCGATGCAGTGAAGTGCAGTATAGTGATGCAATAAAGAACAGTACAATTGATGCAGCGAGCGGTCGCGTAGTTGTGTTACGCAGAAACACTATTGCCATCCCGTGTGGGTCTAACCATGGCAAAGATTTCGAAGATGCTGCCCCACTACTCCTCGGTCCACGTCGAGAAGAAGTGTCGACAAGGATCAAGTGACACAGTCCTCCAGCATAAGTTTCAAGAAGATAAAGATAATATGGTGAATGGAGAGATGGTGAAATTCGGGCTTCAAATAATGCAAACATCTCCACATTATATAATTGCCACCTCATACTAGTAACGGCTCAAATTAGCAGCCCTTAATCACTGGTTACCTCAACATTTAATTCCCCTTCGGTGCTAAATAGTAACCAACGGAATAAACACCAAATTAAGCCATTTGAATTCAGAACGTCGGATTAAAGACAAAATAACAACAAGATTAATCAAATTAGATAAGTGGATTTTATGTGCTAATAGTCACATTGTGCCAAGCCATTGCCGCTCGTTGCAAGTCATAAGTCACGTGGATATTCACGCAAAAAATATGCGAATACGTGCGCACATGCATGCATGCGTGTGTTTTTAGTTCATGCCTCCCATGCCATCTTT
This sequence comes from Stipa capillata, assembly GCA_019208055.1. NCBI lineage: Eukaryota > Viridiplantae > Streptophyta > Magnoliopsida > Poales > Poaceae > Stipa > Stipa capillata. The sequence goes on from JAGXJF010001435.1 coordinate 639,974, forward strand.
CTCGTATTTTAAGAAAAGGCATGAATTCCGTCTTATATATTGGTTACACCTCCTTGCCTTAACAATGTGGGACTAAACTTTGCAATGCTTTGTAATTTTCAAAAGTGTGAATCATGCACATGAGTTACATGGGCTTATTACTAACAATCCCCACCAATTTCAAAGTAGTAGCCAAAAAGATGTTAAAGATAATTATGCCAGAGTACTATTATATACTAGTATTTTAGTGTGAATGGATTAGGCCCTGAATTCACACCTAGAATAACAAGATTCGTCTTCCACAACCATTGAATGGACTATGTCTTGAATTCATAGTTTTGCTTGGATAAACTTCACTTGAAATGCGAACTGATACTAGGCCATCGAAGACCCTCGCCTTAACGGAGCATTAATGGTCATGCTCCCATGTCTTTACATGAGCTCTTTCGAGAATGCCCGTTCTCTTAAATTGTGACCGCACAGTTAAGCTCAGGTAGGTGTATTCCTTATAGGTACCCTGTAGGCAAATAACTTTCCAATGGAACACATTAAGGCTTTATTGGACACAGGTATAATACAATATGTACTTGTTACAATAACAACTTGTTCTTTCTCATAGTCTAAGTTAGGAGATCTCCGATCAAAAAGTTATGGGTTACCATTGTGATGTGACTTCACTGGGGCCTCATTCTGATGTTCCATAGAAGCAACAAATATTCCCTTTAATGCTAGCCTCTTTGTAAAAGGGTCTGCCATATTTTTCTCGGCGCAAATTTAATTCACCACAATCACTTCAGAGTTTCTTAATTTTCTTAATTTTTTGATAGATTTAAGCCTCCTCTTAATATGTCTAGATGACTTCATATTGCCCCTAGTACTCATAACCTTGGCCAACACCGTTTGATTATCGTAGTACATAAAAATTGTTGGTATTGGTTTCTCAACCAATGACGAGTCCAATAGAAGCGCCCTTAGCCATTCAGCCTTAATAGTGGCAATGTTTAGTGCTATAAGTTATGCTTCCATGGTTGATCTCGTCAATATGGTCTGTTTGCATGAACTCCATGGAACCACAACATCAGCTAAGGTAAATACATATCCACTTGTAGCTTTGATCTCATCAGTGTCAGAATTCCACTTGGAATCACTATATCCTTCTAATACAAGAGGATATCCACTATAGTGAATTTCAAAAGATGTTGTACCTTGCAAGTAACATAGTACTCACTCAAGTGCTTCCCAATGATCATTTCCCAGATTAGAATTAAACCGGCTTAATTTCCTCACAACAAATGAGATGTTCGGTCTGGTAGCATCAGCTACATACATGAGGGACCTAATCATTTGTGAATATCTCAACTAATCTTTTGCTTCTCCCTAATTTCTACGTACACTACCCCAGAAAATACTTCTCCTGCACAGTCTCCACTGACAGGCAGAACATCCCCATCAGTGATACCGTTCACTACTGACAGGCAAACAGGTACCCGTCAGTGATTATTCCAGTAGGCGGTCCAAATTCAGAAGAAAAAATAATTACTGACGGGTCAAAAACATGGCCTGTTAGTAGTTGTGTATTTCTACTGACAGGAAGTACCACTGACGGGCCCGTTATTATAGCCCGTCAGTAGAGTGTATTACACCACTGACGGGCCCAAATTATGGCCCGTCGGTGATGTTATAACCCAAACCATTGACAAGCCCAAATTGTGGCCCATCAGTGCTGTTTTGGCCCAAACTACATAAGCCATCCCCCCACTAACCCTAAGCTATGTCAATAGCATTGATAATGTTAATATAAGTAATTTTTGCCTTCTCAATTACTTGTCAAGTTTTTCTATCCCCTCGCTTGCTCGCAAAAGAAGTCACTCTCACGAGTATCGGGCTCCCATGTCTCCCTGGCGCAAGTAGGTCCTTACTGGTCTGTGGTACGAGGAGTCGGGGTAGTCTAGTCTCTGGCGGCGGGCTGTCGGCGCTCGGACTACCAACTGTACCCTGAGCACTCCTGAGTCAGGGCACATAAGTCCCTAGCGACTTGTGCTCGGACTGGTCAGTTGCCCCGAGCGCTACCGAGCCTCAGAGTACTCGGATAACCTTACCTCTCGTACTCATGACCAGTCGGCTGACTCGAAGGCCCGTGGGTCCTGACAGTGGGGAGTTTCGGAAAAACTCAGGGCAGGGGCATCTTTTGCCTATAGGTTGTTATAGTCGCCTGCAAGTTTACAGATCAACCATGGTGAAGTTCCCGGGTGCCGCTGACAATATCAAGGCGAAGACCTAGGACGAAAAGCCACCATGGATTCCCCTGACGTCATCGTCAATCTCGAAGATAATATTCAAGAATGAGAGGAAAAGCATTCGATCCTACTCATAAGCTAAGTTTTTTATGCCGCGTTTTCTCGGTTTTAAGGCTTTTATACCGTCCCCGCGAGTAGTCTCTCACGTCAGCAATCCCGAGCACTGCTCGATCATAGGGTGGAGGTGTTTCGGAGTAACGGTGTGAGCCACGGGGAGTGTTCCGGGTCGTCGCTCAAAGCCTTGGTCGCCTTTCCTGGTTTCTACACCCTGGGCACCAGTCCGCCAAAAAGCCGCCCGAATATCCTACGCGCTCGCACACGTGCTCGAGGGCTCCCCCACAGATGAAGGACTAGCGGTGTGAGGGATCCTTGCTACACGAGAGGGAAAGTCAATGAAACCAGGTGGAAAAAGTCGGCACGATAAAACTTCCGCTGATGCCCAGCTACCTGTGTAACCGTCCCCGAGCAAGTGCTCGGGCGAACCTGCAGGAGCGTCAAGACCCGAAGGCGCGCAGCCCCGAGCACTGGAGATGGCTCTCGGTGTGGCGGTCTGCGCTCGGCGCCCGCCTCTCGGGGGCCTAGGGTCCTCGGGGTCCCGAGGCGCGGCCTGCTCAAGGACAAGTTCGACGCATCCAGCTCTCGGGGGCTGGGGTCCTCGGGGCTGCCCCCCAAGGGTCAGCCTATTCCGGCGCGAGGTGGACGCGTCTTCAAAAAAAGAGAGAGAAAGGTGTGAGGAGCCAAGTCCGCACGTAGCATTGTATCAACAACAAGTTTTTTACAAAAAGGCTCTTCGACCTTGAACAAAAAGCACAAACACATACAAAGGGCTAGTCCTCGCCGCGGTCGCCGCCGCCGTCGTCGTCGGAGTCACTTTCGCCCTCTTCCCACGTGAAGTGCTAGGCGATCTCCCTGGCTACCTCGCGGATGGCCTCGCAAGCGGCGTCTTCCTCCTCCTCGGTGACCTCGAGCCGTGCCGGCTCCAAGGATAAGTTTAGATCCTGACTCCGGTAGCACGCCAGCACATGCTCTGCCACTGCGGCGGCCAGCTTGCGCCCCTCCCGAGCGGCCACGTCCTTTACGGCCACCGGTAGCTTCTCCAGCCGCTCGGCGATCATGACGAAGGGAAGGACGAAGTGGCCCAGGGACTCCAGGCCCAGCTCGCCCGTGGCTACGCGGCCAAGCCTGGCAGCCGCCACCGCGCGCCGCGCCTGGTCGAAGATGTCGCGCATCATTGCGGTGCCACTGTTCCTTTTGGACCGCATCTCCATGAGGAGATCCCTCTCCTCGGTGGCCGTCGACTCCAGTCACTGCAGCTCCTCCTGTAGCTCCTTCACCTGCTCCGACAGCCTCCGATTGGAGACGTTGCTATCCACTAGGCGCAAAAATCAGAGCGTGGGGGGACGGTTCTGTTTCCCTAACAGAGCGCGTCCCTCCGCAAGGCGCAAAAATCAAAGTGGTTCCCCCGCATGGCACTCAGAGCAGGCTGGCATCTTCGTCGGCCCATGGAGTGAAGGCCCCGCCCCCAGCCTCGTCCTTTTTCTGGGCCGTCGCCTGGTCGCAGGGCTGGGGGCTACTGTCAGCGATACGGGGAACTGGGCCCCTAAATCGCTGGAAAAGGCCCAACTTGACGCCGCGTCACCAAGGACGTGGGAGTCGAGAGGAGGTGCTCGGGAGCTCACCCCGAGCGCTGGATCCACTCGGACGTGGGAGTCAAGAGGAGGTGCCCGGGGCTCACCCCGAGCAGTGTGCCCACTCGGCCGTCAAGGGAAGCCCCGAGTCGTCCCTTAAGGATGCTCCCCAAACACACAAGGCGACTTGGCTCCCACTCAGGACAGCAAGTGCCTCTCCCAGGCATTGGGATGGCCTAAGCCATGTGCTCGGGAGTCCCCAAACACGGGAACCCCGAGCACCCTTCGTGGGTCCCTACCCAGTACACGTGGCCCGACAGGCGCATTTAATGCCTGTCTGTGCATGCATTCCTACTCCAAGTCCGTTGTGGACAAGATGATGATGTCCTGGTCAATTTCCGTCCTCCCATGTGATAAGTCCCATCAAGCTGTCGGTCTTGGCAGGGGATGGAACGGTCTGACATCTTTTTGACTTTGGGGCTCGCCGCCGTGCGCCTAGGCGCATACCTCCTGCCCCTGGTCAGTGGGGCCAAGCTAGGTAGCTGCAGCATGGTCTGTGGCAGAGGGCGTTCTGGGAAGTCTTCAGCTTCTGACCCAACCACGTCATGATGATCCAGATCCTAACCTAAGCGTGGTCGGAACTATTCTGCTACAGCAGCCCTCAACTGCCGGCGTGGGTCGCCCACGCCCTATCCATCAGCAACGGTGCTACTACAGTGTTTTTGCCTTTCGGCCATTGTGGTGACCCCCGGGTATATAAGGGGAGAACCAAAGCCATGAGAAGGGGGCTGCCTAGGAGAAGAAAAGAGCAAGAACACCTGTGTTTCCAGGCTCATTGTAATCATCCAAGTATTCATATATACACAAAAAGCAGGACGTAGGGTTTTACACCAAGAAGGTGGCCCGAACCTGGGTAAATCTCGGTCTTGTTTCTAGCTTCCTGCCGTTCAAGATCCGGCATAGCTCCTGTTCCTCCGCTTCCCCGGCCGAATCCCAAAGGGGGTCCTTCAGGACCACCGATGCCGGCGTTTGTTCGCCGACATCTGGCGCGCCAGGTAGGGGGAGCAAAGGTTCCAAAGCTACGTCGTTCATGGCAGGCAGACAGTCATGTCCCCAGCAGTGGGGACGTCAACAGCCCTCCGCTCCAGCACGCTCGGCGCCCTCTCCTGTGCAGGGGCGCCACGCTGTGCCCGGCGGCACCGCAGCAGCGGACGCAGCGCTGTCGCAGTTCCTGCACCTACTGCGCGAGGGTGAGTCGCATGCCGATCCACCTGTCACCGAATCTCCCCAGCCGGTGCGGCACCGGCTGGATTTTGACCAGCCGGGTGAGGCAGGCGTGCTGCATGCTGCGTAGCTCCTCCTCCGGCACCCTCCCGTCCAGGTGGAAGGTATATCTCCTGTGGGCCCTTGGCTCCACGAGGTACCCAACCTGGTGGACACCGCTCGCCGTCAGGTGGTGGCCAGAGGCTCTCATACCTCCTCAATACATGGTGACACCCGACCGGGCCCCTCAGCGGCATCGCCGCACTACCGCCGCGTCTTTCACGTGGTGAAGCAAGGGAGCTCCGCAGCAGTCCCCCCCATTCGGTTGCTTCTCCTGTTTTAGGAGACGGCCCAGATCTTCACCATCGCATCAACCAGCGGAGGAAAGATGAAGATGCGCGTGTCACCATCGAGCGCCACCGGGAGAGGCAGCGCGAAGCAAGGGCTGACGAGGGCCAATCGTCCTCCGGCCCCGCTGCTGGTCGTGCCTACTCTCCGGTGCACGCCCGTGCACAGCCGGTCGGGAGGGTTGGCACCCCGCTTTACAGAGCGGGCTGTCAGGCTTTTACTCCTGACCTTCGCCGCATCAGCTAGCCCGAAAAGTTTTGGCCTGAGCTGCCGCAGAAGTATGACAGCTCTTTCCATCCGGAGGAGTTCCTCCAGATCTACACCACCGCCGTACAAGCGGCTGGAGGAGCCGAAAAGGTAATGGCCAACTGGTTTCCCATGGTCTTGAAGGGTTCTGTCCGTTTGTGGCTCATGAACCTTCTCCCGAGCTTGATTTGCTCGTGGGAGGACCTTTGCCACCAGTTCATAGCCAACTTCGAGGGCACCTTCGAGCGCCCTGGCATGGAGAGCGATCTCCACGCTATCAAGCAGCGAAAAGGGGAGACGTTGCGGCACTTCGTCCAGCGCTTCAGCCAGGTTCGCAACACCATCCCCAAGATTTCCCCTCAAGCAGTTATCGTCGCCTTCAGGCAAGGTGTACGCGACGAGAAGATGCTTGAGAAGCTTGGCACGTGTGACATCCAATCCACGGTGGAGCTGTTCACGGTCGCGGACAAGTGTGCCAAGGCGGCTGAGGCCCGCGTGTGATATAGTTTGCGCCCCGACCAGCCGACGGTCGACGATGCAGGTTCCTCCCGTCTCCGGGAGGCGGGAGAACAAGAACAAGAAGCGCAAGTCCGAGCCCGTCGCGGCAGCGGAGGCCAAAGCGCGAAAGCCGCCACGTGACGGATCAGGCGGTGGCAAGAAGCCACCTAGGGCCCCCGGTCGAGGCGCTGGCAAGTGGTGTGAGATACACCAAACTGACCGACACGACCTTGCTGAGTGCCAGACGGTGAAGTTCCTCGCCGAGAGGAACAAGAAGCAGCGTGAGGATCACCGCGAGGGTGGCGACGGCGAGCGCGGCAGCGAGGAAGGTGGTCTCGGGTTCCAGGAACCCGTAACTGTGGCGTGCATCAACGGGGGCGCCTCCACGCCCTCTTCACGTTACCAGTTCAAACTAATGGCGCACGAAGTGTGCTCGGCGACCCCGAGCACCGGTTCGACCCAACCACTCAAGTGGTCGGGTACCTCGATCACCTTCGACCGCTCGGACCACCCCGAGAACACGTCGGGTGTAGGCCGCCTCCTGTTGATGGTCTTCCCAACGATATGCAACATAAAGGTAACCCGCATGCTAATCGACGGGGGCGTAGGCCTTAACCTCCTGTCCCCTAAGGTTTTAGCAAAATGCAGGTGCCACCCGGGCAACTGAGACCAACGATGCCCTTTCACGGTGTCACCCCGGGCCTCACCCTGCCCCTAGGGCAGGTCTCCCTGATGGTCACGTTTGGGACCAGGGACAACTTCCAGACGGAGAGCGTCGTTTTCGATGTCGCCGAGTTCGACCTCCCATACAACGGCATCCTCGGGCGCCCAGCACTCGCCAAATTCATGGTTGTGTCCCACTACGTCTACCTCACCATCAAGATGCCCGGGCCCAACGGCACGATCACGGTGCCGGCCGACCTCAAGAACTCCGTCCTCTGCGTCGAGCAGCTGTTCTTAGCCACCGCCGCCGCGGCCGACGACATCGGCGAGCGCCCTAAGTCCTCGGGTCCACCCCCGACTAAAGCCAGGGTCACCGTAGACGACTCCGTCCCCGTCAAGGAGGTGATCCTTGGTGAAGATACGTCCAGGACCGTCAAGATCGGTGGCCTTTTGGCTGCCAAATAGGAAAGCGTGCTCATCGCCTTCCTCTGGGCGAATGCCGACGTGTTTGCTTGGCAACCATCGGATATGCCCGGGGTCCCTAGGGAGGTGATCGAGCATCGCCTCGCCGTGCGCCCCGACACGCGGCCCGTTCGGCAGAAGATGCGCCGGCAAGCACCTAAGCGCCAGGAGTTCATCCGGGTGGAGGTCGACAAGCTCCTTGCTGCCGGTTTCATCCGGGAAGTTCTCCACCCAGACTGGCTCGCCAATTCTGTCATCGTGCCAAAGGCCAGTGGCAAGCTGAGGATATGCGTGGATTACACCAACCTCAACAAGGCATGTTCAAAAGATCCTTTTCCTTTACCTCGTATTGATCAAATAGTCGATTCCACTATAGGATGCAACCTTTTGTGTTTCTAGATGCATATTCTGGTTATTACCAGATTAGTATGTCGGTAAAAGATGTGGAAAAAACCTCGTTTACAACCCCTGCGGGGACTTATTGCTATGTTCGCATGCCTTTTGGTTTGAAAAACGCTGGGCCCACGTACCAGCGTGCCATGCGTATTACTCTGCAATCTCAGATAGGTCGCAACGTCGATGCCTATATCGACGATCTTGTCGTCAAGACGAGAGATCAAGCAACGCTCCTCGAGGATCTAGCGGAGACTTTTGACAGTCTCCGCAGCATGCGCATGAAACTCAACCCTGAGAAGTGCGTCTTCGGGGTTCCCTCGGGCAAGCTCCTCGGTTTCTTGATCTCGAACGGGGGCATAGAGGCCAACCTCGAGAAAATTCGGGGCATCGACCAGATGCGCCCGCTGGCTCGTCTCAAGGACGTGCAGTGCCTAACGGGCTGCATGGCGGCTTTGGGATGATTCATCTCTAAGCTTGGGGAGCGAGGCCTCCCCCTATTCAAGCTCCTCAAGAAATCGGGCCGCTTCGAATGGACCCCGGAGGCCGAGCAGGCCCTCCAGGGCCTCAAGAGTATCTCACCTCGCCTCTAATCTTGGTGGCACCGAGATCCAAGGAGCTCTTGCTGCTCTACATCTCGGTCACTCCCTGGGTGGTGAGCGCAGTCCTCGCGGTTGAGCGAGAGGTAGGGTCCGAACTCCCGATAAGCGATGTGTCCAAGGAGAACCCAGGGTCCGAGCTCCCGGGTGACCCCGAGCAGCCAAGCGTGCTCGGGCCCAAGATCGACCCCTCGGGCGCTGTGCTCGGGGAAGTTCCGAACAAGGGGCGCGTCCTGCAGCAGCCTGCCTACTTCGTCAGCGAAGTGCTACGCGACGCTAAGACGCGCTACCCGCAAACCCAGAAGATGCTCTATGAAATTCTTGTTGCGTCGAGAAAGCTGTGGCACTACTTCCAAGTGCACGAGATATCGGTGGTTACTACCTACCCCCTCGACCGAATCCTACACAATCGGGAGGCCACTGGCTGCATCGTCGAGTGGGCAATCAAACTCGGGGAGTTCAACCTGTGCTTCGTCAACAACCGAGCGATCAAGAGCAGAGCTCTGGCCAACTTCGTGGCCGAGTGGATGCCGATGCCTGAAGACGAAGGGGAAGAACTATCCACGAATCCGGGACATGAAGGAACCGAGCACTGGATGATGCACTTCGACGGATCCCTCACGCTCAGCAGCGTGGGGGCTGGAGTGGTTCTCACCTTCCCAATGGGTGAAGTACTCCAGTACGTCGTGCAGCTACTTTTTCGCGCCACCAACAACATGGCCGAGTACGAGGGCCTTCTTGCGGGGCTTCGTGCAGCCGCATCCCTCGGAATACGGCGCCTGCTCGTCAAAGGCGACTCTCAGCTGGTCGTCAACCAGGTGTCCAAGGAGTACCAATGCTTGGATCCACAAATGGCGACGTACCTGGCCAAAGTCAGGAAGTTGGAGCGGTGTTTTGACAGGTTGGAGCTCCAACACGTTCCGCGCCGCTACAACGAACTCGCCGACAACCTATCATGACTGGCCTCCTCTCGGGAGCCGGTCTCGGCTGGGACCTTTGAAGAAAGGCTCTCCCAGCCGTCCGTCAAGGCCGGAGACCAAGACGAAGGGGGAACCTCGCGCCAAGGCGAGGCTACCCAGGCAGCACCTTCAGTGGGAATCCCCGTCAGGTCACTGCCGCCCGGCGAGCACGGCGTGCTCACCACCTGTTCTTAGGAGAGTTTCCTGGATCGGCGAGATCCAGGATGCCTGAAAGAAGACATCCTTCCCGAAGACGATGCCGCAGCAGAGAGGATTGCGTGACAAGCCAAACGCTACGCCCTGGTGGATGGGGATCTCTATCGGCGTGGTACCAATGGCGTCCTCCTGAAGTGCATTTCCCCGGAAGAAGGCCGCGACTTGCTCGCGGACGTCCACGAGAGCGAGTGTGGTAGCCATGCATCATCCCGCACGCTGGTCAGGAAGGCCTTTCGGCAAGGCTTCTACTGGCCAACAGCCCTCCAGGATGCCATCGAGCTGGTTCGACGCTGTGAAGCGTGTCAATATCACGCAAAGCAGACCCATCAGCCAGCTCAGGCCCTCCAAACCATCCCCTTATCATGACCTTTCGCAGTTTGGGTGCTGGATATTGTAGGTCCGTTCCCCCGAGCAGTCGGGGGCTACGAGTACATCCCATCGACAAGTTCACCAAGTGGACGGAAGCCGAGCCGGTCATCAAGATCAACAAGCACACAGCAATCAAGTTCATCCGAGGAATCGTGAGCTGCTTTGGAGTGCCCAATCGAATCATCACCGACAACGGCACGGAATTCACAAGCGATGCATTCCTCGAGTACTGTGACGCCATCGGGGTCAAGATCTGCTTCGCGTCGGTCGCTCACCCTCGCGCCAACGGACAAGTTGAGCGCACCAATGCTCAAGTCCTCAGAGGGCTCAAGACGAGAACCTTCGATCGGCTCAAGAAGTGCGGCGCTGGTTGGATCGACGAGCTCCCTGTCGTCCTTTGGTCAATCCGGACTTCTCCCAGCAGGGTGACCAGAGAAACGCCTTTCTTCCTCATATACGGGGCAGAGGCGGTCCTCCCCTCCGAAATCACTTTCGGCTCGCCTTAGGTCGGAGCTTACTCGGGGGGTGATCAGGAACAAAGAAGGCTCGAAGACATCAACTACCTAGAAGAGCACCGGTGCAGAGTTGCCCTTCGTGCTGCCAGATATCAGCAGAGCCTGAGGCGCTATCATCAGCGCCATGTTCGGGCCCGGTCGCTAGAGGTCGAGGATCTAGTACTTCGCCGCGTTTAAACGCGGGAAGGAAGGAACAAACTCTCCCCCATGTGGGAGGGCCCCTACCGAGTGACCGGCGTCTCCCGACCTGGCTCCGTCAGACTGACCACGGATGAGGGTCTGCCGCTGCCCTATGCGTGGAACATCGAGCATCTGCGCAAGTTTTACCCGTAAATAGCTCGAGTAAGTTTTTCTTTATGCTTTGGATCAAACCCCCGAGTGACAAAGCGAGTCTCGGGAGTGTTCCGGGTTCGTCGCCTAAGCCCTGGTCGCCTTGCTTGGTTTGTACACCCTGGGCACCAGTCTGGCCAAAGGCCGCCCGAGTATCCCACGCGCTCGCACACATGCTCGGGGGTTCCCTCGTATCATAAGCTATGTTAATGTTAATATAAGTAATTTTCACCTTTTCAATTACTTGTCAAGTTTTTCTATCCCCTCGCTTGCTCGCAAAAAAGTCACTCTCACGAGTATCGGGCTCCCATGTCTCCTTGGCGCAAGTAGGTCCCTACTGGTCTGTGGTACGAGGAGTCGGGGTAGTCTAGTCTCTGGCGGCCGGCTGTCGGCGCTCGGACTACCAACTGTACCCCGAGCACTCCCGAGTCAGGGCACATAAGCCCCTAGCGACTCGTGCTCGGACTGGTCAGTTGCCTCGAGCGCTACCGAGCCTCAGAGTACTCGGATAACCTTACCTCTCGTACTCATGACCAGTCGGCTGACTCGAAGGCCCGTGGGTCCTGACAGCGGGGAGTTTCAGAAAAACTTGGGGCAGGGGCATCTTTTGCCTGCAGGTTGTTATAGTCACCTGCGAGTTTACAGATCAACCATGGTGAAGTTCCCGGGTGCCGCTAACAATATCAAGGCAAAGACCCGGGATGAAAAGCCACCATGGATTCCCCTGACATCATCGTCAATCTTGAAGATAATATTCAAGAACGAGAGGAAAAGCATTTGATCCTACTCATAAGCTAAGTTTTTTATGCCGTGCTTTCTCGTTTTAAGGCTTTTATACCGTCCCCCGCGAGTAGTCTCTTGCGTCAGCAATCCCGAGCACTGCTCGATCATAGGGTGGAGGTGTTTCGGAGTAATGGTGCGAGCCACGGGGAGTGTTTCGGGTCGTCGCTCAAAGCCTTGGTCCTCTTGCCTGGTTTCTACACCCTGGGCACCAGTCCGGCAAAAAGCCGCCCGAGTATCCTACGCGCTCGCACACGTGCTCGGGGGCTCCCCCATAGATGAAGGACTAGCGATGCGAGGGATCCTTGCTGCGCAAGAGGGAAAGTCAGTGAAACCAGGTGAGAAAAGTCGGCACGATAAAACTTCCGCTGATGCCCAGGTACCTGTGTAACCATCCCCGAGCAAGTGCTCGGGCGAACCTGCAGGAGCGTCAAGACTCGAAGGCACGCAGCCCCGAGCACCGGAGATGGCTCTCGGTGCGGCGGTCTGCGCTCGGCGCCCGCCTCTGGGGGGCCTGGGGTCCTCGGGGTCCCGAGACGCGGCCTGCTCAAGGACAAGTTCGACGCATCCAGCTTTGGGGGGCTGGGGTCCTCGGGGCTGCCCCCCAAGGATCGACCCATTCCGGCGTGAGGCGGACGCGTCTTAAAAAAACAGAGAGAGAGGTGTGAGGAGCCAAGTCCGCACCTAGCATTACATCAACAAGAAGTTCTTTACAAAAAGGCTCTTCGGCCTTGAACAAAAAGCACAAACAGATACAAAGGGCTAGTCCTTGCCACGGTCGTCGCCGTCGTCGTCATCGGAGTCGCTTTCGCCCTCTTCCTGTGTGAAGTGCTGGGTGATCTCCCTGGCTACCTCGCGGATGGCCTCGCGAGTTGCGTCTTCCTCCTCCTCGGCGACCCCGAGCTGTGCCGGCTCCAAGGAGAAGTTTGGATCCCGACTACGGTAGCACGCGAGCACATGCTCTGCCACTGCGGCAGCCAGCTCGCGCCCCTCCCGAGCGGCCACGTCCTTCACGGCTGCCGGCAGCATCTCCAGCCGCTCGGCGATCGTGACGAAGGGAAGGACGAAGTGGCCCAGGGACTCCAGGCCCTGCTCGCCCGTGGCTACGCGGCCAAGCTCGGCAGCCGCCAGCACGCGCCGCGCCCGGTCAAAGATGTCGCGCATCATGGCGGTGGCGATGTTCCTTTCAGACCGCATCTCCACGAGGAGATCCCCCTCCTCGGCGGCTGTCGACTCCAGTCGCTGCAGCTCCTCCTGCAGCTCCTTCACCCGCTCCGACAGCCTCCGCTTGGAAACGTTGCTATCCACAAGGCGCAAAAATCGGAGCGTGGGGATGGTTCTGTTTCCCTGACAGAGCGTGTCCCTCGGCAAGACGCGAAAATCGAAGCGGTTCCCCCGCATGGCACTCAGAGCGGGCCGGCATCTTCGTCTGCCCGTGGAGTGATGGCCCCAGCCCCAGCCTCGTCCTTTTTCTGGGCCGTCGCCTGGTCGCAGGGCTGGGGGCTACTATCAGCGATACGGGGAACGGGACCCCCCTAAACCGCTGGAAAAGGCCCAACTTGACGCCGCGTCACCAAGGACGTGGGAGTCGAGAGGAGGTGCTCGGGGGCTCACCCCGAGCGCTGGATCCGCTCGGATGTGGGAGTCAAGAGGAGGTGCCCGGGGGCTCACCCCGAGCACTGTGTCCACTCGGCTGTCAAGGGAAGCCCCGAGTCGTCCCTTAAGGATGCTCTCCGAACACCCAAAGCGACTTGGCTCCCACTCGGGACGGCGAGTGCCTCTCCCAGGCAGTGGGATGGCCTAAGCCATGTGTTCGAGAGTCCCGGAACACGGGAACTCTGAGCACCCTTCGTGGGTCCCTACCCAGTACACGTGGCCCGACAGGTGCATTTAATGCCTGTCTATGCAGGCATTCCTACTTCAAGTCTGTTGTGGACCAGATGGCGGTGTCCTGGTCAATTTCCGTCCTCCCATGTGATAAGTCCCGTTAAGCTGTCGGTCTTGGCAAGGGATAGAACGGTCTGACACCTTTTTGACTTTGGGGCTCGCCGCCGCGTGCCCAGGTGCATACCTCCTGTCCCTGGTCAGTGGGGCCAGGGTAGCTGTAGCATGGTCCGTGGCAGAGGGCGTTCCGAGAAGTCTTCACCTTTTGACTCAACCACGTCATGATGATCCAGATCCCAACCTAAGCGTGGCAGGAACTATTCTGCTACAGCAGCCCTCAACTACTGGCATGGGTCGCCCACGCCCTATCCGTCAGCAATGGTGCTACTACCGTGTATTTGCCTTTCGGCCATTGTGGTGACCTCCGGGTATATAAGGGGAGAACCGAAGCCAAGAGAAGGGGGCTGGCCTAGGAGAAGAAAAGAGCAAGAACACTCGTGTTTCCAGGCTCATTGTAATCATCCAAATATTCATATATATACAAAAAGCAGGACGTATGTTTTTACACCAAGAAGGTGGCTCGAACCTCGGTAAATCTTGGTCTTGTTTCTAGCTTCCTGCCGTTCAAGATCCGGCGTTGCTCCTGTTCCTCCGCTTCCCCGGCCGAATCCCAAAGGGGGTCCTTCTGGACCACCGACGCCGGCGTTTGTTCGCCGACAATGTGCATAACCTAGAAAGACACAGTCAACAATTTTTGGTCCAAGTTTTCTTTTTCTACATGGGTATATTGACTTTTGCCAAACACCCCCAAGTGCACAGAAGATGCACATTTGGTTTTTTGCCCTTCCATCTCTCATATGGAGTGATCTTCCTTCTTTTAGAGATACCTCTGTTTATGACATAAGTTTCTATAAAAATTGCTTCTCCCACCATACACTAGGCATACCGACACTCTCCAACATGGCATTCACCAAGTTTGTTAGTGTCTGATTTTTCCTCTCAGCCACCCTATTTGACTAGGGTGAGTACGGTGGTGAAACTTACATGGACAATTCCATGTTCAACACAAAATTGGGAGAATTCATGAGATATATACTCCACCACAATCAGACCTTAGTTGTTTAATCTTTCTATCTCATTGGTTCTCATCCTTGGCCTTATAAATTTTTAAGTAATTCAGATCTTCATCTTTTGTTTTCAGCAAATAAACATACTAGTAGCACGTTGCATCATCAACTAAAGTAAGCTAGTATCTTTTGTCTCCTTTAGTCAACAGTTCATTCATCTCACACCAATATGAATGGACAAGATTTAATGGTGCCAAGTCCCTTTTTACCTCTAACGCCTTGAAGGGTTTTCGAGGTTGCTTTGCTTGCACACATGACTGGCACCTTGATCTTTTGACAATTTCACATTTTGGAATTAAATCAATAGCAATACTATCAAAACCAATATGACAGAATCTTGAATGCCAAACATTCGCCTCACATTTATTTAATCTAGATGCAGCATTCAAATTATAACGAGAATCAACCATACGTACGCAGAACAAGCCTCCGCTCTCATAGTCTTTACCGACAAAGCTACCAAACTTAGACATCACAACTTTATTCAACTCAAAGACTAACTTAAATCCCTCTCCACATAGGAGAGACCCGCTAATGAGGTTTTTATTTATACTTGGCTCATGTCGTACATTCCTCAAGTGCATAGTTTTTCCCCCAGGTAAGCTTCAAGTCCACCGTACCAACACCTAGAATAGAAGCATGCGATCCGTTCCCCTATTAAGATGGAGGTAGCCCCTACTACCTAGTAAGAAGAAAACAAGTAGATGTCAAAACACACATGAACATTAGCACAAGTATCAACCCACCAATCAGTAGATTGAAAAACTAAAAAACAACAAGAGAATTACCGTACGCTCATGAACCAGAGGCCCTCGCCTATGGTCACGTTCACATCCTTTTTTCTTGGATTGTTAGCATCCCTACCTTTGTGGTGAGGACAATCCTGCAAAATGACCATTCTTGCTACACACAAAGCATGAGAGATCCTTCACGTCTCTCTTCTCATTCTTCTTCTTTTTGAAGTTAGTTGTCTTGTTTGGCATTTTTTCCACTTATTTCATGTCGGCTTCTTCTCAAAGTCATTGGCATTGTTTTGACTGGAGGTGCTAGGTGCATTTTTAGTCCTCGCCTTTTCTTCCACATCAAGGACTGCACTAAGATCTTCAATGGCGATTTCTTTCCTCTTGTGTTTCAGGCTAGTGGCAAAGTCCCTTCATGATGTGGGAAGTTTAGCCACCATTCCTACAGACACAAATTTGGGAGTCAACACACAACCCAAGTGCGCTATCTCACAAGCAAGCAGATGAATATCAAGTGCTTGTGCAACTATCGATTTAGTATCATCCATACTGAAATCAAATAGTTGTTTGCACGTGTATAACTAGAGGCCAGCTTTGGCTTCCACAACTTGTGCTCTAGCACATCCCACAGCTGAATGTCTAATGTGTTGTTCATGTAGACATCATACAACTGATCTGCTAGCACAATCAGAAGACAGCCAAGGGTAGAATTGTTCACATTCTTGAACATCACAGATTGCTCATGCGTAAGTGGCTGCAGTATCTATGGATGAATCACCTACCATACCTCCAATGACATGAACCAAAACTTAGCTCGTGTCTGCCAACTACGAAAGCTCCCACCCAAAAACCTCTCCGGTTTCATTGCATCACATGCAACAGCCATTCGTTGTTGCAACAAGTTCACTAGTGTTTCGGGATAGTTGGAAAATATGTGCAATATTTCAATTCAAAGAATTAACAGGAAGCATAATTCACAATAATTAATTATGCAAATAACATTCCTAACAGCAGGTAAAACATTCTAAGAAACACAATATAATCGAACATGATACAGCAATAGAAATAGGATCAACAGAGCAGTATGGTTCTTCACAGAGAACTTATAGCAAGGCCTCGAATGGAAGTAGTGCAGGCTTGAGGCAGTATGTCAATGCAATGAAGCGCAGTACAGTTATACAATGAAGAGCAATACAATCGATCCAGCAAACATTCATGTAGTTACCCTGCCTAGAAACACTATTGCCACCCCATGCAGGTCTCATCGTGGCAAAGAGTTCAGAGATACTGTCCCACTCCTCATAAGTGCACATCGAGAAGAAGTGTCATCTAGGATCAAGTGACATAGTCCTCCAGCACAAGTTTTATAGAGACAAAGATAGTATGGTGAATGGAGAGATGGTGAAATTCGAGTTTCAAATAATATGTATGTCTCCACATTATATAGTCGTAGCCTTACACTAGTAACGGCTCAAATGAATAGCCCCTAATCACCAGTAAGCGCATCATTTAAATCCCTTTAGTGTTGATTAGTAACCAACAGAATTAACATGAATTCAGCCTCACCCTAGTAACGGCTCAAATTAACAGCCCCTAATCACCAGTAAGCGCATCATTTAAATCCCATTAGTGTTGATTAGTACCAACAGAATTAACATCGAATTAAGCCATCTAAATTCAAAACGTAGGGTTAAAGACAAGATAACAACAAATATTTATCAAAACAAATAAGTGGATTTTATGTGCTAATAGTCACACTGTGCCACGCGCTGTCACACAGATATTCACGTGAAAATGTGCACGTGCACGTACGTATTTAGCTCATGTCTCATATGGCATCTTTCTCATATTTTAATGAAAGACATGAATTCCACCTTATATGTTGGTTCCCACTTCCTTGCCTTAGCAATGTGGGACTAAACCTTACAATGATTTGGAATTTTCAAAAATGGGCCTCATACACATGAGCCACATGGGCTTATTTCTAACATCACAATTATAACTACAAGATAGACACAATCGGTTAGGACCTCTATACAAGGAAACGTCTCGCTAAGATCCCCTTCCCCCACAGTCACTGTGAGAGGTTGGCAAACACAAAGGTAGGACCAAAAGTCGAGGAAAAGCTGAGCTAGTAATCCCTCTCACGAACCGCAAGGTGGATGGGATGTGCGAGACACAAACAACGTCGAAGGAGACCTTTTCTCAAATGAAGTGGATATCGATCTCAATGTTCATGGTGCGGCGGTGCTGCACCGGGTTGGTCGACATGTCAATAGCAGAGACGTTGTCGCACTAGACAACTGTGGTGGATCTGAGCAAGCGATGCAGTTCCTAAAGGAGTTGGCGCACCCAACAAAACTTGGTAATGACGTGGGCAATAGCTCGATACTCGGACTTAGCACTGGAATGAGAGACTGTGGTTTGCTGCTTGGAAGACCAAGAGATGAGCATGTTGGATCGGTGGCTTCCGACAGAGGGGAGGTGAATGTCGGATTTCAAATTTCTTTCACAAATTCTTCACATACATAGTCAAATTAAAGAACTAGTATGATCCAAGTGAAAATACAGCAGAAAGACCCCCAAAAGCCCTTAGTAACGTGGAGCTCGTCGATAGCTTCGAAACGAGTCCAAGATCACTAAATTCCGAATTGAAACGCAAAAGTTATGGCAGAAACAGTGAAACAACCCAGCCTGAAGAAACAGTGAATTCCGGAAATACCGGGATTTTTTCCGGTTGTACCGATTTTTGGTTCTGTTCTCAGTGAAGAACTTCAGCCTGAAGAATTTGAAGAATTCCGGAAGTATCGGGAATTTTTCTGGTTGTACCGATTTTTGGTACTGTTCTCAGCATGCAAAAACAGCAAAGAATCTCGGTAGTTCCGAGATTGAAGAATCGGAAGCACCGGGATTTCTGAAGAAATTGAAGAACTCAGCAAGCAAAAATAGAAGTGAATCTCGGTAGTTCCAGGATTGAAGAATCAGACACACCGAGATTTCTGAAGAAACTGAAGACTTTCGAAGAATTCAGCAGAAGAACAGTCAGGTTCAGAACTAAGATTTCAATCCAACTTTTTGGCTAATTCAAAATCTACCCAACCAAATTCAACCAAAATTTGCAGAGAGGTGTAGGAAGGTCTTGTGAATCTAGATCAAGTGTTGATCTTCATAAAAACTTCTCAAGTCAAGACCTTTACCCTTTTTCTTCAATCAGCTCTTGAAGTGAAGAAAAAAGGAATTTTGAGGGGAAAGGAAGCTCGTGAGGAATCTTGATCTCAGATCAATATGGCATCATCTCACATGTCCTAACAACCTATTCCAAGCCCCAAATCACAGAATCAAAACTCTTCATGACTCAATCACAAAATCCCCATTTCTTGGCTTCTTCTTCAAGAAAACTCAAAATCAAGAAAGAAAAGGGTTGATCCTTGGATATGCTTGGATGAGATCAGTCCAGAGGTGATCTCCCCATCACTTACTTGCCATACCACGAATCAAACCACCAAGAAGGCAAGAAAACGAAAATCAAAAAGATTCGTAGAATGAATGGCTCAAGAACTCATAGGGATTGAAGAAATCTTTTTGTATTGGATTTCGTGGGTTTTCTTTGAAGTTTACAAGCCTCTCATCTAAGCAAAGCACTCTTCAAAGTGCAGCTCTCAAAAGCTAATCAAAAGGGTTGAAGGATAAGTACCTCTTACCCCTCCTTTTATAGTGGTGGAGGCATACCTCCCACCACTTGGGCCTTAAGCCCACTTAGATGGCATGGGCACTTAGCACGCATCACAAAGCGTCTAAGCGATCCATCCACCATCTATCCTCTCCTTCTACCCTAAGCAACTAACCCTAAACCGCTTCCCGGCCTCCGCCGCAGTTTCTTGGTTATGCTTCGGTAGATTTCGCGTTTTTACCAAAACGCCCTCGCACTGACTTGGTCCTCACGTCTCGTCTCCACCCGCTTTCTTGTCCTCCGCGTACATGCTTTTAAGCCGCACGATGTCGTCGCCACCTCCTTGACCGCATCTCAGCCCTCCAAGCCTCATGCCGTTCCATATGGCCGAACCATCGCAGCACCCAACTCGCACCTGCACACAATAGACCAAGCAAAGCGTTGCGAGCACAAGTCTTCAACTTGACCCAAGTCAGTCGAGAAAAATCCTTCATCCACTCAATTTTTCCTTGAGACAAATTGAGAAACTCAAACTTATCAAACACACAACAAGTAATTCAAACCACGAATTCATGCAACCAACAGAATCAACTCCACATAAGATGGCAAAATATTCATCACAAATATTGTCAAGTCCTCACATGACTCACAATCTCCCCCTTGATGAATATATTGCCAACATCTCTCAATCAATCAAATTGAAGTTGGTTTAAAGATTTAAAAGCAATCGAGTTGCAAGAATTCACACTTGGCCAAAAGAAAGAGACAGCAAGCACCGGGCCAAGTGCATGTGAACAAGAGTAAGATCCAAACTGTGAGTGAAGACTTAACATATGCGAAGAAACTCCCCCTCACTCCTATAATCCATATATCTATGATCTACTCCAGAAAATGCGAAATCCATCCAAAGGTATGATTGATATGACTATTTCTCCCCCTTTGGCATTATAATCATCAAGGATAAGCATGTATGCATGGAAATTTTGATTTTTCAGTTCGAGCGAGCTTTGAAGATTATCCAAAATGAGACACAAAAAGTGCTAATATGTCACATAGGTGCTCACCAAACCATAAGAAGACATGTAGATCAAGAAGAGCAGCTAGCATATCAAGTTCTTAGCATATTAAAGAGTTCACTAGTAATGAGCGCCAGACTAGGTAGTCACAATTGCAATGACTCTAAACATGAGTGAAGTATGACAACCTAGCGCTAAGCCATGACTAGGAGGACAACCGATCAAGATTAGGACCAAAATACTCTATCACATGCTGAATTAAGCAATCACATGATTAAATGGATTAGGCACAACCAAAATACAACCCCCTGCACGAGGAAGTATCTTGAGTGATTCATCCTGACTTTTTCACATTGAGTCCACATGATTATTTGGACTAGCCACAACCAAAGTACTACCTCCTACACGAGCAAGTACCTTGAGTGATTCATCCCTATGTGAGCATTTTGCACATTAGCATATGATAGATTTCAAGCATGTAGAGCAAAGACTAGTGACTTTTGATGACAATAAGCATTCTCCGACCCGAGCCACAAAAGCCTAGGCATGTTAAGCCACTAGCAGTCCTAATCAAGATTACCATGAAGTCCTATCTTTGACCAGTCACACACAAAGATCATAGTTGCAATACTAGAGTCATGAGTAGATTCAAAAGCAAAGGATTCCCTAGCAGGCAACTCATCAGCAGATCAAAGATTTAAATTCAAGTTGTTGTCCAATTAAGCTAGCATCACAGATTCTTGAGAACACATATCAAAATATGGTGAAATGAGCTAGACAATCAGAGTATGGCATATAGCGAACTCGTAGAACTCATTGTTTCATCAAGGATAATAGACAAAGCTCGTGAACATGTAAAGTGCACATGATATATCACAAATGATGCAAAATGCACTATATTACACTATGATACACAGTGAGAAGACTCCCCCTCAAACCAACCCTGGGGATGAACAATCCCCAACTCCCCTCTAAGTGCACAGAATCGTGGGGGATCTAATGGCTTGGTAAAGATATCCGCGAGCTGATTTTCAGAATCAACAAACTTAAACACTACATCACCCTTCTCAACATAGTCTCTCAGGAAATGAAACCGCACGTCTATATGCTTAGTCCTAGAATGCTGCACTGGGTTCTTAGCAATGTTAATAGCACTAGTGTTATCACAGAAAAGTGGAACACTATCAAAAGACAACCCAAAATCCCGCAAAGTCGAAATCATCCAAAGAATCTGACTACAACAACTAGCGGCTGCAACATACTCAGCTTCAGCAGTAGATTGTGCAACAGAAGATTATTTTCTAGAAGACCATGAAACAAGAGAAGTGCCAAGAAAATGACAAGTGCCAGAAGTACTCTTGCGGTCTATGTTACACCCGGCAAAGTCTGAATAAGAAAAACCCTGAATCCCAAGAACAGAAGAGCATGAATACCAAAGTCCAAACTCAAGGGATGATCGAAGGTACCTCATGATGCGCTTCACAGCTTGCCGTTGGGAGTCTCTCCGCGAGGCTTGAAACCTCGCACATAGGCAAACAACGAACTGGATGTCCGGCCTTGTCGCCGTCAGGTAGAGGAGGGAGCCGATCATGCTCCTGAACTCCTTCTGGTCCACCGTCTCTTCTTCTTCATCAGGACCAAGTGACGTTGCAGTAGACATCGGGGTATTGATTGGCTTGGCATCGCTCATCCCAAATTTCTTCAATAGATCCTTGGTGTACTTGGCCTGATGCACAAAAGTGTCCTCCTTTGTCTGCTTAATTTGTAGCCCCAAGAAGTATTGGAGCTCACCCATCATGGACATCTCAAATTCCCTGCTCATCATCTCAGAAAACTTGGACACAAGAGCATTAGAGGAGCCACCAAAGATTATGTCATCCACATAGATTTGCACTATCAGAAGGTCATTGCCACGCCTAAGAAGAAACAAGGTTTTGTCTACCCTTCTCATTTCAAAACCATTTTGAATCAAAAAGCTCTTAAGTCTATCATACCAAGCTCTAGGAGCTTGCTTAAAACCATAGAGAGCCTTGGACAGTTTGAACACATGGTTAGGGTATTTAGGGTTCTCAAATCCTGGAGGTTGTTTGACATAGACTTCTTCTTCAATGAAACCGTTAAGAAATGTACTTTTCACATCCATTTGATAAAGCTTGAACTTCTTAGAAGCTGCAAATGCAAGCAAAATGCGTATAGCCTCCAAGCGAGCTACTGGTGCAAAGGTCTCATCAAAATCAAAGCCCTCTATTTGACTAAATCCCTTGGGCTACGAGTCTAGCCTTGTTGCGAACAACAATGCCATCCTCACTTTGCTTGTTCTTGAACACCCACTTGGTTCCAATGATATTGTGACCAAGTGGAGGCTCTACAAGCGCCCAAACCTTATTTCTTTCAAAATTTTCTAACTCCTCATGCATGGCATTGACCCAATTATCATCAGAAAGTGCATGACATATATCTTTGGGCTCAAAAGATGCAACAAAAGCTGAATGCGCAAGTTCTGAGGAAGGAATGGACCTGGAGCGAGTTACACGCTCAGAGATGTCGCCGATGATCTACGTTGGAGGGTGATCCTTCTGGAGACGTTGTGGACCCCCGAGCTCATCTGGAGCTTGAGTGGAAGTAGCCTCGGCAGCCTCTACCTCAGCTGTAGAAGAGGTGGGAAGCTGAGCTGCCGGTGAAGAAGGTGCCACCGCCGATGATGAAGTCGTCGGTGCTGGACCCTCAGCTACTGTTGAAGAGACCATTGGAGGACCAACAGCTGCCGCCTAAGAAGTGGGGGCACGGCCCACCCCACTCTCAAAGTCATCTTCATCCTGGAAAATTGACTCGGACTCCTGTGAAACACCTGAAAGCTCGGGTCTAGCAGAGCTAGCCTCATCAAAAGTCACATCACAGGACTCTACAATGGTGTTAGTCTCAAGATTAAGCACTCGATATCCTTTCAAATGTCCAGGGTATCCAAGCATGATACCATCAGAAGTACGCGACTCAAACTTGTCGAGAAGGCCCTTCTTCAGGATAAAACATTTGCAACCAAAAACCTTAAGATATGACACATTTGGCTTCTTCCCAAACATAAGCCCATAAGATGTCACGTGCAGAGAAGAGCGCAGAAAAACTCGATTTGACACATAGCAAGCGGTGTTGACGGCCTCGGCCCAATACCGTCGCGATGTGCCATACTCATCAAGCATCGTTCTTGCCATCTCAACTAAAGTTCTATTCTTCCTCTCCACAACACCATTCTGCTGAGGGGTGCGTGGAGTGGAGAATTGGTGCTCAACACCACGATCAGCAAGAAAATCTGTGAAAGAAGCATTCTTGAACTCTAACCCATTATCACTGCGAATTCCCTTCAAAGAACCAGGAAAGAGATTCAAGAGCTTCAAAGTCAAATCTCGAAAGAACTCAAATGCCTCAGATTTGTGCTCCATGAAAAACACCCAAGAGAACTGAGAATAGTCATCAACAATGACAAGAACATACCACTTCCCACCCGCCGATCGAACCCGAGCTGGACCTACAGTGTCTATTTGTAAAAACTGAGCGGGTCCATCGGTCTTCACTTGATTGATAGGTGGATGAGAAGCGGCAACTTGTTTGCCATGATGACATGGGGCGCATACCAAATTGTTGACTGGTTTGAGTTTGGGCAAACCTCTCAGAAGGTCAAGGCTGCCAACTCTAGTCAAGTGGTCAAAACCAACATGCCCCAAATGTCGGTGCCAAAGTTGAAACACTGAAGAACTAGTCGCAAGAAAGCACCTAGACTTAGAAGAACTAAAATCAGTAGCAAAAACTCTACCGGGACGAGAAATACCAAAAGCAAGTGCACCCGAAGAGTCAAGAACACGACATCCATTCTTCTTAAAGTACACCTCATAATCATCATCAATAAGTTGTGAAACAGAAATGAGGTTGTATTTCAGTTTGCTCACAAGGGCAACATCCTTGAGGATGTTGTTGTTGTTAACTCGCACTGCACCCTTGTGTGTCACACGTCCACGGGAGTCATCTCCAAAAGTGATGTACTCATCACCAGATGTCTTATTGAGGGAGATGAACCATTTTGAGCTTCCGGTCATGTGACGTGAACACCCGGAATCAACGAGCCACATGTTCACCAGCCCTCGCCGGCCAACCTATACAAAAGACCGAAAACGAGTGGACTCAGTACTGGGGTTAGTAAGCAAAGATTTTCGAATCCAGTACTGAGTCACTCGCTGAACAGACACAGAAGATCGTGAGTGATTAGCATGCAACGCAACATCATGAACAACTCTACGACCCTGACCTAGTGCGCGCCGCGGAGGAATGTCACGCACCGGAGCACGTGAGCCACCTCCAAGAGGACGGCGAGAAGACTCTAAGCGACCTAAACCCTGTCGCCTGTTAGAGCCACCAGAAACCTCAACAGGTTGATGCCTCGTGTGTGTCTTAGGAGCACTCAACGCATTGTTGCGTCGTTGAATACCCCTGAGAGCACGAACACGGTCACGACGCTCCTCCTTGAGACATTGAAAGCAAAACTCAACAAGATGTACATCCTTATGACAGTGAGTGCATTGGTATTTTACCCTCTGCAAGGTAGCACCAACTGAAACTGAAGCACTCTTGTCCTTAAGAGGTGAACCTAGATAGCCACCTGACTTGAACACTGTTCCCCTCTCCCCCTGAGCTATTGCAATCAAGCCTCTACCAAGAGAACCAATTGGATGAGGAGGATGATTCTTATTTTCTTCCACATGATTAAAACCTAGACCTTTTCCTGAGCTAACTCTAGACTTGTCTAAGATCATGTCAAGTTCTTTTCTACTTCCAGAAAATCTCTCCAAAGTTTTCTTGAGATAGTTAACTTCCCTAAGCAAAGAAGCACATGTAAGACAAGCTCCTGAAGCTGACACTCTAACAGCTTTCTCATATTTTTCTTTGTATGCTCCTAGTTCAAATTTTAGAGACTCACAAGACACACAAGCAATGCTACATGTTTCAGCTACTGTTTTCTTAAACCTCTCTCTAAATGCAGCATGCATAGTAGAAACATCATTCTCAAGCTCATGGCAAAATGTGCAAGTAGAGGAAATAGCATGAGAAACATCAATAGGTAGCTTAGAAGCAGTAGCATTAGCCAAAGTGAGTTTTCTGTAAAGCTCAGAAATGTGTCTTCCTAGGTCCTGATTTTCTTCAACTAGTTCAGAGCATTTATCACACACTAGTCTTCTCATTTCAAGCACAGATTGATTCAATTCTTTATTTCTACCTTCCAAATACTTACATCTTAAACATTGGGAAGATTCTTGAGTGCTCTTAGAACTAATGCTAGCAAGTTGATTCTTAGCATTCTTGAGTTGGGTTCATTAGCACGAAATGAGTGAGCAATGCAACCAGCAAGATAAACAGTTTTAAACTTGGCTAGATTGTCCTTATAGACCTTAAGCTCCTGGATGACAAATATATGCAACATGAAACCTAGAGCGATGCACAATTTCATCTCATTCAACTCATTCAAAGGTGCTAAGCTAGAGGAACATCCTAGAGATCCACAAGAAGGCAAACTAGCATGTGAAGCCTTAAGCATGTCAATTTCTTTCTTCAGAGAGTTTAAGTCATCATCCTTAGAAGTGCAAAAGGAGCAAGGGCTCGACTTAAGTTTATCAATTTCAATCATGGATGATTTGAGCAATTCACTTACACTAGCATATGCATCTTTAGCTTCAAGAAATTCTTTGTGTAAAACATCACAACTAGCACACTCATCATCACTACTTTTCAGTTTAGCAATTTCTAGTGTAAGAGAATTAACTTTCTTAGTTAGATCTTTAGATTTCTTGATTGAAGCAAACAAGGCATTATTTTGCACATCAAACATATCAAGCAGTTTATCATGCCTAACACTGAGCTCATCAAAAGTGCAACTTACATCGCTTTCAAGATCTTCGTCGTCGCTCTCTTCTTCGGATCTCGCCATGAAGCACATGCCGGTGAAACCATGTTCTACCTTCTTCTTCCCTTTCTTCTTGTGCCTGGGCGGCTCCGGTTCATCCTCGCTTGAAGAAGAGGAAGACGAAGAAGAGTTGGAGCTGTTGTCGCTATCTCCAAAAGCGGCGAGAGCTCGACGAAGGTTCTTCTCTGCCTCACGCATCTTGGGCATTGATCAAAACTTGTTCCTTCCCTTGTCCTGAAACTTAGAGGCAAAGTTGTTTCTTTCTTTAGGATTAGGACACTCGGATCGAATGTGGCCTTTCTCACCACATCCATAGCAAGTGATGTCCAAGGATTTTCTTCTCCTATTTCTCACATTCTTGTATGCCCTAGAGAAGCAATTTGCAAATAACACGAGCACATCCTCGGGAAGAGATTCAAGCTGATCATCAGACAAAGAAGACAAGGCTGCAAGAGACAGTCCAGAAGAAAAAGAAATCATGCAAGTATCAAAGTTGACACTAGGTGACACTATCCCTGATAGATCCGAGGAAGTGTTCCCAACAAGAGCCAAAGTCTTGGTATTTGAGCCATTTCTGTTCTCTGAAGTGATCTCATGAGTGGAGAGCTTGGAGAACAGGTGATCGAGTGTGAGAGTGGCAAGATTGGCGGACTCTTGGATGGCAATCTTCCGCACTTCAAAAACGGGCTCTAATGTGTTCAACACATGCCTAGCCATCTCTGAGTTAGAACACCTCACTCTCACACTCCTGAGCTTGTTCACAATCCTTTCAAATCTCTCAAAAAGCTCAGAAATCGATTCCCCAGAGCATTGCTCAAAACGATTGTATTCAACTTTGTATTGATCCGCTCGAGCAATCTTGACTTGGTCGGACCCCTCATGGTAGGTGATCAGGGTCGACCAAATCTTATGAGCGGTATCAAGATGAGCAACCCGCTCATGCTCCTTCCTATCCAAACCAGAGAGCAAATAGTTGATGCCCTTGCAATTGTTTTCAACATCAACCTGATTTTCAGCTGTCAATTGTGCAGGAAGAGCAAAGTCCGTTTCGATGATTTTTCAAATAGCAAGGCCCTCTGACTGGATAAAGATTCTCATTCGATTTTTCCAGAACTCCCAGTCCGTCCCATTGAAGACAGGAGGACGAGTCGAGTATCTGTGGGAAGCCATGGCTTGCAAAGCCGGTCAAAGCTTATAGAGAAGTGAGACCGGGCTCTGATACCACTTGTTGGATCGGTGGCTTCCAACAGAGGGGGCGTGAATGTCGGATTTCAAATTTCTTTCACAAATTCTTCACATACATAGTCAAATTAAAGAACTAGTATGATCCGAGTGAAAATGTAGCGGAAAGACCCCCAAAAGCCCTTAGTAACGTGGAGCTCATCAATAGCTTCGAAACAAGTCCAAGATCACTAAATTCCGAGTTGAAACACAAAAGTTATGGCAGAAACAGTGAAACAACCCAGCCTGAAGAAACAGTGAATTCCGGAAATACCGGGATTTTTTCCGGTTGTACCGATTTTTGGTTCTGTTCTCAGTGGAGAACTTCAGCCTGAAGAATTTGAAGAATTCCGGAAGTACCGGGAATTTTTCCGGTTGTACCGATTTTTAGTACTGTTCTTAGCATGCAAAAACAGCAGAGAATCTCGGTAGTTCCGAGATTGAAGAATCGGAAGCACCGGGATTTCTGAAGAAATTGAAGAACTCAGCAAGCAAAAATGGAAGTGAATCTCGGTAGTTCTGGGATTGAAGAATCGGACACACCGAGATTTCTGAAAAAATTGAAGACTTTCGAAGAATTCAGCAGAAGAACAGTCAGGTTCAGAACTAAGATTTCAATCCAACTTTTTGGCTAATTCAAAATCTACCCAACCAAATTCAACCAAAATTTGCAGAGAGGTGTAGGAAGGTCTTGTGAATCTAGATCAAGTGTTGATCTTCATAAAAACTTCTCAAGTCAAGACCTTTTACCATTTTTCTTCAATCAGCTCTTGAAGTGAAAAAAAAGGAATTTTGAGGGGAAAGGAAGCTCGTGAGGAATCTTGATCTCAGATCAATATGGTATCATCTCACATGTCCCAGCAACCTATTCCAAGCCCCAAATCACAGAATCCAAACCTCTTCATGACTCAATCACAAAACCCCATTTCTTGGCTTCTTATTCAAGAAAACTCAAAATCAAGAAAGAAAAGGGTTGATCCTTGGATATGCTTGGATGGGATCAGTCCAGAGGTGATCTCCCCATCACTTACTTGCCATACCACGAATCAAACCACCAAGAAGGCAAGAAAACAAAAATCAAAAAGATTCGAAGAATGAATGGCTCAAGAACACATAGGGATTGAAGAAATCTTTTTTATTGGATTTTCGTGGGTTTTCTTTGGAGTTTACAAGCCTCTCATCTAGGCAAAGCACTCTTCAAAGTGCAGCTCTCAAAAGCTAATCAAAAGGGTTGAAGGATAAGCACCTCTTACCCCTCCTTTTATAGTGGTGGAGGCATACCTCCCACCACTTGAGCCTTAAGCCCACTTAGATGGCATGGGCACTTAGCACGCATCACAAAGCGTCTAAGTGATCCATCCACCATCTATCCTCTCCTTCTACCCTAAGCAACTAACCCTAAACCGCTTCCCGGCCTCCGCCGCAGTTTCTTGGTTATGCTTCGGTAGATTCCACGTTTTTACCAAAACGCCTTTGCACTGACTTGGTCCTCACGTCTCGTCTCCACCCGCTTTCTTGTCCTCCGCGTACATACTTTTAAGCCGCACGATGTCATCGCCACCTCCTTGACCGCATCTCAGCCCTCCAAGCCTCATGCCGGTCCATATGGCCGAACCATCGCCGCACCCAACTCGCACCTGCACACAATAGACCAAGCAAAGCATTGCGAGCACAAGTCTTCAACTTGACCCAAGTCAGTCGAGAAAAATCCTTCATCCACTCAATTTTTCCTTGAGACAAATTGAGAAACTCAAACTTATCAAACACACAGCAAGTAATTCAAACCACGAATTCATGCAACCAACAGAATCAACTCCACATAAGATGGCAAAATATTCATCACAAATATTGTCAAGTCCTCACATGACTCACAGAGGTTGTCGTTGTAGACACAGTAGCCGAAGGTGGAGCGGCAGGAGTCCAGTTAGTGTCAGGGTAAGCCGTCAATGAAGACGACGTGGAGACGTGGAGTTGTAGGCCAAAGTCGACTGTCCCCTTGATGAACAGAAGATACGTTTGACCAATGGGAGGTGAGGCTCGTGCTAGGCATGCATGTGAAGGCACACCTACTGCATAGTGTACGCCAAGTCTGATCATGTCAGCATGAGGTACCGGAGAGCGCCCGCAAGACTCTAGTACTTGGTGGCATCAGTGACGGGCTCACCGTCTTAGGCAAAGAGCTTGGCGCGTGTGTCAACGGGTGTCGTGATAGAGTGGCAGGTGGCCATGCCGACATGCTGGAGGAGGACCGCGGCATACTGCACTAGGACAGGAATGGGCCAACGATGGAGCGCTGGACGGAGATGCCGAGAAAAAAATGAAGCTTACCAAGGTCGGTCATGGAAAACTCACTATGCAGGCTATCGAGCAGACACTATAGGAGACCAATGGAAGAAGTCATGACAACGATGTCGTCAACGTACAAGAGTAGGTACATCAAGTCTCTATCGGTCCAGAGAAAAAACAGTGAAGTGACCCTAGAGGAGGTGACAAACCCCATGGTGGTAATGTACGAGGCAAACCACTGGTACCAGGCATACAGAACCTGCTTGAGGCCATACAGGGACTTGTGTAGGCGACACACATGGTCCAAGCGGCCAGGGTTGACGAAGCCGGAGGGTTGCTGGCAGTAGATAGCTTCATCGACGGTGCCGTTAAGGAAGGCATTCTTGACGTCGAGCTCTCAGATGGGCCTAGAACTGGAGAGTGATGGTGAGAGTAAGATGGATGGTGGCCAACTTTACGACATGACTGAGCATCTCATCATAGTTGATGGCAGGGCACTGAGAGTAGCCCCAAACCACCTAACATGCCTTGTATTGTGCGAGCGAGCAGTTGGGGTGGAACTTGCGCCAAAATATCCACTTGCCGATGATGAAGTTCACTAAGCGAACAAGGCACAAGTGACCAAGTGCCATTGTCAAGGAGAGCTTGGTGCTTGTCTGCCATGGACCGACACCAATGAGGATCCTGCATGGCCTTTTGGTACGTTGTGCGTACCATGGAGGCCATAAGCTAAACCGCAGAGAGGTTCAATTGGTTGATGGGGCACATGATGCCATGCTTGTCATGGGTGACCATGGAATAGGACCTGGGAATGGGATGCGCCACTAGCCCGGACGGGGGCGCGACAGTAGAAGGGATCGCATTAGCAGATGCAACTGGCTTGTCAGTAGGAACTCTAGGTGTCGCAGTGTCGATGTGTCATCGAAGTCGCGTGCCCCGGGGTGGACCAGGGCATCATGCCCGATGGTGTCAAGGTTCGTGGCACCCACCTTGATAGGGAAGGTAGGGGCCACGACAATAGGTTCCTAGCGATGCACGGCAGGGGCGGCACATGCCGTGGCAACTGTGGCAGGGTCCACGGCAGAGGCGGCACGAGCCACGGCAAGGACAGAGAGTCCACAGTCACGGGGGGTGCGGCAATAGAGCGAGATCGCATCCTTAGGCTCAAGGAGGACGCCAAGATGGTAAGGATGAGGTGGAGTGGCCATGGAGGAGTTGATGAAGAGAAAATATGGACTCCATGAATCTGACATATCGCAAGATGATGATCTGACGACTAGACGGATCATAACACCTGTATCCTTGTAAGAAAGAAGATGGATAGCCAAGACAGATGCACGACATAGAGGGAGAGTGCAACTTATGCTTGGCGGTGGAGGCCATGTTTGGGTAGCAAAGACACCCAAACACGTGGAGATTGTCATATTGAGGATGTCGCCATGGATGGTGCCGCACAACACGTTGAGGACTGTAAAGTCATTGGTAGACCATTTGGAGTCCATGGGAGCAGGTTTAGCCGAGCCGTTGACGTCATGGAGAAGTCTGAACCAGCCGAGGAACACGCGCATGAGGAGGCTCTACTTTGTGTAGCTCGTTGAGTGGATGTCGAGGACAATTGGGGTGGAGGGCTTGAGGCCCTCGACAAAACTAAGCGTGGTGGCGGCAGCCCTAGAGGTCATGACGCGGACATTTAGGAGATGAGAGTGCCGGAGGTGTGATCGGAGAGGATGGTGGAGGTCATGATGAGCAGCGGAAAGTAGTAGATCGTGAGATCAATCTGAGACCATGTAAACTTGAGAAAGGAGAGGTCACGTATAGGTTAACAACCATGGGGTTCCGTCACAGTCGGTTAGGATCTCTATTCAAGGAAACGTATTGCTAACGCTTACACCTTTGCCCGACGTAAACGGTAGGAAATCCGGCGTGATCGGAGGACCGAATACAGATGACCGGTTGGTTCGTAACCTACGTACCACTGAGCCATCGCTCAGTTCGCAGCAGCGTGCCATTGGGGATAGAGGAATGAGCAGGCCAGTCCCGTAGCGCGACGGCGCGGTACACGTCCTTGTATGAAGCGGTCCGGCCGCCCGGGTCGAACAGCCGGCGGCACATGGACCTCTCGTTTCGTTTGACACGGGCTTACTGGGCCATGCGCTCCAACTTCTTTTTCCATTCTGATGGGCCTCTGGGTGGCTTATTTCTCTCGTGCTATAGCGGCCGGCCTGTTCTGTGTGCAGATCATCAGTAGTTATTTTACTTACATTTCTCACTACTCGCCTTGACAAGTGTCAGGTATGGTCCAGTCACTGCTACTGTGCCTTGTCCACTGAGAATGAACAGCATCTGCAACATCCCAAAGCTACCCTTGATCCTCAAGCGTCTGTTGCTCCGAGTATTATTTCGAAGTGGTTGCTGTGCCGAACTTTAGGGTTTAGTTAGTTAGGATAATTTTTACTAGTTTTAGTATGATTTTTATGGTACACCTTAACAAATATGCTTTCAACTATCCGCTATATCTATAAGTGAAAACAAATATGTGCTTTTAAAAGGCCACCATAATACTAAACGGAACCTTAATATCTCAAAAATAACCACCCTACGGTGAATATATTCTTAATTGTTGCTACCTAAATGGTTGGGAGTGAAACAGGAATCCATGAAATGAGGGGGTGCCTTTGTACATTGCCGATCGAACCATCTCAAACATTGAGTTGACATCGATGGCGATGCACAATTGCTTATACTACACCACCTGCAAGTACGATTAGACTAACCAGAGCCTCTTTGTTTAGGAGCTGGGACAATGACTCGCAAAGGTGCGTTTGCCGAAAACGACATGTCTTGATGATTCATGACCGTGCAATGCATCAATAGCTACCCCATTGTTGTATTATTGGCCAAAACCACAGCTTACACACAAGGATCATTCAGTCAAGATAAACAAGCCATTGATTAGTAGCAGAACGGCAAGCTGCTGGCTTACCAATCGGTGAAGAAGCACTGACAACTCTATGTTATTATCTGGGTGGGAACAATGCCGACAGCTTTGCTTTCACCTATCCATCCATCAGGAGGTCTGACCTTCTTAATTTCACAACCGTGTCATCAGCCTCGATGGGTTTATGATTAATTCCCGTCAATTTCATGGGCCACCGAGCCCAGCTAATCTTTCTGATGTCAACTCGTTTTCTCATCAGCATGAAAAAGCTTATAACATATCTAATCTCAAGAGACGATATAATGTCAATTGCGAGGACAGCAACTCGCAAACTCCGTACTTTGGCGATCGCGCGCTGCAAGTCGATGTCATTCCTTCACCCATGTTGAATTGTTACAAGAAATCCCATGTTTCTGCGAGAAGATTAAGCTCTGTTAGCTACTAATAATTGTCCATCTAGCCTGTAAATTCGTTCCAGATCCACCAGCACTTCGTCCTCTCTTTCCTTACTCGGCGAAGAACTCACTACATGTCGCCGGTTGCGACAAATGCTGCGATTTGCAGGGTTTCAGAACAAATCTGACAAAGTGGTTTGCTGGGAGTACCAGCTCATTCCTCTTTCAGAGCTTCAGATACTTGTGGGGTGGACTCAATAAACAACGCCCAAATCCACATCAACAGCGTCAAAAAGAATATAAATGTTGCATCGACGTCTGAAACCATATCCCGTTTTTAATATGCAGGGCACAAAGGGATCTGATTGGGGTATATTCCGGCGCCTATACGTCACCGCGAGGAATCTCCTATAGTTTAGCCTTGAGATCACGTCTTATGTGCCAACCACGCATTAGTCCAACGCAACATTACCACTAGAGTATGATGCTTAATGTATACGGTTTTTAAGAGTTGTGCTGGATTTTTAGAATTCATTCATAGATGCAATGGCTCTGGCATGTGGAGTTTCCCTAATTTATTTCTGCAGAGTGGAAGAAAATGCAAAGCAGTAACCATCTCTGTGCTAATTTGTTTGTGTGATGTTGTCTTAACGCTTAAGATATGGACAAGGATGTGATTTGTATAACCAAAGAGCGATGATTGCGTCTAAATTCTTTGGCACAATTTGGATTTAAATAACCCATGTCGCAGGTGTCTGCTCTAAGCAATTTGTTTTATACATCTTTATTTTTCCATGGCTTGTGTTCTTACCACAGTTTTATTTTTTCCCTAGCATTTTGGATAGCACGAAAACTCACCTCTGTCTGAACGTAGCGAGGTGGCGAAAAGATCTGATAGAAACGCAAGGTGATAAAGTCAGATTCACGTAAAGTATAGTGTAAGTTAACTCAGTTAAGACAAGCTAACCTGCACATAGACGATTGGTCAAATGACTGCACGAAAGATTGTGTGTAGTTTGGCATGTTACTAAAATTTGTCGAGGAACCGGGGGTCTACCGCAGTACGGATCCACCTCTATGTATGAGTAGTTCGGTTTTTAAGAATCATCATTGTTCTGTATGTTGAAAAGTGATCAATCAATAAAAGAAAAAGAAGACCCTCCTACATAATATGCCTCTGTACTTTTATTGTTCATCGTGTTCATCTCCTTCATTGGCTACATATATATCTCGCCCTACATCTCTTGGACCGAACTTACCGGCAAGAGTTGTAGGATACGTTATCAACACGATGCTCCACCACCGAGCCTTCCCATAGGCTCATTTGGCATCGATCGAGAAGGTATGAATCGGTGAACACATGTAAAAAATAAGTTCTATTGTCAATCTAGATTTCATTTGGCATCTAGATCCGTTTTCCCTATCCTTGTGTACAATTCTCAAACAAAACATTGCTGATAGAAGTCGCCGTCTAGTTTCGATCGTTTTTGTGCTTGAATCAGTGACTTGATGATCACACAAGGGGAGACGACGCACATGTACACGCACACACACGTGCCGTCATCGGCACTGCGCCGCCCCATATGATGGCTTCACCAGTGCACTGCCCCCGTATGCCGGCGGCCACCGTGGTCCACAGATGCCACTGCACGCCGGTCGTATCGTGCCTGGCCACACCGCCTCGCCGCACCAAGTCGCGAGAGGTCGGAGGCCACGCACGGCCACCGCACGCGCCATAGCCACTCCTCGGACTACTTTGAAAAATTGGTTCGAGAAGCTGAAATACACCATCTTGCCCCCGACAAAGGAGGAAGGTTTGCAAACTTCAAGATGGTTGAGGAGTACAATTTCGCACTGCATTGGATTTGTACTAACCTTCAGCTTTGTGGAAAGGCCATCATGAACTCCTAAAGGATCAAGAAGACTCTCTCCACCTTCCACCCAAACGTCGTGTAGTCGGCCGCACCTACCATCAGAGCAACTACGTAGACCATGCGGAGTCGATCGACGTCCTCCAGGTGACAGAGGCACATGATCTTGTTCTAAGGAAGACTTCATCTCACAGGTGCCTAGCAATAGCATTGGTAGGGAGGCCAATGAAAGTCACAAGGTATGCATACCCCTCAAGAAGAAGAGGGGAAAGAAGGGGAAGGAGAAGCCTATCATGACTCGAAAGGTCAAGGCTCCCCCTCCACCAAAAGATGGGGAAGGTTAAGCTACATGACCACTCATACGAGGAGCAGAATCAGGACTGCTTCAAGTATGGCCAATACGGGTACTGGTCTCGCCAGTGCAAGGAGCCCCAACACATGGTTGAAGCTTACCAAGTCCGGAAGAGGCATGAGGCTCACCTCGTGGTTGCTCAGGGGGATGCTCTGCTAGTGGTGGTGTTGTGCCAGTGGATGACGATGGCGTGGCACTCGGGTATCGTCAAGGAGGACGAAGCCGGCCCTCTAGACATAGGATGGGCCGGACCGACTACTCGGAGTCCGACTTCTACACGGGGGCGCCTCACCAACTTGGAGTACAAGACACGGGTTAATACCTGCCCGGCATACCCGGGTGGCAGTTGTAACCGATCAGGAAACATATCTGTAAGCCGATCCGGACTCTTGTAACCCTACCCCGGTCGTCTATATAAGGCGGGGAGGAATCCCTGGATCGGCAGAGCATTAGACTACTCCAGATGAGAGCTTTTATAGCGATTCTCATAGCATAGACCCATACCCTCATACGGGATACGATCAATACAATCCATCAAACACAGGACGTAGGGTATTACCTCTTTCCGAGGGCCCGAACCTGTCTAAACATTGTATCCCGTGTGCACCCATCTAGATCTTCTATGCGTATTCATTATTGCTAGATATAAACCCCGACAGTTGGCACGCCAGGTAGGGGCTGTGCGCATAGATCCATCGGAACAGATCCAGATGAGTTTCTTCAACAACAACGGTGGCTTCGTCCTAGGCAGCATCACGCGACTTGCTTCCCTGAATGTTGTCCCTGATCCAGGCCAGCTTTTTCGATTCGGAAAGCTGGACTTCATCGCCGATCAGATCGGCAAGCTTCACCTCTGCGACTCGGCTTCCCGCCGATCATCGGAGGCTTCGTCGACATCTTCACTCGGACTCGCCCTTGAGTCCATGCCTTCGGCTCCCCTCCCTTCTGC
The DNA here is from genome assembly GCA_019208055.1 of Stipa capillata. Lineage (NCBI taxonomy): Eukaryota > Viridiplantae > Streptophyta > Magnoliopsida > Poales > Poaceae > Stipa > Stipa capillata. The sequence goes on from JAGXJF010001435.1 coordinate 675,915, forward strand.
TGCTCGAAAATGGGTTCCCACCCATCAGGCAGGGATCCCGACTGGTTGGTGTAATCGATTCTCTCCTACCTGTCCTCGAGTATAACTCGGACGACTTCGAGAGCTCGGGAAGCCACCATCCTTCTCGGGAGGTCTTCATGGCTAGCCTGGACGTACCGGACAACAACGACGACCGGCTCGTCCCCATCGAAGAGCAGACTCTCGAGCAGCTAGCGGCCACTCGGCTCCGCCTCATTGCCAAGGAGGAAGAATTGGCCCCAATAGCTAACCGCGTTGGCTCACCAGCGCGGAGAGAGAGAACGCAATGAGGACATGCGGGATCATGGATGCGAGGTCCACAACGCACTCTGCATGTGTGAAAGGGACGGCATCCCGATATTTCCGCTTCCCAGTCACAACATCGTCGCTGCTTCGGTGGCGGCACGTGCCATCAACATTCCCGAAGGCACGCCTAGCCACGATGAACTTCGACAACTCCAGATCCTAGTAGAGGAAGCAGCCCTCCAGCAGGCCAAGATTTCTGAGAACCGTGCAGGTTTCTTAGCGGGTGCTAGGAGCCGGCGTGTTTCCCCTCCGGGAAACCCACAAGCCGCGGAGCGTTATCACGCCAACCCCGAATGTCATCACCCCGCTGGGTCGGTTCGCCACCGACTCTGACCAAATTGTGACGCACGAGGGACTATTGTCGCAAGAAACCGCACCCGTCAAAGCGCGGACAAAAACGTCCACCCTGCTGGGTTGGCACGTAACCGACTCGGGCCGAACCGCAATGCGTGGGACACCGTCGATGCCAGACGCGAGGCTCGTCAAGATGCAGGGAGGGACAACAGTCACTACGGTGACAGTAGCGACCGCAGTGCAACAAGCCGACGCAGCTCTCCGGCTCCCTTCGGCATGGCCTATGTGGGCCCAAAGGTGTTCGGATCCCGCATCTGCGACGCCGTCTTCCTGTCGCGATTCCGAGTTACCGGGATCGACAAGTATACGGGTGAGACTCGGCCAGACATCTGGCTGGCCGATTACCACAAAGCATGCAGGACCAGTGGCGGCAACAACTATGTTGCGATCCACTACCTGCCCATGTTTCTAGCCGACTCAGCTTGAACCTGGCTCACCAGCTTGCCTTAAGGTTGCATCCAATCATGGACCGACCTTGAGACCCTCTTCGTGAACAACTTCCAGGACACCTACAACAGGCCCGGGAACACGTGGGATCTCCACAGTTGTACCCAAGAAGAGGGCGAAACCCTCAAGAGTATATTCAATGCTTTTCCAAGAAAAAGAACTCTCTGTCGAAGGTCCAAGAAGGTGACGTCATCACCGTCTTCTCCAAAGGTGTTCGTAGCACCGACCTCATCCACAAGACCCATCTAGATCTTCTGTGCTCACACCTCCCCGTATTCATTATTACCGGATATAAACCCCGACAGTGGAGTCCCCGCCTACAACGGTGGCGCCTATGGAAGTGGACATCACGTCATGATAGCAGCAATCTCTCCTCCCCTCGGCATCAGCACGACCGCAACCATGATTGTCGAGGAGCAGAGGATGACTCAGGAGGAGAACCACGTAGAGGTCTTCGGCTACTTCTTCGCCAAGTCGACTTAGTACATGCACTGCACTATGGCTTTGTCTATTTATGCTTTGCTATTTGATAGATTTTTTATTGTGGATGATTACGTAAGCTCTATGAGAGCAAAACATTCTTATCAGTGGTTGGATGACTATTTATTCATTCATTCATTCATTTATCCATTCATTTATTTATGGAATGTTATGTTTTGAAATGTTTGCCACATTTATTTAATTATGTTACAATTTCTCGCTTCATTATTTAATTAAATGCAATATTTTAGAACTAGCACCAAATGGAAGAAGTGTGCCTCACGGACTGTGGCACCACTAATACCATATTAAGAGAGATGAAGTACTTCCAATCGATTAACAAAGGTATCGACAATGGTTTCTGGTGTAATAGGCTTCGGCAAGGACCACAATTATACTCCACATGGGCACAACATTGATAATTGAAGAGACTTTGTTGTACCCTAAATCGACTAGAACACTCCTAAGCTTCAAGGATATTCGCGCAAACGGTGTCCATGTAGAGACCAACAATGAGCATGATAAAGACTAGCTACTCATCACAAAGCACGATGAAAATGGAAAAAGGGTATTGGCAAATCTTCCTTCATTTGACACTGGGTTGTACTACATTAGAATTGTAGCACCACGGTGTATAGTGCCTTAAAGGCTGTGTTTAAAAGCTCTAAATTATTTTGTCTTTGGCATGATAGATTGGGCCACCCTAGTCTTAGGATGATGAGAAATATAATTAACAATTCGTATGGTTATAATATTAATGTAAATAATTTCCCAAATCAAATAGAATATGTATGCCCACATGTGCCACCGGGAAATTGATTATTAGACCATTCACTTTGAAAGTGAAATTTGTGGTCCTACATAGCCCCTATCAGGACTTTTTAGGTACTTCATGGTGCTCATTGACGCTCCTCGAAATGTTAGAACATTTTTTTGTTATCTATGACCACTCTTTCACAAAGCTGATCTCGCAGATCATTCAAATTAAGAATAAATTTCCAAATCATCATGTGAAGTCCATCAGAATAGACAATGCCAGAGAATTCACTTCGAAGGCATTTGATGATTACTGTATGACAATGGGAATAAAAGTTGAGCACTTGGTACCACATATCCATATCCAGAATGTTTGGCAGAGGCTAATTCAAAGAATGAAATTTATTGCCCAGTTGCTCTTGCAAAGTTCTAATTTACCAACAACATGTTGGGGTCACACAGTGCTGCACACTACAAATCTCATGAACTTTAGACCATCGGCTCATAACATCCACTCTCCTTGCAACTAGCGCAAGGGTTGGCACCAAAAATTTCCCACCATTGCAGATTCGGGGTTCAGGTGCTAGGTATATGTACCTATACCACCACCTCAGTGATCAGCAATGGGCCCACTCCATAAGTTTGAGATATATGTTGGTTATGAGACTGTATCCATAATCAGGTATCTAGACCCCATGACCAGCGATTTTCATACGGCTCGGTTTGTTGATTAATTCTCATATGGCTCGGTTTGCTGATTGTATAATTGACAAGGATCATTTCCCGATATTAGAGACAGGAAATCAACTTATTTTTTAAAAAAATTTGGGAAATTATGTGGCAAGCCATGAGGATCCAAGCCCATCACCCGCACAATAGTGAAGCAAATGAAGATGTCCAAAAAATAATTGGTTTGCTAGTATTAGCGAATCAACCGCCAGAACTTTAGTGATTTACAATCCGTGACCAAGTCGCATGTGCTTGCACGCAATACACCGGAGGGGGTTGAAATACAACAAAATGATGAGGTATACCCATTCCTGTCTAGACGCCTTCAAATAAGAGGATGAGAACTTCGATCCCTCAAATTCAAATTAACCGGGGATGCTCAGCAAAAAAGGACAAAAGGACTTGCAATGGAAAACCACTAAAGTGCCTCCACAAGAAAGAGGGAGCGAGTTGAGACCTGGCACAAGTATGGAAAAAGACATTTCAAACTTGAGCCTTCCCACAGAGGAAGCACCCAGCGGAGATGTGTGTATACACATCTGTGCGGGAAAGCTAAAGGACCTAGCTCCTACTGAGGGAAATGGCGATGGGCAAGGTGAAGTGCATGAAAAGCGCTCCATGAAAAAATGGCCATGAATTATATAGAAATGGGAGAATCCCTGAATAGGTAATAACCAATGTCGACATTTACTTTGCAAAGAAAATTGCCACAATCGTCAATCTTGATCCTAAGCATGTATCGCTCGCTGATTGTAAGAAAAGATCAGATTGAGAAGATTGGCAAAAGGCAATCACCGCGAAATTAGTATCTCTGAACAAAAGAGAGGTATTTGGGCCTGTAAGCCTAACACTTCAGCACATACACCCCGCGGGATATAAGTGAGTTTTTGTTAAGAAGAGAAATGAAATAATGAGGTGGTAAGATACAAAGCAGGGCTTGTTACACAAGGTTCACTCAACGACTAGGAGTTGACTTTGAGAAAACTTACTCCCCTGTCATGGATGGAATTACCTTTGAATATCTAATCTCAATGGAAGTAAACTTGAATTTGGATGAAATTAATGGATGTGGTACCAGCATACCTGCATGGGAACTTGGATTCTGACATTTATATGAGGATACCAGAAGGTATACCTGTCCCAAACTAAGATAGCAAACAGGAGCCTATATAGTGTGAAACTTAGAAAGTCACTATATAGACTTAAACAGTCTGGTAGGAAGTGGTATAATCGTTTTAGTGATTTTCTTAGCAAGAAGGGCTACATGAGCAATGAGGAAGCCCATGTGCATTTTTGGAGGACTTAGGATGGATTATGTATAATCTCGATATACATAGATGATCTAAACATCATTGGTACACCTGAGGATATTGAGGAAGATAGTTCCTATTTGAAATCGGAATTTGAAATGAACGATTTGGGTAAAATCAAATATTTATTGGGTTTACAACTTGAGCACGTTCCTCAAGGGATATTAGTACACTAGTCAACTTACACTCAGAAAATGTTAGAGAAGTTTGTCTTTAAAAAGACATACCCTTCAAAGGTTCCAATGATTGGAAGATCCTTACAGCAAGACAAGGAACTGTATAGGCCTAAAAAAGAGGGGAGAAAGTTCTGGGACCAGAATTCCCATGCTTGAGTGCAATAGGAGCACTCATGCACCTCACATATTGCACAAGGTTGGACATTGTATTCACCATGAATTTTCTAGTAAGGTATAGTTCTGAGCCTACCAAACAGCATTGGAAAGGCATTAAGAACATAGTTCACTACCTCAAAGGATACAAGGATCTTGGGTTGTTCTACAAAAAGAACCAAGACCTGTCCTTGATGGGCTATGCCGATGCTGGGTACCTGTCAGACCCACACACAATCAAGTCACAGACTGGATATGTTTTCCTATGTGATGGAACTGTGGTTTCCTAGAAATCATCTAAGCAAAGTCTTGTTTCGACTTCAATAAACCACTTGGAAATTCAAGGTGGGCATAAAAACTGAAGAACCGAATACCTCACCGAAAACCGAACCGAAAAACTAAAATTTAGGGTTAAATCGGTTTTCGGGTTTGAATTCGGTTTCCAAAATTGACAAACTGAAATTACTTCGGTTAGTTTGGTTTTGCCTCCTAGTAAACCGAAATAACCGGAATACCAAAAATAGCCAGCCCAAAGCCCAAGTACCCAGCCGGCCCAACCCTTCAACTGCTAACCCTAACTCCCGTCTCCCGGTTTTCCTCTCTGCCTTTCCACCTCAGTCTGCAACCGGCGACCACGACCTCGCCTCGGCGCCGCCAATCACCAATCGCCGACGACCGACCTTCGCTCGGCTTGGCGGCAGCACTCTGCCGCTCCCGCTCCACTCCGGCTTAGACTTGGTGCTGAGGGGCACTCCGCCCTGACGAGTGACGAGGCGACGATGATGGGTACAACGCGGCGAGGAGTGGCAGCGAGGGGCGGAGGCAGCACAGCAGCAGCAAGGCGAGTCCACGACGGCAGCAACCGAGAACTCTTGCAATGTATGTGCTCTCCGATTGAGTGATTGTTCCCGATTCAACCTGATTCCCGATGGATACGAAATTGAAATGTGTAATAGGCTAATAGCAGTATAAGATGCAATTCATTCGGTAGCTTATCAATTGGCTTCAATTTTTAGTATGTAAGTATATACTATACAGGGTATTTTTCAAGTATTTTTCATGAACAAACAATAGGCTAATAGTTTCTTTTGATATTTACTCCTAGCAATTGTCTTATTCACCTTTCCTTGCTAGAAAATGACCTCCAAATCCAATGAATATATCAAACATTGAGTAATAATAGATTGTTATTACTATCTTATCAGAGGTAATTATAGGCTGTTTCTGTTGGGGTAATATAAGGTGAAACCTTGTTTAAATGTGTTGGCCTAAGTCACTATAAATTGTTGAATAAAACAACTGGATAATTTTGCATTTTTTAAGGTGATTCTTGTCTCATTTTATTGGTGTTTAACTCCACAATAAGAATTCTTTGGGAAACTGTTAATCTCATAAGTTGTAAGTTGTAACAGACTAACAGACGATGAATGCGTAAGCTTAACATTAGTTGGGGAAACTTATTTTCCTTTGTACGATACATTGCTTTATCGTTCTGATCAGAAGATGAATGTTATTGAGTTATTGATGCTTATGAATCGGTTTATTTTTCTATGTAGATGTTGGAACCTGACGAATACGGTGGAAGTCAAGATATTGTCATGGGAATGGTTGAAACTGAGAATGCATCCGAGGAGAGTGTGCAGCAGCAACAACAACAAGAAGAGAATGCGGTGGAGGGGGTTAAGGAGAGGGGGGAGAGAAAAGAGATGGCACCAAGATCAGAAATGTGGCACCACTTCACCAAAGGTCAAGGTTGATGGTGTTGTGAAGTCAGGCAAGTGCAAGTATTGCAGCCGTGACATCAAGGCTGATCCAACAATTAACGGTACATCCGCCCTGCACAAACACTTTAATATTTGCAAACGTAATCCTCATGTCAATAATAAGGATCCGAAGCAAGGTAGTTTACAAGTAACTCAGGGAGACAGTGTTAGCACTTGGAAGTTTGATCCTGAATTAATTAGGAATGCTTTTACACAAATGGTAATTGAAGATGAGCTTTCTTTTGCTTTTTTCGAAAAGTCAGGATTGAGAAGATTCATGTCCATAGCTTGTCCACGTTTCTCTGTGCCATCTAGAAGGACAACCACTAGGGACACTGTTCGCATATACTTTGAAGAGAAAGCAAAGCTCAAAAGTTCTTTAGAGATTCTTGTGAAAGAGTTTGTCTCACAACTGATTGTTGGACTTCTCAACAACAAGATGGTTACATGACTGTGACGGCACATTTCATTGATGATGATTGGAAACTACACAAAAAAGTCATTAGTTTTTTTAAGGTTAAGGGTCATAAGGGGGAGGATATTGGAAAAAAACTTGCAGAGATGCTTGGTTGAATGGGGTCTAGAGAAAGTTATGACAATAACTGTTGATAATGCTAGTTCTAATGATGGTGCCATTAATTACATGAGAAAGCAAATGAATAATGCAAAAACTAGCATAGCTGGAGGCAAGTATCTTCACATGAGATGTGCTGCCCACATTATTAACTTGATTGTTTGTGATGGCCTAAAAGAAGTGGACATTTCAGTAAAGCGTGTCCGTGGTGCTATTAGGTTTATAAAAAACTCCACGTCTAGGTTGGCCAAATTCAAAAAACTTGCTGAGTTAGAGAAGGTGGATAGCAAGTTGTTCTTGAACCTAGATATATGCACTAGATGGAATTCAACATATCTTATGTTGAAAGCTGCAATCACTTATGAGAAGGTATTTGTAAGGTATGAGGAAGAAGACCCTTACTATTTAATTGATTTGTGTGGTGAGAAAGTCCATGGAGTACCGGATGAAAAATATTGGGAGAATGCAAGGAAGATGGCTGAATTTCTTGAGCATTTTTAGGATCTCACTCTCTCTGTTTCCTCCACATTACATATGACTTCTCACAATTTCTTTCATGATATTGGTGAAGTCAATATATTGCTCCGAGATTGGATGGATAGTGAAGACCCATTGCGCAGATTAATGGGCAGGAGAATGAAAGATAATTATGATAAATATTGGGGAAATTGGCACGAGAGTGAGAATGAGGATGAGAGTGAGAATGTGAATGGGAAGGGGAAGGGGAAGGAGAACATGAACTTGTTGATTTTATTGCAATAGTTATTGATCCTAGATACAAACTTTCTGATTACACAAAGTTAGCTATTGAGAAAATGTTTGGTGAGGAAAAGGGAAAGAAAGTTTGTGATGTGGTTAATACTTGTTTCCATGAGTTGTTTGAAGAGTATAGGAAGCTCTATGCTCCAAGTGATGTAGCACCGCAAGTCAATAATTCTCAAGAAACTAAAGAAAGGGCAGGAGGTATGATGAAGTCCTTGATTGTTAAAAGGATGAGGCTGACTAGAGGTACAAGTAATACTAGCAAATCTGAACTTGAGAAATACCTTGCTGAAGATGATGAAGAAGATGCAAATAAATTTAATATTCTAGCATGGTGGAAGGCAAATGCTACTAGATTCCCAATATTGGCATGCTTGGCTCGTGATGTCTTAGCTATTCCTATATCGACCGTCGCATCGGGCATTTAGCACAGGTGGACGTGTCCTAGATGACTTTAGGACATCTCTTACTCTATTTATGGTGCAAGCTCTTATTTGTACACAAGATTGGCTTTGACAGTCCACTCCTATCAATATCGAAGAAGGTAACACAAAAAATTACTTAAGTGATCATTGTTTCCTTTCCTTTATTTATTTTGTTATCCTCATGATTCATGAATCAATTTCTTAGTTGATGCTTGCATTGGTTTCATTTCATAATTAATTCAAGAGTATGGTGGCAATGGAAAATCGAATTCTTCCAAATCAAATCTCATTTCCCAAGCAAGCAACTGAAAATAGTATGTATGTTTCATTTTCATTCACAGAATTGTTGTCAGCAGAAGTATTTATATGTTTCATTTTCATTCATAGAATTGCTGCCATCAGAAAACAACTTGGAGCTAATCTTGCATTCTTTGCAGATTCATTAGTTGCTGACTTGCTAGAGCTGAACATGGTTTATGAGCAAAGATCATTGTGTTGATTGTGGGCTTGACAGATTTCTTTCTACTGTATATGTTTGCTTAGCATAATAGCATGAGGGTTGTGGTCTTCTTGGTTGATATGAATCCTGAGAAGCTTTGCTAAATCTTGATTGTTGTTAGAGTACTTGAGTGTCTTGCTGAGTTGCTGTAGCAGAGTAATATTATATGATATCGGGTCATTTGAATTTCATCTTCATGCTCATTTGAATTTCATCTTCAGAGTTCCAAAAAGTCTAGTTAGGACTATATGTCTATATATACTAATTTGAGTAATATTTCCCTAATACATTTGAATAATGAAAAGAGACCTAGCAGTGCATACTGTAGCCTGACCTTGAATAGTTCGGTTTTTTCGGTTTAACCGAAAACCGAACCGAAAAAACCAAAAACCGAAATTTTCGGTTCCCAGAAAATCATTAGGTAATTCGGTTCTCGAATCTGGAAAACCAAAATTTTATAAAACCGGAAAGACCGAACCAAAAAAGGGAAAAAACCGAACGCCCAGCCTGATTGGAAATCATAGCACCATACGAGGTTTCACAAGAATATGTATGGCTTCAGCAGATGATCAACCACATACTACAATCTTGTGAGTTGGACACCGCACAAATCTCCACCATTATCTATGAAGATAATGTATCTTGTGAGGCACCGGTGCAAATGAGTTATGTGAAGAGCAATCTCACTAAAAATATTAACCACAAGTTCTTCTATGCTCATGAATTGTAGAAGATGTACGAAATAAAGATAACGCATACTAAGTCATTTGAAAATATCATACATTTATTCACTAAGTCATTACCAGCATCTACCTTTGAAAGGTGTGTGCATGAAATCGGTATGATGAGAACACTTACAAACTCATCGGTAAATCTTGACCAGGAAAGTCGAGTACCTGACATAACAGTCAAGTGAACTATACTCTTTTTTTCTTGGATGAGTTTTCCTACAGTTTCTCAGATAAGGTTTTAACGAGGCAATTTGTGTAGCATGACATATGTATCACGTGTGCTCTTTCTCCAAGTTTTTTTCACTGGGTTTTTTGGAGCTCTTGAGACATTAACTATACGAGATAAGTACCCAAGGGGAGTGTTGAGGAACCGTGGGGTCCACCACAGTGCGGCCCCACCTCCATGTAGGGGTAAGGTTCCCCATGTATACTTAATTGTGTCCTTTTCTCTTTGGCTACCTTTTGGCAATAAATAGGAGGGATTCATCATCATTGAGAAGAGATCAATCAATAAAAGAGAAAGAAGTTCTCACTACTATAGAAACCCACATCCACGATCCACATCAACGACAGGTATCCTTGTTCCATCAATGAAACTCGGTGCCAATGACGGGCCAGAGGAAAAACACGTTATTGATAACTTCACCAGGTGCCATGACTCTTAATGACGGCCTGCTTCAAGGCCCATGGTTGATGACTGTGATCATCAACAACGGGCAGCTAAGCCACACATCAGTGAGAGTCATTAATGATGGCCATCATTTTGACCCGTCATTGAGATGCTCCTTGGAAGTTGCACGGCAGAGGAGGTGAAGCGCTACCCATATAACCACGAGATCTGTGACCCTTACACACAACCGCGCACTCTCATACCCAAAAGCCAGCCGCTCTCTCGCATCCATCATGCAATGGCCCCGCAGGTAGCTCTTCTGGGAGGTGAAAGAGGAAGACATCGCCTCATGCGTGCATCAACCTGGTGCTCTACCACGACATGATGGATGCACTAGAGTTCTCCGACTATGGGGACACCGCAGGCACCCTCCTCCTTGCCTTCCCCGGCCCCGTGCACTACTCCTACAGAAGAAGTTTCCACGGCTATACCATTTCGTGCTCGAAGCCCACCACGAGCTGGGGCATATCCTCGTCTGCTGCAAGAACAAAGTGGTCATCCGGTGCCTCCACGTGAATTACATCCGCTGGGGAACTTTTAGTTTTTATTTTTCTCTTCACATTATGTATTAGCCTAGTATTAGCAGATATGTAATGTCTGAACTATACTACCTCTTTGCATCAGAGGTCTTTTGTTATGTAATAACTATGTTTTCCTTTTGTATTTGAATCAATGATCTGTGTTTTTGCACATGCAAAGAACTAAACTATGCACAGCATAGTGCATGATTAGTTCTGGAACTTGTGATCAATAACGAGTAGGCTAGAGAGCCCCTCGTTGAAAGTAGTCATAGGAAGAGCCGTAGCACATGGGGAGACACGCCAACGAGCAGCAGTTTTTATAACACAAAGAGTCACGCCGATTAACGAAGAGTCGCTCTTGTGTCTATATATATTAACGCGTACGTCTTCCTACTCTTTGTCGTCCTCTCTACAACCATGTGCGCCCTCTGTTCTTCCTACCCTCAAAGCTTTAACCCTTACTCTCTCACACTCAATTGAGCATTGCAATGGCAACTTCGGGTAGCTCTTCCGACGCTCAGAAGCGCAAGAGGGAGTCATCTCCTCCATTGCTGGTCAAGCATGCAGGCTCCTTTGACAACTTAGAGGTGCACCTTTGCCACACGACGGTCCAAGCCATGAAATGTGGCTATGGACAAACGGATGGCACCCTCCTCTGTGCCTATGCTAAAAACCGTACATTGCTCCAGCGGGCAAGTCGTCCGGTGTTTGCTTGCGAAGAAGTATCTAGGAATAAAGTTCAAACTAGATGAGCACAAGCCAGGGCGTTTCGTCGTGTGCTGCAAGGACAAGAGAGTCGTCAAACACCTCCATGCGAAGTACATCAACTGCGGCAAGAGCGAGTCAACTTCTTTAGGGTCTGTAATATGTACCCTCTGGTGCCGAAACCCCTTGAGGAAGATGTCCCACTAGAGAACTTTTAGTTATTCATTTTTCTTTCTTAGTATTTAAGAACTATATAAAGAACTATTATTTCTAAATTATATACTATTTTAGTTATATATATCTTAAATTATGTGTTTGAAGTTCATCGAAAAAATTATGTGTTTGAATGTATGAGAATCTGAATTTAGCGTAGTGCAGAGTACTGACTGAATCTACAGTGTGCATATTCAGTTAGTTCAGTCTCTGCACTACATTGAAAAAAGACATCAACGACGGGCTTTGGAAATGACTCATTGTTGAGCTTATCACCGGAAAACTCTAAAATTTATTTAGCACGGGGATCAAGGAGATGCCACAACCCTATTCCCCCTATATAAAAGAGCACCTCCTGCGCTGCCTCCCATTCCACCTCAAGCCATACTCTTGTGCCTCTTCTCCCTCTTCCTATAGTCCATCCATCTCCTCAAGCCCCTCTCGCACTCCGACAACCAGCGTCGATCTACTCCAACGCCGCCGACCACAAGATCTAGAGCACAGGCCACTGAACTGGAGATCCAGGACGATGCATGCCCCCTGGCCACTAGATCTAGAGCGCCAAGAGGATGCACACCCACCAGCCACCAGATCTACAGTGCCCCGACCACCCGGCACCGTCTCCTCCTCCCCTCTGAAGGTAAAACCCTTAGTTCGACAAGTTATGCCTTCACCATGGAATGATGAAAAAAGGCCCATTAATAAAATTGTTCACAATACAAGGGTTCAGGGTTCATGGTAAAGTTAAAATTGGTTACCCCAACTCTAAACCCTACAACACTGACCCCCTGTGTTGTGCGATTATTTGTATGGGCATTATTCAGAGGCATTATTTCAAAATCCTTACCTCATCCAATGATGGGCTACTTTCTAGGTTTTAGGGTTTAAGGCGTCGTGTTTATTGTTTATGCCAATGATGAAATGACCACATATGCATAATGTTAATGTCAAATGCAGTGAAATAGTTCTTATAGAAACTGTTAAAGATTTGCTTAAATCCATAAGTCATTCTACAAGAACTTGATCTTCTATACAAGTGTTACATCTTAGTTGCTATAGTTTGAGGCTATCTTTTCCTTCATCATGTTTAATTTGCCTTGATGTTGTTTGGAACTCATCTATTTGTAATTAGTAGCTTATAGAATGGGTCAGGAGAAGGTTGTGCCACATAATGCGCTTGCAATGTGTAGTGAAAAAATTATTGAATACTATTAATCATCTTCTCTATTTACTCTAAATTTGTGACTCTTCTTTTCTTGTAAATAGGCCATCCTACTTCACTTCATATCCGTCGTCTTTGTGATGTCGCAGTACACTGCACAACACACTTTTTTTGAAAGAGTGTCTTATGCAGTGTCACTGAGATGTCCCAACAGTGATGATGTTGTATTTCAATGACACTGCAGAAGAAAAGTCGATGATGTGTCCGACACCTTCCGCGAGTGCACAAGATGGGTTTCCCTATCCTGAGCAACCACGAGAGCCGGTGATGCTAACCTCATCAGTGAATCTAAAGTCTCAAGTAGGTAAGAACCTTTCAAACCTGTGTACTTCGTTTATGATGATATTAAGTTTCTCACCTAGTCGATGTGGGAACAAGTGCAGGCTCTCCTTGTGGATACATATTTCAAGGAATCTGACAGTCTCCATGCAGCCTTTAATCCTTGGTGTATCTAAACTCTTGACCAGGTAAAAACCTTTCAAATATCTGTACTTCGTTTCATGATATTGAGTTTCTCACCTTATCTATGTACATTCTTTTTCAAGGTGATGGACAAAACACTTCCCACTAGATTGACTAAGCTGGGTCGAATAGAGCACTTCTGACTGATGGAATAATGGAATCATCCGCCAAATGTGGGAACAAGTCCAATCCTCAATCCCCTCGTGGATACGCATCTCAGTGAACCTAATGATCTCTAGGAAGCAGTAGGCCAATGGAATCATCAGCCAAATGTTTAAATGCATATATTTCAATACATTATGTCTGTTTGAAACTGTTCTTGAGAAAATGACACTTATGGTTCAAATTATATGTAAAATATAATACGTGTTTGCTAATTTATGATATGTGATGGAATGCTTGTGTGAATATGTGTAATAGAATCATGCTTGTGTATGTGAAGTGTCAATTGTTTTCTAGAGAGCATTGCTAGCAATTCCTAAGGCTAGCCAAGAGCAGGAGAAAAATCTGCCAGGGTGAAGGCATCATCAAGGATAGCTTAAGATGCTGCCAGTGAGGAAAAACTCATCAATGACGAACCATAAAAATGGACCGTCACTAAGGGTATAACTACCAACGACGGGCTCCTGATGAGCCCACCAGTCAAGACAAAGTCATCAACGACGGATTGTGAAAGTTACCCGCCGTTGATAATTATGTTATCAACAGTGATAGGTAAAATATCAATGCAATCTGCTATTCATAGTAGTGTCTTCTACATGCTTTGTATCTCTATTTTTACTGTTCATCATATTATCTCTTTCCTCGACTACATCAGTGGCTTGTTCTATACCTCTTAGACCAGACTCGCCAAGAAGGATTATATGATAAAATTATCTTCAAGGCTCAATTGTCAAGGATATCACCGTCAGTTAGAGCTAGTTAACTGCAAGTAGAAAGCGTTGCCACTTTGGGACCTGCAATATAAGAACGCCAACTAGTTCTGAATTTCAAAAATAATACTATGTGCTACTATGACCTGCAGTTGCCAGAATCTGAATTAGATTTATGCAACCGTCGTCAAATCATAAAACAGAACTCCTGGCATTCTTTTATTTATGTACAACTTGCACAATATAGACATAATATTCAGAAACAAGCAAATCACAAGTTACGGGCGAAATATGTGCTCAACACAAGATTTTTTTCTGTCAAATTCTGTGGGTGGACAGTTCCGGAAGGGTTTACATGAGGTTAAGAGATGGTTCTGGGTTGGCGGCGTCTTTAGGTTGAATTCGGGCAGGAGGATAAGGGAAGATGAGTGGCATGGGGAATGGGCTCTACAGAAGCTTTTGCCATAATCCTATGAAATCTGTGAACAAACTGTTTTGTGAGTAAAATTCTGGACGACACAGGAGAGGGGTCGACGTTTCGTCGTAAGTTTGGGGAGGTAGAAATGGCCGAAAATCCAAGCATTTCTACGATTGGTGTTTCGGGTTGTTGATGCTAACGGCTCTATGCTGGTCGTTATGGTTGGTTCAAAATAATTTGGTTTTAAGATGGTCTCATTTTGCAGTCTGGAAGAACCTAGCCAAGCCGTCGAACAGGAGATGGTGTCAAACGTTTCGACGTTGGCACGGGCACTACGGCCCTGTGAAGCTCGACGAGCAGATGTAGGCTAGTTTGTTAGGGATGATCAGAATCACTGTGGCTCGTTTGGTTTCTAAATTTGCTTCCTGGTTGTTAGATGGGTTTTGGCTGCTTTGGTTACCATTTTGTATCGAACTTGTTTTCTGGCTTTCTATGTAAAGTCGGATCGAAAAGTCTTTTCTCTAAGAAAAGGAAAAAGTAAGAAAATCACAAAATTTACACTGAAAACTAGCTTCAGATAAGCGGCTTAAAATACAAAACAGGTAGCTGCTGATTAATCACTTCACGATGAGATGAGTATTGGTAGGCCAGCAACCCCACAAGTGGAAGTAAAAAAGGAAAATAAGATAAAAGTTAAGCCACTGGAAGCTACAAAAGAATTGACAAGTTGTTTCCAGCACAGTGCTCTCGTTGATTCTTATCATCAGAACTTACAAGAAATAGTTCTCCGCTGTGGTCACTAGACATGACTCTATCTGGTAAACATATTTGGAGATGTCAGCTGCAAGCTTATTAACAAGTTGGAGAGGACAAATAACATCAGTGAGGTAATCTGTGTTCATGATCACAAGGGAATTGGACTGATGCCTACGGATAAAACTACCATCTTATAGTAATAGGCATCATTGTATACATAAAAAATACAATAACGTAAGTGGCTGTCTTACAGTATAGTATCCGGTGTTAAAAACACAGGACTTCTGGATTGGAGTAAGATACGTCTGGGAAGCAGCAAAATATAAGACATACTGCCGTCTGAATAGTACAGCAGTACTGCTTGTGTATATCTCTGATTACAATTTTACCGTCACCATCTGTACAATTTCACACTTGAATAAGCAGTGGAACTCCGTGGAAGAAAACAATTTTTTAATCTACTCACTGATATTTCTGCTTCTTATTGGAATCTCATACCACTTGCAAACACTGAAAGAGTCGCTGTGTCACCTCTCCTGATGCACAGGAGTTACGTGAGAAGTTTAAACTCGTTTTCACTTGCATAAATACTAAGAAAGTTGCAATTTGCAGGCATCAAATGTACTTTTATTGGCATAGCAAATTAAGAAGAAAGCGATTTTCTAGCTTACCTATAACTAATTATTCAGGTTCTCGGCATCACTAATTAAAAAGAATACAACGAAGAATCATTCTAAAATACACGTCGCCATTTTTCAAACGAACATTTGTCAACACATGATAGCCGGGATTGAGCTCAGCCTTGTCATCAGGAACTAAAGAAAGAGGAATTGCTACAGGGAGCAGTGCAAGTAGTATGCAACTGTAGAAATATACAGAAGAAATATTGCCCCCGGGGGCGGGGGGGGGTGGCTGTCCCCACAAGACGCCACATGCACCTGTGATGGTGTCATTTGGACCCCAATTAAGCATTGAGATTTAGTGTGGATCCAAGGAACAAGTAACATAGGCATACCAACTAACAACTAGCAATCATCCCTGTCGCCTTCCAACTGAACTGTTCATCTCTGTACCAAAATGCTGTGACAGCCACATTTCTTGCAGCATTTCTGTTGCTTGCAGTCTGAATAATTCAAAGCAATCTCTGGTACAGATGTCACCAAACCATCTTGGTTGCAACACTTGTATTGAGCCCCATGCATTGATTATCATAACTAAAAGTTTATACGTTCTAAGACAGCAAGGGAGCTACAAGTTTAAGCTTACAAATAAATAAAAAGAAGCCGAATAAGAACATCACTAATCTAATGAAATGAATTGTAACATCACTTATTCCATGGTCATCTTTATATTGTGATTTGCTCTCTAACGTTGGAGAACGTCCACACGGCTGTATGTTTCTTTTCATCTTAAAAAACAGCCAGATTTTGGACCGCTGGATTGAGATCCGACGATCCACCAACCCCTCCCTCTAATATACGGTCCTCGATTCTCAAACCCTACCTACCTAATCGCCTAACCCCCTATCCCCCTGCCCCCACTATCCCGCCGCGACCTCATGCACTGCTACCGCTACTACATTTTCCTCCCCGATTGCTTCCACCACCTAAGGTCGCCACCTCCATGCGATAGGAAAGATGGCGCAAAAACGGAAAGCCAATGAGCCAGCGAAGATGAAGATGATAACGAGAGAAATCATGTTGGAGCAATGAGGGCGTTCGACAAAGCGTGAATTCGACGGCTGACACCGGCTTTGCAAGGGCCTCATAGGAAGCGTTGGAGCCTGATGGTTGCACTGGTAGCACATGCCCTGGCAAAGCTTCAACAAAGCTCCTAGAGACGAGGATGAGACGAAGGAGGCCAGTGAGAGGAAAACACCCTCAACATTAAAAATGTACACTTTACACCACTCAATTATCACCTTGGTTTACAATGACCTGGCATCTTGGTGGCGTACACATGTCCACTCCAGATATCGGTGGGTCATCAAAATTTAGTGAGTACATGAGCAGTGTAGACAAAGAGGGGGAGAAAAAGGGAAGAAGCCCTTTAATGACCGATTTTTAGACGCTTTTAATCGTATTTGTTATTTGCCTATATTTTGGATAATGTAGTGTACATGTGACATCAAATCAGCCAAAACCGATGGCGAACCCACAGACTAAAATTTTGGTGTAGTGCCAAAGAGTATTACACAAAATCAAATTAATCCATGTATAAATAATATATCAATCACGCTAATAAGAGTATATGACACTAAATGAAATCAGCAACCATAATTTGTATACAAACATGTGAAAAATATTAAAGGATACCTCACTAAATTGTAGCTTACACAACAAATTTAAGAGTTTATCAAACATATAGTGTACGTGCCAATCTTGTCCCAATGGTTTTCACCAAAACCACTTGTAAAACCAACCAAGGTGATGAGTGGATGGTTTTCATACCCGAGACGCGTAAAGTGGACGGTTTTATAGGAAGAAAAATCCAGTTTTAGCCCCCCCCCCAGCATGGTCAATGCCACATTTAGCCCCGTCTCTGAGTCAAATTCAAAAATAGCCCCCCTACCGCACCCCAGACCCGCGGCAGGGCACCTGCCGCACCACCGACGTGCGGCAGAGCACCTGCCGCACCCCAGGAATGCGGCAGCAGCCCTACCGCAGCCTGCAGGGAAAACGCCAGATGGTATGGCGTTTACACGTAAAAAATAAACGCCAGTGGGTCTGACGTTCAGATCTTGGCATATAGCTTTTTTCATTAGCGAGGGTAAACGTCATAATGACTGGCGTTTAGATTAACATCTAAACGCCATACGCTCTGGCATTTGCCCTGCAGGATGCATTTTGCCGTGCGGCAGGTGACCTGCCGCATGCCTGGGGTGCGGCAGGTGCCCCTGGGGGTGCGGCAGGTGCCCTGCCGCATGCCGGGGGTGCGGCAGGTGCCCTGCCGCGCGCCGACGGGCCGACACGTGTCCTGCCGCGGGTCTGGGGTGCGGTAGGGGGGCTATTTTTGAATTTGACTCAGAGATGGGGCTAAATGTGGCATTGACCACGCTGGGGGGGCTAAAACTGGATTTTCTTCGTTTTATAGTTGATGGTGTTCGTTTAGACTAAGGACATAGTTAAGGATCTAAAATGAAGTTTTTCCAAACAAAAACATGTGATAAACTTATAGCAATTTCGCTTAAATATTTCATTTCATCCAGGCTTTCTAATAAAGCTGGACCAATTGGTCTTTGGTCTAAAATTTTAAGAGAAGAATTCCATGGCCCTTTATTAGTCCTAGCTAGAGATATACTAGTACATTGCACGGGAGCCGTATGCAGCCAAAATTTCAGGGAATATGTCAGTTCCACGAGGGCAGAACGCTAAAATAATCGGCTTTGATGCCTGGTCCTGCTTCTCCTCCATCGCCAATTCATCCACCAAACCCTAAATTAATCACTACAAAAACCAACCGTTACCATAAGCAAAGAAGCAATTAACGCCAAGTCAATTCAGCGCCAAGGAGGCAAGAACACTTGCAATAATCAGACTCCCACAAGTAGTACAGCTCCTTTGCCTTTTGCATGCCCATGCATATGTTTGCACACTGAGCAACTGCGAGCTTGCATGCATGAACGCCATGAACCACCACGAGCAGGAGGGCCAAGAGCTCGCCGTCACCACGAGCAACGACGGCTTGGAATGGCTCGAGGACTCCATCTCCTTACTTGCCGCCGACGTCGATCTCGGCGGCAGCTACGGGTGGTGGTGCGATCCATTGCCGGCGCAGCAAGATGACATTGGTAGCGTCGTGGCGCAGACGCTGTCGCCTCCGGCGCCACCAGCGACCAGTTCGCCCCTGGCCCACACCTCCCCAAACACTGTGTCGCCGGCCGTGTCGTCACCGTCGGAGCCGTTGTCCAAGAAGCGCAAGTCCCCGGCGCACAGGGCGTCCGGCGCCCATGGCAGCAGCAACCAGCGCCGCCGCGCCGAGCAGGACAGGCCAGGTGGTGGAGGCGGCGGCGGCAAGAAGGGCTGCACCAAGGGCGGCGGAGCGGGTTCGGACAGGGACACGAGGTGGGCGGAGCAGCTGCTGAGCCCGTGCGCTGTCGCCGTCGAGGCCGGCAACCTGTCGCGCGTGCAGCACCTGTTCTACGTGCTCGGCGAGCTCGCGTCCTTCTCCGGCGACGCCAACCACCGGCTGGCCGCGTACGGGCTGCGAGCGCTCTCGCTTCGCCTCCCTGCTGCGGTGGGCTCCGCGGCCGCAGCTGCCGTGCGGGTGCCGGCCTGCGAGTGCCCGACGCCGGCGTTCGCTGGCGCGGAGCCGCGGCTGTTCCGCGCGTCCCTGATCAAGTTCCACGAGGTCAGCCCGTGGTTCGCGCTCCCCAACGCGCTCGCCAACGCCGCCATCGCGCAGGCCTCAACGCGCGCCGCGCAGCCCCGGCCGCTCCACCTCGTTGATATCGGCGTCTCGCACGGTGTGCAGTGGCCGACTTTGCTGGAGTCCTTCACCCGCCTGCCCGCTGGGCGCGCGCCGCCATCCGTCCGGCTCACAGTCGTGGGCCCCACGGTCACCCCGCTGGCCCCATTCTCGGCGTCGCCTCCGGGGTACGACTTCTCGCCGCACCTCCTCCGGTATGCCAAGTCTATCAACCTGGAGCTCGAAATCGGCCGCGCAGCCTCCCTAGACTCCGTGCGTGGCTTGTGCACTCCCGACGGGGCGCTCGTCGTCTGCCTCCAGTTCCGGCTCGGCCATGTCACCGCCGAGGAGCGAACGGACATCCTCCGGAGGGTCAAAGGTCTCAACCCGGAGCTGGTGGTTCTCTCGGAGCTCGACGTCGGAGGCGGCGGCAGCGCCGCGGGCGAGTTCAACGCAAGGCTCGAGCTGCTATGGCGGTTCTTGGAGTCGACGTCGGCGGCGTTCAAGGGGAGGGACGGGGATGACAGAAGGCTTCTGGAGGCCGAGGCCGGGACGGCCGTCGCGGTGGGCTCGGCCGGGGAGGGGAGGGAGGGGTGGCGGGAGCGCATGGCGGCGGCAGGGTTCGAGGAGGCGGCATTCGGGGGCGAGGCGGTGGAGTCGGCCAAGTCGCTGCTGAGGAAGTACGACGGCGGGTGGGAGATGCCTACGTCGGCGGCAGGAGGCGGCGGCGGCGCGGTGGAGTTGCGGTGGAAGGGGCAGCCGGTATCGTTCTGCTCGCTATGGCGGCCGGCGTAGCAGCTGTCCGGCTCGTGCAAAGTTCCACACTTGCATGGGATCGATGCGATGGGTTGATCACGGCCGTACATTGGGGCTCGGTGGGGCACTGATCAACCAGGAGATGTTCTATGGAACGCATTCTTGCCGCACGTACCAAGCTAGCTTTGCACATGCGCATGCATAGCTGATTTGGCCGGAGAACGCCGGCCGCCGGAGCTGGACGTCGGCGACGGTCCGGCCGGTACGTGGTCCCAAGGAAAAATGATGGTGTAATTGGCAATGGCAATTTCTGTACAAATTAATTAAGATCGGCCTAGTCTCTACTCTCTACTATACTAGTATTCCTTTTTCCTTTGCTCCATTTTTGGAAAGTGCAAATTAGGAGCAGAGTATCATCATTATTTTTTATTGGCATGTATAAAGAGCAGGGTTCTGTCAGCCAGCCGGTATCTCCGTTAACCGGTCGATACCCCTGATAAATGATCGTACCGGTGGAAAAATACTGGTTTCAACAAATTTGGAGCAAATTTAACAGATTTTAATCAAACTTTAAATTTCTTTTAAATACTTTCGGGCGGTAAAAGACTGGTATTCGGGCCCCTCTGGTAAAAAAGAACTCACCGGTACCCAAAACCTCGATAAAGAGCATCATGTGCTTAGGTTTGGTTGATGCTGGCGATTCGCAGGAATCAAAGCGGCTCATGGATTGTTAAAATCTCTTGTTGCTGTGCGGCAGATTAAATGTTAAAGATCAAATACGTGCAACATATATAGTGTTATTTTGGCAGATATTGGAGATAATGTCTGCAACATATGAAAGTCAGAAACAAAATCAATCACATATATCTTTCTCGAAAGAAAATAAAAACAATGACATATAAGAGTGGCATAAAACATTTGCAATTCCTATATGAATTCTGCAAATTTTCCGCATTTAAAATAGAGCATAGGAAATACTCATACACCATTATGTAATTATACAGAGTCAGGTATTTGCCTCCTCGTTTCTTGGGCAGCCATTCCAAAGAGAGAATTCCCTACGTGTCATTTCTAAGGAATCCAATTTCCTCTATACTACTGATAATTAAAGGGCTTGTTAATTCCCTATATGCCACTGCAAAAAGTGTTTTACTCCCTTCGTCCACAAATATAAGGAGTGCACGGAATTTAAGGTCTAACTTTGACTAACAATTAAACCAATGCTATTAAATTATATGACATAGTAGTGGTACCATTGGATTCATATTCAAACATATTTGGTATTACTTTTATATTATATAATTCAATAATATTAGCTTAAATATTGGTCAAATTTGAACCTTAAATTCCGTACACGCCTTTCATTTGTGGACGGAGGGAGTAGTTCCCTATATACTACTAACTTCTGCTATAGGTGCTTCGCTATTTCACATATGAGTTGTCAGTTTTTTCACAAATACCTAAGCAACCCATATGAGAAATCTCGACTCAATGAAAAAGTATGATATTTTCTGCAAACATCATGTCTTTTTTTGAATAGAGGGAATTAGTTTATACATATGATGACATGTAATGGATCGCATTAGAAATGAGTACAATGGTTTCTTTATGCACTTAACGGAGCTCCTCTAAGGGAACATTAATGGAATAGCATTAAGAGAACTAAAATAAATTATCAAATGATATGTAGAGAATAAGACCATTACTAATATAAAGGGAAGTGAGCTCTTAGAAATTCTCTCCCTTCCAAAATTCTCCTAGCAAGAGAACGGAAGCGGGAGGTAGAAGACACGAGTGAAATATTAAGAGTAAATTGCACCATTAGTCTAGGAACTTGGCAGGTGGGAGCATCTGGGTCCAGGAACTCCGAAAACGTATATCTGGATCCCTAAACTTGTTTAAGTGAAACAATAGTAGTCCAAACCGTTCCACGTAGCTGAGTTGGCGTATATTTTACAAATGCATCCTTATCTTTTCTCTTCAACTTTTTAGTCCTTTCCCTTCCTCTCGTACTCCCTCCCCAACCTCCCGCTCCTCCTCACCTTCCCCGAGCTCGCCGCCACCACCTCCAACTTCTCCCCCTTCTCCCCCTTCCCTACCGCCTCACCCCCTCCTCCTCCAGCTCCTTCCGCTGCTCCCTCCGTGGCCACCCGGCCGCCATCTTCCGCCGCACGCTACGCCGCGACCCCCGCGAGGTCTCTGCCTGCCTCGCCGTCCTCGGCCACTGCCACCACGCCGCCATCACGCGACTCTACGGTGCCGCCGCCTCCCCCGACGACTCCCTCTTCCTCGCCTACGAGCTCGTCCCCGACGCCTCCCCGCTCTCGGCCCTCCTCCGCAACCCCAAGAGCCCCTCCTTCATGCAGCTATCCTCCTGGCACTCCCACCTCCGGGTCACCGCCACCGTCTGCGACGCCCTGCACTACGTCCACCTCCAGGCCGGCACCGTCCACAGCCACCTCTCCTCCTCCTCCGTCCTTGTCTGCGCCGAGGGGCCCCTCTTCCAGGCCAAGATCGCGCACTTCGGCGCCGCCGACCTCGCCGACGAGCTCCCGGAGGACCGCGGAGAGGAGGCCACCACCGGCGCCAAGCACCGCCGCACGGGAAGCCGGGGGAGGCGGATCGAGTGCCTTGTTTGCTCGAAACGCCACCAACATCGCCCTCTGTCTAGAGCGCCGCCGCCGACACCCCCTCTGCGTCCGCGCAGCCACCGATCTCCCCGTGCCTCGCCACCTTGCCAAACAGTTTCGCCATCGCCTCCATCGTCGGATCCCCGAAGGAATCGAGCCCTAGCGCTCGGGAACACCGGATCCCTTCTCTTCTTCCCCGACACCGACCGAGCTCCACCGCCGCTGATTCTTCCCTCTTTGGTGAGCCCCCTCGTTTCTTGTCAGCTTCATCGGCTTCAATGTGTCGTCCTGACCCTTTCCCCCTTCCTCTCTGTGCCTGGACCACCCCGAGCTCCCCCTCCGGGACCTCACCAAACCGTCGTCCGCCATTTCCGCCGGCCAGCTTCCTCCTGAGCCCCTCCGCTATCGCCAAGCACTCCAGCACACTTCTGGTGAGCCCCTTGTCCGTTCGTGCATCTTAGCTAGCTCGCTCGAGTGTTGTAGTGGCCGGTAGCCGAGCGCTGCCTCCAACCGCCGCTGGAGTCCAGTCAGTGGAGTGGACTTGTTTTAGGGGAAGGACTAAAAAGACGAAGAAGAGAAAAAGATAAGGATGCATTTGTAAAATATATGCCAATTCAGCATGCCACGTGGATGTTTTTCGCCTACGTGGAACGGTTTGGACTACTATTGCTTCACTTAAACAAGTTTAGGGACCCAGATACACGTTTTTGGAGTTCCTGGACCCAGATGCTCCCACCTGCCAAGTTCCTGGACTAATGGTGCAATTTACTCAAATATTAAAAGGCATGCAAGTACAATGTACTGTACAAGTGTTGCTTGCGTCACAAGGTCACAAGTCACAGCTACTTCCAATAGGATTTGGCTGGCTTGAACCGTCCGGTTGGATCTACTACAAGGAAAAGAAACTTGCTACAAGTCATAGCTGCTTAGCCAATCAAATGCTACATGCCATGCCAAACACACAATTAACATCCTTGTCAACCAGCGCTAATTATAACCATAGCATTTGAAAACCATGCATCGGCTAAAGCCTAGTGTTCCTTCATTATAGATCATTAGTCACATAACTAATGTTTTTTCTCCGTAAATGATCGCAACTCGTAAGGTTTTATCATCTATATGGTTTACTCTCTCCGTCTGGAAATATTATGCGCATACTATTTTCAAGATCTATTTTTGACTAATAATTAATTAACAATATATGCATTATGTGGTTAAAACTTGATAGCATTAGATTTATGTTTAAAAGCACTTTCTAATAGTATTAATTTTATATTATATAATATATATATTATTGAACTAATTATTAATTAGAAATAAATCTCAGAATATAAGTACGTCTTATATTTTCAGACGATAGAAAGCTCAAGAAGATGCATATATGCAACGGCAGAGGCAATGCTCGGACACCTTGGGTTGGTGGTGGGTGGATGGAACCGCTACTCTGTCATCGACGAGGGTGTAGGTGTGCTAAGGAGAGGGGATAGAGAAATTTGCCCAACATGGTACTTTTTCTAAACTGATATGTCGGTCCGATCATATCAATGGCAGAATCACTCTCAATGGCTCATATCTATAAATGAAAGAAAATAAATAAATATATAGACATAATTTTTTGGTAGATGTTTTCTATGCGTTATATCTAAGTTGATTTTATTCTTTCGTGTGGCATGTTGTTGTTGTGATAGGTAGGAGGTTCACAAGCGATAAATCTAAATTTGTTTTTCCAATTTGGTTGCATCTTGCATGAGATACCCCATTCATCTATCTCTTCATTAGCTCTATCTTCACCTCATTTTTTTATCCTAGTTGGCAAACTAGAGATACTGCTTACATGAACCATTGGAAATGCTTTAATTACCTTAAAAGCACGAGGAATATTCTTTCGTCGCGACTAAGAGAAGAGATCAAGAGAGAGTGCCTTCGTCATAGGACCTCACGCTACCGCAAAAAAGTGAAACCATGACCAAGGCTGGTATAGTGTCTAGCCCACCTGGGTGCTATGTTTCAACGCAAGGATATATACAGGACTGGTATATGCCGCGCGTTACTAGTCGCCACCCACGTGGCTATGCATATCGCAACCTAGGACCCGCATATGCTTTCCGACACGACATAACCAATTCAGCAGCTTGATGCTTGTGTTGATAGGAAGAAAGTAAATCTACTATTCTTTTTCACATTTCCTTTTTTTCCCTTTTCCTATTCCATTTCGTTATTTCTTTCCTTCTCTATTTTTCTTTATTTTTTCACGGTTAGGTCTCTTTCATTTATTTTTATTTTCCATTTTTCCTCTTATTTCGTTTCTTTCTTTTCTCTTTAGTTTTTATTTAGTTTCTCAATCTTTGTGATTTCTCCACTAATAATTCTAAATTATCCCACAAAAACATGTATTTTTGTTCCACGAATAATTCCTATTTTTCACTTTTTTTGTGTCATTGATAGTTGTGAATTGTTTCATTAGCACTTCCAAATTGTTCTCCTGATATATTATTTTTGTTCTATTAGGTATTCATTCGTTCCACTGGTAGCCGTAAAATGTTTCACTATCAACTTTGTTGTCCTAACTTTTTTTTAGCCAAAAGTTATCAATTATTACATTAATTTTTTTTCCACTATGACTTCAGTAGTCATGAATTGTTCCATCAGTAGTCGTGCATTGTTCGGTGAGAATTTTTCATTTTTATTTGCTTTTTCTTTTATCCATCATGAATTGTTTTAGTATACAATTTTTTGGTTCCACTAGTCCTGAGTTGTTCCAATATGTTTAATTGTGAAGTGCACTGTTTCATGAACACTTCTATTTTATTTTTCTAAAGTTCAACTAACTATCATCAATTGTAATACTAGGTTTAAAATTTTGTTCCATTAATGGTCATGCATTGTTCCATGGATATATGCAATGATTCGTGAGCATTTTCATTGATCTTGTAGTCTTTTTAAATTTTGTTTCATGATTTTAAAAATCATGAATTATTTCGTGCAATGTTTCTGATCACTTTTATTTTATTCTCTTGATTTCATTTTTTTTTGAGAATGAAACTGCCTTTACTTAATCATATTGGAAAGGATTACAATCATGTGCAAGAAGCTCAGAACAGCCCGGCGGGTCCTCCAGCACCCAGACATGGCGTGAAGGATCCCGCGAGGCCGCTTGAGCAAGCGCATGGGCTACAACATTACAACCTCTCTTTACATGTCTAATTGAATAATCTGGGAGGAGAGCAAGGGCAGCTTTGAAATCTTTAAAAAGATGGCCCAGCGCAGAGAGATCCATATTAGCTAATTTGATGCCATTGATCATAGTTAAGCAATCTGATTCCACTGTAACTGGGAGGGAAGTATACTCCAGAATGAGGCGAACTCCCAACAAGCAGGCTAGCAGTTCTGCTTCCTCAGCATTGGCACACACCGGGAGTTTTGAAGTTGTAGCTAGGATGGATTCCCCCTGGCAATTACGCACAATGACGCCGGCAAAAGCTTCCCCAGATGCACTCTAGAAACACGCATCAGAATTTAGCTTGAGCTAGCCTTCCTCCGGTGCCCTCCACATGTTCTCAGCTGGATTGATCTGAAGCAGGGAAGTAGGAGGACTCCGAACCAACTTTCCTTTAAGATCCTCCTGCAAGGGCTTGATTTGGAGCAAAGCATCAACATAAGACACAAGAAAGGTGGCCGAGGCATCCACAGAAGCGTCACCCTTAGCGTGCAGCACATCGTTCTGGAGATACCAAGCTCGGCAAAACAGCATCAAGATCAACAGACGCTGTCGATTATCACTGCACTCCAACAGATTTAGGAACCATTCCGGCCCGGTATAGACGAACTGCGATTCATCCGGCAAGTCCCACCAAGTGCGCAAAGCCAATTGAAGAGCACGAGCTTTGGTACAGCTCACGACTGCATGAAAACCATCCTCCTCAGAAGACCCACATATGCCACAGCAGCCCGACATGCAAATTGCTCGCTGAAAACAATTGACCCCCGTCGCCAGACCTTCACGAGCAAGTTGCCAAGCGAAGACCTTCACTTTCGGAGGTGCCGCAGAGCTCCAGATTCGTGCCCAATAGGGCCGACTACCGTCTGAGCGCCTGCTAGAAGCACCAGAGTCCTGCGCTCTCACGCGCTCGCGCAAAGCAAGGCGGTAAGCACTGCGAACAGAGAAAACCCCGGACTTCTCATAATGCCACGCCAAGAAGTCATCTTCAATCCGAGACGGCAACTTGAGCGACAGAATCAAGTCTGCATCATGCGGATAGCACACCCGCCGAACAAGCGCTTCATCCCATACTGTACCATTATTGATGAGCAGGTCACTAACCCATTTCATGCGGCACCAAGATGCTTTGCCCAAAATTGAAAGGCCCTCATCACGCGGCAACCAATTATCCCTCCAGAGCCGGACTTTCATCCCATCGCCAATCCGCTAAATGAGCCCTTTCTTCAGCAACTCGAGGCCAAATACCACCCCCTGCCAGGACGCCAAACAGCCCGAAGGGAAGGCTGTATCATATAGCTCACCAAAAGGATAGTAACGAGCTTTCAGCAATCGAGCACATAGGCTATCAGGGAACTGGATTAAACGCCATGCTTGACGAGCTAACAACGCCTGATTGAACAAACGCAGATCTCGGAACCCGATGCCCCCATGAGATTTGGGCATAATAAGCTTTTCCCATCCGAGCCAATGCACTTTGCGTTTGTTAAGATCATCTCCCCACCAAAAATTCCACATAAGTTTCATGAGCTCGTCACAAAGCTCCACCAGGAATTTGAAGACCCCCATCGCATAGGTGGGAAGTGCCTGCAAAATAGATTTGATCAAGACCTCCTTGCCGCCACTTGACAGATAATGCTCCAACCAGTCTGATAACCGCTTGGAGAACTTGTCCTTAATAGATTGGAAAAGATCACTCCTCAGCCTCCCTTCCGGCACGGGAAGCCCCAAGTATTTCTCATCAAACGAATTGGAGTCGGCCTCAAGAATAGCACACACTTCCTCCTGAGCTTCCGCAGACACCCCAGACCTAAATAGGAGTGAACACTTACTTGGGCTCAGAAGTTGGCCCGTACTGCGCTCGTATGTACGCAAAATGTTCTGGACAACACCGGCTTGATCACTGGATGCCTGGAAAAATAACAAGCTGTCGTCTATGAAGAGCAGGTGGGAGATACCCGGAGCTCTACGACATATTCGAAGTTCATGCAATTGATTCCGAGTAATAGCGTCCTTCAATAGGGCAGATAAACCTTCAGCAATAAACAGCAAAAGATAAGGCGACAATGGATCACCTTGACGGAGTCCCCGTGACGGCACAAATGATGAAAGAGCAGTCCCATTTAAACGGACCGAATAGCGGACAGTGGTGACACAAGTCATTATCCAACGAATCCACCTTGCATGAAACCCTAACCGAAGCATAATTGCTTCCAGAGAACGCCAATCCACCCGATCATAGGCCTTAGCAAGGTCGAGCTTATACGCACAGAACTCCGAACGACCTCCCCTTCCTCTTTGTATGGAATGTAGACACTCAAAAGCAATGAGAGCATTATCAGAAATCAAACGCCCAGGAATAAAAGCACTTTGGGTCGGCCCAATAACCTCTTGAAGTAACGGTCGCAACCGGTTCACCAAGCACTTGGAGATTACTTTGTAAATAACATTGCAGAGGCTAATGGGGTGAAAATCCTTGAGTTCTGTAGCGTCTCTCTTCTTCGGAATCAGTATTATACAAGTGTCATTTACTCCTAATGGCATAACCCCCTCCTCGAAAAACTTCTGAACAACCATGGTAATATCAGTGCCCAAGACAGCCCAATTCAATTGAAAAAACCTCGCCGGAAAACCATCGAGCCCTGGCGCCTTTAGAGGACCTATCTGGAACAAGGCGTCCCCAACTTCTTCAGAAGAAAAGGGCTTGCAAAGGACCTCATTCATCTCATCAATAACCACTCGAGAGAACAAGGGCCATTCTCATCACGAGTGTAAAGCACTTGAAAGAAATCAGTGGCCAAAGAATCCATCTCCTTCTGGACCTCCACCCACTGCCCATCAGAACGCCGGAGCTTGCTAATTTTATTTTTCTTCACACGCCAAGAGGCCTTGCGATGGAAAAAACTAGTATTCCAGTCACCCTCCCGTAGCCACGACACTCTGGATCGCTGCGCCCACATGATTTCTTCCTTGTGCAGTAATTCCTCGAGCTGAGAGCTTAATCGCCAGTACTCACCTTCCCCGTCTTCCGAACTCGTAAGTGCAAGAGCTGCCAAACGAGCTCTACCATCCTGCAGCTGCCGAGAGATAGAGCCAATAGATTGGTGACTCCAGATGTGCAAGGCTTTCATGGTTATTTTTAGATTGTCAACCACATCTCCTAGGTGCCGCACTGATCTCCCTTGCCCCCAGGCCCGCTGGACCTCCTCCAGCAAACTAGCTTCCCGCTCCCAGAATTTCTCATACCGTCGTTGAGGATCAGCTCTCCTTCTCAACAGCAAATCACAAACTTTCAGTAACAACGGGCAATGATCAGAGCATGGAGAGACAAGATGAAAGAGACGAGCTGCTGGAAAGGCCTGAGACCAGCTCGAACAAGCGACTCCCCGATCAAGCCGAACCCGAACATTCCTAGCACCCCGTTGTTTGTTATCAAAGGTCCATGGTGTACCCAGAAAACCAATGTCATGGAGGTCACAATGGGACAATACTTCACGAAAGTCCATCATCTGTCGCTCGCCTCTCCGGGAGCCAGAAAAATGTTTCCCTTGCCACATAGCTTCGTTGAAATCACCCATCACAAGCCATGGCCCCGCCGCATGATCCTTGATTCTCCGCAACAATGTCCACATGAGGTGACGGTCTTGCACACGAGCTTTGCCATAAATAAAAGTTCCTCTCCAAAGAATCCCATCCCTTCCTTCTTTGATCCGAGTATCGATGTGGTGTTTGCCGAACGACAGCAGCTCCACAGAGATAGATTCGTCCCAAAAGAGGACTAGCCCCCCACCTTTACCATTCCCATTCACATCCAAGCAATGTTTAAGACCCAATCTCCAACGCAACGAGTGCACACGATCGCCCTCCCGTCTACTCTCCAACAGGAAAACAATCTTAGGCTTATGAGCCCGGACCAGGCGGACCAACTCCTGAACTGTCCAGGGGCGTCCCAACCCCCAGCAGTTCCAACTGAGGACATTCATTGTGTCTGGCGGTCCTCCTCGAGGGAGTCCGCCAATTTCACTGATGAAGAGAAGATTGACATACCACCCTTCTTTTGTCTTTTGTAGCCTAGAAGTGCCTTCTCACCATCCCTCGCTGAACCCTTGGAAGAATCAGCACCAGGCAAGGTAAGAGCATTCAAGGAATTTGCCCCACCGACGGAATTATGAGCCACCAAAGAATTTCCAGCACCCGGAGAACCCTCAAGAACCAGGCGCTTCCTCACCACCTTACTAGAGTCAACAAGCATCAACTCCTTGTTCTTTGCCGGACTAGACGCAAAATCTTTTAACTCATCGTCTCTTTGCACCGAAAAATCCTCCATGTCATCACGTCCAGGTGGTCCAGAGTCCCAACCACATCCCGCATTCCTACCCGGCCATCCACCACGGCCCGACTGCGAGTATGCACGCTGCTCTGGTTTTGCCAAGAGCCAATCACCGTACTAGAGATCTTCTTCTCTAAACACACCATCCCCACATTCTTTAGCCACATGATCCAGCAGCCCGCACATGCCACAAAATTGCGGAAGTTTTTCATACTGGATACGAAATTGTCTGCGAGGTTCATTCTTTCTCAAGACCAGATTGAGGACGTGCAACAGGGGCTTGCCGATATCCAGCTTCACATGAACCCGTAGATAGTTCCCCAAGGATTTCAAGATCATCAGTGCAAACAAAGTCCCCAATAAGTCTCCCCAATTGCTTCGCAATGTTCAACGTTCGAAGCCCTTCAGGGACACCGCAAATCCTGACCCAAACAGCCAGACGCTGAAGCTGCACCGATGTAGCCTCCGAGAAACCATCGTATTCCTCCATTAGCACCACTCCCTCGGAATAACTAAGGGCCATCATGCATGACGTGTTCCCAATCTCCCAAGCATTGAAATTGAGCCACAAACAGATTCAGATCAATCGCCCTAAAGCGAACATCCTTAGCCAGCCACCATGCAGAACGCATATTCGCAAATAGCGCTGCATGACTGAAGGTTTTCATGGAGAAAACCCTAATCACGGCCATCCACCGGGCATCCGCCTGTAATTCCTCAAAATCCTCTTCCAGCACAACCCCCTCTTCCTCCTCCGCTTTCAATTCCAGGTGTTTCAGCATCTCGTCCAACGAGGGTGACGGCGCACCACCTCCAATTCCAGATTCCGATGAACTCGCCATGATGAGAACGTAGGTGCTCGTGACCAGGACTAGGACCCCGCCCTCAGATATATATCCGCCGGGGGATGAGGAATCCGAACCGGAAACGAACTCAGATCAATCCGACGCCGCGACGAAATAGGACTCCCAGCAGCCGCCGCGGGAGGAGATAAAACCCTAGAAGGGGATTTCATTTTTTTTTGTTCCGCTAATAGGAGTAAATTGCTCTACTACGTTACCTCCTCATTTTTCTTTGTCTGTATACAAGAGGTGCTTTTTCGAGGATCACATCGTACAAATCATGATTAAAAAATTAGACGCATCACTTGATATGAACATCTGAATGATTACAGAAACTAGATGATACCCGCACGTTGCTACGGAAATTGTAAATATAGATTTTATGGAATTGAAGTTAGATAACTTAATAATTTTTTAGTGAGCATGTAGTAGGGTAATAATTCTATTTTCTTGGTGTATAACAAACTACAAGTTTGATGTCTATAATGTGGTATGGCAATGAGCCAACCATCAACCGTGCAGGAGATTGTCTATACTTGTAGTCACGTTCAGACCATAATGGTGATTATTTACCTCTCTTTCTTGAGATATTGTCAATAATCTCCACTACGCAAAGAACTCGTGAGCTGTTATTATGTAAATTATGCCAACAGCAAGTAAGCATGTTATTTTCAAGCCATATATGCATCTATCCACGTAGTCACCAAAGAGGCAAAGACTACATAAGTTCATGTTGGAGGACAACAAACCAAATCAAACAAACCTCCAAAGATCAACAAACTTGATAGTAAAAAATTATGTGTGTAAATTTATATAAATGATATCACCACAACTCATAAGGCCAATGTTTTCTGTAAATAAAGATGCATAAAGAAAAATTGGAGAGGAACTAAACTAATTGGCAAGCAATAAATAAATGAAGATGCATAAAGGAAAATTGGAGAGGAAGTAAACTAATTGGCAAGGAATAAATTAAAAATAAAATTGAGATGATGTGGCCTCACCACAGAGTAGGAAAAATAGGTAGTGACAGGTAGCTATTTAGTAATAGAAGATATCTTTTCATTTGACATCATGTTAATTAAGCTAGCAATCTGGATGGAGCACGTGGTGGAAACCTAAGTCCTAGGTTCAAACCACAAAGCCTCTTATAATTTTTTTATTTGAACAAGTGATGACTGCACCGCGTGGTTCTCTTACATTTTGATGGGCTTCATGTTGCAACTGTTCCACAAAATTAATACCATACTTCGTGAGAGCCACCAATTTAAATAACCAAAAGAATCCACCGATCCAAACACATTGCTAATGGGCTGATCAAATAGGCCAGTCGATGCAAACCAAACGTTCAATGGGGCCGCGGCCCACTTGCCCGATTGCAAAGCTTGTAGCACACAACATATGGCTACTAACGGGCGCATACACATCAGACGACCAAGACCGCCTTTGGTATACGTTCTTTATCGCGTGCCCTAACATGCAACCCATAGCAGTGAAGGTTGATGTTTCAAGAATATCTCTAATATCATATCATAAATTTACTTAATGTCTAGCCCATCTTTTTGTTTAAATTTTTATCCTTGCTTTTATTTAAAAGGGTCCACATATATATAGCATCTTGTTTAAACTTTCATCCTCGTTTTATATAAAAGAGTTTGTCCGGTTGTGCTATGTTTGAAAGACAAAAATATATATGCTAGACCAATTCTATAGACTCTTTATGTGAGACTAATACCACCATATAGCTACAGATGGGTCCCTAATACACTAATGGGCCAAGGTATTACATTAGCCTGCGCTCTCCTCACGTGCCAGGGCGGGGACACCTTACCAGGCCTGCCACGTCTTAGCTCGCCATCGCCATGGTCACATCATTATTTAGGGCCAGTTCTTTTCGGCTTAAGCTTGTCTAGAAATGGCTTAAGCTTCTCTACTCACAGAAGTCAGCGGTGGAAAGAAGCCCTTGAGAAACTGCAGTTCAGTTCTTTTCGGCTTCTGTCGTATGAGCTTATTGTCTGAGTTGTCTGATAAAAAGTCTGTAATGCCCCTGGACTGGAATTGTATCCTGACTAACTGACATTGAGTTGATTCGTACTGTTTTGCCGCAGATATGAGCACAAAAATGATTTCTGAACATCGTAAAGTGCTAAATATTACAAAAAAAATAGTATCATTGTTACTTGAGAACAATTCAAATAAAAGGAAGATTGTAATGTTTTCTTCCCAACAAAAGGGGTCACAATAAAAGCAACATATTATGTAGCGACTAATCATTAAGGTACGAGACTCGCGGCAATAGCATCACGTATTGTTCCCAATCAATCAATAATCACATTGCCATAAATCAGTGTGTATACGTGAGCTGATCGCCAGCAGTAACAAACCAAAATGTGTATTATTTTGAAGAAAACAAAATGTGTATTATTATTTGTTTCTGTACACATTTCAAGTCTTGGAGTAATTATCTAAAATGGAATATGGCAATAATATGCTACAAGTGAATGAAATCACAGATATACAAATACATGCCTTTCTTTCCAATGCAAGCACAGATACAAATACATGTCATATACACAGCAAAATTCACTGTCATCACTGTCCATACAAAAAATTAAGAAAAAAAACAAAACCAACCTTTGCACAAGAGCTGGAGCTATCTGGTGCCGGACGGAGCGTCGAGGCGGCGCCGTCAGGTGGAGGAGTGGGCCGGCGGCGGCGGCGACGGGTGGAGGAGCTCACTGGCTGCGTTGGGTGGCGTCGGGTAGAGGGACCTCCGAGGATGCGTCTGGTCGAGGAGCTGGGGCGTCGGGTGATGTCGGAGCTGGGGCGTCGGGTGCGGCCGGGTGCTGGCGGAGCAGGGCGGCACGACGGGCTGAGCGT
The DNA here is from genome assembly GCA_019208055.1 of Stipa capillata. Lineage (NCBI taxonomy): Eukaryota > Viridiplantae > Streptophyta > Magnoliopsida > Poales > Poaceae > Stipa > Stipa capillata. Next base: position 710,299 of record JAGXJF010001435.1, read on the forward strand.
GGCGGGTCGCGGCGTCGGTTGGAGGAGCGCGGGGCCGGAGCAGGGGCCGGAGCAGGGGTGGAGGGCGGCAGATCGCGGGGAGGGAGCTCCGCGGCTTCGGGTAGAGGGCTTCGGGTAGAACGCGGTGGGTTGAGGGCGCGTCGGGCGGCCGAGTTTGTTCGGCGGAGGGCGCCGGCAAGTCGGGCGGCCGAGGGTGCGCCGTCGGCGGCGGCGGCAACCCTAGCGCGTCGGGAGGAGAAAAGCGGGAGCTGGGGAAAGCAAGGCGTTGAGCTGGGGAAATTAGACGTGATGAACCGGTACGCGGTGGCAATTGTGTGTAAATAACTGAGCAAGTTCAAGGGTAAAGTTCAAATAGAATAAATGAGAAGCTCGAGAAGCTGCTATTTGGCAGCTTATTTTCACTCCACATGAGGGGGCTTAAGCTGTGAATTTAAACTATTGATAAATTTTGAGTTCTTTTTGGTTTAGGCTTATTTTCATCTATAAGCTGCTCTAGAAGCTGAAAAGAACTGGCCCTTATTCATCTGTTTGAAAACTATCCTCTGGTAAAAGTAAAAGAGAAATTGCAGGAGGCAACACAGGGTTACATGAACTAGGTGTGCTGGTAAAATTTTTATGACTGCACTGTATCTCATATCTTCATGGTAATGTTAGTTTTGTTGTGCATGGCTTAAATTTCTGGTAATATTAGTTTTACTTTGTGGGACGAATACTAATATTACGTTTGGAACCATTCAGTTCAAGAAAACTTACCTTCCTCCAACCAGCAAAGAGTGAACTGCATGTTTTACGATTCAGTTATATAAAAATAATAGCACTTGGTACTCAAGACAGCATTGTGGCCCTACTAATTCGTTTGCTACTATGAAAAAAATGTGATGATGACATGACGCGTAAAAGGAGCTGGGGAATGTTTCAGACCGAGTAGTTCCTGGGGCCATTGGAAAGATTTTCAAAACCACAACTGATAATGTGACTTGGGCCATTTCCAAACCATATAGCATGTTGAATAGAAACAAAGCCAAGGAAGGATATCAACTGCTTGTGTCACAGAACTAAGCACTAAAATATTATGATATAATTCAGAAACAAGGTGTACAGTTCAAGTTCAACAAGTAAACATAACCTACCAAATAAACAAGTAAACAATGATGGCCAGAAAAATAATTAACCTGCAGTGAACTAGTACTAACATACAGTTCTTACATAGCTATTTCTTTCCTAAAGCAATGTACTCATTGGCACAAATTAAGCTTGCTATCTCGCGATTTTATGGCGAAATAGGAGATCACTAGACAGTAAGAACGATCGCAGCAAGCTTCTGTTGGTGAACGCATGGTTCAGCAAACTTGCAGGAGGAATGAAGAACTACGAAGCAGCCAACGACTGACAGTTAGCCCATCTTCAATTGATCAATCGTCATTCGAGGACGCTTTGCAGCTGCGGCAGCCACAGCGTTCAGTTGGAAAGAAACCCTCTGGCTCTGAGTATGCGGCAGAGGCTGCTGTTGCTCGTTGCCCCTCTGATCCTGTGAATAGTTTGGATTAGAATTGGCAGGGTCTGTGTTGGCTCCCTCGTTGTCATCTTCTGTTTCCTCAACCTGAGTTGGCGGCTTCAACGGGGGTAGGAGTTGGTAGTTTTGGCTCAATAGAGTGTCCTTCTCAGGCGGTAGAGGAATCGAGCCAGGCGGAGCAATAGACTTGGGCAACGGGATTTTGTTTCGGCTGCGTGCCAACTCAAGGAGAACCTGTGAAAACAGAATGATCTGTCAGCCTAAAGCAGATCGTGTCTATGCATATTGAGTACTTTAGGCCAACTTGAATTTTCAGTGATCTGAAAAAGCATTAAACAAGCACTTGACTTCAAGCATAACCACAAGTCATTCATAGCATAGCATAAACCACAGAGGAACTTGTTGCCAACATGTTGTCGAGTACACTTATGCACAACTCTTCAAGGCTAGGAACTCTAATATCTCTGTAGCACCTAATATGATTCATCAACATTGTAGGTTCTTATTTCTATGTTACATGCACCTCTTTAATATCTTCAGATGCCAGCCTATAAACAATCATACCTTGTTTGCTTGGTGTTCTCATAAAAGTCTAGGCATGCATTCATCCCAAAAATTGTATTCTATTAGGTGTACCCTGCAGGGGTGGGCAGGGGGAGATGTCATGGTTGTGATTCTTGAAGTTGTGAACCCTGGCTACACGGGAGAAAATTAATAATTTCTTGCTTGATTCATAATGAAGCCAACTAATAAAGAAACTAACTATTCCTATTTCTAGTTTCCAACTAATGCTGTGGCGGTGGAAACGATGAACAGTACCATGGCTGCTACAGTACCAGCAGTATCTCTACACAGCAGGTTGGGACACAGAAATTCCTCAGCATGTGATATTACAGTAAAAAACACTCTTGGTCAGAAAAACAAACTGGCCAATTAGCAGATTCTAGAAATCACGGTCAGTCTGTTTTCTTCAAAGAATCTGAACAAAAACCCAAATGTCTTGCCACAGCAAGAATCACGTAATGAAGCTTTTTTAGTAAGCTGAGAAATCAGAACACAAAAAATAACTAAGAGGTAGAAGTAAAGAAAGCAAAGTACAGGTTGCCAAATGCAAAAGAAAATTAGTATGATGGCAATGTGCTCATCATTAGTGTTTGAGGATGTGAAGCCTGTTTTCAGCACCAAAGCACCAATCTAGTTATAATCCTCATCTATCAGGATGCACTCAATAAGCAAAGTGGATATGCACCAATAAAAGTCCAGTGTTCATTAATAAAAGCGGGAAAGATGGGATAAAGTAAGTCAGCATACTATGATGTGGCACAACGTTGAAGCATGGGTATATTTATCATGAAGATTTAGTATAGGTGTAATCCACATCTTTCAGAAATTCAGAATGCAACTAAATGGATATGCACCAGTTCAGATTTGAGAATGTATCAAATGAGAACTGCTGTTAAAATAGGATAATGGGAACTCTATCTGAGCTATTGGATTAAATCTAGATAGCTCCCATCAAACAGCAAAGACACCTAGTTTTCAAAAGAGCCCCTTCATTATTCACTTCAGTACAATAACAATAGTACATTCCTCTATGCCTTCCCATGTTCTAGTGATATAGACAATCCAGTTTAATCTAAACCATTCAAAGTTGATCTAGCTGCTGATTTTTCATTCTCATTCTCCTAATTTAAGGGTAATTCCAGCTCGATATACTCCCCTTGTAAAGTCGAACATTTGTTTAAGAATAGTTCCAAATATGGAGACAGATAAATCAACACTATGAATCCTCCCATCATCTAGCCACATCTGCTGGTGAAGGCTTGTATCATCCATAACTCTAATCTGTCTCCGACTGACATGCTCCAGCAAGCTAATGTGAACCTGTCAAGCGTTCTCTACAGAGATCATGCTAAGATACTGGGCTAGCTGCATGGATGATTGGCTGGAGGCCTGGGCCATGGACGACGAGTGGGAGCATGAAAGAAGGTAAGGGAGATGACGAATAGAAAAACTAGAGGGTTGAGGCAAGCATTATAGAAGAAGGCGATTATTTCTTGCTTGATTCTCAAAGGTTACATTGTCTATGCTTTTATGGAACTAGCTGCATATGATCCCTAAGACTTTGAACTCTTTAACAGTTACGTATTCAGCTTTCCTAACAAGACATGGACTAAATTCAACTCTAACTCATCCTTCCTAATTCTTCTGCCCCTACTAGACTCCTTCCACCATCTGCTTCTAGCCTCACCCAGGGATTTGGTTACCGGCCGAGATCTTGGTGCCTCCCTACCCGCCATCCCCTGGTTATCCAGCAAACCAGCAAAAAATTCGATCCTCCAAGGATAAAGGAGCCTGTTATCACCTACTAGTAACAACTTCATCTTTGTCCTAGTAGTAGGCCGCTAGGATACTACTTGAGACGCTCTGGGTTCGAGTCCCACGTCCCCTTCTATTGTTTGCTAATAAACTTCACTATAATACTGACAGATATGTGGGTCCCACAGACACCTGGGAATGTAGACCAAACAATCTCTCGTAAGATGAAGTGTTCAAACCTGCGATCTCTGCATGCGGATGGTGGCTTCCAACCACCAGGACTGAGCTTTGATGTGTTCCTATTGTGGAACGCATTCATTTAATCTATCTACAAAATTTTACATTCAAATTTCCAAAAGATCTCTGCCACATGTTACTTTTTGGCACCAAGATACTTTTCCCTGGCCGCACTTCCCCCTCATCTACTGTGCTCATTTCCCCTCGAACTGGAGTTCAAAGTGGCCCTTTCTCCTCCTTCTCGTCGACCCATGCAAGCTAGAAAGCTGTTAGCATCTATGTTCCCGGTGTCTCATCACAATTGAAGCACGAACCCTTATCCCTTCAACCTGCCATCTCTGCCGGTGTTAAACCATGAAATTGACACTGTTTACCAGCACCTCTGTTTCCTCCAGTTCCTGCTGACCGAATGCTGCAAACCACAGTCCTTCATTTGCCGCTGAGGTGGCCGAAGCAGCAATAAGGGCTCCTTACTCAGACGTGCGACAGATCTCATGGCCACGTGAAGATCAACTGGATTTTGCAGCTTGACATTGCTGCATAAGAGGTCCATGAGGTCTGACATAAATAGCTGCACCTGTTGCTTGGTAGTCAGCATCCCAGCTCGACACCACAGTGCTAAGAACTTCTCTTGATATTCTGCAACGGGTTCGGGTCTTGCTATCTCACCAAGATGATCAGTACGAATCAGCAGTCCAAATCATAAGTGGCAGCACTCCTTGAAACGACCCCATGTTGGCACTCCTTCCGTGTGCTCAAGTTGGATGTACCATTGTTGGGCTGCACCAACCATGTGGTAAGCAGCTAACCCACACATTGTGGCCTTCTTCCGTCCTTTCCCCGAGAAAAATTGCTCACAATGGTTTAGTTAGGTCGCCCTTGCCATCAAAGGAACTGGGGAGGAATCAGCTTGAGGTGGGACCTTGGCATGTACAAAGAGAGGCAATACAGGCGGCTGTTGCTGCAGCACGAAGTTGAATCCTTGCGAGAGCATCCTGGTCTGCAGCAGCGTCAGTGGCATCAACAGTTCCAGCAGGGATGGCACTGCTGGCAGTGCGGAAGGCACAATTGCCACGGCTGTCATTGCTGTCACCAATTCTGACAACCCTTGAGTCTTGCGCAACAAGGGCATATCAGCTTACTTGGGAAGACCATCGCCAGTTCCGGACTCTTGACACGCCCGTTGAGGCTGACAAGTCCTGGCAACTGCTGCCAACTCCTTGTGAACCTCAGCAAGACTCTCCTTCAGCTGCTTGCTCAGATCCGCAATAACAGACCTCAATCCTCAGTCGCCTTCTCCCTGATACCAAATTGATGCGTGCAGCAGATCGATTTTGCAAGTTGTACTGTAGGGATGATTGATCGGAGGACCGGGACGTGCATGGAAAGTGGGAGCCATGACCGGCAGAGAAGAACAGTAATGGCAGTAGGAGTAGAGAAACTAGGATGAGGCAAGCATCATAGAAGAGGGTGTTTTTGTCTTGCTTCATTCTCAAATAGTACAGTGCCTATGCTTTTATAGAACTAGCTGTACGTCATCCCTAAGACTTTGGACACTAACAGATTGTAATCAACTACCCTAACAAGACACAGGCTCAAGGGGTACTGCTTGAGGAGTTTTCTTTGGTTGTTCACCATGCAAGGGGATCTCTTAAATCTGTCTAACATTAGCAATCTTAAGGCATTATTTTTCTCTGCTTTATTGCACATAACTTCCATGAAATTTTTTATGTAAGCATACACTGTTGGGCTGTTTTTCCAGAGAAAAATCGTACTCTACTATCCTACACATGAGTGACGGTTAATTTTGCACTGACATGTCACATGACAAGAAATGAACTACAGGGACCGCTGGATTAACGATTCTTGATTTGATGATACATACTATAGTTCAAATCGAATTAACGAAGTCCCTGGTTGTGTCAGGCCCGACGATGATTGTGAAACTAGTGAAATGAGGAATAAATGCTTTAGAAAGTTCTTTCCACATAAGGATGACTTGCACAATTTGCTGATTTCTCTCTTTGTATGCATGCCTTTGGAGATCCGATTCAGTTGAGGATAGAGCCGATTTTTATCCAAAGAAGTGGTCGCGCACTTATGGAGTTCACACCCCAGAGTTGAAAGCATTAGCCTTGCAGCTACTTTGGCAGCCCGCACCTTCCTCTTGCTGTGCAAGGAATTGGAGCACATATGCTTTTGTCCGTAGAATGAAGAGAAATAAGCTCACTCCTGAACAAGATGAGGATTTAGTGTTTTTGCATAACAACTTGCGTCTCCTTTCAAGGAACCCTAAAGACTATCAAACTGGGCCAAGTCGAATGGAGGATGTTGGGGGAGATGGCGTCAAGAGCTTTAGTGGTGTTGGCATTCTTGAAGGTGCCGATCTGACACTTGGTGGGCCAGAATTTATTTGATAGTAGGAGAGGAAGCTTGACCTTCAACTTAGTATGTTTGTTTATCCTATACTCATATGTTTTTTTTTAATGTAATATTTGACTATGGCCATGTGCCTTGAATACTCCTATTTATCTGTTTTTTCGAGAAACTTGCAGGAGCACTATTTTTTCATTAAGAAGAAGTTAGAATTGATAATTAGAGATATTTGGATTTGTTTTTAGTTAAACAAGTCACAAAACAATGAGAGTACACAAGTAGACTACTCCCAACAAGTTGAACTACTATTTCCGAGGGAATGAGCCGCAATGGCCCACTGAGCTATATCCTTATATGCGAGAGAGGCCACGTTCTGATATGTGAGCCTCTTTCCCGTGAAGATCCAACTGTTCTGCTCCTTCCACTATTTTGGACCGGTAGGTTTCAATTTTAGAAAGCCTAGCCGCATTGCCAATGAATTTGCTAGACTGCGTGATACATACCAATCGTGTATGATCCACCAAACTTTGGCAGTTCAGAGTCAAAGGAGGCGCAACATGTACTAAATAAGGCGATCTTAATGAGCAAGAACTTCAAAAAGAATCACTAAATAGTGCTAGCGGTTTCCACACAAACTACACAGATGCAACTCTAGCACCAGACTGAGATTTTCCAAAAAAGAAATTATCAATATTACCCAGAAATGCATAGCACTAGCACAACCTTGGGTTACCGCCCACTAATCCAGCAAAAGCTACAGCAATTAAACCAACTAGGGTTCCTGGACTCGACGTGGGGACACCAATCCATGGCGGAAACTAAGGAATCCACTAATTTTCCGAATGTAAAGAAGATATGCTAGGGTTTACGGTGGGATTGGTAGGTACCTCGCGGGGCGGCGGCTGGGAGAAGGAGAAGTTGACCTTGGCCTGGATGGCGAGGCGGATGTCGTCGGCGTCCAGCTGGGCCTTGCCTGCGTGGTCGGCGTAGACCTGGGCGTCGCCGAGCACGTCGCTGACGTAACGGTAGGCCAAGTCCAGGAACTGGTGCACGACGCGCGGCTCGTACTCGCCCTCGCCGAGCCCCATCGACCGGAGGAGCTCCCGCACCACCCGCGCGTCGCGGGGCTCGTCCGCGCCGGAGGCGCCCGCGGCCCCGGCTGTCGCTGCCGACGGAAGCGATGGCCGCGCGCCGCCGCCATCCATGGCTTGCCGTGGGAGTTCTGACTAGTGGGGTTCCCCCGTTGTCGGTCAGGTCAGGTCGCGGGGGGGACAAGATCATTAACTAATGTACAGTATGATGGTTAAAAACGACGCTTTGGCCGAGTGGTTAAGGCGTGTGCCTGCTAAGTACATGGGGTTTCCCCGCGAGAGTTCGAATCTCTCAGGCGTCGCATTCTTTTTGCGTTTTTTTTCCCTTTTGAGATTTGATTATAGTACTGACATTTAAGGTACGTATGTTTTCTAAAATTTATCTTTGACTAAGAATTTATTTAATAATATATAGTTATGTGATACAGAATTAATACTATTGTATTTATATTAAAAAATATTCTATAGTGATATCAATTTTATATCATGATATACATCTATATTTATAGACGTAGAAAGTATTTTTTAGTTTACTTCATCAGTCAAAGTCCTATAGAAGTTACAAGTGCCTTCGTAACTGGTGAAGCCAGGTCAACTCCACTAAGTAGTCCACTGTGTACCACTGGATTTCATGGGTAAGAGCATTTCTAAGGGGTTATGCATATATTATTCTCCATATCTTTATATGAAGAGCTTCTCTAAAATATTTCTTCCTATATCTCCACTCTCTCTAACCCAGTCTCTATTTTCCATTCTCCATATCCCACTCCTCTATATTTTATTTATATCATATAACTAACATAGTATTTTAAACGGCTCTACTTATAACGAGTATAATTATAACGGCTATTTTTATAACAAAAATATTTATGATAGTCAAATTCAAACGGCTATATTGTTGTCGTACCTCCAATTGAACTATGATAACATCTTTCTACCGTAGGAATGACCCTCTGTTCAGAATTATCTCGCAAGATGACTGATACTTTGAACAAGCTAAGCTGCACATTTTCCACCATAAATAGCAACTCAAAACACAACAAAATCACTGATTATAACTGAGCACCTCATCTAATCCTCCTCCCATAGCCATATCCTACACCCTACACTCTTTGCCCTTCTTAATTCACCATCCAAACACAAGAAGAGTAAAAACATCACAAGTCAACAACTAACAGGAGCATCAGTGAGTTAACCAACAGCCAGTGAACTCTTGACATAACAAATCCCTGGGAGGGACTATCTTTTCTTTTGCTGGCTTATATAAAGGATGAGGTCCCTGCAATTGTGGTACATATTTGCTTGAGAGCGATATGATAAACTTGGAAAGAATAGTGAGGCTAATCACAAATTGATACACTGATACATCCAGGTTTGTTGGAATTAGAAAAATTGCTTATGTTAGGTCGCATACTTTGGCACAGTTTGTGCATGGTGCGTCACACTGGATCCATGTCAAGTCGCTTCCAGTATCAACATCAAGAAAATAAGGTCTTGGTGGATTGCCAACAGAGATAGATGTGTAATACTGCCTGCAATTGGTGTAAGATAATGTTAGCCTCAACAGGCCAAGCATGACATATAATTAGACACATCATGACATTAACATAAATAGTAGCCATTTTTTAAGGATAAAGAATAGCCCATCAAAATATAGAGATTAGTTGAGTAAAGAGGCTGGCGTTAACTAAAAATGTTAGATACTCAGATCTTGATAACACTATGCATACATAGCAGTAGAATTGCAGTTCCGGCACATAAAGTTCTGCCAACTTTGATGGATAATCATCATATCATCCTGCAACAGTACAACTAAACTAACACTACATCTTGAGTCCTTGACGAATCTAAGAAACAAAAAAGCTTGTAATTTGACAATAGCTAAACTCATAAACCCTACCAAGCTATCTAAAGATGCCACAACAAAGTAGCCCCTAATGATCAACCAAAGCCATTCTATAGCAATGACATCTATATTGTATAAGGCAAATAATTCCTGCATTCTCCCCTCAAGACAAAGGGCTCAGTCTTGAAAAAAAAAGGGCATCAGATGGACTTACAGCTAGTGAGATGTCAACTGTTTCCCTCACATACACCCCATCCTCAAATATGTCCAGCACATCGAGCCCCCCATCAGTGATTCCCTTGAAAACCTGTAGCACAGAGGAACAAATTGGCCTTTGTTTTGCATATATGCTGTCCCATACTGATCGAGAGTAACAAGAGCTCGTGGTTTCCAGTACTTGCCATTGTTTGCATTGCCCAAACCAAGAAACACTGACGAGGG